>JAWDJE010000003.1:317974159-318597909 GCA_035047345.1 Bradypodion ventrale
GGAACCCCTGGTGTAAGGTGTGAAGTCTAGTACACATGAAGCTAATTTGATTACATAGTAGCATAACATGTGACACAACCTTGTTCTTCAGTTGTAGAAACCATCAAATTGAAGATTTCTTTTCTTATGAAAGCAATTAATGAAAATCTGTTTTCCTCAAACATGAAGTTTTGCAGAACTGCAAAAAGACAAGACGGAAAATCCTTCAGTTTCTGAAAGGAACTATACTCTCATTTCAGTCATCATTGAAGCAGAAATGTGTGTGAAATAACAGAGATGTTGAATTCCAATACTTATCCCATTTGAATCGTTTGAATCACGGGGTGCCTTTGTGACTGCTGGGTGGCTGAGGCTGATTTTTGTGGTTTTTATAATGTTTGTTATTTTCTTGATGTGATTTTTTGAATTGTAATGTATGATATTATGCTTATTTTTGATGTGATATTTTGTATTGTATTTTGACTTTGAATATTGCTTTTTGTATTGTATTGTATTGTATTATATTGTATTGTATTGTTTGAGATGTTGTTGCTACCTTGAGTCGGCCTCGGTCAGAGAAAGGCAGGGTATAAATTAAATTTGAATTTGAATTTGAATTTGTAATGAGAAAAGAAACAAATCCTTTATCTATCATATGACCCAGATTCAAATTAATATAACTAAGACTCAAGTTTATGCATTTTCCATCTGGTGTATCATTTGCAAAAGAGAATATTTTGCACTATGGTGCACAATACTCTGATTCCAGCACTGGGATTTTCCTCCTCCTCCTCCTCCTCCACCACCACCACTACCACCACCACCACCAACAAAAACCCAAATAGTGAGAGAGGAGTATGGGGAAGCAGAGAAATGTCTCATTAGTCTTGAGATCTAGAAAATGCTATGTTTACAATAGGAATATCTCTGTAACAATTCACTGCGGCTGAGTTAAAAGGGTACAGTGAAATTATACAAAAAAAAAGCTGAGACAACACGAAAAGGAACTGGGCATGTTTAGCCTTGAGAAAAGGAGACTGAGAGGTGACATGATAGCACTCTTCAAATACCTGAAGGATGGTCATAAAGATGAGGGGTGGGATCTGTTCTCAGTCACCCCAGAGTGCAGGACATGTACTAACAGGCTTAAACTAAATGGAGCCAGATACAGGTTGAATACAAGAAAAACGTCTTACCTATTAGAGCAGTATGACAGTGAAACCATCTGCCTGAAGAGGTGGTAAAGTGCTCCATCACTGGAAACATAGACAAGCTATTTCCCGCATTTCTGCTGGGATTCCATGTGGCTCTGACAACAATACCTCCTCCCCAATGACAATAGTCATGGGATCATCAAGGATAGAGAAGAGAAGGAAGATGGCCAAGTAGTATCGGTGGCTGTGGTGGCAGTAAGGAAGCATTTTCTGCTGCTCTGATTCACCAAATCTTACTGGGGAGGCAAAGCTTTGGATGGGGGAAGATCCAGCCTCCACCCCTTCTATGCTCTTTTCATATATGCCCACCTTCTTTTGCTCCCGGTTTGCCTACAAGGTGTTGTGCACACCTCTGCTAAAGGGAGGTGATGATTTGTACATTATATTACTGCTCTTCTCCTTCCAGTAACATCCAGTGGTGGGCTCCAAAAAATTTTACTACCACACTGTGGGTGTGGTATGGTGGGCATGGCCAGGGGAAAGCCCTGTGTTGCTCTTGGGTTAGGATTACTTTATTTCAAAACTTGGATGGCGGGGCCAGCCAGAATTTCTGCAACTGGTTCTGGTGAACTGGTGTGAACCTGCTGATGCCCACCACTGGTAACATCATAGGGTTGTCACTGTCCACATCCATTCTCAAGAACAACAGTCTGGAATGTTTAGGTGCACTTGGAATTGCCTGAAAGGAATGGGATAGGTGTTGTTGTTGTTCAGTCGCAGAATCAAGTTTGACCCTTTGAGATCTCTCTATCATCTGCCATCCACCATAGTCTACCCAGATCTATGACCATTGCATCACCAATGCCATCTAGCCATCTCATTCTCTGCTGCCCCCTTCTCCTTTTGCCTTCCATCTTTCCCAGCATCAGGGTCTTCTCCAGTGAGTCCACTCTTCTCATTTGGTGGCCAAAGTTTTTGAGCTTCAGCTTCAGAATTTGTCCTTCCAAGGAGCAGTCAGGGTTGATTTCCTTTAGTATTAACTGATTTGATCTTGTAAAGATAATTTGTTCTGCCCATTCATAATAAAACAGTGATTTGAAATAATACATGTTGAAATAATGCAAGCGCGGCGCCAAAATGGCCGCCGCGCTCTTTGCGGGCCCCCCCCCACAGGACAGAGAATCCGGGTAGTTAGGGGCGTGGCCAGCTCCCTTATAAAAGGGGTGGCCACGAGGCAGCCGAGCTGCCATTTTACCTCAGCGACGGAGCGGAGAAGTCTTTTCCCCTGTGTCTCCGTCGCTCTTTAGCTTACCGGGAAGCCTTTTGGTAGCGATTCTTCCTTTTCGGCTTCCCTTTGCTTCGGTGGAGATGCCTTCGAAGAAGAAGGCAGTTTCGAGTGCGGCTCGAGCTGTTAGGAGGCGCAACCCAGGTCGGAGGACCGCGGTGCCGCCTCCTCAGCAGCCGCCTTTGCAGGCCCCTGCCGGGACCGGCGGAATGGGGTCTATTGCCCCTTGGCCCGGAGCGGGCGATCAGAGTGCGGGCTCGGAAGGGGCTCCGGCCCGCGGCCCGCGAGCGGTGGACACCGCTCCTGCACCTGCCCACCCTGTTGGGCCTGCTGCTCTTGGGTCGCAGCCTCCCCCTGGGCCCTCTAGCCTTGGGGGGTGGTGCGGCCCCCTGCCTTGGCAGGTTTCTCCACCGACCCTGTCGGGCTTCGGTGCTGGCCAATGGCCATATTCGGGTCCTGGGGTACAGGGACCTGTACCCACGCCTGGACCGGGCGGGCCGGCCGGCCCTTGGCCCCAGGTCAACGTGGAAGCCTTACTGGCCCGCATTGTGGCCCTTGAAGCGTCGTTGGCTCGGGCCAGTCAGGCGGGGGCCCCCTTTGGGGTCCCTTTTGAGGCGCTGTCGGCAGGAGGACAACAGCCGACAGGGACGGTTGAGCTGCTGCAGGCGCGTGGCGCGGTTTCGGCCACTGCCTCGCAGCTCCCCAGCCAGCAGCCAGGTGCGGGTCAGGCCCCGGTGATGAGCTCTACGTCGGTCGTGAGCTCCGACGCCCCCAGTGGGCCGGAACCCCCGGTGGGGGCGGCCCGCGGGGGTGCAGCATGTGAGTATACAGTGCAAGCGAGTACATCCACACACATTCCCAATATGGGGGGGGCTTTTCAATGGCCTTGGCCTCGCGCGGGTGGTGCGGGGGCCACGCTGTCGGCACCCCACCCGGCGACGACGACTGCCACCCCGGGCACTGGGGTGGGTACTTGTTCTTACACTGCGGGGAATGTTCTGGGGGTGGCTGGGCTATCTCAGGCCCCTTTTCCTATGGCTGCGGTGCCTTTTTCGGCTTTGCCGACGGCGGGGTATTCCTTGCCACTGGGTGATCACTTGGCACAGACTACCAGAGAGAAGATATGGCGGGGGGAGTATGTAGATATCTTCTCACTCCTGAACAGAGAGCCCACCAAGGAGGAAAGGGAGGGACAGGATGAGAAGGACAAGGAGCAGGCACGTCGCCGTAAGCCGCCACGTACCTGGGCCAACTGGCTCCCGGCTTATTTAATATACATGGCGGTGTACTTGAGGGCGCGGCCGGATTTGGCTATTCCCATGGTCCAATATTTGGACAACATATATAGGGCGATGGTTGATTTCCCGGGCCCCTCGTGGTTAGCCTATGACGAGGAATTCCGTATGAGGATTCCCCTCCACCCCGAGATGAGATGGGATGAGCCGTGCCAGAGGCTTTGGCTTTTGTACATGACGCCCACGCGCCCTGCCCTGGGAGACAGATACCATTGTGGACATGCGGTCCAGCGAGCGGCTCCAACGCAGGTTACCCGCCAGGCGGCGGGGCAGGGGGTTCCAGCCCGCCTGCTGTGCTGGACTTTCTCGTCCAATGGTTCCTGCAATAGGAAGAATTGCAAGTATAGGCATGAGTGTCCCACATGTTCGGGCCCCCACGCAGCCTCCGCCTGTCCCAGGCCTGGAGGGACACGGGGCAGAGGGAGGGGCGGACAGTGGGCTGGCAAGACTGCCACGGATGGAGCTGGTTCTCCAAAAGGCCCCCTCCCCAATTAATGTGGACATGCTGGAGCGTTGGCTCGCATCGTACCCAAAGGGGGAGGATGGGGAGTATCTCCTTCAGGGTTTTAAGCAGGGATTCCGTATCCCTTTCATGGGTGATAGGTCCCCTCAGGATGCCCCCAACCTTTTATCCCTCAGAGGGAGGGAGGAGGTGGCTGCAGCCAGCATTAAAAAGGAGTTAGATGCGGGCAAGGTCGCTGGACCCTTCCCTGCACCCCCGTTTCCCAATCTTAAGGTGTCGCCACTGGGCTTGGTCCCCAAAAAGTCTCTAGGCGAGTTTCGCCTTATTCATCATTTGTCCTACCCAGCCGGCCGATCGGTCAGTGATGCTATCCCTGATGACCTTTGTTCAGTCAGGTATACATCGTTTGACCATGCGCTGCGCATGGTGCGCTCGTGTGGCCCGGGTGCCCTGCTGGCCAAGTGCGACATTAAGTCGGCTTTTCGCCTCTTGCCGGTGCATCCGGGCGACTTTGAGTTGCTGGGTTTCAAATTTAAGGGTGAATATTATTTTGATAAGGCCATGCCTTTTGGCTGCTCCATATCATGCTCGGCCTTCGAGCCTTTTAATACCTTCCTAGAGTGGGCTTTCGTCCGCAGGTCAGGGTCCCGGTCTGTAGCCCATTACCTGGATGACTTTTTATTCGGGGGTGAACGGGGCTGGGACACGTGCACACGTCTCCTCAACACATTTCAGACGCTAATGGAGGAACTCGGTGTCCCTTTAGCGCCCGAAAAGACCGAGGGCCCATCTACCAAGCTAGTATTCCTGGGGGTGGAGATTGACACAGTAGCGCAGGCTTCTAGGTTACCGGGCGATAAGGTGTCCAGGATAGTGGCCCTTATCTCAGATTTGCTGGCCAAGCGCAAGGCATCACTGAGGGAACTGCAGGTGCTACATGGTCACCTCAATTTCGCTTGCAGGGTGGTCGCACCGGGCAGGGCTTTTGCCCGGCGCTTATGCGACGCCATGGCAGGGTTATCCAGGCCCCACCATAGAGTTAGGCTTACCCGGGGTATCAGGGCAGACATGCTTGTCTGGTTGCAATTCCTGAGGGAGTTCAATGGGGTCTCATTTTGGAGGTCTGACCTCCTGGCATCCCCCAATTTTCAGATCCAGTCTGATGCCTCAGGATCCCTGGGTTATGGGATGTACTTCAATGGGAAGTGGGCCTATGGTGGGTGGCCACCGGCCTGGGCAGGCACGGGTCGCCTGCGGGATCTCACATACCTGGAATTTTTCCCTATTCTGGGGGCTTTGATGCTATGGGGCGAGCAGTGGGCTAACTCGGTTGTGCATTTCTGGTGTGACAATGCTGCTGTTGTCCACATTGTCAATGCACAGACTTCCAAATCGCCCAGGGTCATGGAACTAGTGCGCCATTTTGTGTTGCGCTGCCTGCGCCTCAACGTCTTGCAGGGCCAGGCATGTTCCAGGGATTAATAATGATATCGCTGACGCTTTGTCCCGCCTGCAGATCTCCCGGTTCCACGCCTTGGCCCCGGATGCGGAGGAATTTCCCTCGCCACTCCCGGACGAGATGTGGACTATTGGCAAGGAGAGGTGAACCGGGCGATTGGCCTGTCACTAGCGCCACGCACGCGTAAGGCGTATCAACAAGCATTCAATTCTTACAGAGCATTTTCTGCTCAATTTCACCTGCCAGAGACCTGGCCTATCCCGGTGGACCATGTTCTGCGGTTCATGGTTCACCTGCATGCACAGGGCCTCGCACCTCGCACCATAGCATCCAAGCTCTCGGCGTTGGCTTTTATGGCCAAAGTGGGAGGTCATGTGGACACCACCTCTGACTTCCGTGTGAGACATGTTTTGGAGGGGTGGGTGCGCGAGCGCGGGCGTTGCCCAGACGACTGGCACCCTATTTCCCCAGGGGTTCTTACCCAGTTGGCCCGGGGCTGGCCAGGCCTCTGTTTTGATCATTATGAGGCAGCCCTTTTCCATGCAGCCACAACGGTGGCATTTTTTGGAGCGCTCCGCATCAGCGAACTTGTGATGCTGTCTAAGGCGGATGCAAGTTGTAGGGCACTGGAACTCGAAGATGTCTATGTTGCCAAAGACTGGGCCCAGTTGAGGATACGCTCCTCTAAGACAGATCAGCATGGCGTAGGCAGTGGTGTAAGACTGCTACGGTGTTCTTTGGCAGACATCTGTCCGGTTGGTGCCCTACAGGAGTTCCTGGCACTGCGTGGCATGCACCACAGCCCGTTTTTCTGTCACCAAGATGGGTCTCCCCTTACTAAATTTCAGTTTTGGAAGGTGACAGGCAGAGCCCTCACTAGGGTGGGCCTACCGGGTGCCCGTTATGGCACACATTCATTCCGTATTGGTGCAGCCTCTACAGCAGCTGCTTTTGGGTACTCTGGGGCTGACATACGTAGCATGGGGAGGTGGAGCTCGCAATGTTTTCAGTTTTATGTGCGCCCACTCCCGCCATGAGTACCAATCCAGTCACCTTACCGCCTTTTTTCTCAATTTTCTTACAGACCCTGGGTGTCGTATTACACCGGTGACAGTATGGCTGGTGGGCCACAGCTATGTGCACAGGGCAGCGCGTTACGCTGCGGCGACAGAGTGGGGACCCCGACTGGGACTGGGTGAACACGCCAGTCTCACATGGCATGGTAAGCCTGGGATGTTATGGCGGGAGCTGCGGCCTTTCCTTTTTTCTGGCCTGGGTGCTGACCCGCCTGACATTCTCATCATCCACCTGGGGGGCAATGATTTGGGCCAGGTCACCGGCTTATCGCTCAAGCATGCGATTTGCGAGGACCTCGCCTACTTGCATTATGTCTGGCCTGCCACAACCCTGGTTTGGTCGGACATTGTCCCGCGCCATTCTTATAGAGGGGGCGTTAACCTCCTGGCCCTTGACCGCGCTAGGGCGGTGGCGCGGTTTCTTGCCGACAGGGCTTGGGGACGGGTCAGTCATCACCCCGCTATTAGCCTACAAAATTATGACTTGTACGCAGGGGATGGGGTCCATCTGTCGCGAGGAGGTATGGACCTCCTGTTGGGTGATTGGTGAGCAGGCCTGTTGACCGAGCTGACGGTCTGGGGGGGGCGTCAGGCCTTCTTTGAAGCCCCTCCGTGTGGCGGGTAGCACTGGTAAGGTAAACAGTATGACCCACAGGTATCCGGCAGGTTCGCAATTGACTGGACAACACTAGACAGGAATAAATTAGTTAAACGTTGTCCGGTCAACGACGAACCAGGCGACGGGGTGATGACGATAGCTAACCAGCATGCATCACCCTGTGATTTCACGGATACGCGTCAGAGGGTGGGGTCATGAGTTAGATATTGACTACGGTCAACAATTTGTTTGTCGTCAACAAACAAATTGATACAAATTGATACATTGTAACCAATTGCCGTTGGCAATTTTGGGGTGGTACCTTACCAGTGTTACTTCGGCCTGCTTGCCTTAAGAATTATGATTGGTCGTTTTACCAATACAAATTTATAATTCGGACTAGGGCATTGAATCAATAAATGTGGCCCGATGCTGTTATCCACTTTCAATGTTGTCTGTGTCCGTTATTGGGGGGGTGCGCCTGCAATGCAAGCGGGGCGCCAAAATGGCCGCCGCGCTCTTTGCGGGCCCCCCCCACAGGACAGAGAATCCGGGTAGTTAGGGGCGTGGCCAGCTCCCTTATAAAAGGGGTGGCCACGAGGCAGCCGAGCTGCCATTTTACCTCAGCGACGGAGCGGAGAAGTCTTTTCCCCTCCACCCCCTCCCTAGTTAACAGTGTGATATTTTGGTCGCTTCGGGGCCGGGTGGGAATTTTTGGCTGGGACCCACATTGGCTTCCGGGTCCTGGCTTTTTTGCCCATCCCACACTGTTGCTATGGTTTGATATAGGGGTCTTTCTTATGTTCCTAATGTTGACTTTGGTCACATTGGCGGGTAGCACTGGTAAGGTAAACAGTATGACCCACAGGTATCCGGCAGGTTCGCAATTGACTGGACAACACTAGACAGGAATAAATTAGTTAAACGTTGTCCGGTCAACGACGAACCAGGCGACGGGGTGATGACGATAGCTAACCAGCATGCATCACCCCGTGATTTCACGGATACGCGTCAGAGGGTGGGGTCATGAGTTAGATATTGACTACGGTCAACAATTTGTTTGTCGTCAACAAACAAATTGATACAAATTGATACATTGTAACCAATTGTCGTTGGCAATTTTGGGGTGGTACCTTACCAGTGTTACTTCGGCCTGCTTGCCTTAAGAATTATGATTGGTCGTTTTACCAATACAAATTTATAATTCGGACTAGGGCATTGAATCAATAAATGTGGCCCGATGCTGTTATCCACTTTCAATGTTGTCTGTGTCCGTTATTGGGGGGGTGCGCCTGCAATACATTTACACTTTGTAAATTAAGAGATAATTTTCGTAACAATCTCCTTGCAGCCCAGGGGACTCACAATAGTATTCTACTGCACCATAGTTCAAAGGTGTCTATTGTTCTTTGCTCAGCCTTCCTTATGGTCCAGCTCTCACAGCCATATAGGGGTACATCACCCTAAAACAAACATGTGGAGTCAAAAGTGGTTCGAATAAGGGGCTATATGCCTGTCTCATCAGGCTCTTACTCTTCTTCACCTCTTCAAACACCCTTCCAGGATGTTCAAGATCAGACTATACACACAATCATTCCTAAAAGTTGGTTATACTTCAAAGATGTTTTCTAAAAATGATACTTTGATTAACCAAAAAGTTAATTCAATGGTTTGGAAATCAACTTGTGCTGGAGCCAAGATTGAGAAATTTACATAATCACTCGTGACTGGGAGGTAAAATACACACAAGTTTAGAACAGCAAAAAGAATGGTGTCTTCACGTCATTGCTTCTCACAGGAAATGTGAGATCAAAAGCAGAAAACCCTTCCATTGCTTCCCAATGCTTCTCTGCCAAGTGCCCAAATCAATCCCAACTCACATTATTTTCAATTAGAGCTGTGAGTTTAACTCTGTGCAAAACTTTCTTTGATTTCCAAGGCACTTAAAATGCTTGCAAATGCAGTCTCCTGATGGCTTGTAAATTACCTGCAACCATGCCATTAGATCTGACAAATTTAATCTCATTTTAATCCCACAAGTACTAAACTAATGGATTAATTGCACTATTTCTTCAAGCATGTACTTTATTTGTTTAGTTATTTAATATGAAAATCCATAGAGATAGATGAGGATTTTAAAAGTTCAGGCATTTCTCTATATTCAGAAAAAAACCCTCTTCTTTCCTTTTAAATTTAAATGTACTGTAGATAAAAGCAAAAATTTACAGCCCAAGAGTGTGATTGCTTTAAGATATTAACTCCTAACCTTTTATTTCTTCTTAGAAGCTTGTCATCTTTACCACCTATACAACAGGCAGGAAATACCAGTACATGTTTAATTTGCCCAGCACAAATAATAGAGAAGTTTGTTTTTTGTTTCCATGTTTTTTATTTTTTTAAAATCACATTAATTCATACAAGGGATTCTTGACCTGATCTGTATCAGGATATTTCTCATAAAAATTAGGACGAATACACTCCAAGTTGTTTTAGAGGTGGCTTGAACCTATTTATTCTCAGGTTTATACAGTACCTGCATTCATATCTTTTATATTACCAGATTAGAATTGGCTTTTTTAAAGCAGTGCATTGGGCAAATAAAGGACTATGTCTTGGGATGGCCATAGTGCCATCAGTTATGGTAATGTGGTTTGGTATGCTTACATTTCAGACAGGCAGGTACTTTTTCAGGCATGTGGAACATCTATCACCAAAGTAGTATCTTGTACTAGAGGAACATTAGCCAAAATACTCTAATGTAAAGCAGCAGTAGTTCTTGGTCAAGCATCCAGAGGTAGATATACTATATTTGTGATTCTCCTAGTCCAGTGATGGCGAACCTTGACACTCCAGGTGTTCTTGGATGGCAATTACCAGAAGCCCAAGTCAGCAATCATGCTCATTAGGGCTTCTGGGAATTGAGTTCAAGAACACTTGGAGTGCCAAGGTTCACCATCACTGTCCTAGTCAGTAACCTAACTCACAGAAATCTGTTTAATTCAAACATCAAATTGATTTTTTCTCCAATAATGACAAAAGGATCAAAAATCTAATATGAACAAAAAGTCCAATTTGAACTGGTTTGTTTTTACTTTTGCCAGCAGATTACAAGAGCAACGCTGAGTGATTGGCAGTGGTAAATAACCTGATTTCCTAAAGGGACCAACAGCTATAGGCAGATAAACCCCTTCAGTGATGGTCCCCTCAGTGGAGAAATGCCACTGGAAACCATCATATTGGGCTCTAAAGCAAAATGAGCAGAGGAGGAACTCTGATTCCCAATGGCCAAGGAGGTGGAAGAGGACATGCCAGATGGACTGGCTGTGAAGGCGCACCTTGTCCATATCCTCAAGGCTGTGGTAGTCCATTGCAGTCCCGGTGTTAAATCCTGCATGTCTCATTTCATACGTACCGCAAAAAGATGGCTCCGTGGTCACAGTGTGTGGGCTGGGATCCACCTTAAACAAATTCACGCAAGTGGTATTTTTCCTGATTGCCTCAGAGGGTGAAGGTGGCCCAAAACCAACTGACCTTCAAGACCAGGCCTCCCGGTGTCCTGGGGCAGGAAAAAACCCTGTATGCTTGGATCAAGTTCTGGCGCCCATCAATGACGACAAGAGCAATAGGCATTGGCATATGTTGCTGTGCAAAGAGAATGAAAGCACGGCGCCAAAATGGCCGCCGCGCTCTTTGCGGCCCCCCCCACCCAGACTCAGACATCCGGGTGAGTTAGGGGGAGTGGCCACCCCTCTATAAAAGGGGTGGCCATGAGGCAGCCGAGGTGCCATCTTAGAAACAGCGACGGAGAGGAGAAGTTTTTCTCCGTCGCTCCTTTTTTCTTCTCGGCTCTCCAGCCCGGTCTTCGGCTGTCGAGCCATTTCGGCGCTTCTGATCCCCGAAGGGGATTGTCTTCTTCAGCTATGCCTCCCTAAAGGAAGGCCCCGGCGACCAAGCCGCGACCAAGAGGGAGGCACTTGCCTGGCCCTGCGCTTGCTAGGGGGCAGCAATCGGGTCGGAGGACCGCGACCGCGCCCCCGCAACAGGGCCCCACATCGATGGCACCCACCGTTACCGGTGGGATGGGGCAGATTAGGGCATGGCCCCCGGCTTTCCAGCCTCAGGATGGCCCTGCAGGGGCTTCGGCCCCTGGCCCGCAATTGCCGGCCATGGGTCCAGACAACGGGGGAGGGCCTGGTGTGGTCACCCAGCAGGGCTCGCCTCCGGGCCCTCATGGGCCGGAGTTTTGGGCATGGCCCTATTCAGGACCTGGCTCCCAAATGGGAGTCCCCAGTGTATCAACCGGTGGGCCGTGTGGTCCACCTTGCCATGGCTGCACCCCTGCAATGGAGCAAGACAACACCTTTACCCACCGTTACCGGTGGGATGGGGCACATTGGGATATGGCCCTCGGCTCTCAGCCTCAGGCCGGCCATTCAGGGGATTCGGCCCTCGGCCCGCAGTTGCCGGCCATGGGCCAGAACGATTGGGGGGAGGGCCTGGTGCTGGCACACAGCAAGTTTTACCCCCTCAGGGGCCGGAGTTTTGGGCAGGGCCCTATTCTGGCCCAGGATCTCAAATTGGGGCCTCTGGCCCAATCCCTAGCCGGCCGTCCGGCCCACCTGGCCCACTTTATACTAGGGGTTTCCGTGGCAGGGGATGCCTGGTTAGCATGTTTGGCTGTGCTGGAGGCATCCTGGGCAATCCAGTGGGAGGGGGCCCTTCCCTATCTACCGGGGCCCTTCGTGTCTGCCGGCTACTTCGACTGCTGCCACTCTGCAACAGGCGGCCAGCCGGGTCGAGCTGCTTGGGACACTCCGGCCTGTGCCTGCCGCCGTCTCGCAGCTCCCTGTTTGTCCAGAACTGCAACCGGGGTGTGGTCGGATGTGGCCCCAGAGCTCGATTTCGGTCGCGAGCTCCAACGCCCGCTGTGGGCCGGAACCCCCAGTGGGGGCGGCTCATGGGGGATGCAACTAGTGAGTATTAGGTTCAAGTTGAATGCACCCACATCACAGTCCACTTCCAGCGGTGGGGTTCAGTGGTCATGGCTTCGCCAATTTGAGGCTAGTGGGCATCACTTGCCAGCCTATCCCAGTGCCCCTTGGTTTCATTCTGGCACGACATTGGGGGTGGGGGTTTCCACGATGTCTGGTTATTTATTGCACCCTGGTGATCATTTGTTCCAGGTCACGAGGGAAAAGATTTGGTGGGGGGAGTACGTGGATATATTCTCCCTATGAACCGAGATCCTAATAAGGATAGGCCGTGCGGACAGGAGGACAGAGACATGTGCGGTCCCGCTGTAGTAAGCCACCACGCACTGGGGTGTCCGCCCCCAGGACAGTGCTGAGCATCGCAGGGGCTGTCCGGGTCCTGCTGCGCATGCCCTTTATGCAGACTGTCCCGTCGAGGGCTTTGCCGATGGCCGGCTATTACTTGCCCCTGGGTGTTATTGGCCGCAAGCCATGAGGGGTAAGGGCTGGAGGGGGGCATGTGGATATTCTCCCTATTGAACTGCGAGCCCACTAGGAGGAGAGAGAGGGACAGGGCGACTGAGACAATGAGATGTCCCATCGTCGTGAGCCACCGCGCACCTTGGGCCAACTGGTTGGTGGCATACCTTGTACGTATGGTGGTATGCCGCAGGGCTTGACCTGCTTGGGCCATCCTGGTGCTTCCAGCCATCGCTAATATTTGCAGGGTGATGGTTGATTAGATGGGCCCATGGCAGTTGGCTTACGGTGAGGCATGTGGATGAGGGTGGCTCTATACCCTGAGGGGAGGTGGGATGAGCCCTGTCAGCTAGTGTGCTCGTGTACATCACTCCCACGTGACTGGTGCCTGGTGATAGGTACCATGGTGGTCATGCTGAGCAGCGGGCTGCTCAGACACAGGCTCCACGCTAACTGGTCGGGCAGGGGGTTCCAGCCCGCCTGCTGTGTTCGACCTGCTCAGCTGACGATGCGTGTACTAAGCACCATGGTCGTTACCGACTTCGTGTCCCCTTTTGCGCTGGCCCTCACGCCGCCTCCGCGTGCCCGCGGGTTGGTGGGTTATGGGGCAGAGGTAGGGGTGCACAGGGGCGATCAGAGCTGCGTCTGAAGCAACTAACCTTGTCATAACCCCGCCCCCGCCCCAATTAGCATAGTCAACCTGGAGAGATGGCACTCAGTTCATCCAAGAAGGAATTGGGCGGGATACCTGCCGGAGGGTTTTCTATGGGGGCTTTTGTATCCATTCGGGGGTGTTGGGGGTCCCAGGATGCTACTAATCTGGTTCCCTTGCAGGGTAACGAAGAGGGGGCTCCACTGTCCACAGCTAAGGGAGTTGGGGCTATGAGAGTAGCGGGGGCCCTTCTTGGAACCACCTTTCCTAAGTTGAACGTCTCCCCCATGAAGCTCATACTGAGCTAGAACTAGGGTGAATGTCATTTAATCCTCCATTCAGCTTACCCTGTGGGTTCTCCATTCAGGGATGCCATTCCTGATGACCTTGTTCAGTCAGGTACTCGTAGTTGGTTCGGCTACTATGGGTGGCACGCTCACGCAGTTCTGGTGCTGTTTTGGCACAGTGTGCTATGCACTCGGCTTTCAGATTATGGCCAGTGCACCCAATGATTTAGACCTATTGGGTTTTTTAGGTTCCGAGGGGAATTTTACTTAGATAAGGCCAACCCCCTTCTGACTGAGTTAATTCATGTTCAGCACTCGACCGATTGGGGACTTCACTCAGTGGCCATTTGCTCACAGGTCGGGGTCTCGGTCTCTAGCCCATTACCTCGATGACTTTTGGTTCGGGGGTGAACTGGGCTTGGACACGTGCACGCGTCTCCTCATTTTCATTCAGACACTCAGGTGGGAACTGGGTGTCCCCTTGGCGCCTGAATAGACCGAGGTCCCATCTACTAAGCTCACATTTCTGAATCGACTCTGTCGTGTGGGCATCCGGGTTAACCATGAATAAGGTGGCTTGGATTTCCGCGGTGAGTATGGCATTGATTGCCAAACATAAAGTGTGCCCTCGTGAGCTGCAGTTAATTCATGGCCACCTTAATTTTGTCCGGTCTGGCTCAAATTACTCCTGGGTTTGGCGGGGTCTCTTACTGGAGATCAGACCTGATGGTCTGCCCTAGATTTCAAGTACGGTCGGATACCTCCGGCTCCCGGACTTATGGGGGTTTACTCTGAGGGTGGGTGCACGGATCGCCTCCCCGATCTTACCTTCCTTGCGTTTTTCCCCATTTTGGAGAGCACTGATGCTATGGTGCAATGAGTGGGCCTACTCAGTGGTCCAATTTCGGTGTGACAATGCGGCAGTGGTGCACATTGTCAACACCCAGACATGCAAATCCCCCAGGGTCATGACATTAGTTTGTCTATTCTTTTGAGAAGCCTACGCCTAAATGTGCCGTTCTAGGCCAGACATGTTCTAGGTATTTATAATGACATTACTGCTGCTTTCCACCACCTGCAGATCACCCGGTTCCGTGCCGTACTCCGGAAGCGGAGGGATTCCACTCGCCACTTTTGGCCGATGGCTGGACGTTTGGCGAGGAGAAGGGAACCGGACATGTCATTGGCACCTCGCATGCGTAAGGCGTATCACTATGCATTCATGCGTCGTGTTTGGGAGGGGTGGACACGGGAATGTCACCCCTGATCCCAGAGTTTCTGACCCACCTTGCACGAGGCTGGCATTACTTATGTACAGATAGGTGTGAGGTGGCTCTTGGCCACGCAGCTACCACGGTAGCCTTTTTGGAGTGCTCCGCATCAGTGAGTGGGTGCCAGAGTTGGTGCCACCTGGGTAAGGCGGACGTGTCTCGTAGGGCACTGGCACTCGAAGATGTCTCTGTCACACATGAGTGGGCTCGAGTGGGGATGCGGTCCTCACGGGTTATTCAGCACGGTGTAGGCAGTGGTGCATACTGCTACTAAATTTTTTGAGACATCTGTCCGGTTGGTGCCCTACATGAATTTTCGACAGTGCCTGCTGCGCGCCCCAGCCTGTTTTCTGCCACCGGGATGGGTCTACCCTTACCATAGTAAAGTCCCTGAGGGCGACCGGTGCTGCGTTTCACTGTGTGGGGCCCGTTTTGGCTCCATTTACTTAAGATAGGCGTCGCGTTGATCGCGGCTACATTTGGGGTACTCGGAGGTGGATATGCGTCTACGCGCAATTTCAGATATGTACGTCCCCTCACTGTACGAGTACCTAGTTATGTCCTTCACCTTTTTTCTCCTCTTTTACAGATCCTAGGGGTCTCAACACACCGGTGGCAGGGGGCTGGTGGGCCGCAGCTATGTACACTGCAGCGACAGAGAGCGGACCCCGGCTGGGCTGTGTGCATCCGCACGTATGCTATGATATGGTATGCGCGGCACATGGGGGCGGGAACTGTGGCCATTCCTGCTGTCTGACAGGGATGCTGGACCGCCCAATGTTTTACAGGCACCTCGGCGGCAGCGATCTTATACGGATCACTGCGGTTACTAAACCGTTGAGGGGCTGTGACCTGGCATTTTGTATCACGTATGGCTTACATACGGTCGCTGTGGTCTAACATCGTGCCGAGACACCAATTTAGGGGAGATGCGGATCTCCCTAGTTCGGACTGTTCCGGCAGTCAGTGGACGGGGCTCTGGCTCCGTCCCGTTCTGAGCATGGCTGTGAGACGGCCATTGGAGACCGGATGATAGGCTTACACAAAAATTTTGCTGGTAGGCAGGAGAAGGGGTCCACCTGTCGGCTAGAGGTATGTACCTTGTTCTGGGTGTGATGCAAGCAGGCCTGGTGACCGAGCTGATGGTCTTGGGGGGGGGGGCGGCGGTGAGTCATCATGGATGCCTCCCCGTGTGGCGGGTAGCACTGGTAAGGTAAATATTTATGACCCACAGGTATCCGGCAGGTTCGCAATTGACTGGCCAACACTTAGACAGGTACAGGTGTAATAACGTTGACCGGTCAACGACGAACCAGGCAAAGGGGTGATGGCAGGAGCTCTTCAGCATGCATCACCCCGTGATTTGACGGATACACGTCAGAGGGTGGGGTCAGTAGATAGTTTATTGACTACGGTCAACAATTTGTTTGTCTCAACAAACAAATGGATACAAATGGATACATTGTAGCCAATTGCCATTGGCAATTTTGGGAGGAACCTTACCAGTGTTACTTCGGCCTGCTTGCCTTAAGAATTATAATTGGCTGAGTACCAATTGAAAGTTATAATTCGGACTAGGGCATTATTCAATAAATGTGGCCCAATGCCTTTATCCATATACCGGTGTCTGAGTCTTTCTTTGGGGGGTGCGCCTGCAAAAGAAAAATGCAGAAGGGTTAAAAGGAATTATCTGTAGTACAGTTGTGACCTGTTCAAAGCCATCCAAAGCCTGCCAAGGAATGCTCTGAGGTTTCATTGGAGGTTCAGTTTTCAGTTGCCTTTTTCCGTGTTACCTCTAAATACATTGTCCCCTGTTGTATTCTGTTAACTTTGGGACATAACATGACCAGAATAGAATATGCAGCAGAAAAATGCAAAAAATCAAAAGCTCTTCAACTAATCTACAGATTATACAATTGCAGATGTTCACATTTTAGAAATGTGCTATGTGAAGAACGTGTTCACTATTACATTTTAAAATGGTGACATCTTAGTGTGAGCATAGATAAAAAGGACAGATTCTTCTGTATCCAAGTAGTTTCCATTTCCCATATGTTAAAAGAAGCAAGAAAACATGTTAAATGGAAAGCCCATTTTAGATCCAAGGTGGATGTCATCTGGAGGGACCTGGACTCCAAATTTAATCCAATGAATCTGATCGAGATGTCCACTGCATCATCTGGTCTGCTATTGTTAGATCAGTTTCAGCAGGTAACATCACAGATCTCCAAGATGCTTTAAAGCTATATGGCCACTACCTCTTTGCTTGACCGTTACCCATCTTGGTTAATTAAATCTGCCAGTGAGGGGGTCTTAGGATGGGTTCTGGAGATTGTCAATGCATCCCTGTGGGAAGGTGTTTTACCAGCTCACTTGAAGAAGATAGTCATCTGTCCTGTCCCCCCCCCAAAAAAAAAAAACTTGGTGGCCAATGATCTTAATAACTACTGTCTGGTTGCCAATATCCACTTTCTAGGTAAGATGGTAGAGAAGGTGATGGCTGATCAGCTGGGTATATTTCTGGAGAGTTCAGAATATCTTGATCCATTCCAGTCTCGCTTTAGACCTCAACTTGGGACCAAGATAGCATTGGTCACTCTGCTGGATGACTTTCTGGGAGAGGATGACCAAGGTAATACCTCACTGTTGGTCCTCTCAGTGGCCTTTGATACCATTGACCACAATATCTTCCTAGACAAGCACTCAGGATTGGGTATTGGAAGTAAGGCCTTGGTCTGGCTCTGGTCCTTTCTTGAAGAGCGTGCCTTGAGAGTACAGCTGAGGTTTAGGGTTAGAGTTGTCTGACCACAATATGGGGTACCTCAGGGCTTGACCATATCCCTCATGCCATTTAATATCTATGTAAGGCTGGTAGTTGAGGTCATCAGGAGATTTGGAGTTCACTTTCATCAGTATGCTGATGATACGCAACTCTATCTCTCCTTTTCCACCTCGGCAGTGGATGCTGTTCAGACCCTGGAAGGATGCCTGGAGGTGGTCATAGAATAGAAGAAGGAAAACAATCTGAATCTGAATCTGAATAAGGTGGAGGTGATGCTTGTTGGGGGTAACCAGTCTCAGATTGGGATAATTTCCCCCTCTCTGAGGGGCATGATTCTTCCTTTTAGGGAGAGTGTGCACAACCTGGGCATGCTGCTTGACTCATCTCTACCTATGGAGCAAGAAATATTATCTGTGGTAAAGTCTACCTTTTACCATCTTCAGTGCATTGCCCACCTTCACCCATTCCTGGATCGGAAATCCCTAACAATGATGACCTATGCACTGGTAATCTCCAAGATCAATTACAGCAGCACATTCTATGTGGGGCTGCCCTTGAGGCTGGTATAGAGGCTTCAACAGGTACGAAATGTAGCAACTAGACTGATTACAGGTATTTGGCATTTTGACCATATTACCCCAGTCTTAGTCAGCTTGCATTGGTTGCTCATTGCATTCTGTGTGAGGTTTAAAATGCTGATGTTAGCTTATTAAGCTCTTAATAGTTTAGGACTACGCTCTCTGTAGATAACCTAAGAAATTGTATCTGGAACACTCTAGCTTTAAACTACATGTTGTAATGCCTAAAGAGGTTTAAAAGAATGTGACAAGAGTAAGATCTTTCTCTATGATGGCCCCTTATTTATGGAACGAGTTGCCAGTAGAAATCAGAACTGCTTCCACATTTATGGCTTTTTGTACAGAATATAGTTAAAACATTCTTTTTCCAACAAGCATTTTCCTCATAAGCAAATTAATTCTATATGTGCAGGATTCTCTTTAATGAATGAACTTAATTTGGTGTATGAAAACCAAGACACAGGACACAGCCTCGGGCTGGGTTAACTCAGGTTTATTGCATCGTGGACAGAGGGAACATGAGGTAATGGCGGATCGATAGCTCTTTATATACAGTGGTAATACATTTGAACGTGGTGCCATTGTAGCCCATTGGCTACTGCCTGCGTGACGTCATTGCGAGTCACGCCCTTCTTGTCCAGGTGTAGGTAGTGGCGGGAAAGCTTCCCGCGCTGCTGCCTTTGATGAGATCGGACCAATAGAGCTTGGACGCTCGCTGCTGCCAGCTGGTGGACATTAGCTCGCGTCCTCATTCAGGGTTCATATGATACAGCTGAAGGTTACATTGTTGCTATAGGCAAGGTTACATTGGTTCAGATACATTGTAATCCATGTGGAAGGTAAAACCCTTAGAACACAACATCCCTCCCCCCTAGGACGAGACAACGTCTCGAGCCCATGCTTCCAGACACTCCCCCTCCTAGGAGACAAAATCTCTCAGCCAAGATGGCTTGTTTCGAACACGCTGGGGTCTCGATGCGGGCTGCCTCTCCCCGGGTTTGCTACCTTCTCTTTGTCCCCTGGTTTCCTGTCCTGTAATTTGAGAGGGAGACTCGTTAGTGACTTGCCGCGGCTCTGCGGCGTTGTTGGGAGGTGTGCTCTTATTTAGGGAGGAACCGGGGGCACTGGGGGCTAACGAAAACCCCCTCTTCTCGCTTGGATGGGTGGGGGAACACTCCTGAAAACCCCCCCGGCTCGCTAAATCAAAATCTAAAGTCCATTCGGGGGCAGCGGTCGCGAACTCCTCTCCCCCTTCCCCGGCCTCTGACGGAACTGGTTTATCAAAAGGATATGAGTCGGGGCCGCTGCTTCTTCCTTCCCCCCTTGCTTGGGACTGTTGTCCGCTGCTGTCTCCCCCTTGGGTTACGCGGGTGGGGGAGAACCCTAACGCTGAATCTTGTTGGGGATCCTCACTGACTGGCCCACTGACTCGGTGCCTCAGTTGGTCTGCGTGTCTCCTCCAGAGGAGACCGGTGTGGGTTTCGACTCGGTACGACACTGGCCCCGTCTGTTCTACAACCGTCCCCGGCACCCAGGCTGGCCCCGCGCTGGCATAGTTCCTGCAATGGACAGGGTCGCCGGCGGCGAACCTTTTCGAGACTGCCAGCCCCACGTTTTTTCCCTTATCCTCAATTCTTGTGGGGTCCAGCCTGGACAGGAGTGTAGTCAGTTTCCGCCGCATCAATAGCTCTGCCGGCGAGTAACCTGACGCTAAGGGGGTCACCCTATACGCTAGTAAGAACTGACATACTTGGTGGTTCAGGTCCCCGGGGCCCATGCGCCGAAGCGCCTCCTTCGTTGTACGCACCAACCGTTCCACTTGGCCATTCGTGGCCGGGTGAAACGGCGCGGACGTGACATGCCGAATGGCATTCGCCTCCATGAATGCCCCGAACTCTGAGGAGGTGAAGCAACTCGCGTTATCGCTGACTAAAGTGTCGGGTAACCCGAACGTTGAAAAGACTCTCCGTAGTTGGTTAATTGTAGTGGTGGAGGATGTGCTCTTTACCGGAATGACCTCCAGCCACTTTGAGAATGCATCCACCACCAGGAGAAACATGGTTCCTCGGAAAGGGCCAGCGAAATCTACGTGCACTCTGGACCATGGCCCCCTTGCTGTGTCCCATTCCCTATGCGGAAGCCGGGCCGCCTCTGGTCGGGACCCCTGGCACGCCTCACAAGTGCCGACCATGTGCTCAATGTCCTCGTCCAGCTGTGGCCACCAAAAGTAACTGCGGGCCAGCGCTTTTGAGCGAACGATGCCCGGGTGGCTGACGTGCAGCAGTTTGAGAACCCTCGGCCGCATGGGTGTTGGGACCACCACCCGTTGGCCCCACAACAGGCACCCCCTTTCTAGGGACAACTCTAGCTTCTTCCGAAAGAACGGGTCGAATTCCTTGCTTGGGGACGATGCTGGCCACCCTTTCTGCACCCATGAGCTGACTTTCGCCAGCGTTCTGTCCTTGCCTGTCGCCCTGGCTATATCGGCTGGTACTATTGGGGGTTCGTCTAAAACCTCGATTAGCAACACCTGGCGGTCTCTTCCTATTCTGGCTTTTTGGTCGTCCGTCAAGGGCAAAGGGGATCTCGACAGCGCATCAGCATGGCTGATCTCCTTTCCAGGCCGGTACTCCAACTCGTGTTGGTACGCGTTAAGAAAAATGGCCCATCGCAACATTCTCGGGGACAGTATCTGCGGCGTGGGCTTGCCTGCCGTGAAAATTCCTAACAGGGGCTTGTGATCCGTCACGATTTTGAATGGGCGGCCATACAGAAAATCGTGAAACTTTTTGGTCCCCGCTACTATTGCCAACGCCTCCCTGTCGGTTTGTGCGTAATTTCGCTCTGCTTGGGACAGGGACCTTGAGTAAAACGCAACTGGGGCCTCCCGACCATCATCCAACACGTGGCAAAGCACCGCCCCCACCCCCACCGGTGATGCATCACAGACTAAGACCACCGGCCGTTTGGGGTCGAAGTGTGTAAGGATTGCGTCCGATGTTAAAAGTTGCTTAAGTTCGTTGAACGCCTTCTCGTGCTCGTCACCCCACATCCATGCCTCCTCCTTCTTAAGTAACCGATGAAGCGGTTCAGCCACGGAGGCTTTCCGCGGAAGGAATGTATGGTAGAAATTGAGGAGCCCCAGGAATGACTGAAGTTCGGTTTTGGATGTGGGGCGAGGGGCCTTCTTAATGGCTGCTACCTTGGATTTGGACGGCTTAATACCCTCAGGTGTGATCCGAAACCCTAAAAATTCGACCTCGGTTTCGAAAAAAACACATTTGTCCTTCCTCAGTCTCAGCCCCGCTTTCTCGAACACAGTTAGCACTTTATCCAATCTCTTTGCCAGTTCGGCCTCACTCCCCCCTGTTATCAATACGTCATCAAAATAAGGCAACACCCCCTCCAGCCCCTTCAGGAGGCGTTCCACAAGCGACTGAAAAAGGCCGGGTGCCGAGTTCACGCCGAACTGTAACCGCGACACCTGGAACGCTCCTTTATGTATGACTATCGTTTGTGCCGCGGCCGTGGCGGGAGTTACGGGGAGTTGCTGATAGGCTTGTGCCAGATCGAGCTTAGCGAAACACTTTCCCCCATTTAGCCTGGCCAAAAGGTGGCTGACCACTGGCACCGGATATGCATTAGGGCGAATCGCCTTGTTAATTGTACACTTATAATCAGCGCAAATGCGCACCTCCCCGTTAGCCTTCAGTGCTGTTACGATTGGAGTTTCCCACTCCGCGGAATCAACAGGAATAAGAATCCCCTGGCCCACCAATTTGTCCAGTTCCGCCTCTATTTTGTCCTTTAGTGCGAAGGGCACCCTGCGCGGTTTGAGTCTTATCGGGCGGACCTCCGGGTCTAGGTCGAAGGCTACAGGGGGTCCCTTGAACTTTCCAAGTCCTTTTTCAAACACGGTGGGGTGCGCGTCACACACCGCTTGTATCGGATCCGCGCCCACGGCATGCACCCCCCCTATGAACAAACCCAAGGGCTGAAACCACTGCGTCCCTAGGAGGCTACAATTCCCCCCTTTGAGAACGACTAACGGGAGTTCTGCGGAATGTCTTTTATAGTGAACCCGAAATTTCCCGACCCCCAGCACTGGAATGCTGTTCCCTTGTACGTCTCGTAGCGTGGACCTCAGAGTCTTAAGCTTGGGCCGCGCTTGGGGGTCGATCTTCAAGAACTCTTTCTGGGGAATTATGGAATAATAGGACCCCGAGTCAATCTCCATCCTAACGGGGGCCCCTTGTACTATTACCTCAATGAAGTAATGGTTTTGTCCCGCGGACACGCTGAACACAGTGTCGTCCTCACTGCCGTCCGAGACGCGGCCCACGCCGTCCTGCTTCCTCGTGGGTCGGGCGCCATCTTGGGGTCTCGCTGGACGGTCCGGTCTGGCCGAACGGTCTTTCGACTGCCTCCGGTCCTCTTTCCGATTTCTGCATGCCCTGGCGATGTGCCCGCGCCGGCCACAGCTGTAACATTCGGCTTTCCTGAAAGGGCACTTCGCACGCTCGTGGGCCGCCCCGCAACCATCGCAGCGGCGCCCCCCTTTCCGGACTTTCTGTACCTCTTCGCCGTCGCTGCCATCTGTAGAGGATCTCGAGGTTCGTCGGGTCGCGTGCACCGGCTGTCCTGACTTGCCACGCACCGAGCTTTCCGCTTTGCTGGCCCTAGGACGCCACTCACGCCACTCGTGTATTTCGTCCACTCCCGCATTCGTGGACTCCGCGGATTCCGCGGTCTCTACGACCTCGGCCAACGTGGGTGGCGGCTCCCTGTTCATCAGGCGGCGCTGCACTTCCTTGTCCTTCAGGCCACACAGCACGACGTCCCTCATGATCATCTCCAGGTTGTCCCACTTGCAGGGAACGGCGGCTACCCTCAGGGCCTCCACGAACGCCTCTACCGACTCATCCGGCGCTTGGACTCGCCTCCAAAACGCACTCCTAGCAGGAAACATTGCCTTCGAGGGTTGGAAACGCTCACGCAGCAACTTTAGTATGTCGTCGGTTTTGAAGTCGTCCAACGTCTTCGGTTCGATCATGCCCACCAGCGTCCGCTTGGTCTCTACACCCAGCATTCGGGTGAGGATGGCCCTCTTCCTTTCCTCGTCGTCTTTGACTTTGAGTTCCACCAATGCCGCCTTGAAATCCATGTTAAAGATGGTCCAGTCTTGCGGCTTGGTAATATTGAACCCGCTCTGTGTCCTGGCACTTTGGGAATCCATAATCCCACCTTCGTCGCCAATTTGGTGTATGAAAACCAAGACACAGGACACAGCCTCGGGCTGGGTTAACTCAGGTTTATTGCATCGTGGACAGAGGGAACATGAGGTAATGGCGGATCGATAGCTCTTTATATACAGTGGTAATACATTTGAACGTGGTGCCATTGTAGCCCATTGGCTACTGCCTGCGTGACGTCATTGCGAGTCACGCCCTTCTTGTCCAGGTGTAGGTAGTGGCGGGAAAGCTTCCCGCGCTGCTGCCTTTGATGAGATCGGACCAATAGAGCTTGGACGCTCGCTGCTGCCAGCTGGTGGACATTAGCTCGCGTCCTCATTCAGGGTTCATATGATACAGCTGAAGGTTACATTGTTGCTATAGGCAAGGTTACATTGGTTCAGATACATTGTAATCCATGTGGAAGGTAAAACCCTTAGAACACAACATCTAATTAATTTTCAATTTGTTTTGTTTTGTTTGTTTATTAATTAGATTTATATTCCTGCTGCGAGTAAGAGAATGAAGGTATTAACTATTGTAAGATTTTTAATTTGTGGAATGCCATCTAGGCAGGTATTTTACTATTGTTTATTATTGTTATGAAGTAACCCACACACTATGATCATGGAGCCATCTCCTGCAGTACATATGAAATGAGACATGCAGGATCTAACACCAGGACTGCAATGGACTGCCACAGTCTTGAGGATATTAACAAGATGTGTCTTCACAGCCGGTCCATTTGACATGGCCTATTCCACCTCCATGACCATTGGAAGGACATTTGTCAATGCTGTTTTGTCTTACAGACATTCAAGACTGGGCCTATAGCACAAGATTTCCCCATCTGGCACTTTCCAGAAGTTTAGGATTACAACTTCTAGCATACCTGACCATAACCAGTGCTGTTTGAAGCTTATGGTTAAAGTAAAAAATATCTGGACAAACCAGGGAAAGCTAGTACAGTATTTCTGCTTTGCCCACCTATTATGTATGATAACTGTGTACTAACTGTCAAAGCGATTCAAACCACCATGTTTCCGTGCTTTCTAGCTGTCAAACAGCATCCCTGTTTGACAGCTACGAAATCTTGCCAGACAGCGTAGTGTCGCGAGATTTTGGGAGGTGCGCAATTCGTATTCTGACAGGCGCGCAATGTATCTTTTATATGCAAATAAGTGGATTGAAATGTGTGCACACTTTGTTAGCCAATTGGCACTGTTTATTATTGTTACTGTAACTGTTTATACTGTATATAAGTCCGAGTTTTGCCCCATCCAAACTGTGTTCAAACCCTGCCAATAAAGAGCTGTATTTCACTTCTAAATGCGAGTCGTCATTATTTCTTGAACACCAAACTGGCGACGAGGATGGGATGGCATCCCCACAAGGCAGCAACATCAGCCCATTCAACCCGGCTCATCCAGAGAAATGGACAGTCTACGAACGCCTGTTCCGCCACGCTATGGCGTCCCAGAAGATCCCGGATGAGCACCAGAAGTGTTCTTGTTTCCTTGCACAGTGTGGATCTGAGATGCTTGAGCTGGCCATCCACCTCATTCTTCCTCAGGACGTGGATGAGGTGCCGCTCGCTGAGATCCTGTCAGCACTGAGGAAACACCTACAACCAGAGGTCTTGATCTTCCCAGCTAGGGTGGCCTTTCACAGAAGGGAGCAGCTCCCTGGTGAATCCATTGACGAATATGCCACCACTCTTCACCTTGCTGCCGCCCTATGCAAGTGAGACAACATCGAAGAAGCACTCCGAGACCGTCTGCTGGCCAGCATGAGGGACGAAGATGTTCAACATCGCCTCATGGTCAGGAAGACGGTAACATTCAAGGCTGCACTAGAAGAGGCATTAGCATCTGAGGCCACACGGTCCCAGGTGAAGCTTTTCCGGCATCGCCACTCCACTACCAGTGCCACCGATTCAGCCATGCAAGCTCACCGATGCTCATCTTCATCCTCATCAGTATCTCCTGGTTCCACCTCTTCCTCAGAGTCCAGCGACGTAGAGGGTGAAGTCTGAGCAGTTCAACGGAAGCACCAAGAGCACTGTGACGATCGGGAGAAGAAATTCTTTCGTAAGTGCGATGGCTGTGTGGCCCGGCATGACCTCAAGAAGTGCCCATTCTGCACTGCAGAATGCCACAACTGTGGGTGGAAGGAGCACATAGCCAAGGTATGCAGGCAACGAAAGCAGACACCTTCAGCACCTGTGTCCAAGCATGATCATCGCTGCAATGCATCCATCACCAAGGCGTCACCCGAGCCAGATCCGTGCCAAGTGGGCAGCGTCAGTGAGCATTTCTACACCGACCTGAGCCTTCAGGATATCCCTTTCAGAATGGAGGTGGATTCAGGTACTACATTTTCTATAATTCCACAGTGGGAGTTTTTGAGGATTCCCCCAGCCTCCCGGCCCAAGCTTAAATCCCTCAAGACTTCCCTCCAGGATGTGCAGGGTTGCCAGATTCCAGTCCTGGGGATAGGTAATTTCTTGGTTAGTTTCAAAAATATATGCACCACTTTGCCCTTGGTTGTGGTTAAACAGGGCACTAACAATCTTATTGGGACCCAATGGTTTAAGCCCCTGGGGATCCGGCTATATGGCATTTATGCAATAGACTCTGACCCAATCTGGGACGTTTGTGCTGCACATCCTGAGGTGTTCAAAAAGGGTATAGGCTTGTATAAAGGGCCCCCTGTTGACTTTGAACTTGACCCTGCCATCCAGCTCATCCAGATGAAACCGCAATGGGTACCCTTTGCCCTCAAAGAGAAGATAGAAGCTGAGCTGGACAAACTGGTGGGGCAGGGCATTCTGGTGCTGGTGGACTCCACCGAGTGGGAGACACCAATTGTGACTGCTTTGAAAAGCAATGGGGAGGTCAGGATATGCATGGACTATAAATGCACAATCAATAAAGCTATTCACCCAAACGCATATCCTGTGCCCGTGGTAAGCCACCTTCTTGCCTCCTTGCATGGAGGAAACTGCTTTACAAAACTTGACCTTGCCCAGGCTTACCACCAGTTAACTGTGACTCCTACTGCTGCCATAGCCCAGACCATAGTCACGCATAAGGGGGCATTTAAAGTGACCAAACTACAGTTCGGGGTGAATGCGACCCCCGGAATATCTCTTGTAGAATGCATTTCAAAAGGGTTGCCCGGAGTCCTGCCATACTTTGGCGATGTCCTGATCACCACTGGTCTACGTCTCAGAAGGGGGAAATGTGTGTTTTTGGCATGGGAGGTGGAGTTCCTGGGGTACAGGATTACACCTCGAGGTATCATGCCCTCAGACTCCAAGGTAACGGCCATGCGGAATGCACCCAGGCCACAATGTAAAGCTGAATTGCAATCATTTTTAGGACTGTTAAACTTCTATCATGCTTTTCTCCATTGCAAAGCCTCAGTTGCTGAACCATTGCATCGGCTCCTTTAAAAAGACAATGTTTGGCACTGGGGCCATTGCCAGGAGAAAGCATTCCAAGAACTTAAAAGACTACTGTCTTCGGATGCTGTGTTAACTCATTTTGATCCCAACAAATGGGTTGTCCTTCTGTGGGAGTCGGGGCTGTGTTGTGCCATGTGTTATATGACAGGAGGGAAGCCCCCGTAGCATTCTATTCCCGTTCTCTCTCAAAGCCTGAGAAAAATTATGCTCAGACTGACAGGGAGGTGTTGGCAATCATGGCAGGCACCAAGAAGTTTCACGATTACCTCTATGGGAGACCTTTTCCCATCGTGACTGACCACAAGCCCCTCTTTGGAATTTTTGTAAATGGAAAGCCCACGCTGCAAATCCTGTCCCCAAGGATGTTGCGCTGTGCAATCTTCTTAAATGCATACGATTTCACTCTAGTGCACAGGCCTGGCAAGGACATCAGCCACACTGATGCCCTGTCATGTTCTCCACTGCCAGTGGTCGGGGAACCAGATTGCAAGATCGAAAGCGATCATCAAGTTCTCACGATTGAGGGATTCAACTCACCCCCGGTCATCCCTTCAGATGTAGCTAAAGCCACGGCCAAGGATGTGGTATTATCTAAAGTCATGTCTTGGGTACAAAAAGGCTCTCCTCTAGCTGAGGAATTCAAAACATTGCATCGCAAATGCTTGGAATTGTCTGTGGAATGGGGTTGCCTTCTGTGGGGCCAGCGGGTGGTCATTCCTGTCACCCTCCAAAAACAGGTTTTAAATTTACTTCACACAAGTCACCCAGGAATTGTATGTTCCAAAGCCCTAGCCCATAGCTACTTTTGGTGGCCTCAACAGGAACGAGACATAGAACAGATGGTTGGCACTTGTGCCAACTGTCAATGCTCTCGCCCAGAGCAATCCCACCTTCCCTCTAGGGAATGGGACTCTGCCAGGGGTCCGTGGTCCAGGTTACACATAGATTTTGCAGGTCCATTTAGGGGAGCCCTATTTTTGTTGGTTGTGGATTCATTCTCCAAGTGGCTGGAAGTGATTAGAGTGCCCAATACCACTTCAGACACAATGATAATGCACCTAAGGAGGCTGTTTGCAGCATTTGGACTCCCAGATGTGCTGGTGTCTGACAACACGTCCACGTTCACATCTGCAGAATTCCAATCCTTCATGGAAAGGAATGCAATTAGGCACATCACTGCTGCCCCATTCCACCCTGCCACCAATGGCCAGGTGGAGCGGCAGGTATGCACAACCAAGGACGCACTTCGGTGCATGGGAGAAGGGGATCTGGAGCTCCAATTATGTCAGTTCCTTTTTACGTATAGGCTCATCCCCCCTTGCCTCAGGACTCTCCCCAACTAAATTTCTCCAGCAAAAGAAACTTTCATCCTTGCTAGACAGATTGGATCCCTCTAGGGTGGAGGACAAGGGCACAGACATAGCGATCAAACACCAGAAGGGTTTCTTGCCGGGAGACCCTGTCAATTGCCGCAATTATGCAGCCAGTGGTCCTACGTTGGTGCCTGGTTTTGTGACCGATCAAACTGGTCCTGTTTCTTACAGAATCGAAACAGCCACTGGTCTGATCTAGAGAAGGCACGCAGAGCAGTTGAGACCCAGAATACTGGACCCACTGGATGAATACAGACAGTCAACATTAGGGTTGGCCCCCACCGGCTTAAACCCAGGGGGCAGAGGTAATAGTCAGCAACCAGCTAACCTTGACCCAGAAGTATGTTCTAGGGACTGATTTCAAGGGGAAATTGCGGAATGCTCCCCTACTCCAGCCATGTGTACCCCACACTGTCCCAGCCTAGCACACTGGACTCTTTTATTAATGATGACCACTTTTGTTTAGAGTCACCCTCCACTCTCAGTACACATAGGAGGGACCCTCAGTTGTCTTTATCATCACCAGCATTAGATTTTGGTTTTGAGCGATCCCCTGCTCCTCCATCTGACAAATGAAGCTTTGATTTGGGTTGTCAGTCTTCTCCCTCTAGTCAATCCCTCACTTCAGCCGGATTGCCCATCGTATGACCCCCTGAGCTGGCTCAACCGAGCGTCTGATCAAGAAGGGAAACTAGACTGCCATCCTGGTAAAAGGATTTTGTTTTTACCTAGGGAAGAGGAATGTTATGTATGATAACTGTGTACTAACTGTCAAAGCGATTCAAACCGCCATGTTCCCGTGCTTTCTAGCTGTCAAACAGCATCCCTGTTTGACAGCTATGAAATCTTGCCAGACAGCATAGTATCGCGAGATTTCGGGAGGTGCGTGATTCGTATTCTGACAGGCACGCAATGTATCTTTTATATGCAAATAAGTGGACTGAAATGTGTGCACACTTTGTTAGCCAATTGCCATTGTTTATTATTGTTACTGTAACTATTTATACTGTATATAAGTCCAAGTTTTGCCCCATCCAAACTGTGTTCAAACCCCACCAATAAAGAGCTGTATTTCACTTCTAAATGTGAGTCATCATTATTCCTTGAACACCAAACTGCCTACCCCCAGAATAACAAGACAGAGACATTGTTGGATTTAAATTTAGGGCCACTTTATTAACCATAACTTCATAACGAACTATTTGCCTGTGGCAGAGGCTGAGTAGCGCGGCTCTATGTGATGGAGCCAAGGTGATCAATCTCATCTTCTCCACTCACCACCAGGTGAATACCAGCTTACCGGCATCGTCCTGTTCTCAACAGTCCCCATCCCGGCTCACCATTCGGGTCAATTGGCCAATGCTATTCTCAAGCCTCAAGGCTGTAGGCCTTGAACCATTTTCCATCTTCCGGCCATCTGACACGCCCAATGTCATCCTCGAATCATCCTAGGCCTTCACTTACCATTTTAACTACGCGCTACCCACCAAGTGACCGAATTGAACCGCCAAGCCAATTACCCCAATCTGAAACAGTGGGAACTGGGCAAAAACACCACAGTTCCATGGCCAATTAGGAATGTGCGTAAAAAATCCCACTCGGCCCCAAAGCGACAGCTCATCCCACACTGCTGTTCATGAGGAAGGGGGTGTGTGGGCTTTCGCTCGCCTACTGCATTGCTGACTGGGCTGGAGTTGGGGAGGCAAAGCCCTATATAAGGGCATACTTCCTCCCCTCCCCTGGTCCGGCACACCCCTGGGTGTGCCCTCCCTCTGTCTCTCCCAGGGGAGGGGGGCAAAGCCACGCCACGGGCCATACGTCCCATGGCGTGTTTTCTTCTGCCAAAAAGACCCTTTCTTAGCCAAAGATTTGAACCACTTCTCTCTTAGATAACCTAAGTACACGGTTGATGGAATTCTGCTTCATGTAAAGATATCTTCTTTATTCAGCCAGCCTCATTAGCAGCAGCTTATCTCCTCAGATCTTTAAGATAGCAATCAGTCCCAAGAAGTCCTGCTTCCTTAGGCTTTTTGTAGGGAGGAACAGAGAGACAGACAGAAAGCACTCTGCAGTCCTTGGCTGGTCAAAAGCTACTACTTCTTTATTTGGGCAGAGTATATATATCAGAAAACGAAACTCAGGCTGACAGAGAATACCATAAACGAAACCTAACAGAGACAAAACCTAAGGCCAAACAACCAATCAGAAGTGTCAGAACTCAAAGAAAGAGAGATAAGGAGAATCGCAAGCAAAGGGGCTTTTGTTTACAAAATGTGTCAGAAGACAGGCAAGACAGAATCCAGATGAATTCCTACATGTCCTCCTTTTTCATTTAAATTTGAGAGAGGGATGGCTAATCATACCCCTGCATGTCATCATATACATCATCACTGTCCTCCTGGACATCGTACCCCTCCTGACTCATGGTACTTTGTTCCGGAGGGTGATACCTCATTGAGTACAATTGCCGTCGTGCAGAACTCGATGTCTCCCTTCTACGCAATGGACATGTGTTACACATAGAAATAAGATTAGGAATACAAGTAATGCAAAAATACAAAGGTATAAAGCAGATAATAATAATAAACCCATAAAAGAAAACTTGTCTAAGGACAGATAAATCAGGCAACCAAGAAGTCACCCAATCAAAGAGATTAACATCAGTGCGTACATTGTTAGTAATACTCTCCTGTAAATTCTGAAGTTCTTTCTCAATAGTATTATTCAGATAAAATAACCCAATGCTGCACATTGATATTGTCCTGGATGGAAATTCGTGGCAACTCCATTAAAAAAGAACCACATGTTCGGATCCTTGATTTGCCATCCATTGCAAATTGAACCACTATCTATAGCAGAATAATCAGGAGTAAACATAGGAAAAACATCATATATATCTTCAATAGTAGTGTTAAACAAGGTATAATTAAGCTTATAAGAACTGTTATAACTACCCCATAACCAAAAATAATCGTCACAACCCGTATAATTGCCTACACTCTGCAAAACCCTTTTTGCTTGAGTCCAGTATTTCCATTTACTATTCCAGACTCCAGAACTATGACAGCAGAAACAAAGTCCTTTAGTGTATTTCTTGAATGTCATGCTTCGCCAGCGGGTGTTGTTAAATTGTTCTGGAGGATTAGAGAAGAGTGTAGACCTATCAAGATGTTGCAAATGTCCAATAACCAGCTCAGGTGTGTTGAACAATGCCGGAAGAAAAGCCATTTGAGACACTGCCAGTGGATGCTCATAGTATAACGTTGCATTCTTACCATGAACTTCAAACATATAGTTAGCATGACGAATCCAAAAGTTGGGGTTGCCCCCATGAGGCATTGTTCTTACAGCTGGAAGCACAGTAAGAAAGAAAACAACAAATGTCAGCAAAGTTAGTTTACTGGTGAACCACCATCCTGGAGCTGAGTACCCTTCTTCTCTCTCCATGGGCGGATTGCTCCAGCAGGAATCCTTCCACTCAGGATCCCCTTGTTGCCAATAGATGACCAATGGCTTAAGAAGACACTCCCCTAAGAAACAGGAGCATGCCCTGTTATTACTAGTACCATATAACTAAACATGAAACATGAGTGACATATAACACAAATGCAATATCACAAACCCATTTACATGTGTAGAGTACTGGAAACTCTGCCATGTGCTTCTGAAGGTATGCAGTTTCATAAGACAATACATAACATAAGCAAAGACAGATCTTTCTCCTGCAAAAGAATAAGCAAAACATTTAAGCATAAACAAGACATGAACATTTTTTTTCTTCCTTACATGAAGGAGGCCTGGTTACATATTAGAAAGCAGTTCTTACTTCCCCAAGTACATGAGTAAGGCATTAAACTTCTTCTTCTCCCACTGGATGTAAAGTGAAAGAGGCATTATATTTTTTTCTTCTCTCACTGGTGTAATAGTGAGAGAGGCATTAATAACTTTTACTAGCATAGCATGGTAAATCAAATACAGTACAAATCCCATTAGCATGAGCAGGTAGACAATTTCTTAAAAAGGCTGTCAGGTTTTATAATTCTTCTTTAAAGTCCACACAAACTTTTTAGTCCCAATCTTGATTGAAGCTCTCTGAAACACTATCTCTCCAGCACATTTCTTGGCATGGCAAGTTGAAATTAAGCCATAAATTAAGTCTCACTGACTTCACAAGACAATCCCCCACAACCCCCCCTTTTTCAGCTTTTCAGGCAGACACACATTCCTTCATGCTCCAGCCACACCCATCTGCAGTAAGGCAGGCCGAGGAGGTATGAAGGCACAAAGAACTTCTCCAGAATTTGCAAGCAGCTTCCACACAGAAGAATAGTACAGGGAATCTCCCGTTGCTTTCCCTGCCATCCTGATGCTGGAAACTTGAGACAGCCCACTCTGATCTCTTTGTTTGTGGGTTGGGCAGTTCAAAATCAGCAAAAAACTGTATGTCTTCTTCCTCCTTGTATTTTTGCCAAAGCCTGCTATCCATACAGGACATATTTACCCCCCTCTTTCTCTGTATTTCTTTCATCTCCAGCATATGATTCTCAACCTTATGACAACCTACATCGGTTAGTTTGTACTTGCACCCCTTTTTTGTCTTGAGTTTTGTGCGTTCCTCCTTTGGGCCATCCTTCCATTTCTGCAGGATCTTCCTGCCCAAACGTGAGGTATCAAATTTACTACTCAGCTTCTCCTGCTTTTGTGATGAGGGTTGATTCACGGGGGGGCTGAGATCCCCTAAGCTGCTCTTTGAAACACAGTCCTTGCTTTCTGCCACTCTGCATGCATCAACAACTTCAATCCGTGATGAGTTCCCCGCCATTTGTTCCCCATCAGCCGGCACTAGCTGTTTTTTATGCTCGGCTGGCAATATTGCAGCAGAGAACAGGTCTTTTGTAGGGCTAAAAGGACTTGATTGTTGCAAGTCAGGATCTAATTGCAAGGCAGGATATAATGTCCCATCTCCATTTCCACCTCCTTCAGGAGTCTGTTGTTTCTCATATGATGGAGGAGCAGTTGCCCTGGTGGCCATGGTTGCCATGGCCCCCCCTTTCTCTGAAGTCAAAAGCTGTGTGAGGGGATGGCCATCAAGTCTTTGAGACAATAAAATATTTTTTGGAGTAAGTCTCTGAAGGCAGTCTCTCACTTCCTCCCAAGTAAATAATATTGATCTAGAAATTCCATTATGCTGCTGCATTTCTCTCCCAATCTGTCTCCACTCTTTTAAATCCAGACCTTCATATTTAAACCAAGGACAGAATTTTGCTATAGCTTTAGCCAGTTTCTGTATCTCCTGTTCATTAGCCTTCCGCCCATTCTCATGCAAAAGATCTGAGATATCTTTACAAAGTTCCTGCATTTCTGAAGAAAGCAAACATCCCATAATTAAATTGTATTTTCCACTCACCCTGTTGTAATTCTCGAGCGCTCGATTTATGACCTTCCCGGTCGGACCTTTTGCCTGGTCGGAGTGAGTGAGTGAGACCTTCCCGGTCGATTATGAGGTGTTAATTGCTGAAGCAGCTTTCACAGCAGGCTCTCTCATTGTAGTTCAGAGCCTCACACGGGGCACCACTTGATGGAATTCTGCTTCATGTAAAGATATCTTCTTTATTCAGCCAGCCTCATTAGCAGCAGCTTATCTCCTCAGATCTTTAAGATAGCAATCAGTCCCAAGAAGTCCTGCTTCCTTAGGCTTTTTGTAGGGAGGAACAGAGAGACAGACAGAAAGCACTCTGCAGTCCTTGGCTGGTCAAAAGCTACTACTTCTTTATTTGGGCAGAGTATATATATCAGAAAACGAAACTCAGGCTGACAGAGAATACCATAAACGAAACCTAACAGAGACAAAACCTAAGGCCAAACAACCAATCAGAAGTGTCAGAACTCAAAGAAAGAGAGATAAGGAGAATCGCAAGCAAAGGGGCTTTTGTTTACAAAATGTGTCAGAAGACAGGCAAGACAGAATCCAGATGAATTCCTACACACGGTATTTGGCAACTACTCGTGATAATTATTTTTGCCTGATCATTCTGGTTTCCACAAATTGATTTTTTCCCCGATTCCCTGTAAGTGCTGGCTAACATTAAGCTAAGGTGAGGTGCATTAGAATCCCATTAATGGTGCAGAAATATTTACTTTCTGAAGGGGCTCATTTATCAGTTCTGCATATACAAGCATTTATTACATCAGTATTTGCAATCCATATAGAGAATGAAAATATGAAACAGGTTGTAGTCATAAAGATGCAGTCATATACAAAAGCCTCTCTTTTTCCAGAGTCATTTTTTAAACTGTCAAACAGAGAGGTTAAGTAGTTGTAAGAATATCAATTGTTTGGTTACAGCTAAAGACAAATACATCAATGGACAAGTAAAACTGAGCCAAAAGCCATATATCATATGGGTTTTTATGATTGTTCTTAGCAGAAAAATACAATTGACTTTGGATTTAAGAAAGAATTACCAGACACATATGATCTATCATGTAATATAACTTTTGCATAGGTGTGTTTGTTTTGTGCCCAGTTACTCAGTGGTGGGCATCGGCAGGTTCACACCAGTTCACCAGAACCCATAGCAGAAATTCTGGCTGGCCCCGCCCATCCAAGTTTTGAAATAAAGTAGTCCTAATTCAGGTGCAACACAGGGCTTCCCCCTGGCCACGCCCACCATACCACACCCACACTGTGTTAGTATTTTTTTTGAACCTACCACTGCAGTTACTGCTCAACAAAGGTGTGGGTTTTCAAAGTGGTAGCATGTCAGACAAGAAATGAAACAAAACAAAATATGCAGAAGACAAGAGTACTGTGACACCTTAAAAACTAACTGCTAGATTTTAATGTGAGCTTTTGTGGATAAAGTCCAGTTCCATAGGGCATGGAAAGATCAGTATCTCCCTTGAGAGCAAAGGACTTGCTGAAAGAACATTCCCACTGATTTTAACAGTAGGTAATAAAGTAGTCAGGGTACCTAGTGCAGTGTAGTGGATAGAGCAGTGATGGCCAATCTTGGCACTCCAGATGTTCTTGAACTTCAATTCCCAGAAGCCCTGATCAGCAGGTGTGTTGACTTGGGCTTTTGGGAATTCTAGTCCAAGAACACATGGAGTGCCAAGATTGGCCATCGCTGGCCATCGCTGGGAATGGACTAGGACTCTGGAGACTACGGTTTGAATCCACATTTAGCCATCGAAAACCACTGGGTGTGTGGAATGGATCAAGCCATTCCTTAAACATTTCATTTATCTTGAAAGCCCTATCAGGGTAGCTATAAATCAGTTCAGACTTGGTGGCACATAAGAAAAGTTCTGATTTGATTGCACCATCCAAACTACTCTGTCTGTTTTATTTGGTTGTCTGGTTTCTTTTCCAAATGTCCACACATTGAAAACAGGTTCACATGGGGGAAGTGGCTGGGCTCCTGGGCTTCTGTATTTGTTTAGAAGTTTGGATTGCACACAGCTTCTAACTGCATAAAAGGGTCTCCTTGTATTTCATACATGTGGCTCCTTTTCCAGTGTATGCAGATTTGGGGTTGTAGCTAGGTAAATAGGATCTGAATAATAGATGTGGTATTGTCCACCTATTCTTTAAGAACAAGAAGTCCTTTGTGGGGTAATAATATTTATTTTAGAAGTGTACCAGGTTTCTGGATCATGACCAGTGTTTATAGCATTTGATCCTACAAATCAAGGCTGTAGTTTTATACATTTACTTGGGTAAGTCTACCCATCTTTAATGGGGTTACCTCTAAATATACTTTGTCCCCCATCCCCTTATCTAGTCTTACTATGAGACATAGTAAGATCAGAATAGAATATGTAACAGTGCAAAGAACTGAAAGCTCTCATTTCAGAAAAGTGAAATATGAAGAAAGAATTCATTATGGCATTAGAAAACAGTAACATCTTAATGAATCAGTCATTAGAAGGATGTCTGATTGACCTGAGTAGTTTTTTCAAACATTGTACATGGAAAAAAGATGTGTACAGAATCCCTTGTGCTTCACAAAAACCAGTAATGTTCATTTAAAACATAATTATTTTTATTTTCAAATGTTTGGCATTGTTTACAATCTAATTTTACATACTTAAATAAACCACAATCCATCTTCTATTTCTGTGGGAAATGGACAATCCTTTATCAAAAGAAATTCTTTGCTGTTCTTTTTCTGCATTGATCCAAGAATAGGCTAGACACAAAACAAAATCTGTTCTACTTTTCTTTTGAACACCCATGGTTAGAATTCTACCAAACATCCTCATGTTTCACTTTTTAGATTCTTGGTGTTGCGAAGTCACAAAACCTGGTGCTTCCAATACCACTGCCTCTTTTGGGTCAGAGTAGGTCTATTGTCCTCTTGTCCTGAACAGGATAACAGAAAGGTAGGAACAGTCTTCAATGGGTGATGCCATGGAAGGTCTACAAAGGTTCAACCCCTCTAGCACTGGATCCCAGTCAAGTCAAATGCTCTACTTTCTTCCTCCTTATTTCCTCACCTTCAGTGCTGATAGCTCCAGGGTGCTGCACTCTTTTTTATCTCATGCCCTACATGTCTCAGGGTTCTCCCTCTCATTCAACCCCTTCATTTCCTCAATGCAAGTGTCTAGCATTTCCTTTCCTCACCTGGTACTTTCTGGTAGTTGGGTTGGACCTTGCTGGACCTTTCCTCTCTTACTGGCCTCAATGGATGCCAACAATTGAGTACTAATTACTTGTAGGCAAGTGTAGCAGAAGGCACAAGAATGGGCCCAAATTGTTCAGCTGTGCAGCTCCACTGAAGGCAGTTTGCTATTGCAACTTTACCTTTGCACTAATGCCACTGTACCCAACCAATACAATGCTGACACTCTTAAAACTGCCAAGCCATTCAGGTGTATTATAAAAATACACAAATTTAGTTAGAATCTATATTCATAGATGAATGAATATAAGGGACTTTGTTTTGTGCTTTTACCAATGCTCTAATGACTGTGTAACTGAGTTATGAACTTAGTGTATTTTCTACTCTGCTTTGTCAGTAGTTAATATTTTGCCATTATTCATTCTCATCAGTCTGAAAAGAGCTAAGACAACAATTCCACTGTCTGAAATGATTTATGAACTCACTTTGGTTATGCAAATCTTCAAATGTTGACTGTGAATCAGACTACTGTGGCAACATGTGTCAAACAATTTGCCAAGTGTGTAAGCAGTCGACAACACCTGTTTCCACTTTGCAGGTATTTTTAGGTCCGTGCTATTCCAGTCCAGTCCAAATAAGAGCATGCTACATTTAAGTGATACTATTTATTATGAAAATTAAAAGACCTCTCTAAGATGCAATAGTTTAGTTAAATCTGTTGTCAAAAGACTGGAGTCAAACACCATTGGACAAGATAGTATCAGAGGCATTGGAAATGCAAAGGTGTGGGGGGAACCTCTTCATAACGGTTTGATGGGAAAGATGTCTGAAATGAAGAATGGCAGTGATAGGCTGCCCTGGTGGTGGATTGTTTAAATTGCTGTACTGGAGCCTGAATGTTATGAGTTTGATCCTGATCAGGGATCAAGGTAGAATCAGACTTCCATCCTTCCAAGGTTGGTAAAATGAGGACCCAGCATGTTGGGAGCAAAATGCTAATTACTCTGTGAGCTGCTCATAGAGTGCGCCAAACACTATGGGGTAGTATATAAGTGTAATTGCTACTCTGTAGAAAATAGATTTGGAATAATACTGATGTTTGGCTTGTGGTGGTCATTTTTAGTGTCTATAAGAAGTCATTAAATATGTCACATAAAACATTAGTAACGGGGGGGGGGTGTTTACAAAATGCTCTTTGAGACAGAATATGCCCCCACATATCTGAAAATGTTGCTGATCTCAGGCATGTTTCCTCATATCTCTTTATTCTATTTTTCCCCATGAGTTCTCACATCTTTTTGTTCCTCTGGGATTTTTTTAATTTATTTTTTGCATTGCTTTTCTTTGTAGTGTGGTAGAGTTTAGCTTTATATCGTTTCCAGTTATGTTGATGGTAGGAGCATCATGGGCTGCAGATTTCAGAGAAGGCTTTACTGATTAAACTATTGAATCACAAATCCTTTTAAAAGCACCTTCTTTATTATGTGCCTGCCCTAGATCAATGTTATGCTATCACTTGTCTTGTTAAAAAGCTCCAGGATCTGTGTACTTTCTAATTGCTACTTTTTGCAATTGATTGGGAACAGAGCAAAAGGTAACTCTCTCTGGAGTCTCCCAAAATAGCAAATAATTTATTCCTCTACCACTTCACCTGTTACAAGTCTACTTTTTCTGGCTCTAATTGAAGGTAGACACCTACAGTCTGGACATCTCCAATCCAGGGAAGGAAGTGTGTCACCTTACTGCAGGGTAATCTCCTTGTATCTATCCATCTGGAAAAAGGTCACCTTTACCCCCTTCTTCAGTTAGTATGTGTAGGAAGGGAGTCAAAATGGATGGACCTTCCTGCTCCTGTAATGGGAATGGTCTCCCTTGCTCGAAAGCCATTCATATCAGACTCTTGGGTTTGGTGCTGATGTTTATAGACATAGAGCCAGTGCTGTCTGTGTCTGCAGACATTTCTGTGGGCATGTGGCAGGCATGACTAGACACCGGGGTGCATGGAACACTGTTACCTTCCCACCAAAGTGGTACCTACTTATCTACTTGCAATTTGCTTTTGAACTGCTAGGTTGGCAGGTACTGGGTCTCGAACTGCTGACCTGCTGACCTTCCAGTCATCAAGTTCAGCGTCTTAACCACTAAGCCACCATAGTCTAATTTAAGAATTTGTGTGCGCGTTTCTTAGGCTTTTAGACATAATACAGTCTGCAGGCTGAGGGGATGGGATATCAAGAATCTTGTTCTTGGATACAAAACATGAGGTGCAGTATTTCTGGAAGCAAAACATGAGGTGCAGTATTTTTGGATCAGCACAAAATTTTAAGATGAATTGATAGAAAAATAACTCACAGTCTAGCCCAGGGTTTCCCAATCTAAGGCCTAGGAGCCAGATCTGGCCCATGATGCCATTTTATGTCACACACACCCTCCAAGGGCATTTGATAAACAAAATGGCTGCCCCTTTGAAACTGTTGGGACAAAATGGTTGCCCCCATTGTGCAGGCAGGGCAAATGTCCATCCGGCCCTCAAAGCTGACTGAGAGAGTGTGATCCAGTGCCTGGCTTAAAAAGGTTGGAAACCCCTAATCTAAAGACTTCACAATGCAATTCTTAACTATCTACTCAGAAATTAGATCTATGATGCTTGATCTCAGGTAAACAGCTTTGGGATTATAATCTTAATTAAGAAAAACTGTTTGCCAGTCATTTGCATTGCCTGATATATGTTTACTTCTTTATATGTTCCTCAGATTGTTGAGCTGAAGTGATTTTTTTTAAAAAAATAATAATTAAATAGTTTGTTTTAAATTGAACCCCTGGACTGAGCTATATTTTCCTGTTATCTGGGAGAAATTTTCAGCATTATATGCTTTTTCCACAGGTCTCTGCTAGTGACAGGATAAGTCTTCAACAAGGGCCAAAGTCTTGTGTTCCCTGCTATAGGCTGTTCTCTCTGGTTGTGTGGGAGACAAAACTGGGTGCCTGAGGGAGCAGGTGGTGCCTGACCCAGTGAAAAATGAACTGGGAATCTGAGAAGAAAATATAGGTTGAAGCAATTGATTTTACATTGCAGTGTTCTGTTCCTCCCACTAACCACAGATGTTTAAGATTTGCACTGAAGGGGGGTGGGGAGATGTCCTGCCGAGAAGGCTGTTTTTAAAAATTCTTTCTAGTCTGTAACTTAAACTACCATTTTAATAGAGTCCATTTAAATTCTAGCTTTGGGAGCACATTTTCTCCCTTAAAATGTTTGTTAGTAAAGGATGCCAAGACAATATCAATATGATATCTGCTTTTCAGCTTTGTCCAAATTATGACCTTCCTCTCTCTCTCTCTCTTTCTCCATGTGCAGTAAGATACAACAGCAGTAGACTTATGGTGTACTGAATTTGCCATTAAAGGGTCCATAATGGAACAGTGTTGATTTCCGTCTGTTATATCAGTTTATCAACTTGATGTGGGTTCCATTTTGTTCTTTCTGTGTGTGCATGTTTGAGAGCTGGGGAATTGTGTGAGCTGCCTTGCTGCATGGTTGTGATTTTATGCATTATTTCTACATATGGGTCACAGTTTTCCCACACAGTAGGAAAAGAATCATGCAAATCATGAATTTTGCTCACTTAAATGTGGGAAGGTAACAATGTTCCATATGCTCCGGTGTCTAGTCATGCCTGCCACATGACCACAGAAACATCTGTAGAAGCAGACAGCACTGGCTCTTCGGCTTTGAAACAGAGATGAGCACTGAACCCTAGAGTCAGATATGACTGGCTTTCAAGCAAGGGAAACCTTTACCTTTACCTAAATGCATTGTAGAGGGGTTCTGCTAAAATTCTGCTGTAGATCACTTAACCTGGGCATCTGCTTGTTTTATATGGATTTTTCATTCTTTGATGCCAAATTTCGGATGTCTCACAGAACAAAGGATGAACTCACACAATTGTCAATAGATGTTGAAGGTTAAACTCATTGGCAAATGTTTAATGCCAGGTGTTTGTCTTGTATCCTCCTGTGATTTGCGATTCAACGGGGTGGAAATTCACAACTAATCTGAATAACAACCAGAGATAATATGGTATTACTAGTTGTAAAAAGCCATATTGATTTGTATAGTTATCTGTTATGCTAACCAGTCACTCTGTACCTGATGTATATAAATTGATGCTATGAAGTCTCACTCCGATGTCTCACAAAATACAGCAGTTAGTCTTTAAAGTGCTACAATGTTTTTGTTTGTTTTGTTTACTCTCTGATATGGTTTTTTCAGTTTACCAATGGTTTCCAGGGTTCTGGTTACTAAAAGAATGACATTGGCAGGAGAGGCACAGACAGGATTCCCTCCCCTGCGCTACATGAATTGCTCATTTCCCCCCTCACTCATTCATTAGCTTGCCATTTTTGTGTGCCAGAAGATTGTGAACTTAGATAAATAAGACTTAATTCATGGCCTGAGAGCAAACTTTCCTGCAGCTGTACCACACGTAAGATTGTAATAAGCCATACAAAGTGTTTGATTTTCAAAGCATAACTGGAGATGGAAGTTGTGGTCAATAATTGCTACTAGTTTGGAAATGAAGGCAATATTTAACAGTTAAGGTTAATTAGAAGAGATTTTTTCATAAAGAAATGGTAAATTCATGTCTACAAAGCAGGAAAGTTCAAATGATTGGTTACTTTTTTAGTCACTTCAAAACAGACTAGTTACAGTTACTACAACTTTCCTGGCTGCAGTGGAGGTGGCTACTATTACATACACTGCTTGTGAAAAATCAGGATAATAGCAACAACTGCTGTGATTGCAATTCATAAAGGAGAAATCCTGGCAAACTGTAGAACGCACATACATCCTAAAGAACAGGGGTTCCCAACTTTTTCAAGCCATGGGCCGGACTCTCATGCTCTCTCAGTTAGCTTTGAGGGCCGGACAGCCATTCTGCCCTGCCTGCACGATGGGGTGTCGATTTTGTCTCAACAGCTTCAAAGGAATGGCCATTTTGTTACTTGAATAACCTTGGAGGGGTGGGAGGGCCACATGAAATGGTGCCATGGGCCGGATCTGCTATAGAAGAAGCACAGATTCTTAAAAATGCAGATTATGCTTATTATTTACTAGCTTGTTGTTGACATGCAGCTCTCAGAATCATATTTAAATGGTTTGTACCCAAGGGTGCTTTACACTGCTTTGCAATAAGGATCCTAAATATTTAGAGTGGCATCTTTCTTAATAGCTCCAGCAAGATATATATCTAAATAGATTATAAATGGCATGGACTGTAGCATCATCTGTTGCTGGTTTCTGCCTTTGGATGACTATGGAAACTGCTCATAACTTGCTTGTTTTAACATCTTGCAACACTTTATTCCTTTTGCCATATGTATGTGTTATGCATTTTTGCTTCCTGCCATAGCCTTTGGCTGTGAATGAATCTAAATTCATTTTTATAGTGTGTAAACCAAATGCACAAACACTTCATGGAGCACTCAGATGTAGAATTTATGTTTATGTTTCCGATGTGACACATGTAGTCTCCCAGGAGCCTCTTTTGTGACTTGTATCCTTTCTGCTTCTTAACACCACATGTTTTTATCCATGCAGCCTAGTACTAGAGCAGGGGTTCCCAAGGTTTCTTGCTTTTGAACTGCTAGGTTGGGAAAGGTGAATGGCAGCAGGTAAAGAGGAAGACCAAATGTGAGAAAACCAAAGATTGAGTTTACAATTGCTGAGCAGAGTTGTTGATGATAGGACATTTTGAAGATCTCCCATTCATTGGATAAGTTGGAGATGGTGACAATGATGAACAATAAGTGCTCCAGGAAAAGGAATAGAATACAGTTAAAATCATGCATTGTGATAGTCAATAAAAGTGACTAGAGAGTCATCTAGGTAACATTTTGATGTATTCAGATCTTGTATGAATGTTGTTAATGAATGTTGTTAGTTCAATTAAGGAGGTAACTCTGCCTGCCCAATATGTCCCTTGTTCCCATCTTTGAAATGAAAAGGGATGCTCATAGGATTTATAAAAGCAGTGAAGGCCAGTCATTAAGAGTATGTGGGACACTGCCCATCCCATTCAGCACACTTCTGAAGAAAAAATTGTGTTTTAAAATAATTTTAAGAGAGCACTTAAATGTTATTGCTATTTTGTATCAACAGTTAGCTTCACATTCCACACAAGCTCTGTGATAATCAGAGAAGCTTTTATTTGCCAGTCCATTTTGACAATGACCAAAACATTGATTGTATGAATTTTCCTTCCAACTATTTTGCTCTGCACTGCATCAGATACAGTATAGGTAACAAAGAGCACCTTAAAATCTTTTTAGGGAAATGTTTTTGAAAAAGTAGAGAAGATGAAAGTAGAGAGGAAAAGAAAGGAAGTGGTTTCTTCCTTGTTTATTTAAATGTCACAACCCATTATTTCTTTCCTAGTGACCTCCTATAAATCGGATGCTACCATGTTTCATGGAAGAATTTCAACACCATGTATGCCAGGTCAGTCCTTCCACTAAGCAGTATGAAGTAATTTATGTAGGTACCTGTCCTCATTCCTAGGACAACATCTTCACATACATGGTGAAAGAAATAATGGTGGAGAATTCTGAATAACAATCTGTTTTGACTCTGAGGAAGTCTCCGAAATGTCGCCATACCGGAGGGACATCAGTATTTAATGGACTGTGCATTTCCCCCCCCCCCCTACTGGGTTTTGTCGTCTACTGGATGATCCACGTTCAGTACTGTTCAGTTACGTATAGAAAGACTTTACATCATCGTTTATGTACTTTATTATGCGGACGTGCTGACACGTTTTGACTTTGCACCATTGCTTCTGCACGGAATTTGCACTCTCTCGACTTACCCAGTTCCGAAGGGGAGGGGAGGGGTATTATTTTTGATACTGACCCTTTCACTATTATTCGGAGTGTTGTACCCAGATAATTAATGATGTATATGTGTACATAATATATGATGTTTCCAAGAACCCCTCATATAGTAATGCAGTGAACCAACTTTTAATTAGCATATTAAATTTTTCCTACTTTATATTATTCCGGGTGTGTTTGTCTCTACTAGTTTACTGTTTTACACCCCGGCCGTCTTTCCTTATTATTATGGCCTGAGTAACAGCATACCTTGCTGTGACCAATTGTAGCTACTTGAAAAAGATACTTGGGGCACATCTCAGTTGCATCACTTCTTCTTCCATGTCTAGGCCAGACATGAAACTACCAAAATGAAGGCACCTTTTGGTGAGTTCCTTCTGCAGTGCCTTTTGCCTGACTCAGTATGAGAAAGATTAGCTGGCAACACAAGGTTGCTATTACCAAGATATGTCCAATTCTTGTTCAAAAATACCACAGTCTTTGAAAAGGCTCTTTCTGTGTACCGCTGGATGATTAACAAGGTCCATGACCATGATGTGCCCCAGCACCTTATCAACTTGCTGTAATTAGCCACAACAAGTTATGTATACCTTATGTGAACACCAGTAGGATTCTGGCTGGTAGCTATGCTATAATAAGGTCTCCCTATGATCTATCCCATGTATTTGGAATGCAGTGGACCTCAGCTTCCAAGTTTATGTTTGCTTGTTTATGTTTATTCAATTTTATATCCCGCCCTACTCAACACATGGCTGACTCAGGGCAGCTAACAACATATAAATGACCCTGGGACACCCCACAGGGTTTACATAAAGATACAATATTCAAATTATAATAATAAATACAATGTTATAAGTAAATACAGTATAAGGTAAGATAGTCAACAATAATACAAATAATACAAATATCAGCACCACATCAAAATAATATATCAATAATTACAATAGAATCACAAAGGATGAAAACATCATGTAATATAACAAAATTACCAAAGTACCAGATGCGCCAGGAGCCAGGTGCATGGCGGCAAAGTTCCTCCTGGCACCCCTCGCCTTTTAAGTCCTAGGTGAGGGGGGGAGGGCAGAGCCCCAGGACGCCAGCCGATGGAGTGGCCGGCAGGACCTCTTCATCCTCACCGGGGCCGAGCGTGTGGCGGCGATGTTCCTCCCGGCACCCCTCGCCTTTTAAGTCCTAGGCGAGGGGGAGGGCGGAGCCCCAGGACGCCGGCCGATGGAGTGACCGGCAGGACCTCTTTGCCCTCGCCGGGGCCGAGCGCATGGCGGCGATGTTCCTCCCGGCATCCCTCACCTGTTAAGTCCTAGGCGAGGGGGGGAGGGCGGAGCCCCAGGACGCCAGCTGATGGAGTGGCCGGCAGGACCTCTTCGCCCTTGCCAGGGCCGAGCGCGCGGAGGCGATGTTCCTCCCGGCACCCCTTGCCTTTTAAGTCCTAGGCGAGGGGGGAGGCGGAGCCCCAGGACGCCGGCCGATGGAGTGGCCAGCAGGACCTCTTCGCCCTCGCCGGGGCCGAGCGCGCGGCAGCGATGTTCCTCCCAGCACCCCTCGCCTTTTAAGTCCTAGGCGAGGGGGGAGGGTGGAGCCCCAGGATGCCAGCCGATGGAGTGGCCGGCAGGACCTCTTTGCCCTCGCCGGGGCCGAGCACACGGCGGCAATGTTCCTCCCGGCACCCCTTGCCTTTCAAGTCCTAGGCGAGGGGGGAGGGCGGAGCCCCAGGACGCCAGCCGATGGAGTGGCCGGCAGGATCTCTTCGCCCTCGCCGGGGCCAAGTGCGCAGCGGCGATGTTCCTCCTGGCACCCCTCGCCTTTTAAGTCCTAGGCGAGGGGGGAGGCGGAGCCCCAGGACGCCGGCTGATAGAGTGGCCGGCAGGACCTCTTCGCCCTCACCGGGGCCGAGCGCGCGTCGGCGATGTTCCTCCCAGCACCCCTCGCCTTTTAAGTCCTAGGCGAAGGGGGGGAGGGCGGAGCCCCAGGACGCCGGCTGATGGAGTGGCCGGCAGGAGTGGCCGGCAAGTACACATCAGACTGTCATTATCAATTAAGGAGAGTTCATACTGTGAATAGCACAGCATTTTGTGCTTTGAATTGGTGGTGGTGGTGAACTACAGGTATGATATCACATGTACATTTCTCAAATTCATGTAAAATAAACTAAATTCAAATAACCCACTTTAACAAATAAAGACAATGCCAGTTGACATTTTCTTCAGGGGTTCATCCTGGATTAACTTCACTTTTGTTACTGAATGCTGACAGCTCCAGCAAATCTTCTAGGTCTGGAATCTCTTTATAGCCCTTGAGTTATCTACAGCCAATTTTATTTCCTCAGGATCTGCTTGTCTTGTCAAAGTAAGGGAAAATATACTTACAGATGCTATAAATAACTAATTTTGACAGAGTACAAAATTGCAGTTTCAACGTTTATTTGAGGGGAAATCTGGTATCAATGTAGCCAGATTCCTCAGATCTCGAACTTGTAGTCTGAACAATGCAAGACAAGGGTTTTAAAAGAGAGAGACAGGGAGAGAGGAGATTTTGCTTTGTTTTAAGACATTGGCCAAGACACACACTGTATCACATTTAAAGGTTATGAGGAGAATATTATTTGAGAACATAAATATTTCTAGATAGTATGAGTTTTAGTCTTTGTCTAGAATCTTATAAACCATCTGTTTTATAAAATAATAGAATTTTTGTTACCACCTGTATATAGCCAGGTTTAATTACTATATCACAAAAAATACTTGTTGTTTTTGTATAATTTAATTTAAACTGATACCCTACATTTTGTAATTGGTTTAATCTGACTTTACTTCCAGTCTTTTTTTGACAATTACTCAAATGTTTGCACATTGGTATATATGACAAACGTCAGTAAAACTGTTGGCCAAAATGAGACAAAATATAGCTTTAATCTATATTTATCTTAATTTATATTTACCTGTTCAGTAATTGTAATAATATTATTTGCTCCATTACAAAATATATTCTGTACACTTCATATAATTTTTTTATAGAAAATGCTTCAAGTATGCACGATTACTACTGATTCTGTTGTATCACTATAATAATAATCTATATAAATAAAGCAGAAGTGTGCGTCCATGTGTCCCAAATGCGTTTCCACGCCCATAGACTGAACCCCCAGAATGTTGGCGCACACCTACCTTTGGTGTTACAGATTGCATAGTCAGAGTCTGGGGGCAGCAGGGGGCTCTGCACCCCACAAACCCATGAAAACTGAGAAATGCCCCTACATGCCCCAGGAACCACTGCGGCACATCTCAGCCAATCGGTGAGGTTGGTACGGGTGTGGGCGTGTATGAACAATGGCCATGCACAAAAGGCAGGGGAAAGTGGTTGCTGGCCATGCACACCCCCAGATACCCCACCCCACCCCCTTGGAACAATGAAAGGGCCTCGTGGGTGGAGTGAAGGGGATGGATGAGCTGGCGGCGGGTACACAACTGAGGCAGTGTGGTTGGTGGCCACTGGGGGTGCAGCCGCCCAAAGGAGGCAGAGTACAGGAGACACCCAGGCCAGATAAGATAGCCATCGGCCACGAATCCCACAGGCGCAGGGATGCCATCGCCCAGGTGGAGCCATGTACCCATAATAGTCAGTAAAATAATGTTGCAGGATCAAAGCCGCCTTGGGTCATCCATGGAAGAGGAAGGCGTGGTAGAAATTTTGTAAAATAAATAAATAAATAAAATGTGCATCATTAAATGTGGTATTTGTTAACCTTTGTTTGTTTCAATTCTAAGCTTCCTTTCTCCTGGTGGAAGGTTTCAAAGGAGCACCCAATGATTACAACAAGTTAGGCTAAAACATAATAAGTTATAATATTTTGAAAAACCTGAATATAGTGCTGATTATAACAATCAGCAATAATAATTATAAATACTTTCTAAATAGCTAAAAACTTTAAACAGAATCCAAGAGGAACCCGGTTCAGCTAGCTAATCTCATCTGAAATTATAGAATCATAGAATAACTCAGAGGGAAGGGGCCTTTTAGGCCATAGTGTACACACACACACACACACACACACACACACACACACACACACACACACACACACACACACACACACACACACACACACACACGACCCTGGATTGCTGACGTGTCTGGCCACACAGCTATCTGGGTATGCGGGCATAATTTTCTCTAGGAATCGCCACAAGTAGTAAGAACAGGATTCACTTGGGTCAAAGTGTATGGCATCTACATATACAGTGTTTACGCCCCACCAAGTGCTTCACAGGATGAATTTGAGGCTCTGTTGAATAATTTGGCTGAGGACGTGTGAAGTCGACAGTCACTCATAGTTGCAGGTGATTTTAATGCGTGGGCCACAGAATGGGGTAGTAGAGAGACTAATAGGAGGGGTGCGACCCTCCTGGACTTTGTGGCCTCTTTAGATGGAGTCCTCCTTAATAATGGTTCAACTCCGACGTATATACGGGACGGCAATGCGTCCATTATAGACGTGACCTTTGCCAGTGAGAGTCTACTTTCACAAGTTAAAATGTGGCAAGTGAGTGACTACTACACCTATAGTGATCATCAGGCCGTCATTATTGAAATTGCCGTGCAGGGAGGATGAAGGGTGAATGAGTTGACAGCTCAAGCCAAGTGGAACATCAGGTCCTTTGAGTGCGAATCTTTCATCATTGTGATGCAAGAGAACATCCAGTTAGCTGGCTTTATGGAGCATACTGTATGTCCTCACAGCTCATGTCTCTGGTTACTAGTGCCTGTGACAGAGCCATGAAGAAAGATTCCAGAAGAAATTGTCACACACTATTCTATTGGTGGAATGATGAGATTGCCAAATTCCAGAGACTGTGCCACTGCACTCGGCGAAAGGCACAGCATGCCTGAGGTAGCAAGGACTATGAGGCTCAGGGGCTTCAACATCGGGAGGTGCGGGGGGCCTTGAAGAGAGCCATCAGGAACAACAGGAACTGTATATGGAAGGAGTTGTGTGATATGGTCAACTCTGACCCATGGGGTATGCCGTATATGATGGTAATGTCCAGGTTGAAAAGCTGTACAATGGTCCCACCATCTTGCCCAGTGCTGCTCAAAAAGATAGTGGCTACTCTCTTCCCAGGCCAACCGGGACTCACCAATACTGAGGATGTGTTGGATGATTGCTGCTTCAATATGCCAACTATTTCAGAGGAAGAGCTCATCAGGGCCTGTGAAGGCCCCTGGCCCGGATGGTGTCCCCAATGTTGCTCTTCAAACTGCCATCAGGTCCTGACCAGAAATCTTCCTAGACATGTATACCATGTGTCTCGCACAGGGAATCTTCCCAAGCCAGTGGAAATTGCAAAAATTGGTCCTTCTCCCAAGAGGGAAAAAGCCGCTGGATGATTCATCATCTTATCGACCAATATGCCTGCTGGATACAGCAGGTAAGGTATTTGAGAGGATAATCTGCAACTGGATGGAGGAGTTCAGCGAAGGAGCTCGTGGATTGTCCGAATGCCAACATGGGTTCTGGAAGGCGAGATCTACCATGGATGCCATCAATGTAGTTGTAGATATTGCCCACAAGGCCATAGAAGGCAAGTGTTGGAACAGAGGTGCCAAGATGGCACATGATAAAGAGATCAGCACATGATAAAGAGATAAAGTTCCTAGATAGGCTAAATGATTGTTCCCTGGGACAGATGGTTGAAGACCCAACTAGAGGTACAAGAATCCTTGACTTGATCCTGAGTAATACTCAGGATCTGGTGCAAGATGTTAATGTGACTGATCCAATAGGGAACAGTGACCACAACTCAATTATGTTTAACTTGATCATAGACCGCAAGTCACTGATAAAATCTAACACAGAGACCTTAAATTTTCAAAAAGGAAATTTCCCAAAGATGAGAAAACTAGTAAAAAAGAAGCTGAAAGGGAAAATTGAGAGAGTCCAAACACTCCAAGAGGCATGGAGGCTGTTTACAAAAACAATAACAGAGGCCCAATTGGAATGTATACCCAAAAGGAAAAAGGGCACTGCCAGGTCCAAGAGGACTCCGATGTGGCTTACAGGAGCTGTTCGGGAAGTGATCAAAAGCAAGAAAAGCTCATTTAGAAGATGGAAGGCTTGTCCAAATGAGGACAGCAGGCAGAAACATAAATTCTGGCAGAACAAATGCAAGGCAACAATCAGGAAAGCAAAGCAAGATTTTGAGGAGCGTATAGCTAAAAATACTCAGAGAAATAACAAAGACTTCTTTAAGTACATTAGAAGTAAGAACCCAACTAGGAAGGCCATTGGACCATTAGATGACAATGGAAGGCAAGGGGTTATACTTCAGTATTCACTGAAGAAGACAGAGACCACATGCCCAAAACAGAGCCTATCTTCATAGGGAGGGAAACCGAAGAATTAAGCCAGATAGAAATAACCAGGGAGGAGGTCCTTGCATGTCTTGTTAAACTAAACACTAACAAATCACCAGGACCAGATGGCATCCATCCACGAGTTCTCAGGGAACTTAAAGATGAAATTGCTTATCTCCTAGCCAAAATATATAATCTTTCCCTCAAATCAGGCTTTGTGCCTGATGACTGGAAGGTAGCGAATGTAACACCAATTTTCAAAAAAGGATCCAGGGGTGATCCAGGAAATTACCGACCTGTCAGTTTGACATGTGTCCCAGGTAAAGTGATGGAAACCATCCTAAAAGATATAATTAATAGGCACATAGAAGAGAAGGCGCTGCTAAAGGAGAGCCAACATGGCTTTTGCAAGGGCAAATCATGCCTCACTAATCTGTTGGAATTTTTTGAGAGTGTCAACAAGCATGTGGATAAGGGGGATCCAGTTGACATTGTTTATCTGGACTTTCAGAAGGCTTTTGACAAGGTCCCACACCAAAGGCTCTTGAATCAACTTACCAGTCATGGAATAAAGGGACAGGTCTTGTCCTGGATCAGCAACTGGCTAAGGGACAGGAAACAGAGGGTAGCACTAAATGGACACTTCTCCAAGTGGAGGGAAGTAAAGAGTGGGGTCCCCCAAGGTTCAGTACTGGGACCCCTGCTTTTCAACCTCTTCATAAATGATCTAGAGGTAGGAGTAAAAAACAAGGTAGCCAAATTTGCTGACGACACTAAATTATACAGGGTAGTGAAAACTGTGAGAGATTGTGAGGAGCTCCAAAGGGATCTCTTGACACTGGGGGAGTGGGCAAACAGTGACAAATGAGCTTCAACATTAGTAAGTGCAGAGTGATGCATGTTGGGGCAAAAAAACCCAATTACATTTATAAACTGATGGGGTCTGAACTCTCTGCGACAAACCAGGAAAGGGACCTTGGTGTCCTGGTGGACAGCTCAATGAAGGTGTCAACCCAGTGTGCCTCAGCAGTAAAAAAAGCAAACTCAATGTTAGGGATCATTAGGAAGGGTATAGAAAATAAGTCAGCAGGTGTCATTTTGCCTCTTTATAAATCTATGGTGAGGCCCCATCTGGAATACTGTGTTCAGTTCTGGTCGCCATACCTCCAGAAGGATATTATGGAGTTGGAAAAAGTGTAGAGGAGGGCAACCAGAATGATTAGGGTTCTGGAACACCTTCCTTACCAACTGAGGCTGCAACGGTTGGGCCTTTTCACTCTTGAACGACGGCATCTAAGAGGTGACCTGATTGAAGTTTATAAAATCATGCACGGTGTGGACAAAGTAGATAAGGAAAAACTGTTTTCCCTATTGCACAACATTAGAACTAGGGGACACTTGATGAAACTTTTGGGTACTAGTTCTCAAACAAATAAGAGAAAGTACTTTTTCACCCAGAGGATTACTGGTGTATGGAACTCCCTGCCAGAAGAAGTGGTGACAGCTGTCAGTCTTGTGAGCTTTAAGAAAGGATTAGACAAGTTCATGGAGGACAAGGGTATCAATGGCTATAATTATGGATACTTAAGGACAACCTCCGGGTTGGAGAGATAGGCAGGATATCTCTCAATGCCATTTCCAAGGAATCCTAAGCAGGTGAAGGCATCTCCTTGGGAATACCCTGAAGGAAATGGTGAGCCACTGTGTGAGACAGAATGCTGGACTGGATGGGCTGTGGCCTGTTCCAGCAAGGTTGTTCTTATGTTCTTATGTAAGAAGTACTGTGCTATCATCACCTTGGACGTGAGGAACACGTTCAATTCAGCGAACTGGGATTGTATCCTGGATGCACTTAGATTGATGGAGGTTCTGGAGTACATCAGATACATAATCGTGAGTTATTTCACAGATCGAACCTTGATGTATAACACCAATGCCAGACTTCGAACCTACAGTATAACATCAGTGGATGTATTCCACAAGGTTCGGTGCTCAATCCCTTACTGTGGAATATTATGTATGACGAGGTGCTTCAGTTGCATATGCCAGTAGGGACAAGGACAGTTGGGTTTGCAGATGATGTGGCGGTAGTGGTTGTCGCCAAACATCTGGAGGAAGTTGTTCAAACCGCAAATGAGAGTGTTGCCAAAATTCATCAGTGGCTCTCATTAGCTGGCTTGCACCTAGCAGTTCATAAGACTGAGGCAGTTCTCGTGACCAGTAGGAAAGCTAGGGAGACATCACCCTTACTGTTGGAGGCTGCAGTATACTCTCGCAGCCATCACTACGATATCTGGGTGTCCAGATAGATGCCAGGCTGCGCTTCGATGAGCATTTTAAAATTGGGAGCATACAGGCAGGAGCAGTATATAATGCATTGACAAGGATCATGCCAAATATTGGAGGCCCACGGCAGACTTGCCAAAGACTCCTCTCGAGTGTTGTTAGTTCCATGTTGCTGTATGCAGCCCCGATTTGGTGGGAAGCCATGGCAGGGACATCGTACTTCCAACAAATAACCTAGATAAACCATAGGAGTGCCCTGCAGATGGCTTGGGCATTTCAAATGGTTTCATATGATGCCATATGTGTCATTGCCGATATGATGCTGATCCATCTGATGGCAGAGGAACGGGTGGAGATTTACTGGCAAGGCGAGGAAATCAGGTGATGAAAAAACATACAATTGCTACGGACGTCAGGATAGAGAGGACAGTGTGATGGCAGCAGATCTGGGATACATCGACCAAGGGTCGATGGTACCATCTCATCCTGAACATTAACATGTGGTCAACAAGACAGCATGGAGAGGTGGATTATTACCTCACACAGCTGTTGACGGGGCATGGCTGCTTCAGAGCCTACCAACATCACTTTAGGCTGGATGATGATGCTTCGTGCCCCATCTGCCAGCCTGTGCAGGAAGACATGGAGCACGTGTTATTTCACTGTCCACACTTTGATGCAGAACAGGAAATTTTACAGGGACACCTTTGACAACAGTTGTCTCCAGAAGTTATCATTGGCGAGATATTGAGTAGGGAGACTACCTGGGTTGCAATGTCCAATTATACAGCTGGGGTCATATTGGAACTTAGACGTGTGGAGAAACTGAGAAGAGGGCAGCCAGAGGCAAGGAGGAGGAGGGCGAGTAGCCAGATTGGAGGAGTATTTTTAACAACCAGTCTTCCCCCTGCAAAGTAATGCCTCACGGCAGTTCTGCGGGGTGGCAGGGCGTAATGGGTGGTGGTTTTAGTGGGTAAAAATCCCAGACACTGAAGCAAGGGCTCCACAGTGTCTTTTGAAGATTTCCACTTGCCCTAATAACTCTCTCTCTCTCTCTCTCTCTCTCTCTCACACACACACACACACACACACACACACACACACACACAATGCAGGAGTCAGAATTAAAACAGATATGACAGATAGTTGTCAAATTCCACTGTTGGAACACTCAAGATAATTGTAACAACAATAATAGATGATTTAATTTATACCTTGGTCTCTCCAGTTAGTTATGTGCTAACAAGTCATATATAATGACCCTAACAGGGCTTTCAAGATAAGTGAGATATTTAAGGAATAACTTTATAAGTTTCTCTCCTCTGGTGAGTTTCCATGGTCAAATGGGGATTTGAACCCTGCCTTCCAGAGTCCTTGTCCATCACTCTGTTCACAACACTCACTGGGCACCTAGTCTCTACAACTATGCACATTTTTGTACAAGAAAGATAAATCATTTGGAGAAAGCCAGATGACAAATTTAAACAGTAATTCAGTGAAATGTCTTGTTGGAAACAATGAATACATGAATGAATATATAGTTTACCTTACAAAAATGATTAAAAGTCAGAAGTTATTCTTTTTGAAGGGACCAAAATTGTTAGCCATTTCAGTTAAGATCTTATAAAGTTGTAAAATGTTCACCTCTGTGAAAAGGTGAAATAACAGAAAAGCTCTGATTTTTAGAGTAGGAAAATAGGTTTTATATTATTATTAAAATTTAACTTTATTTATTCAAATATTTTCCCCCAATATATTTTTTAAAAACCTAACCATGTTAAAAGAACTTCCTCTGGTACCCCAGAATATTAAATTCCCCTTTGACATCAAGCTTTGTTTAAATAAGTCCTATTGGTTGCATTTCTTATTACGACTTTTCCAATTTAAATGTCCAAAACCTACACTCATATTCCCCTCATTATAATATCCCAATAGGTAATTTGTCCTATATTCCATGAGGGGAAAACTTCTGTTTTTTCCCCTCCAATCTGTTGACAATTTGCCCCATTTCTAGCATTAATTTTGTAGACAATTCTTCTGAATTGAGAGTATCTTGTTCTTTCAAATGCTTTGCATAGACAACCCATAAAGCTGCACAGATTATCCTTAAAAGTCATCCAAATTTATCTTCAATGTCTTTCTCTTCACATAAGCCTAATAAAAATAATTCTGGGCAAATTTCTGCCCAGAAATATGTTTTATATTATGCAAAGAGTATTACTCAAACATTTTTATCAATTTAATTTCAGTTATGATTCCTTGGTGCCAAAGATTATAGTCTGCTATGGGAAGTGTGCTTTTAAAAACCCCCATTTTTTTTTAAAAAAACATCTTTTCAAGCAAATGTTCTTATTCAGAAACAGAGACTATGTATAACATTACATCAAAGCAAAAATAAAACAAGTCTTTACACTGAGCATTAGCATATAGACAGATGGATGGGAAGCAAATCATTGGGATATTATTTGTATATGTTTTGCTGTGATAAAATAATGTATTTGGACCGTATATTTCCAAAATGTCAGAGATTGATCTGGCATTGTTTGCTGGCTTTAGCCTTAATATATTTTCATCTTTTTTCTCATTAGAAAGTAAGAGCAAGCTTTGCCTCTCATGGGGCTGTTCCAGAAGACTTAGTATTCCCATAGAGACAGCTCTAAACAGCTTATGATAATACTGGCTTTTTAAAAAAGCAGCACCATGCAACAATTCAGCATTACACAGAGTGCAGTGACACATGGTCAAATTTCTTTAAAGCATTCAACACACTCTGTAGAAAACTTGCCCACATGTTGTCAATGGTCAACATCATGCTAGCCCTTGTCAACCAGCACAGCAGAACTACCAGTTTGCTAAATCTACAGATTTTTTTACGATAGAAATAATGTGATATTATTTTGCATTTAGCCACAGTTCAGCTATGGAAGCAATCGAAGTGGAAGATACATCAATATAGCTTCCAGACACAGAGTGCTTAAATCTTTTAAAATCTTGATTTGAACCCTTTGTTTGTTCAGCCATGTTAGTTCTAAATTAGAATTGCCACCTCTTTTCAGCAGTTCGATTCCCGAGTACTGCAGGATGGAATGAGTTCCCATCTTTGTCCCAGCTCCTGCCAACCTAGCAGTTCAAAAGCAAGAAACTGCAAGTAGATAAATAGGGACCACTTCGGTGGGAAGGTGACAGTGTTCCATGCACTCAGGTGTCTAGTCATGACCACGTAAACGTCTGTAGAAGCAGATAACGCTGGCTCTTCGACTTTGAAACAGAGATGAGCATTGAACCCTAGAGTCAGATACGACTGACTTTTGAGCAAGGGAAACCTTTACCTTTATCTTTTTCTAAATTGAGAAGCTCCTCATCTGTAATACCGACATGGCAGACAGTTCTAACTTGGTTCTCTTGATGCAAAGAAATGCTATAGCCATTGAACTTCAGTGATGCAATGAAGGATAATTCCATTTTGTTCTTGCTAATATCATTGGCTCATTGGATAACCGCTTATCTCATGTCAGAAGATCTTTTTATCTTGATAGAATATGCTTCAGTAATGAAGATAATGAAGCTACTTTGGTTTTAGAGGAAAAGAGCAAGTGAACATCTAAGCTTCCATTTGAGGCAAAGAGTATATTTTATCTTTTTGTAAAAACCTCAAAATCTGGTTAGCACAACGGGTGTCAGGGGCGGCTGGGGAGATAGCCACTCTTGTATAAATGGCTTGTATAAATGTCGCCAGCTTTTAGCTGGGGAGGGCTTTTTAAAATTTTAACTTTAAACAATTTAATTTTTTTTAGCTTAATGTTTTTGGAGAATTTTATCTGTTATGTTTATATGTGTAACCTGTCCAGAGTTGCCTTGGCAAGGGGCGGCAGTAGAAATGTGATCAAAATAAATAAATAAAATTTTATTATTGCGTAATTTGTCCAAGATGATGTAGCTGTAGAATCTATAGTTTAACTGTAATGTATAGAAAAGGCTTTTTCTAATAATTTTCCCCCACAGAAGAGATGCTATGCATATGCTTACCTACAGGACAGAAGGTAAAGCTGTCGAATGAGTGATTAAGTGAAGCCACCTATTTTATTGAAAGAATAGTGCTATGTTTATTCTCTGTTTTTTTAAAAGTGAGCATTTATTATTTTTATTATTTTACTTTCTGAAGCAGGTATATTTTCTTTCTGTGAGAATATTGTCCAGCCCATAAGCCATAGGTTATGATCCCTTGCTTTAGGAATAACGTAATCAGGTAAATCCTGTATTTGTGAAAGTGTATCTATGTATTTTAACATTAAATTCATATAAGATATAAAACTTATGAAAAGACAAACATTGAACACTCTCACACATTGGAGCATGATGAGGCATCCAAGCTTGTGCCCACAGTAGCTATAAGGGACAGAGAGAGTGAAGATAGAAGAGATTACAAATGCAAAGATGGGATAAAACTGGCCACAGCTTTTAAAAGTTACCATATATGGCACAGATCAGGTTACTGTACAATTCATTATTTGGAATTCCATTTTAACTGAAAACCAGTGTGGCAGGACATACTTCGATGTGGGTGGATATATGCAGCCACCTTGTGACACAGAAGAATCTCTATATTGGGCAGGTATTTTGACATACCACCCCTGCAAGCATACCCCCGCCCCCCAATGTTTGGTACAACCAGTAAACCTTACCCCAAAAATGGATCCAAAAGACAGAATGCAGTGAAAGATGAGCGACTACAAACACTTATCCTACCACTAAATCTACTACAGCTACAACCAAGTCATCAGTAAACCACATGTAATATGTCTTGTCCACTGTCTTAAGGATGAATGCCATTCAGTCAGAACTGTCAAGTTTTCAAGAAAGAAATTCCTGAGTGGTCAATCAGTTAGCACACACCCATGTGCTACCACAAATTGACCAACATATTTTTTTCCCCAGGATTCATGGTCTTTTCCAAGGTCCTCAACCTCAACTATACTTGTCTTTCCATTCATTTAGAGCAAATCATGATTATTGGACCTGAAGAACAGTGAAGAATCCTTTCCAAGCTCACATTGGTCCAGCAGGTGAGGATGAAATATTTGTGATTTGATTTTTTCCCCCCTGTTGAATAATCAACATATCTGAGAGATGACTTTCTGCACATGGGTGGACCATCAGGACAAGACAGGAGAAAATACTAATTTTTTATTCATGATCACAAGTCACATTTATAATTAAAGGAGTATAATTGCCTGATTTTTGACTCTAAAGATGTATCAGCAGATAGTTTTCATTGTGCACAGTTTGAATTCATTAACCCTCTGGCTAGATCTCAGTCACTACTCTGGATGGATGGAGGCTGATTTACTTCTTTGACGCTTCCTCAATCCCAAAGGCTTTCACTAACAAACCCCAGGATGTTGTCAATAAACCAGAGGATTAACTAGCTTCTTGATATTCATGTCCTAGCACATCCACAGAAAAAAAATCAAAATGAACAAGGAGTCTGGCATCACCCTAATCAGAAATGGGAGCATACAGATTGTACTGATCAGAGCTGTATATGTCTTGAAGGCTAATCCAAAACTAATTAGATCTGGGCTGCATAAAATTCATTTGGATTTGTAAACATAATGACTGGAGTATGAGGATTATGCAGATAGAGAATGTATAACGTAACTAATTTGTAGGTCAATAATGCTTTAATAATGTCACAATGTGCTCCTTTGTCTTAATAGTTGCCAAAAATAAAATATTTTATATTATGCAGGGTTGTGAGTGTGTGAGAGGAGGGGATAAAGGGGGATAGGGAAGGGGAACAAGTGTTTAAGAATGAGAAGATGGCAGACTATTAAGTAAAAGGAGTATATTTGACTAATGCCATAAGGAAATGCTGAAAGCACATTTGTAGTCTATGAATTTTGACACAAAGGCAACATTTTCTAGAATTAGGTGTCAGCACTATAAAAAGTTTACAAACTGTTACATAAGTGGGGCAGTCATGCTAAACTCACATGGCCCTATTGCTGTTTTGCCCTTTCTTGGCTCCTCTGGCCTTTGGAAGAATGAAAACAATAACAGATATGAGCAGAAATAAGGTCTGTTTGGCCATCAACCCTTCCTGTATGGTCAGATTTGAGGGATGGGTCCATAGAAGACCAGAGTCTCTCTCTTAACAAAAATCCCTGGAATGGTAGTTCTCAGTAAACTGTATCCACTGGGTTAAAAATTATACATTTCTATTTATTAAAAATCCATTAGTATTGTAATCATCAATGCTGCGGATTCTCAATTCAGTTAGATATTTCTGATTCAGCAAATCTACTTGCAATCTGGCACTTTGTTGCAGAAATCTGAATTTTTGATAAAATTCTTTTTAGCTGTGAAGTAGACGTAAATAGACCCACAGAGAAAAATAGCTATATATTTCTCAGAGTCCACCCCTTTCTCATTAACTGGCACTCAAATTCTCAATAGCTAACTCTGAGGGATGTATAGGAGAAAGAGTAAAAATGTTTCTTTACTCATAGTTACTTGGTATTACAGACATGTGAATGGGGCTTTTTAATACTACACACATTCTAGCAACCAACCAAACAAATCAATAGCAACAAAACAACTAATGTCAACTGACAAAGAGGGAAAGAACACACAGCAGAAAGAGATGGGGCTTTCTTTGAATTCAGAAGCTACCAAGAACAGCTGGTTAGTGCTGGATAGATCAACAGTGACCCCAGCCCAGAAAAGTCCTTCTCCATCACTCCAACTACAATATAAACTAAATTGGAAACTATAGAAAGTTTTTTAAAAAATCCTACAGTGACATACATTTTCAGTAATAAAAAAATTCTCTTCTCATTTGTAATGTGTATTTTTGCCCTAATATTTAAACATGGGATTGATTTTTGTACATATAAGAGCATACTTCTGCTTCCACTTCAATATACCTGGCACTCCAAGCAAGCAATGTTTATGGCACTTGAAAAAGACAAACACCTCACATGTCTGTCCTCCTTCCTGGCAAGCATAATAAATGAAATAACCAACCTCTTTTTTGCCTTTTTATGGTACTTAAATCTCTGCTGGCTGACATAGTTGAATCATTGGCTAAATCCTGTTGTTTATTTAATTTAATTTAATTTTTTAATTTTTATGCTGCCCAACCAGGCGAACCCGACTCAGGGCAGCATACAATAGTTAAAACATATAAAAACAGATTTTAAAAAATCACCCACCCATCTACCCACCCTACTACCCCCACCCCATTTAAAAGAATAAAAAAGAATAAAAGGGGATCGAAGGGATACAACAACACAAGGGAGGGACATTAACTAAGCACTAACTGAGCATTAACTGGGGATGAGCCAACAGGCTGGAGCCATATTTCCCATTAGGGACCCACACCTGCCCTGCCAGCCAAGTTTTCAGACTTTTCCTGAAGGGCAGCAATTCTGTCTGTAACCTCAGTTCTGTTGGCAGGAGATTCCAGAGGGCTGGTGTGGACACGGAGAAGGCTCTTCTCCGTGTGCCAGAGAGGAGAGCCCTTCTAGCTGGAGGCACAACTAGGGAGCCCACCCGGTCCGCTCTGGTTGGATGGGCAGACACTCTCGGGATGATGCGGTCTCTCAGGGATCCTGGCCCACTGCCATATAGGGCTTTAAAGGTCAAAACCAGCACCTTGAATTGCAATTGGAGGCAGACTGTTAGCCAATGCAGCTCCCAGAGTAGAGTGGAGGCACAGGCATAACATCCACACCCCATCACCACCCAGGCGGCTGCATTCTGAACCAGCTGTAGCCTCCGAATGGTCGTCAAGGGCAGCCCCATGTAGAGCGCATTACAGTAATCTAGTCTGGAGGTGGCCAGAGCGTGAGTGACCATGAGTAAGGAGTCCCAGTCCAGGAGCGGGCGCAACTGGTGGATTACTTGAAGTTTAGCAAAAAGCCCTCCTGGCCACGGCCGCCACCTGCTCTTCTAGAAGTTGCCGCGAGTCCAGGAGGACCCCCAAGTTGCACACTGGGTCTGTCTGGGGCAAAACTGGATAACCCTGGACCCCTCACCCAAAGCCACTCGGTCTTGCCAGGATTCAGCTGAAGCCCATTGTCCCCCATCCAGACCCCAATGGCCTCGAGGCATCCAGACAGGACTTTGACCGCATCACTGGGGTCACCACGGGCCAAGATCTACAACTGAGTGTCATCCGCATACTGATGGTACCGCACCCCGTGGGAACGGATGATCTCACCGGATGATCTTTAGCATAGTAAACTGTATTAGAGTAGGCCTATCAAATTGTGGCGATAACTACTTAGTGTAGTAAATTGCATTGAGAATAGGCCCATTTGATTCAATGAAGCTTATGGAGGGGCTAACTTATGAAATCTTGACTAAATAAATGGTACAGTTTACCACACTAAGCAATAAGATTTCAGCCAGGAACCATGAATATAGATGTGCTGTTTGCAAAAATTGTGAGAAGGTACAGTACATGTAAAAATGTTCAATCTGGAAAAATCATCCTCTTTTTAAAAAAACCTACAAAAATAATGTATATCTTTCAATATATCCCTATATATTGCAGAGAATTTTGTCCTGAATCGATTATCCAATGCTAAATAATGCTTAACTGATTTGGAATATTCCTATTGTTACTGTAATTAGTAATCCACACTAGAGTATAATAGTCTTGCAATATATATATATATATATATATATATATATATATATATATATATATATATATATATATATATATATATATATATATAGAGAGAGAGAGAGAGAGAGAGAGAGAGATAGATAGATAGATAGATAGATATAGATATAGATATAGATATAGATATAGATATAGATATATAGATATATATAGATATATATAGTCTCTCTCTCTGTGTGTGTGTGTGTGTGTGTGTGTGTGTGTGTGTGTGTATATATATATATATATATATATATATATATATAATTTTATACATATAAAATACAAAACACAATACAAAAGTATACAACATAATACTTTTAAAAAAAGAAAAAATAATTATTGAAATACACAGTAAAAAAAAGAAAAAACAACAACTAAAAAAAAGATGTATACACCTACCGAGTTCCTAAAAACCATCATTGTAAATAAAAACTCTTGACTTGTTACTTAAAATTTATTCTCTAACCTTAATTACCCTCTCTAAATCTCATTTTCCAATAAGTCAAATAGTACCATTATGGGTAGGAATACAATATGGTCCTCAGATTTCAATTCTGAGGAGCATCAATCAAAATATTTTGATTGATCCATATGTAAGAGGTGATGCTGTAATCCCTTTGGCATGTAGGCAAATTGATTTCTTTGTTGCATGAGAGAATGTCTGAGGATTTCCTGGATCACACCTTCTTCTCATTACTTTTGTGCAAAGTATCCAGCACTGATAGGAAGATTTATTTCCGGCGTTGCATGTCACACAGCTGAGCCATTTCTCATTCTCATTGCATTGCAGATTCTGGCACTACTATTCTGCCTCCTTGAATGAAGATTTTCAATATTAATGAAACTGATTTTTGCCAGAAGCCACTCATCATATGTACTGATTGTGTGCTCATAACAGTGCAGGGTAAAGGGAGAGGAGGCAATGTGCAGTAGGAAAATCTAAAAGAGACTATCAATTGCAACTGAGTTGAATGAGATCTAAAAATGAGCCAGTACAGATTAATTCCATACATGTTTGCTGCTGTAAATCTTAGACATGTGCACTGTTTTGCCATCTTACTTACCATGCCAAAATATATCCTTGAAAACACATCTTTCCCAAGAAGCATTTGCCAAAATCCCTTAGCAGCCAGGTAACTAAACCTGAGCATAGCCCTATCATAGTAAAATAAGCATGCAGTGAGATTTATCTCAAGTTCCATCCTTAACATTTTTAGGTTTTCAGATAGAGATGTCAAATATTTTAGAGCAGTGGTCCCCAACCTTTTCCTGCCAGGGGGCAGATTTCTATGTTCTTAGATTGAGATTTGTTACTATGGGCAGTGGCAGGGTGATAAACACCATAGGCACTTATTCATAGTGGACCCTTTAACCATGTAATGGTCCACTTATCCATAGCAGACCATTTCAAAACACCAGTGGTCATTTGTACCAACAATCTATTTCTTTTCGACACAGAACAGGCTTGCAATAGATTATAGAAGTCTGAATTGCCCATTCAAGACCAAGTTCACCCAAAATACTTTGTTTTACAACAGGGATAACACATGAGGATTGCAACTCAGCTCAGAAGGAACAGGGAAGATGACCCGATCAACCTTCATTAATTAAAAAGCCCTGTTGTTTTGACCCTATGAAACCTGGCTCCACTACAACACTGAGGAAAAGGGGTGGTAATTGCCAACATCTTAATTAGAAAAGAGTTTCATAAATTGATGAATAATTTAGCTACCAGATCTGACAGCTAAACAGATATTCATAACCAAGTACAGTATGTGTCTAATACCATCTGCTGGATGCTCAGAGTCAGCATGATCACACGTTTGCCTCTCTGTCTTGCTTGTAAGCTTCCTGCAAGCACCTGTGTGGCTACTTTTGGGAACCGGATGCTCCCACTCCTACAAGTTCATTTTACTGTACTTCCTTTCCCACAACCCTGATCTTGCTAAAAAGGTCTAAGAACTTCCCAGGCATGACAATAATAATTACGTGCACTTCTGTAATATATGTTATATAAAAAGTGTGTATTTCTTTCCTGACAAACCCTAGAGACTTATGGCAGGTTAATATCCTATTATTACACTTTCATGAGGGCAATTAGGCTGGGAGGGCAACCATACTCAGCATTGTAAGTGGAGACATGTAATTAAAGATAGAAATCTCCTTTTTATGTTAACTTTTAGGGCGGGGGGAATCTCTTGAGAGTGTTTTTGAAACAAAAAATAATCCAACTGACTGGATTGATATACTAAAACAAGGGGGAGCAGTACTCTCCTCCAGCACTGTATTTTGAATGTATCATTTTTTCTCCTGCCAGCTAGCCTTATTGTCCAGCTTTTGCATCCAGGTGCGATGATCAGGAACACAATAGTATGGATGATGTTCATCTTAGTGCTGAGGAGAAGATATTTTGGTTTCAGTTTTATTCTGATTTCTTGGTTGCCGTCCACATTTGAGTCAATGATTGACCCCAGGTATACAAAATCTTTCACTATTTCAGTTTTTTCATTATCAATTTTAAAGATGTGTAGTTCAGTAGTGATATTTTTTTGTTTTCTTAACATTCAAGTCATTTCAAATCATTGCTCTTTTCTGCCAGCAAGATGATACAATGGTGGGATTTAATTTTTTTACTACCTACTCTGTGGGTGTGGCCTCTGGGCCAGCCCCATGGCTCACTCTGCACACACCGCCACCACCACAAAAAAACAAAACAAAAAAACCTCCAGCTGTCATTAGAGTGTGATGCCACGGAAGATAATTCCTCCTCCTTCACCCCCTTTTTTGTTTTGTGCCAGGAGGGGACAGGAGGGAGACAAAGTCTCAGACCTGGGTGTGCAGGAGCAGGTCTGCTTTCTGTCAAGGGGAAGCGTGGGTGCCACTATCATTCACTTTGTTCCCTCTTTAGCTCTCGCTCTAATCTCTCATGTTGGGGGTGGGGGAGAGTCCACTGCTGCTGGAGCCCTTTGTGTGGGTGCAAGAGTGGGGAATGATGGTGGTGCTCATGTTTTTCCTACACCTGGGGGTCCCAAGCCAGCCAAACCTGCTCTCCTTCCTTGGCCAGCTGCTGGCTAGGGCTTTGGCAGTGCATGGCTTTGTGCCTCCCTCACCATGGCATTGTGTTTTCCAGACAGGCAGCTTGGGCTGGGGCTTTTTTGGTGGCAGCGGTGGCACACCTAGGTTTTCTACTACCGGTACATGCGTACCGGGATGTACCACCTGAATCTTACCACTGAGATGATATCATCTGCATAACATAAATTATTGGTTTTTCTTCCACCAATTTTCATTACAACGTCTTCTGAGACTAATTTGGCTCTCTGTATTATATGTTCTGAATACAGATTGAACAGATAAGGGGATAAAATGCATCCTTGTCTGATACTTTTGCCTATAGGAAACCATTCTTAATCTCCATATTCTGTCCTAAGGGTAGCTTCTTGTCCTTAATATAGGTTATGCAACAGAATAATCAAGTGTTGAGGCACCCCCATTTCTTTTGTACAACAGACTAATAAGGTGGCAATCCATTTCACTGGTGCTATTTGGGTATTCATACGACTCCTAGATGTTCTTGAAACTGGATCTGGTTACCTTGCTTGCTTCATTTCATCTGTTTTCTGTTGATATCTTTGTTAAATACATTGTATTGGCATTTTAATGTTTAGTTTGTCCTTTAAAAATATTTTTGTAATTTCCTGTGTATAGCTGAAAATAATATCATTCTCTCTATTTTATTCATCTTTCTTTGGCAAGCATCGACTTTGTTTCTTTATTTAGAATGCAGCTGGAATCAATACAGCTGTTTTTGATTAAACAATATACTTGCTATTGTTAGCAGCCTCGTTCAATGTTTTCACCATCAATAGTGCTTGTAAATCAAGATATTTGCCCCTAAACAAGCAGCAACAAGCAGGTCAAGTCAAATTGTGGGGCCAGCAATACCACAGTTTATTGCTGACATGCTGCGGGGTGGGGTGGGGGGAAGCTGGTTCTTCCTCTATAAATTGGTTAGGCTTTCTTTAAAGATGACTGAAGACCAAGTTCAAGAGGGAAAAGGAAAACCTATTTAGAACTGTGCTCAAAGGGCTTAAAGAGTCAGAAATGAAGAATCGGCTGAATTACCATTGTCTGTTCCTTGCTGATGCTTCATTTATATGGCATCAAAACAAATATATAGGGATTGTCTCTGTCAAGTACCATTAAAAGAATAATCAATAATTCCGGGGTGGGGTGAGCAAAGCTCAGTGGTGTAGAACATGCCCTGCATGTAGAAATTCCAAAATTCAAACATCTTACTTCTCACAATATTAAAAGGTTTTTGTAGCATCCTTTGAACACTGTCAAAGGAAGCCACTATCTATTGAAAACCAGGCAAAATCACAGCATGCCCATGAAGATACAACACACACAAATTACATACTAACACAGTAAACAAGATGAATTAAGTGTAAAAATCCAATATTGCAAATGGTTCCCTTGTTCTTTGGGCTACCTCTTAATCAAATCATAGAATCCAGAGTAAATAACCATCTATTCATAATCCATCCATACTTATACCTTTTGTTTTATTTTGCCATTAGTATTACAGAAATATAGACTCTACATCACAATGTAAATTGTAAGCTGGTTCATCTTTGTTCATTAAACAAACAAACAAAAAAACAACAACAACCAGAAAGCAGTTCTTACCATCAAATGGCAAATGCTATTGTTGTTGATTTTAGGGGTGGGTGGGTGGGGGTAATAACTCTACTGTTCAGTGGCGCAAATATGTTTTACATCTCACCACTGTGAAAATTATCAAAAAATTTTTTACCCTTTCTTGTCATAGTTGGCTGGATAGTTCAGAGTAAGGTAACTGTCTGCAGAACCAGAGATTGGGAGTTCGATTCCCCACTGTACCTCCCAGAAAAGATAACCTGTGTGGTTTTGGGGAAGTTGTTCAGTCCCAAGTTGCCTTGAGAAGATGTGAATGGTAAACCACTTCTGAGTATTATCTACCTAGAAAATCTTGGAAATGGTCACCATAACTCAGAATTGACTTGATGGCACACATTTCATGTTTATTATTATTTCTTGTCGTTTATTTTCTAGCTGTTCCAAGTTTAGACCTTGTCTAATACATTTCCTGAGAAGACATGGAATCTTTTTTTAAATCAGATTTTTTTAAAAAAAATATAATGGCTGAAATTGTGGAGAAATAGAAGGGCTAACTTGTTGGCAAGCCACCCCAAAAAACAAAAACAAAAAACAAAACAAAAAAACCCACCATAGCAGTTCAGGAATTTGAGTATTATTTCAGGCTATATCTTCCTGTAGGAAAGGCATCAATGGCCCATCCAGTGTGAATGACAAAATGTTATAGAAAACCAGGATTCCTGGTCTTTCATTCATGTCCATTGAGGGAACAGGATGAATGGTGTCCTACAGAAGCAATAGGACAGGAATGTCTCTCTATCAAAGAAAACATCTAATGGGCTTAAATGAGAGTAAGTGTAGATGAGGATATAGAAAGACTTTGTTATTTCCTTGTTTGCTTGCTGTGTATCAGTGTGGGATTTTTAAAAGACATTTTGCAACTTTTTACCTATGCTTTATTTACTTTTTTACTTTTTGCTTTCTTTCTTTTATTAAAACTAATAAAAACTCCTCTAGTTATTGGAATTGGGTCTGCTTAATGGAAATCTTGTACTAATATTAGTCCTTGACCATTTGGGGTAAAATGTACCAGGATAAATATTATTTAACAATTTTGCTTTTGATAAGGTAAGAAAGGTAGATTTTACAAAAAATAGCTTTCAATCTCAGTTGGTCAATAGCTTTCACTTTTCCATGTATCCTCTGAATCTCCTCTGAGAGTGAAGAAACATTATATTGTGAGGCTAAAGGATGAGTTTCTTAATATAAACCCTCTTGTGTAACATGCTTGTGGAAAGGTTATGATGTCACCACCAGCAGGCAATTTTTGATAGTTAAAAACTTCCACTTTTTGTATCCACTTATACAACTCCCATGTAATCCTTTCATCATGTGGAAACCATGAAAGCTGAAGGGTGGAAGTAAGAAGTCTTTAATTATCAAAAATTGCTCCCTGCTAGTAATGTTATCCAGTGGTGATGACTTTTCAATCTCTGACATAAACATGTGTAATTTATTTTAATTCTTTCCTTAAGGGAGTTTAGGTCAACATACAATCTATTGTGATTCTGTGATTCTGGTCAGGCTGGTTACTCTGAGAGAGAGCCATACAAGCATACAATGAAACTTATTGTTTGAGGTAGAATTTGAACATAGCTTTCCCCATATGATTAATGTTTCAATTCCAAGTTATTCTTCGATGTCATGAGAAGCACCATATCTACACATTTTTTCTTCCATGTCTAGGCCAGACATGAAACTGCCAAAATGAAGGCACCTTTTGGTGAGTTCATTCTGCAGTTCAATTCGCCTGACCTAGTGTGAAAAAGATTAGCTGACAACACAAGGTTGCCATTGCCCAGGGTATGTCCAATTGTGGTTCAGAAATACCACAATCTTCGAGGAGGCACTTTCTGTATACCCCAAATCTACACACGTGAATGGCACATATAGATGAAAAGCTACAAAAGTATTCTCCTCACCCTGCAAGAAGATAAATTTAAATGTGATGCTTCTAAGTAAGTCAATAAAAAAATTAGTGACTTTTGGTGAAATTAAATAAAATGGCAGGAATAACACAAATATGGCAACAACACAAATTGCACAAAGAAATGATGGTGTTACTTTGTGTCATGGACTATGAAGGGTTAGAAGCACCTGCTGGTTTGTTTCAGTCTGTTTAACCAATTACACCAGGGTGCCCAAACTATGGCCTATGGGCCAGATCCGGTCCCTGACACCCTTCCATCTGGCTGTTGCTGCCCTTGCCACTCCCAGAAGTGCATGTGCATGAACATGCATGTCCGCATTCATTTCTGGGTTCGGCGCAGATGAGCTTGCGCAAGCGCAAATGTATCCACATTCACTTCGAGGTGCAGTGCAGACATTTTTGTGCAAGGGCAAACACATCCACATTCACTTTGGGGTGCGGCACGGATGCGCTTGCGGATGCGCAAACGCATTCGCTAGGCATCTGGAAGTGAATGCTGACATCCATGCACAAATGTGTCTGCTTCCAGGGGACACGGTCAGGCCCATTCAGCTGTTCTGGGGGTGTGTTCAGGCCCACAGCACAAAGGCTTCTGCCCCCCCACCCCGGATTAGACAGTTGTTCTGTGCACTTTGTTTCTGAAAGGGAAAGGTAATAAATATCTCACAAATTACAGGAGAAAAATAACACTCCTTGTCACATTTTATCTAGAGGTGAAAAATCTCCTGGGGCTTGAAAAAAAATATCTTCTTGCAGTGTCCTTTTAAGTCAATTCAGCCTTATTGAATGAGAAGAAAGACTTTATGAAGTGTTCTAAACATTCCTAGTTCCTTTCCTCCTCTCCCCAAATATATGTCTTACACAAATAGGAGTTTTATCAATGGTTTGCATTTGTCTTGGGAAGAAAATGTTTGCTTAATATGATGCTCAGGTACACATGGTGCTTTATGTGTTACACATGCTATTATGAAAGTAAAGTAAAGACTTGCTCCCATGATATTTAAATTGTAAAAGTACTTGTCTTATCTTGTTACACTTTAGATATAAATGTAGGTTTATAGAAGGGCTAAGAACAGGAAATAAAAATAGAACCAGGATTACAGGCACTCCAAGGGACTGTAGAGAATGCTACGTCAGAAGAAAAAGCACATTTTCATTGTCCCTTTTGTCCCAGTGAATCAAAGTCTCTTTGACTGGTGGTGTCACATTGCCCTGATCAGAAAGGAATTAAGAGGCCAGACAGAATATACTTTTCCATCAAAGACCTGGCAAACTGTAAGATATAAGAGCTCCAAGGTCTGTGTAAATCCCCCTCTCACAGACAGCAGAACAGAAAGCTGGGATGGGGAAAATCTATTATGAAATTTTCAATCCCTCACAAGCAGATCATTTACTGAAAATAAACATTCACAATTCACACTCTTGGCTTTCTATAAGCCTGTCTTATGTTTTCTATTTGCATTTTTTAAAAGAGTGCATCAAAGTGACTAGTAGTGTTGATGAAAAATGACATCTTCAGCTCTTCTATTTATCTCCACCAATAAACTGTTTTTGTTGGCTTCACCTGAGAAATAAACATTCTAGATTAAAGATGAACTGAACATAGGAAAATAGCTATTTCTTTAAGCTTGGGGTACAATATTTTTTTAAAGATACCTACATTGTATTTGATGTTTCTCAGCCACTACCAATCATACTGTCAACCGTGGCTCCAGCGAATCCGGGACCTGCGCGGACCGGGTTTGCGCAGGTCGCGTTGTATGCATGCGCGTGGAGGGCTATGCCACTTGCGTAGCCTTCTACGCACACGGCATAGCCTTCTGCGCATGCGTGGAAGGGAGCTACGGAAGTGTAGAGCCCTTCCACGCATGCGTGCAACGCGACCTGTGCAGATGGGCTGCACAGTGCCTCCTTTCCCCCCGCTGCCGAAATCCGGGGTTTCGGCAGCGCAGAGCGGGAAAGGGCAAAAATCGACGCCGAAAACCGGGAAATCCCAGCCAATCCGGGAAGGTTGACAGGTATGCTACCAATGCATTGGGAGTTTTGAGCTATAGGGTTAGAGTGAGACCCTATAGCTCAAAATTGCTTGTGAGGGATTGAAAAATTCATAATAGATTTTCTCTCTCTCTCTCTCCCCCCCCTAATCTGTAAAACCTGCTCAACCTCCAGTATCGATCCTGCAGAACTAAGCATACACAGTATTTGGGAATATTCAGTTTTGTTTAGATATATTTCTAATTCTTTTTAAAGTTTCACTGCCCAGTATGGGCCACAAACAATGTGGGAAAGGACAACATTTGACATACACCTTCATTTGAATCAGAAATCAGAATAAAGGCTGGAATTTTGTAGTACAACTTGATGCTGCAAAATAAGGAAGATGGAAATATTTAATTTAACTGGGTTTAACGTTTACTCCACTTTAAGTTCCTAGACACCTTGGCTTAGGGTCTCATTTTGTCATGGGGAATGTTTTGGGGACCTGGGGCTTGGGGGGAAGAGACTTTAATATTGGAAATACACTATGGGGGCATAGGAAGTTTTAAATTAAAATTTCCCATGTCAGCTGATTTCATCCTCATTGTGCAGCATAAAGTTACACAAACTGTATTTCAGCAAAAGGGTTGTACATCGCTGTACATATACTGTACATGTTCTATGCACATTTGATTTTGTCCAGGCACTGTCTCATTCATATTCATGGCCAATTTAATTAGCTTTGAGTAATTTATTTTTCCCTTGTCGCTTGGAGCTATGGCAGTTTTATTATTAAACTTAATTTTGTATTTCTTCCATATGAATAGTTAACATTCTCTTACTTTAGCAAATAAGTGGAAGTTAGGAACACTAACTTTGCTTGATAACATGCTTGTGAAAATTGGAACTTGTAAGAAAAAGCTGATCAGAGGAATTATTTTTAGAGGGATTATAGTAAGAACAAATATTAATCTAAATCAAGAGTATCCTTCCATCTGGTCAAGAAATCTATACTATTGAAATCCTCTGCAATGTATAATTAATTATTAATCAGAGCTCCAACAATATTTCAGTAAAGATCAATTTATTTGCAATGGATTTTTCTTCCCAGTTATTTGAGTGACAAAACTGAATATTCTCAATCCAGATGGACTGGCATTTAGAGTGCAGCTACTGAAATCAAGGATTTGATATTACTTGGTTGTTAAAAAATCATGAATAGTTGGGAGAAGAGATTGAAATGATGATAGGGATACAGAGAAAAAGCTCTTGAACCTTGAGCATGTTTATTTATTTATTTATTCGACTTATACACCTCCCACTCGGCCTAGGCCGACTCAGGGCGGTTCACAATCACAGATAAAACAACATAATTAAAACTATTTAAAAACTACCCACCTCCTAAAAAAGGGTGCAGGGAGTGAAGGGACCGAAGGGGAAGGAGTTATCCACTACACCAACTACCCAACAGGGGTCACCCTTCCACCTGCACCCCATACTTGGCCCACCAGCCAGGTTTTGAGATCTTTTCTGAAGGGCAGTAATTCTGTCTGGAGATGTAACTCTGTTGGCAGGAGGTTCCAGAGGGCTGGAGCAGACATGGAGAAGGCCCTCTTCCTTGTGCTAGAGAGGCAAGCCCCTCTAGCTGATGGTACTATTAGAGAGCCCCTCTGGTCTACTCTGGTTGGATAGACAACCATCCTTAGGGCGATGCGGTCTCTTAGGTAGCCTGGCCCACTACCATATAGGGCTTTAAAGGTCAATTTCAGCACCTGTTGCTGTTGTTGGTCTTGCATTTAGGGACTGTCATCCTTAGTCTATTCAGGGTCCTCCAAGTGATGTAGGAAAGGTTGAGTTCTTCAGCTGATGAATGTCACTTGGAATTTGGCTTTTTCATTATAATAATTTGATCTGTCTACCAAAGTTATTGAAAAGATATTAAATTTTATGTGGCTGAAGAGGATTACGTCTCCTAAAATTTCATAGTTGGGGGCACATTTTTATCACTTTTCTATTTATACTGCATTTTTGTGTTCCTCATGCAACTCAGTTTGTAAATATTAGCAACCAGCAATTATAAACATTCAAATGTATGCAGAATATTTTTTGTTTCTCAAGCAACACACTGAATTATTTAAAACTCTGTGATGCAAACATGGAATGGCTGTGAATGGAGAGTGGAAATTGCTTGCAAAACATTGAATTACTAAAAATCAAGATTTCTGACTGGAAAATACACATTTCTGTTCAATAACTTTCCTGAGTTAAGACAGTGATTGTGAAAGCAATGAATATTAATCACAATTTTACAGACCATATTTTCTGAATGGCAGAAGAGAAATGGCCCTTAAATGGTTTTGTCTATTTCTCTCTCTGTTGCGAGCCATTATACTCTAAAAAGGTCAATATGCCTTCCTTCTGTACAGCATTCTATCCATGAATACCATGTTAAACATTGTATTATGAGAAAGATTGGTAAGTCAGCATGACAATACTTTAGTCTAACGGACAAGTGAAATTAAATTAAGAATTCATCCTGCTGTAGAAATAGCAACAAATGATAGATTTTCATATTTCTAAGCATAAAAGGTAGGTGCAAAAAAAAAACCCCCCACACACACCACAATTGCTTACTGAATACAGTGGAACCCTGCACAATGATGCGTTTGGGCAACGACATTTTCGCCCAATGTCGTTATTCGAGAGATCGTGTTTGGTCTCCTTCCTGTTCGTCGAGTCCCTGTGTCTGGCCCTCCAGCATCTGGGAGGGTGGAAGGACATATTCCATGCTGTTGCTGCCTTCCTACCACCCCCCCTGGGCTGCACAACAGCTGAGAAATGTTGCGGCCACCATCTTAATTTTTTTAAAAAAACAAGATGGCGTCCGCAACATTTCTCAGCTGTTGAGTGGCCCAGGGAGTTGCTATGAAGGTGGGAACAGCGCAGAATAAGTCCACCAGGTCCCCTGGCTTGGGAAGGGTTGGGAGCACCCCTATTGCCCCCCCAACCCATCCCGAGCCTAGGGACCTCACAGAGAAGAGATAGAACCCACAGGATACCCTGAGATTAATAACAAGGTGTCCCGTGGGCTTGATCTCTTCTCCACCAGTTCCCCTGGCTCAGGAAGGGTTGGGGGGCACCCCATTCCCCCCAACCCTTCCCGAGCCTGGGGACCTGGCAGAGAAGAGAACAAACCCACTGGACACCTTGAGATTAAAGAGGAAAAACTGCAGGCTGCAAAAGGAACTTTTTTCCACATCACCAAACCTTCTGGGGCTTCACTTGAAGAGTTGTCCCCCCCCCTCCCTAGTTGCCACGGGCTGTCAGCAAAGCCCTTTTGCCACCTTGATCCCAAAGACTGGATCCAAAAGGTGAGCGAGACCCTGCACACGGTCTCAGCTTTGGGATCACTTTTCCAAGCAAACTTGTCCAGCCTCTCCTTGTCCAGCCTCCAGTGAGGGAGAGCCAGTGTGATGCACCCCGAGATGACAGTAAAAAAAAACCACCTAGTTCTGGCTGCCTCAGACGGATCCCTTGTTCTTTTCTTCCCTCCTTCCACCCCATTGCCTCTTAGGGGAGCAAGACCTGAGAAGGAAAGAAAGGAGAGGCTGGAAGCTGATTGAAAAAGTGATCCACAAGCTGAGACCGTGCGTAGGGTCTCGCTCGCCTTTCCTTTTGCAGCCTGTGGTTTTTCCTCTTTAATCTCAGGGTGCCCCGTGGGTGTGATAGCCTCTCTGCCAAATCCCCAGGCTCGGGAAGGGTTGGGGGGGAGAAACCTCTTTTGCCCCCACCATTCTGCGACCCACCCACCCCACCCCTGATGCCTCGCTGCAATGGGAAAAATCCGGGGGGAAAGTCCATATGGGCGCATTTTACTTCCACTCCTGGGAGTGATGAGGGCAGCGTGGGCTGGATGAATTGCAGTAAACCAATTCATGTGGATTCACAGGGTGCTTGGGCTTCTGGGAATTGAAGTCCAAGAACATCTGGAGTGCCAAGGTTCGCCATCATGGGTCTAGGAGGTCCAGTGGAATTGACAGAGTAAAATTACATTGCTCATATTCCATCTGCTGTTGTAAACTTCTCAGGAAAAAAACAAAAACAAAAATAGACTTCAGGATCTAATCAGAACATACCAACTTATAAGTCCACAATGAATGCTGAGATTTAGGAGGTACATTCCCAGAACTTTATATACCCTAAATTAATCACACTTGGTCTTGCTATATATCTCACAGTCTTTTGTCAGTAGCCAATCTAGGTAACTGCCAGACTTCCCTCAGAAACCATCATTGGTTATGGCACCTTGCTCGGGACAGTCAGTAAATATATTAGTACCTCATACAATGATTTAATTCATTCCACAGAGCTCGTTGTTGTACGAAACAATTGCTATACGATACATGCATTGTATAGCGATTTTCCCTATGGGAAGCATCGTACAACGATTTTTTTATTTTATTTTTTGCTAAGTGGTTTTTCCCATTGAAAAATTGTTGTACAATTGTTTCCATAAGGAAAATTGTTATGTGAGATGCCATCCCCCCCCCCCCCCAAAAAAAAAACACCCCTAATTGTTATGCGATTTCGTTGCTATACGGGGCGATTATATGAGTTCCACTGTACTTGACAAACTCCTGCTAAGGCATACCATCTCAAAAGTAGCTACAGTAACTTCAAGAAAGTATTATGAAACAGATACAAAGACAGTGCTAAAGGGTCCCAGCGGGGCAAAGGAGACTGGTGGATACATACCCCAAACCAGTAACTGCAGCACACCACATCATCTAATATTACAATTGTCTTGCAATTTCCATTACTGAAGTGCAAGGAAAGGGAGAGGAGATTGCCTATCTTGATACTCAGCATGGGTGAGCCTCTTCTGCTCTTTAGATGGACAGACAGTTTGACAGCTTTTATATTACCAGTAAATCACAAACTTTAAAACCCTTACCAAGATGGGAAAGAGGTAATAACAAGTATTAATCATTAAGAGTTTATTTTCTAATTCTGTTTTTAGCAATTAAAATATAAATCACTGGGTCACTTGATTACACTGTAATATACCTCTCATATCATTATTGTTCTTCACTGCTAAAATAGTACATGAGTGAACATTTACTACAACTAAGTTCATTCACATTATTCTTCCAGCCACTCTCTTATCTGAACTAACAAGGTTTGTATTGTAGCCTGTGGGTCACATTTGCTATAGGATAAAGCAATATGTAAACAAGTGTTTTGGGACCAGACTGTAATGCTGTCCCCCTTGCAAAATCATAAGGAGAGTAGATTCAAACACAATGTTAGAAATGTGTGATCTAGATTTTTTAAGCACTATTCAGGAAATAATTAATTAATCTAAGGTGAGCACATAGGGAAGGCTAGGCCTTCCATACTTGTTGTGTCCAAACAAATGAATATTGCTTTAAGTTGCAATCACCATTAAGTCTTTGCTGTAAAAGTGTGCCCTTTCTGTAAGGCGCCATATTCATGTGTTATCAATGTAATCTGATTGATTTAGCACAGGTTTCTCGTGCAAATGTATCACTGTAACTGCCGTTCTGTCTGTATATAAGTTGCTACCTCATCCCTGTTTTCCCCAGTCTGAACTGAGCTGTAATAAATGACTTGTTGGTTAACCCCTGAACTGCTGTTGCGTTGCAATTAATACTTGGACTCAACAATACTCCATTGTCATTTTCCATATGTGCAATCTGACTGTTTGAATAGGAGTCAGTCTGCTATAAACAAAGGCTGTCCCTGTGTCTTGAAAAATAATAATAAATAAACTAACCAGTTCGTGTTCTTGTTCTTCACAAGTAAAGGTTAAGGTCAAGGTCAAGATCTCCTTTGCTCAAAAGCCAGCCAAGTTCGATTCTAGTTGGCAGTGCTCACCTCTGTTTACAGTCAAAGAGCGAGCACTGTCTGCATCTGCAGCCATTTCCGTGGTCATATGGAGGGCATGACTAGACACAAAACTCTGTTAAATGGGTACTGCTTTGGCGGGAAAGTTATCTACTTGCAATTTCTTCCTTTCAAACTGCTAGGTTGGCAGGAGCTGAGACAGAGATGGGAGCTCACTCCATCATGCAGCACTTGGGTCTCCAACTGTCATCCTGTCGACCTTCCAGTTGTCAAGTACAGTGTCTTAACCACTAATCTACCGCAGTCTACTTTACACAAGTAAAGAATGTCATATCCATGTGTATGGGTGTTAGCTCTCTCCCATTTATCACATGGTCAGATTAACCATTTCATTTTCAATAGCACATAAGAAAACCACCTGGTCCTAAATTACCAATGGCATAAAAAGAATAGGAAGCATTGTACTTTTCTGTTGTTGCTGCTATGTTTCACAGCCAGTTCATCAGCTACACAAGCCATTACTGAAAGAAAGCTGATGCCCCTAAGATGCAAAGCCACTTTAGATTCATGCATATTGCTCAAGAATGCAGAGCAGAGAGCCTGTTGCTTCCATTGGAACTTTCTTTCCAGTTTACTTTAAGGCACATATTATAAACCATATATTTCCCTCATATTTGTTCTTACCTGATCTTTGGGACCTGGGCAGTGGTGCGATTCAATTTTTTTTACTACCTACTCTGTGAATGTGGTATGGTGGGCACGGCCAGGGGAAAAGCCCTGCATTGCACCTGAATAAGGACTACTTTATTTCAAAACTTGGATGGGTGGGGCCAGTCGGAATTTTTGCTACTGGTTATGGCGAACTGGGACGAACCTGCTGAATCCCACCACTAGACCTGGGGGAAAGCCTTGGATGTTCTTTCCTCAGCACAAATAAGGACTGACTGATTTCATAAAACCCATAAACACAGATGTGAACAAAACATTTGCTACACTGAACACCTGCAAGATGTTCCACTTCACTTACAACAGTTAAGATCTTTGAAAACATCTGAAAAATAAATGGAAGAACAGCACCAAACTGTGCCCCATGCACAGTTGGCATCTTAAATTCCTGCAACACATGATTTTTGAAGTACTTTTGCCTAAGTATCTGGCAAACTTGACTTCATTTGATTCCAACTTAAAGTTAGTAATTGGCTCTGTGGTTTGCTGCATGAATAAGAGACATAGTAGATAGCATGAGGCAGATGTCAAAGTCAAACAATACTTATCTTCCCTTAAGAGAATCACTAAGCTAGTTATTATGATTTTTAAAAAGAAATAGAAGTTAAGGCATTTGTAGCAACATTTTGTACTAGAGTACTTTTTTTTTTTGCAATAATAACATTTTGCAATAAAAACACTTGGAGGTAAATTCTGAGATATAAGAGAAGATAAAACTTTTCCAATATTTTAAAAGCAATAACAAATTAAGGGTTGACATTCAAACACTATCAATAAAACCCCCAAAAAATATATTGACTGTATCATGGAATATAATAGTGACTAAGAGAAGGAGAGTGAGAATTGGAAAGTTTATCTAAAACATCACTAATACTTCACTTTTGAGGTTAATTTTTTTCCAAATTACTAACTTTAAAAAAATTGCTATATGTCTATAGCAAATTGAAGTCAAATTGCTAGAAACCTATGGGATGGTCAGTTATAGACCAGTTATTGACCATTGTTCTATTTTTCATTGGCTCATAAGCAGTGGTGGGATTCAATTTTTTTTACTACCTACTCTGTGGGCATGGTATGGTGGGAAAGCGCTGCATTATTTCAAAACTTGGATCGGCGGAGCCAGCCAGAATTTCTCCTACTGGTTCTGGTGAACTGGGGTTAAACCTGATAAATTCCACCATTGCTCATATGTATAAGCCTATGGGATGGCCAGTACAGATAGAAGTGGTAGATTATCATTGGTGAGAGGTCTTGACTTAAATGTATGAAAAAGATAATCTCAAATTGTTGTAAGTATGGAAGCAGATTCCCTGGCAACTCATTCCATAAAGAGGAGGCCACAGCCTCTTGTCAAAATCCTCTTGTCAAAATCCTTTTAAACTTCTTTAGGTCTGACAACATATAGTTTAAGAGCTTAAGTGCTCTGGGTACAACAGTGATGCACTGCAATTTTTTTTACTACCTACTCTGTGGGCTCGCCAAATCTGTGGGTGGGGCCAAATCTGTGGGCATGGCCAAACATCCTGCATTATGGGCTATGGAGGTGGGCATGGCCAACCAAGTGGGCATGGCCTGGGGGAATTTCCGCTACTGGTTCTGCAGAACCTGACAGAACCTGCTGCAGTGCATCACTGGGGTACAATGTCTTAGAAAGAGATGCTCCCACAGATTGTGTAGTCCTTTGTTTAATTAATTGTATTAGTTTATTACCAAATAACACTATACAGAAAAAAAAGAAAAAGAAAAACTTTTCAAGAAACAAAATAATACATAACAAAAATTCAAAGACAATACAAATTATGCAAAATCAGATTACAGCGAAATGAAAAATTAGAAAGTAAGATATTACGATTCATCAATTTGAATTAATTTCTGTTACAAAAACTATATATAATGTCTACTCTTATCCATGCCCTTATCATTTAATTGTATCTTCTTTTGCTATATGTAGTGACAATTACATTCACCCAGTGATATTTACATTGCTTCTGGAGAATGAGTTTGCTATTTGTTACTATTTTGCATCCAAAATGTGAGGAATTCAGGCGCTGGTGTACATCCTTGGTTCCTGACTAACACGTGCTCAATAAAGCATTTCCAAATCTCATGAAATTTATTTTCTTTTATTATACCCTTTCTTATACTTAACTCCCATGTTAACTTATCATTCACTGCTAATGTCCACATTTCCTTGTACCAAATCCTCTATTTTTATTATAATTTCACTTTTCCAATTTTTAGCTATGCATTGTCTTGCTATAGTTAACATGATTAATAATAAATCTTTTCTGTATTTATCTAATTTCAAGTTATCTATCTCTGATAATATTGCAATGTTTGCATCCAATTTGAAATCAGTGTCCAATATTTCATTAATTTCCCTATTAATTTTTGTCCAAAAGGGTTTCAATTTTACACAGTTCCACCACATATGTATATATGACCCCTGGCTATCATTACATCTCCAGCAATAATTTGGTTTTGTGTTATCTATCTGATGTAGCCTGTCCAGTGTTAAATACCATCTCCATATTAATTTATGGTTGTGTTCTTTAACTTTAACTGATAGGGTGCGCATAATTCTACTCTTCCACTTCCTTTTCCAACCTGTGTCAGTAATTTTAATATTCAAGTCTTGCTCCCATATTGATGTTAATGTATCCTGTGGTTTATCATCGTTATTTAATATCCTATATATTTTACTAACTATTCCTTTAATTGTTATTCGATCGGTCCTTAAACTGTGTACCAAGTCTTCAAATAATGTTCTATTTCTACTTAAATTTGCTTCTTCCAATTGCTTTTTATTCCATTTATTTACCTGTGCAATTTGCAACCAGTTTCAGTTCATTTGTTGAAATATAGCCATTTTTTACTCCATCACTACAAACCTTCATCCAATTTTTTAAACTCGCCACATTTTTTCTATTAATTACACCTTCCAGCCTATTGTCTATCCTTACCGGGAATGTTTTCATGTCGCTTAACTCAATTATTGGTGACACTTCTGGAGTTAATCTTTTCTTTAACACCCTCCATGTGTCAAATAGCACTTTCAATAATTTATTTGATGTACCTATTTTTTTCCTAACTTTACCTAAAAAGGCTTCATTCCCAAATTCTGAGATATCCTGCATCTCTAATCTTTCCCATATGTGCTCCTTTCTCATTAATATTTTACATATGTTTCTTAATTGATGCATTATAATAATTTTTAATATTTGGAATTCCTAATCCACCTAATTTCTGTGATGAATACCATAAAGACTTAAGTATTCTTGGTCTTGTATCTCCATTGCAATAATTATTTATCATTCTTTGAATTTTTTTTACACTTTTCTCATTAATTTGTATTTGCAGTGTATCAAATAAAAAAATTATTTTAGGCAATATTTTCATTTTGCATATTGCAATTCTTCCGAACCAAGATAAGTTTATTTTTATATCTTTGTATTTTTTCTCTTATTTCTCTTTCCAGTTTATCATAATTTAATTTCTTCAAATCATCGTAATTGTTTGAAATATTAATCCCTAAGTACTTTATGTTATTCTTAATCTGAATCTTGAATTTATCCCTAATTGCATAACAATAATCGCATAACAATACAATCTTGAACTTATCCCTAGGTGTAGTCTTAAGCCATTGAGGGCTTTATAAATAGGATTTCACTGGAATGATTAACTACAAAAATCAGAACAATTATGAGGCTTCCCAGTAACCTGCAGACATGTTCAAAGTACTAATGTACAGTGGTACCTCAAGTTACAAATTTAATGCATTCCAAGGCATTTTTCATGTTATGAAAATTTGTAACTTAAATTTCCCATAGGAATGCATTAAAAATCAAAATTCATAACTTGAAACATGGTTTCCCATAGGAATGCATTGAAAACCAATCAATCTATTCCAGAAAATATCGTAACTCGAGCCATTATTTTCAATTGATTTTCATTCGTATTGTGAAAATCTTGTAACTGAACCATTTGTAACTCAAGGTACCACTGTATACCTCTGAGATATGCATGGAATAACTCAGCTACATGCAATAAATGCTCCTCTTACAAACATTAAGACATTCAATGTTCTGTTAATGAGATCACTTCTATTAACTGTGAAGCTGCAGCTCCATTAGCAGTCCTGTAATACTAAAGATAATTAGTGCAAGCTTGTCAATTTGTTCCCCCCTCCTTTCTTTTTATTGCATTCTTTATTCTTTTGAGCCCCTCACAACCCTGCCATTTGGGTTTATTCTAGGATAAATAAAGGGATTCTTTCATTAGGAGATGTCATGCATATCATTTCCCGTGATTCATGTGTGCTATCTCTTTGATGCAAGGGTATAAACTTTGAGATCTGTCATATTCAATTATTTTCCTCTAGTATCCAGAGAACACACAATGAAAGCACAAGGATTCAACTTGTCATTTCTGTTTAGCATTTATATTGACAAATTTAATGATTTTATGATTATATGAAGCTCAATGCAATATAAATACACAGCATTGTGCAAAAGTCTTAGTTACCAGTACTTCGTTTTAGCAACATTTTAATAACTACTCATAATTACAGAAAATACATGAAATATGTACACAAAATTCAAACAAACAATTTTCAGAACAAAATGGCTTCTTCAGGCAAAAGTCAGTATTTAGTGTGACCACCACTGGCTCTAAGCACATCCTGAACTCTTTTCAAGATATGTTTTTTGTCCAGAAGTTATCTTCTAATATATTATATCAGGCTTCTTTCAGCACTTCCCAGTGTTCATCTTCAGATTTAGGTTGTCTTTATTTATTTCTCTGCCCAGTAGATTCTATACTGCCTCCATAACATTCAGGTCTAGATTCTGTGGAGGCCAGTCCATGACTATCGGTGTTTTGTTAGAGGTTTTTCTCACTAAATATGATTTCACTGCATTAGTTGTGTGCTTGGGATCATTATCATGCTGAAAAATAAAACCAATCCCAATCCATCACTCACCAAAAGGAATGGCATTATGAATTAAAACCTGTCTGTACTGTTCAACATTCATGATCCCATCAATATGGACAGTGCTGACAACACCACTGGCAGAAATGCAGCCCCAAACCAGGAGAGAAAAAAACCACTACCATGTTTTACTGAAGGCCACAAGCAATCCTTTGCCCATCTATCTCCAACTCGCATTCTCACATACTGTCAAAATTAGACCTAAAACTTTCAAACTTGGATTAATTACTCTGTAATACTCTTTCCCACTGATCCTCATTAGAGTCTTTGTAAGCTTTAGTATATCTTAGCCTTTTCACCTTGTTCCCCTTCTGCAAAAGTGGTTTCTTGGCTGCTACCTTTCCATAAAGATCATTCCTGATCAAGCTTCTTCAGACTGTAGAAGGGTCAACTTGGCATCCCAATGAAGCTGCCAGATGCTAAGCCAAGTCCTTGCTGGACTTTCTGCAGTTCTCAGAGAAGAAACTCTGAGGAACTTCTCATCAGAATTTGAAAGTTTTCTTGGCCTTCCAATTCTTTTTTTTGTCCTTGACTTTTCTTGAGGCTTCATATTTCTTTATAACAGATTGAAAATATCACATCTCGAGTATCCAGTATGTTTGCTGATTTTCCTTTGAGAGTGGCCTTACTTATGCAAAAGTATGATTTTATTTCTGTCAAATTATCTGATCTCTGGCATTTTGAATGGAATGGTGTGACTGAAAGTTAGTCTTATTAGCAAGCTTCCACAGCTTTACAGCCATACAACATGTGTATGTACTGTGTGAAATGCTCAAGCATGTCTTGCAGAAACCTGGTATAAAAGACCTTTTACGCAGAAGTCATTTTACCATGAGATAGTCATTATTGGCTGCAACTCGTATCCAAGAATGCATTTTTTCCTGAAGCGGGAAAATTCTATTGGCGTGAATTTGTTTAAGGTGGAGCCCAGCTTGGCATGAAGTGACCAACACACTATGATCACGGAGCCATTTCCTGTGGCACATATGAAATGAGACATGCAGGACTGCAATGGACTGCCACAGCCTTGAGGATATTACTGGCCTTCACATCCAGTCTATCTGGCATGGCCTCTTCCAGCGCCATAACCATTGGGATCCAGAATGGCTCCTCCTCCACTCATTTTGCTGTTGGCCCCAAAATTATGGTTTCCAATGGCATTTCCTCCATTGAGTTGACCATCACTAAAGGGGTTCATCTGCCTGCAGCCATTGGACCCTTTAGGGAGTCAGGTTATTTACCACTGTCCAACACTCATTGTTGAGTCGCTGGCTGTATGGTCTACTCCATTACCATAGCAGGATGTCCGGCCAGATATTAGGACATATACATATACAATTGTTAGCAATGACAGTACTAAGAAAGCCATTATATTTAGGTTTACAGGAACCAGATGCCTGCTGTTGCTCAAGTGTAAGGAGAGGTCATGCTAAATACTTACCACTTTAGCCTATGGAAGCTGTGTTTTTCTGATTTCCCCCCTCTTTTTATACTGCATACAGGTTTCCTGTATATTCTGGTTGTATCTTAATGAAGAAAGTAAGAAATATGTGGTCATTATGCCATTGCCAAAACAACAAGGGGTGGCCTAAGATTTTTGTTCAGATAGGAAAAATCACAGAAAAAGGAGAGGAAAAAATTCATCAAAACTAGGTCTAGATAGAACTTCTAAAGAAAGGGATGAAATAATCTTGTACTCATTAACATGACAGAGTACTCAGGAAGATACGAGATGAAAATCTCATTCAATGCTGATGAGACCATTTCTAATTCCCAATGACTTAAAAGTGAATTTCATGCAAAATGTATATTACTCATTAGGTACTTCCCAACGAAAGTCAATTTCCTCTTTGTGTTACTATCAAAAGGGCTGAAGAGATGCAATAACCAAAGTGTTAGATGGAAAGAAATGTTATCTAAATAGAATTACATATTATATAAATGAAACTGCTTCTATGCAAGCAACATTCATATTCAATATTTTAATACAGTAAAAGTAAAGAAACAAAGATAGCCATGTGATCCATATACAAAACAAATGTAGGAGGAAGAAAATAACTTTATTGGATCACTTAAAAATCAATCAGTGCACAAACTTTCATGATTCAAGATCACTTCTTCAGGCATGCATGACTTGTGGATAGGACAGGAAAATTATCAATGAAAGTCCCAAACATTCATGGTATAATGGTCTGCTAGGCTCCCTTTCTTAGAAATGAATGTGAAAAAGCAGCAGGCTGTCTGATTCCTTCCCCCATTCAACAAACACAGGAAACCAGGTATCTGGTGTCTGTTTTGCTGTTTTTAATATTGTGAGCTGCTCAGGGTGGGAGTGTATCCCAGATGGGTGAGGTATAAGTCCAATAAATAAATAAATCTGCTTATTGCTCTCTCCCAAATGGCCTTTTGAAGCTGTAGCTTCCTATGTGGCCAGACAAAAGCAAAGCAAACCCTACGGCCCTCCATCAGTGGATAGGAGATATAATTTGGTTTACACACTAGGTGTGCCAAATTAAGAATTGGCATTGATTTGGCTACAATTGGTTTACCTAGTGTGTAAACCAAATTATATCTCAGCTTCCAGTGACATCCTTCTAAAATAGACTTTAACCGGATAAGGTGCAGGTGTTTATACCTTCCAATTACCAATCAGAATTTCCCCTCCCCTTTCTCAAAATCAGCTCACCTTAAGCATGCAGTTTCTGGAAGAGCAACAGAAACTATGATTATATATTTCCCCCAATCTCTTGACAATTAGCTACCTTGAATATATATATTTTAGGGAAGGTTATGAAATAATAAATGTTGCTATGGAACACAGGTAATTTTGTCTGGACTGTTTTTAAAAAGTATATCACCAAAATAAACAATTTTATTGTCCATAATTAATATCTCTAATTTATCAAATTATGTATACATATAATTCATCTGGTGTGCGGTGGTCCATAGGGTTGCAAAGGGTGGGACTCGACTGTGCGACTAAAAAACAACAACAAAAATAATTCCTCTATTAATCATCTGACATTAATGGAATAGATAACTAATGTTTACTTGCTTTCCAGCACAAACAGGTGTGAAGGAACTGCAAGAAAATGTTTTCATTATGAGAAAGGTTGAAATTAGGTACTTTGAAAACTGTGTCTTAATTTAGGTAATATATCTTTCCAGTGAAAGCCCCTTTTGTACAATTTGAAATCTGAAGTGTTTCATTTACTATTAGATCATTGCAGCTGCTGTTGTATCCCTCAAAGCAGATGTTTCACAGACAGACAGAGGAGTGCTAATTTTCACAGAAATGTGATTACTTCGAGTCATTCTTTGGCAGTTGTTCGACCAGTGAATTTGTATGCACCCTGCAGGTGCAACTGTACACAGGAATTTGTAGAAAAACAGCTGAGGGAAAGGAGAAGAAAGAAGAACGTCACATGGGAATCTTAAAGAATGTCACTTACAATCAAAGCATTGAATGGAGCCCCGGATTTGAAGCAGACATCTTCCATTAGGGATGTCAGCATGCTAAATTAAATGGGATAATTAGTTAGCATTGTTGTTGGCCTGTTTTCTAGATTCTTTGGAATTTAGCACCACTAGCTTACAGTATAACACCCAAATGTAAATTGAAAGTTGAGCCCAGAAATAGAATTCAGACATAGCTAGGTTGTGCAATGGCAACTTTATTTCACATTTGTATACATATATGCCATTCTACTGAAGGAAGAGGGACCCGTGAACCCAAATCCAGTTTAACTGCCCCTGGCTGGGGAAGGGCACTGCCTCAGATCACTCTGGCCTTTGAGGTTTATGTCAAAATACTCTACTGTCAACATAAACTGTATTTAGGATTTTCCAGTTTAGCCAGAATAATCATACCCCTGCAGGAACCATAAATTGTTGAGTAACCCCTCTAGTGGCTGTTCTTAGTTGTCATCTTATACCATCTTACGAGTTTTGTGCTTCAGTCCCCCTGTACCTTACCTTTCCTGCCTGCTAGTTGTGACAGTTTAAATGATGAAAACTTCATCTGCAGATGCAAGACAATGATACTGTGGGCAAAATCCAGTTTGTGCAGGTGTAACATGAAGTTATACCCATGGAAATGCCCCAGATGACAGGGAATTGTACAATTCAAAAGCACAATCATTTGCATGATTGCCATTTCACAGATAAGCAATGCACTGGTAGAGGTACTTTGTGAATGACACTTTAACTTTGGCACTTTTGTTGTGAGCATGGACCTTAACTGATGTTACACCAGCATAGCTGCACAAGAGTATTTTGCTCTAAGTGACATAACTTTAAAAATGAATTCCTATCTCCAGAAGACTGGCCAAATGCTGTTGTGTGGCAGTGGATTAAGATATCGCATTTACAGCTCGGCTAGGACATAGGAGAGGGAGGCGTGTAGCGATCAGCGGACTGCAGCAACCTTCTATAGGCATGCACACTCCTGAGTGCAGTCTCTCCTGTCACTTCACCAGTCCAGAACCATAGCCTGCTGAGTGGATTCAAATCCTTTTCTACTTTCCGAGAGTATGCGATCTTTTACGTGGTAGCGTAAAAAGCAGAAAGCTTAACGAAAAACCTGGGTTAGCCTGATTAACTTGACTTCCACTCAATAAATCCTTTAGCAGCAGTTTATTAAGCAAAGCATCTGAAATAAAACAAATACAGAATACAGAAAAGAAATAGTTAGTTTCTCCCTTGGCAGAGACTCGGGCAAGGCTTGCTCCTTAGATGTTTAATCTCTTCTCAGAGATTGGGACAATGTTCCAGCGAAACCTGTTGGTCTCAAACCAGTGAGCCCAAGAAATGAGCTCTGTGCGACATCTTATATAGCATAAGAGTTGCACTTTCCTCCACCTCTAGGGGCTTGGTGTAGATAAGAGAATCCAATCAAGGATAATCACTGATAAGAGAGAAACCAACGAGGATGGTTGACTCCTACCACTCTTTTCAGGTCTAGGTGGAGTTTTCTCTAATTGTTTAAAAGAAGATAAGGATTAGGGACTTTCCCAGTGCTCCTGGCCCCCTCCTCTGGAGTGTCCTTGAACGAAGGCCAAGCAGCCTGAGATGAGTCAGAAAAATGGAAACAGTTTGGTTTATCAAGATCACGATATAAGAGTTCATGGTAACAAAAATTGTCTGTTTTTAAAATGTCTTTGATTTTCTTGGTGCAACAGACTAACATGACTAACTATTTTGACACATTTATGTTGCTGGAAAAGTTTCCATTCCATAATACTGTTCTTACATATATGCCATCTATTAAAATAAGTTGTACTTGTGAAAGACTATTCTAGCCAATTTTATTTCAGATTTTACACTAACCTATTGGGGAGTCATTTAGCTATATGCCATTAATCACTCTCTTCATCACTTCTTACTTAAAATATGTTCCACTGAAACATTACACAGATAATGATGGATCCTTCATGATTCCAGACAGCTCTTGAATTGCATTTGCTTTGTGGCTCCTTGAATGCCACCCTTGCTAGAAGTGTTGAAAGCTGAGCTGAGCAAAATATGGTGCTGAGCAGAAATATTTCTCACTGCCTTGATAGTTACTACAAGAGTCTAACACCAGCACAAACAGGGTGGTTTTCTCATTACCTAACATCGTCGAGGATTCTAACACATTTACAATGTAAAGAAGTTGTCTATTTGAATCTGTCTTTTGAGCAAGTATGATTTATGATAGGTCTTCACATTGCAGTTACCCAAGAGGCTGCTTGACCACTATTACACCCAGAAGACATTTCCAGGCCCATATCACATACAGGGTTTCTCACTACCATCTTGTTAGGATTTTCCGATAGCTTGAATTACTATCCCAGGCGTCCGTATCTTACAACTGGGAGAATGAAATGGCTGGCTTTGAGCCTAGAAGTGTCCATGCTTTCCAAGCATAGCCATTTTATCAACTGCAGGGTTCATATTTCCTTCAGTTGTTTTTTTTTTGTGGGCATGTGAAGACAGTAAAAGGAATATGTGCTCTGGACAGTATGATCCTAAAATTATTGTAGTCCTGGAGAGGCATTCATGCTGCCCATGGGAAGAATGGCAGTGAACAGGTGATTTAATACTACTATTTTTGAGTTTGTGTTTTAATGAATTTTCACCTCTTCTGGTCTCTAAATCTTTTAAACTGGCACTACAACACATTGGATTTAGGCCAATACCATTAAAGGTAAAGGTCACCCTTGCTCGAAAGCTAGTCGTATCCGACTCTAAGGTTCAGTGCGCATCTCTGTTGCACAGCCAAAGAGCTGGCATTGTCTGCTTCTGCAGACATTTCCGTGGTCATGTGGCAGCCATAACTAGACACTAGAGTGCACAGAATGCTATTTACCTTCTCACCAAAGTGGTCCCTATTTATCTACTTGCAATTCCTTGCTTTCGAACTTACAAAGCCACAATATGGTACAAGTAGAAATATAATAATGCATGAGGCAGGTAAGGGTCCTTCTCATCTACCTTTCTTACATACACATGGTAATAGTGAGTGTCACATGAATACTTTGTTTATTAACTTACATACTTTTTATGTTTTTTTAAAAAGTATTAAAATTATTTTTAATCTTGGTTTTAATATTGATATGTGCGTAATCATTTCTACTATATTTATCTAGTATTTTTAAATCTGTTGATTGTTGTATAGTTTTAGTTGGTGTGAGCTGCCTTGGACCCCTGTGGGGAGAAAGGCAACAAACAAACTGGCAGGCAGGCAGGCAGGCAGCCAGTCAGTTACATTACCTATTTCCCCACAGAGACCAACCTGTGTATAAATACTGGTTTGATCTTTCTCACACAGATCAAACCAGTTTTTAGTTTGAGAAAAGGAAATGTTCCTGCAAAACCATGTTGTTTATTCCTGTGGTCTTTCAATATATATATATATATATATATATAGATAGATAGATAGATAGATAGATAGATAGATAGATATAGATATAGATATAGATATAGATATAGATATAGATATAGATATAGATATAGATAGATAGATAGATAGATAGATAGATAGATAGATAGATAGATATAGATATAGATAGAAAGAAAGAATTCAGTTCTGATGCAAACAATAATTTAATTTTGGCCAACAACAAAGCCAAGAATGTGGCTTCATTTTGGCAATTTAAAGCTTAATCTGAACAAGAAAGAAGAAGTTGAAAAATTTTCTGGGATAATTAATACAATCATTTAGGAAGCACATTATACACTTTAGAACAAAAGCTTGAGTAGTTCTGTTAAAAGTTGTATTTGACTAATATCTCTGAATCTAAAGATACACAACTAAATAAAAGTTATTTCCAATAAATACCAACCAGATTAATCCAGCCAAGCATTTGGATGTATAGTATGTGGGAACTTAATTCTAGCATTTCAAATCATTAAGAATGTTGTCTAATACGAGAGAAAAGGTAGCGTGTTCATGTATTTTCTTTTATAAATTCAGTAGTTATCACATTTCTTTCCATTTTCCATAACAAGGCCACAATTTTCAGACTGAATTATCATAAGATTCAGTGCTCACTGATCACAACTGTCCTAACACATTTGTGGTTTGAGGAAAAGATACACATTGTGGAAAATGTAATGTTTGGAGATTCTTGCATCCCCATTGCCTCATTCCTTTTCTGGTCCTTGGGAAAAAAAGTGGGGGGAAATTAAGTAACTCTTTTCTGGGAAGGAAAATGCTACTTCCTGACATCTGTTTCCTCTGTAAATCCTGCTAGTGATCCCTGGCCTTAATTATTTTCAGAAATAACAAGGCCAATATTTTGTCAGAACATTTATTCTTATTTTTTCCATTGAAGCTTATAAAAGATGCTTTCCCCCCCTTTTCTAATGTACATATCTAATTATGGATCTGATGTTCTAGTTTTTGTGTGTTGGCCATAAGAAGCTTTCAGCTTTTGGGAAATGGAGTGTCACAATCAAGAGAAATAGCAGTGTTCTCAGTTAATTGGTACATGAAAGCTAACCTCCCACTGTGGGAGGTGGCTAAGCATCAATGTTTGAAAGTAATAACCTGAACCAATGGGATTCAACAGTCAGAATGCAAGCGTGGTGCCAAAATGGGTGCTGCGCTCTTTGCGGGGGCCCCACCCACCCGGACTCTGACATCCGGGTTAATTAGGGGGCGTGGCCACCCTCTTTAAAAGGGGTGGCCACGAGGCAGCCTGGCTGCCATTTTAGAAGCGACGGAGCGGAGAAGTTTTGCCCCGTCGCGTCCTCCCAGCTCTTTTCTCGCCTCTTTGCAAGAGGCTCGATTTTGCTTTCCTCCCCTGCTAGCCTCTGTTCGAGGCTTCTGTTTCGCTTTTCTCGCCTCTTTGCTAGAGGCTCGAGTTTGCTTGCTAGCCTCTGTTCGAGGCTTCTTCTTTTTTTTCTTTCCCCCCTCTTTTCTCGCCTCTTTGCAAGAGGCTTGATTTGCCCTTTGTTTCAGCAAGGATTCCCGTGGAGAGAGACATTTATGGGTCTCTCTCTTTTGAGTCTCCTTCAATCGGAGGTTTTCCTTTCTCACAGCTCCGGACTGCAGTGGCTCAGGTGGCTAAGAGGCTGACTGGCAGGCAGAAAGTCAGCGGTTCGATTCCGGAGTACTGCAGAACAGAATGCTTCACTGTTCCTTCGGGGGGGGGGGCCTCAGCCCACCCCCTCTATTTTTCGGAGTTCCATCGGGCCGGTGGGCTCGGATGGCAACCCCGCAGGTCCAATGAGCCCAGGCTGAGGGCTCGGGGCACAGGCCTGCCCCACTGGGGTTCTTACCCCCGCTGCTTATTTGCCCGGCTTGGGCATAGCGGCCCACTTGGGCACGGTGCGGGTTTCCTCATGGGCCAGATTACTAGGCATGCCCCTATTATGGCCGGGGATTACCATGGGCTATCCCATATCAATTACCTGGTGGGGCCATCTGGCCCATCCGGCCCACCTTGTCCTGGTGGGTTCGATGCTGCAGATGCTCCCTTGCCTGCAATTTGGCAATGGAGGCATCAATGGTCATTGATCCACCACCTTGGATGGTGGGCGCGGCAACTCAGGCCCACATGCCAGCCATGGCTGCGCAGTGGGCCGCCAACAGGGTTGAGCTGCCAGAGGCCATCAGGCCAGCGTAGGCTGGCGCCTTGCTGCTCCCCATCTGGCCTGGACCCACGGGAACATGGAGCTGGATGGATATCGCGAACTCCAACGCTCACCGTGGGCCGGAACCCCCAGTGGGGGCGGCTCATGGGGGTGCACCAAGTGAGTATCCTGGTCAAATCAGCACACCTGTGACACTAGTGTATCACGCTGGGGGGGTATAGTGGCCATGGTTGCAGCAGGCCAATTACACTCTGGTTCTTACTGGGGTGACCCCCCCTATGCTTTTCCTTAATTTCTCTGGGCCCGTAGGGCCGGTTATGTGTTTATCCACTTCAATCCGTGCCAACGGTGGTTCTGCCAATGGCCAGTTGCTCTATGCCCCTGGGTGACCATTTGTCCTGGGCTATTAGCTAGACTCTGTGGTTTGGGGGTTATATTCGCATTTTCCCCCTCCTGCAATGTGAACACACTGGTTAGGGCATTAGGGGCAGGATGACAGGGTCAAGGAGTTGCCCCGTCGCCGCGACCTGCCTCCCTATGGGGCCAATTGGTTACCTGCCTATTGGGCATCCATGGCAGGATATATGTGGGCCCCTCCTGATTTGGCCATTCCACTGGTCCAGTGCTTGGACAATGATTGCCGGGCCGTGGTTGTTTTCCCTGGCCCGTCGTGGTTAGCCTAGGTCAAGACATTAGGCTTAGGGTGGCCCTTCACCCTGAGATGCCAGCGATGAGCCCTGCTAGCACTTGTAGTTATTATATGTGACTCTTACGTGGCAATGCTTATGCCCCGTGCGGAGAGTCCACTTTCGGGCAACCACCTTTATGCCTCGATCTGGAGCTCTCAGATTGAGTTAGCGGCTACCATCTTCAACGGGGGACAGGTTGGGCAGGGAACTGGCCCCAGATTATGGGTTGCTCTATCAGGAGTGGGCTCTGGTGAGGCTTCGCTTCTCAAGGGCCGATCAGCCGGAAGAGGGTACTAGCCTGGCGCTGCCATATGTCCGGTTGCTCCCCCACAGGTGTTTGTGGCAGCACGTGGTGCACGCCCTGGCCTGTTGTCTGCTACCAAGCTGGGTCTACACTAACTGAACTAGAATTGGTACCCATTCCTTCCGGTTGGGGGCCGCATCAGCTGCGGCTGCGTTTGGGTGCCCAGAGCCTGACATATGTTGCATAGGCCGGTGTGGATTCGCCCAATTCTCTCTGTCTGTTCGTCCCTTCACTGAATGAGTGCCTTGTTTGCCCTCTATTTTCCCTCCTTATTTTACAGACCCTGTGTGTTTCTGCACACTGGTAGTAGTGTGGCTTGTGGGCCACGACTGTGTGCACTGGAGTGGCGCAGTATGCTGCATCGTCAGAATGGGGACCCCATCTCGGGCTACGTGTAACCACGCGTTTCCAGTGGTATGGTGTGCACAGCATAGAGGTGGTGGAAACTGTTGACATTCCTGATGTCCATTGGGGATGCTGGGCCGCCACATGTTTTAATTCTGCACCTCAGTGGCGGTGATCTTGCACGGATTGCTGGCCCGGACTTAAAGACTTCCGAGTGCAGTGACCTACCGTTTCTTTGCCATTTATGGCTGTCTACACGATTGCTATGGTCATACATCATACCGGTGCAATATCATAGGCGAGACTTTGACCCGGCGATCGGACCGTGCCCGACGGTCAGTGAACAGGGCTGTTGCCTGGTTCCTTGCCTGGAATGTCTCGTGAACAGCCATTTAGCCTGTATTCTGGAGATGGGGTTCACCTGTCAACAAGTTGAGGCACCTCTCTTTTGAATAACGTCCAAAAGGGCCAGGTGACTGAACTGTCGGTCAAGGGGAGCGGCCCCGGCTGCAATGTGGCAATGTTGCCAAGTGGAAGGTGCCTCTCTGAGAGCCACAGGTGATGCATGGCCACATCAATTTCGCCTGCAGAGTGGTAATACTGGGCAGTGCTTTCGCCTAGTGTCTGGGTCACGCTATGGCGGGTCTCGCTAAACGACACCACAGGGTACAGCTGATTAGGGGTTTACGAGCGGACCTGTTGGTTTGGCTCACATTCCCGCAGGACTTCCCTGCTGTTTCCTTGGGAGGTCTGAGCTTCTGGTCACCACCAGTTCTGGGTACAGTCGGATGCCTCCGGCTCCCTGTGGTGGGGGGATTTATTTAAGGACAGTGTGCCTATGGTCATTGGCCCCAGGGATGGGAGGGCACAGATCGCTTACGTGATCTTACGTTTCTAATAAGTTTTCTCAATTCTGGGTATCCCTTATGCTCTGGGGGGACGGGTGGCCAAATTCTGTGCCTCGCTTTTGGTGTGGCAATGCTGCGGTGGTGCACATTGTCAAGGCCCAAATCGTCTAAATCCCCCGGAGTCATGGCCTCAGCTCGCCTATTGTTCTTGGGTCCGTGCAATTTAAGGCACTCCTTAGGGCTAAACATGTGCCAGGCATTTATAACGATATTGCTGATGCTTTGATTTAATTTAATTTAATAGTCACATTTATATACCGCTCACTCGGCCAAAGCAAACTCAGGGCGGTTCACAATAAAAATTAAAAAAAAACACATGTTAAAAACAGTTAAAACTACCCACCCCCTAAAAACAAGGGGTGCAGGATCCAAAGGCACCATGGGGAGGAGTTCTTCTACACCAACCACCCAATGGAGGTTACCCTTCCACCTGTACCCCACACTTGACCCGCCAGCCAGGTTTTAAGTTCTTTTCTGAAAGGCAGCAATTCTGTCCGGAGACCTAGCTCTGTTGGCAGGAGGTTCCAGAGGGCCGGTGCAGACATGGAGAAGGCTCTCCTCCTTGTGCCAGAGAGGCGAGCCCCTCTGGCTGATGGAACAATTAGAGAGCCCCTCCGGTCCGCTCTGGTTGGACGGACAGACGTCCTCAGGGCGATGCGGTCTCTTAGGTAACCCGGCCCACTACCATATAGTGCTTTAAAGGTCAAAACCAGCACCTTGAATTGCACCCAGAGACAAACTGTCAACCAGTGCAGCTCCCGGAGCAGTGGCAAAGCACAGACATAACGTCCACACCCCATCACCACCCGGGCTGCCGCATTCTGGACCAGCTGTAGCCTCCGAATGGTCGTCAAGGGCAGCCCCATGTAGAGCGCATTGCAATAATCTAGTCTGGAGGTGACCAGAGCGTGAGTGACCATGAGCAAGGAGTCCCGGTCCAGGAGTGGGCGCAACTGGCGAATCACCCGAAGTTGGGTGAAAGCCCTCCTGGTCACAGCCGCCACCTGTTCTTCTAGCAGTAGCCGTGAATCCAGGAGGACCCCCAAGTTGTGCACCGGGTCTGTCTGGGGCAAAATAGCCCCATCCAGAACCAAAGATGGTAGCTCCCGGGTTAACGCAGGACCCCTTATCCACAGCCACTCAGTCTTGCTGGGATTAAGTTGTAGCCCGTTACCCATCCAGACCCCAACAGCTTCCAGGCACCTGGAAAGGACTTTGACAGCATCACTGGGGTCCCCATGGGCCGAGATGTACAACTGAGTGTCATCCGCATACTGATGGTACCGCACCCCATGGGAATGAATGATCTCACCCAGCGGCTTCATGTAGATGTTAAATAGGAGAGGAGAGAGCACCGAGCCCTGAGGCATCCCCCATTTGAGGGGCCTAGGATTGGACCTCTCACTCTCCAACCACACCGACTGGGTCCAACCCCTCAGAAATGAGGAAAACCAGGACCACACAGTGCCCTGGATTCCCAATCCTCAGAGCCGTTCCAGAAGGATACCGTGGTCAACGGTATCAAAAGCCGCTGAGAGGTCAAGAAGAGCAAGGACGGATGGGTGACCACCGTCCCGCTCCCGCCAGAGATCATCAATCAGGGCGACCAATGCCGTCTCGGTACCATATCCAGGCCTGAATCCTGACTGAAAGGGGTCCAGGTAATCCGCTTCATCCAGTACCCCCTGCAGCCGACGCGCCACTGCCTTCTCCAACACCTTCCCTAAAAAGGGGAGGTTGGAGACAGGCCTATAGTTGGTTAGGACAGCTGGGTCGAGGGAAGGTTTCTTTAGGAGGGGGTGCACCAAGGCATGTTTTAAAGGTGCAGGAAGCACCCCCTCCCGCAATGATGCATTGATCATAGCCCCAACCCAGCCACCTGTCACCGCCTTGGAGGCTTGCACCAACCAGGTGGAACAGGGGTCCAATGGGCAGGTAGTGGCGTGCACAGCTACAAGGAGCCTGTCCACTGCATCAGGGGCAACTGGATCAAACTGGTCCCAGATGGTATGGCAAGACTGTGTTCCAGTTCCCTCCGGACTCTCCCCATCCACGCCAGGATTAAACCCCAAGCGAATCCGATCGATTTTCTCCACTAGATGGTCAGCAAAGTCCTCAGCCGACCCCTGCCAACCAGGCACCGGGGTCCCCCTACCAAGGAGAGACCTGGTAACCCGGAACAGGGTGGCTGGGCGATTATCAGCGGAGGCAATAAGGGTGGTGAAGTATTGCCGCCTCACCACCCCCATTGCCACTAGATAGGCCCTAATAGCGGCTCTAGCTAGTGTCCAATCAGAGTCTCTCTGGGTCTTCACCCAGCAGCGCTCTAGGCGTCTCTTTGCCCGTTTGAGCTCCCGCAGTTCTTCCGTGAACCACGGAGATGACCTAGCTCCGTGAGCTCTGAGAGGCCGTAGTGGTGCGATTTCATCCAAGGCCGCTGTTGTCATCCTGTTCCACAGGTCAACCAGTGCCTCGGGCGAATCGTGTTGCCGATCCAGAGGGAAATCCCCCAGTTCCCTCTGGAATCCATCAGGATCCATCAGTTGCCGGGGGCGGGCTATTCTAATAGGCCCTGCCTCCCTACGATGAAGCGTCGCACCCAGGAAGTCTAGAGCCACCAAATAATGATCTGACCATGGCACAGGTGTTATGTCTAATTTCCGTAGTCTCAGATCACTCTGCCACCGCTCCGTCAAAGAGATTAAATCTGGTGTGTGGCCACTGCCCCTGGTCGGGCCCTGAATTACCTGAATCAGGTCCATAGCTGCCATGGAAGCCATGAACTCCTGAGCCACCTCGGAGCCAGTCCCCAGTGAAGGCAAATTGAAGTCCCCCAGAACCATCAGCCTAGGGAACTCCAACGCCAACGCTGAGACGGCCTCGAGGAGCTCAGGCAGGGAGTCCCTTACCCTGCAAGGGGGCAGGTACAGGAGTAAGACTCCCAACTGACCCTTAGAGCCCAGACGCAGAAGCAGGGCCTCACAACCAGACACTTGTGGAGCGGTAGCCCTGGCGACCCCCAGTGACTCCCTGGCTATGATGGCAACGCCACCGCCCTTACCCTCATCCCTAGGCTGGTGCCAAATACTGAACCCAGCTGGACACATTTCTGACAGAGGAACCCCATCCTCTGGTCTCAGCCAGGTCTCGCCTGCAGATCTCCTGGTTCCGTGACTGGGATCCAGACACTTGGGAACTACCCCTTACACTCCTGGCTGAGATATGGTCATTTGGCAAGGAGACGGGAACCGGGCTAGTGGCATGTCTTGGCACCTCGCATGCGCACGGTGCATCAGCATCCACTCCTTCACTTTAGAGCCTTTTGTGGGCAAAAGGCAATTGCCCAAAATGTGGCCGACATTGGTCGACTGGGTTTTATCATGTCTTCTCCGCCCTTATGATCTGTGGTTGGCTTCACGCACCATAGCCACCAGGCTTTAAGCCTTGATATTCATGGGCAGGGCCTGGGGCTTTCCTGACTATCCGAGGGTCTTCTGCATATGCCATGTATTCGAAGGGTGGACACGCATACGTGGCTGCCACCCGGACACACGTCGCCCTATCCTCACAGATATTCTGACCCACCTTGCACGAGGTTGGCATAGATGATGTTGTAGTAGGTAGGAGGAGTCTCTTTTCATGCAGCTACCACTGTAGCTTTTTTCTGGAGCTTGACGACTCAGCGAGGTGGTCCCATGGTCAAAAGGGGATGTGTTTTGTAGGGCACTGGAACTCAAAGATGTCTATATCAACCAAGAGTGGGCTCAGTTGGGGATTCATCCCTTGAAGGCCGATCAGCATGGAGTGGGCAGTGCTGTATACTGCTATGATGTACATATGCTGACATCGTTCCGGTTGGTGCCCTACATGCAATTGGCAGTGCCTGCTGCGCGCCCTGGCCTGTTTTTCTGCCACCAGGATGGGTCTCTCCTTACCAAATTTAAGTTCTGGATGGTGACCGGTACCGCGCTTCACAGTGTGGGGCCCGTTATGGCACCCATTCATTCAGGATAGGCGTTGCATTGACCGTGGCAGCTTTTGGGAACTCGGAGGCAGATATATGTGGGCGCGTGGGGTGTGCGCGTAATTTCCTTATATGTACGTCCCCTCACTGTATGAGTACCTAGTTATGTCCTTAACCCCTTCTCCTTTTTTGACAGATCCTGTGTGTCTCCGCACACCGGTGGCAGTGGGGCTGGAGGGCCGCAGCTATGTACACTGGGCGACAGTATATGCTGCGGCGACAGAGTGTGGACCCCAGCTTGGGCTGTGTGCATTCACACGTATGCGGTGGTATGGTATGCGCGGCATGAGAGGGCGGGAACTGTTGCCATTCCTGATGTCCATCAGGGATGTTGGACCGCCTGATGTTATTATTCTGCACCTTGGTGGCGATGATCTCACACGGATCAATGACCTTTCCTTAAAACGTCAAGGTGCAGTGACCTGGCCCTTTTTACATAATTTATGGCCGTAAAGCTGTTGCTATGGTCTAACATCGTGCCGAGACACCATTTCAGGGGAGACATGGATCTCCATGGTCTGGACCATCCCCGGCGGTCAGTGAACAGGGCTGTTGCCTGGTTCCTCGCTCACATTGGCTTGGGGACAGCCAGTAGACATCTGACAATAGGCTTGCGAAAATTTTGACCTATAGGCAGGATATGAAGTCCACCTGTCGGCTAGAGGTATGCGCCTCTTTCTGGAGTAGGTGCAAGCAGGCCTGGTGACCGAGCTGACGGTCTGGGGGCGGTGGCGGTGAGTCATCATGGACGCCTCCCCGTGTGGCGGGTAGCACTGGGTAAGGTAAAGATTTATGACACATAGGTATCCGGCAGGTTTGCAATTGACTGGCCAACATGTAGATAGGTACAGGGGAAGCAGGTTTGGGCGGTCAAGGGCGAACTATGAAAGGGGTGATGTCAGGAGCTTCACAGTCTGCATCACCTTGATATTTGAACGGATACACGTCATAGGGTGGGGTCAGTAGATAGTATATTGACTCCGATCAACAATTTGTTTGTGTCAACAAACAAATTGATACAAATTGATACATGTAGCCAATTTTCATTGGCATTTTGGGAGGAACCTTACCAGTGCTACTGCGGCCTGCTTGCCTTAAAGAATTACAATTGGATGATACACCAATTGAAAGTGATAATTCGGACTAGGGCATTATTCAATAAAAGTGGCCTGATGCCTTTAATCCAATACCGGTGTCTGAGTCTTTCTTTGGGTGGGTGCGCCTGCAAAGATAGCTAGTTAGTACTGAGTATCATTTTCCCTGTTGCTTCTATGCTGTTATATAGAAGGGAATCTCTTTTGTAGTTTATTTTATCAATTGGTTGGGGTACATATAAATAGCTTCTCCGAAGATTATGGTATTCTTGAACCACAATCAGGTGTATCCTAGTAATGGCAACATTCTGTTGCCAGCTAATCTTTCTCACACTAAGTCATTCAAAAAGAACTGCAGAATGAACTCACCAATTAGTGCCTTCATTTTGGCAGTTTTACGTCTGGCCTAGACACGGAAGAAGCAGCAGGTTATCCATTGCTGGCTTGCTGGGCCTGTTGCAACTTCACCAGAGCCTCTTCAGCCATGTCTTTTCCAGGTAATCCAGGATGGCCTTCATAGCTACCATAGCAGTCCTGTGGTGCAAGGCCATGCCATACTTCACCCGGTCCTAGCAATCCCTTAATTAGACCTGTTACCAACTCTCACAACATGGAGACAGGGTTTGACTTTGAGAGATATTCATTCCTACCTTATGTTACTAGTGCCAAACATGGACACTTACAACAAAACATAAGTAAAAGTTGGTCACCATGGAAATGAGATGTCTGAGGAAGGTGGATGGAGTGAGTAGAAGGGATAAAATCAGGAATTAGATTATAAAGGAAAGAATTGGAACAGAATCGATCTTGCACTACATATAGAGACAACAAATTAAGTGGTTTACCCATTTAGAGAGAATGTCTTGGAATTCCATACCTTACAATACATATATGAAAAGAGGAGAAGTACAAAGACCATGAGGCAGAACCAGAGGAAGATGGCAAGGTAATATCAAAGAAGTATAACAAGAACACCAGATGACAGCAGTGAAGTCTGCTAGAAGTGCCTGATCTAGAACCTTGCATCTCCCTCAACATCCGATTTTGAGGAATGGGGTAAATGAGGAAGAGGAAGAAGAAGAAGAAGAAGAAGAAGAAGAAGAAGAAGAAGAAGAAGAAGAAGAAGAAGGACAGTTAGAAAGTTGCCTTACACCCAATCAAAATATTGGTCCATCTAAGCCAGGGGTTTGCATCCTATGGCCCATGGGCCGGACCTGGCTCATAGTGCCATTTTATGTGATCCACCACCCTCGCTCCCATCACCGCTGCCGGAAGTGGCAGAAGCGGCAAAACCAGCTGAAAACAGGCTGCAAATGTACCTGTGACTGTTGTAAATGCATTTACAACAGCCATGGATCCATTTTACGGCAACGTTTACAGCGAGGGAACCACGTGTCAGACCCACTGAGCTGCCTGAGGGGGCATGTTCTGGACCACAGCAGGAAAACATTGAGACCCCTGATCTAAACAGTACCAACTTAGTTTACAAAAATTTCTACAGTTGGCTTCAACAAGGTCTGGATGCGTGTGGATCATTATGGAGATATATGGGTATTTCTCACAAAAAGGCAAAAAACGAACCCCAATCCCTAGTCAACCATTACCTATCTTGCTATTAGCAGCATACTTAGAGAGGCATGACTAGAGACCCTCTTATCACTTTTGAAAGATAGAGAACAATATTTTTGAAGAGCAAATATGCCTGAGTATGGTCTACACCAGAGGTTTGCAACCTACAGCCCGTGGGCCAGACCTGCCCCCTGACACCATTCCATCTGGCCTGTGACGACGACCCTGGAAGCAGATGCGGACCTGCCCACACATGTGCAAACATGCCCACTGTGGTTGTGTCCAGCCCACTTTGCTGTTTGAGGGTGAGTAGTCCGGCCCATGGTGCAAAAACCTTGGGAACCCCTGGTCTACACATAAGCAAGAACCCCAATTAACCAGATATTTCTTCTGGTGTATAAAGTCTATAGGCAAACATGAGGCTCTTCTGTATATTGCTGAGGTCATGCAGAAAACAATGTTGGAATGGAAAGGGCAAGAAACCCCTCTCTAAAAATGTAGATAACAAGTAAATAGGTAATAACAGGATAGGATCTGAATTTTCCTGTTGTGTTTCTCTTTGAAAATGGTACTCATATGTCTCCATAATGCTCCATGCACACACACATAACCAACAAAAGCCTGTTATAGGGATTTTTTTTGTCAACTAAAGCTTTACTTTACCTTCTAAAGGATTTCCAGTACAGTGGTACCACACTTAAAGAGCATAATGCGTTCCACGGGACTGCTCTTTAAGTGAGTTTGCTCTTTAAGCAAAAAAACATTGTAAATTACCAATTGTGACTTCGGGGGGGGGGATTGTGAACCCCAATTTAGTTGTTAAGCAAGTTTTTGGCTGGTTTTAGTTGTTAAGTGAGGCAACCATTCAGAGAAAATTTTGCTCTTTAAGCAAGTTAGTCTCTAAGCAAGGCATTCTTTATGCGAGGTTTTACTGTATTTTGTTTTCTAATTACTAATCCACAGAATATTTCCCTTTTTGAGTTGTCACATGTTCACCACAACAAACTTTTTACTCTGTTATAAATAACAGGACTGTTATTAGGATAATATTGAAACTGCTAGAATTAAGTTCTTATAGACTTTTGAATGCCACCTAATTTAACCAACTTCCTGAGTTCTTAAAACATTGGTTAGTGCTTCTCAGTTCTGCTGTCCAGAGGCACTACAGAAAGGGCCTTCTCAGCAATTGCTTTTACCATATAAAATTCTTTCTATAAAAGTATTCAACTGCTTCATCTGAGAGTGTCTTTAAAAAATCATTAAAACTTAATTTTAATGATTTAATGAACTTAATGAGGATAGAGGTGCATGGCGTGCGGTGGTCATGAAGGGTTGGAATTGACTGTGCGACTGAACAACAACAAAAATACACAAGATATATGAAAATGCATGTTGTTTTAACTGGCAATCTAACATTGTTACAATTTGAGGTGATTTTATAGTTTTATCCTGAATTTTATTTCGTTGTACTACAAACCATTTTGGAAGATCCATCATCTTGAAAAGCAGTAATTTAAAAATGAACAAATAAAACCTGCTTTCCTTCTAACAGTTTATAATACGGACTAGTAAACTGAAGTTCTGGCAGTTGAATATGTTATGGTTGATAAATTATTTATCTTCAGGAACATTAGCTGTGGTTGTTGAAAACAAAAAAGACAGTTTGATGAACTTATTTTTGCTATTACACTTGTCACCTATCTATTGTTAAAAGGCTGTCAAGTAGCCCAGATTCTCACAAAAGCTCTTCAGAAGCCTTCATTGTGTAAAAAGTGTCCAAAGACTATAAAGGGAACCATAGAACTACCCGTCTGAAATATGAAAAGTGATTGACATGTTATAAACATGTTCCTCTTTTGAAATCTCCATTTGTGAGAAATCTTCACAGGTTGATTATTAGGAAAATTTACCTCACAATGAAATGTTTTATCTTTGTTGTTAGCTCGTTCTATTTTCCCCCTGCTTCAAAACATGCATGAATCTCCATTTGCAGTATGACAATGTAAAACTATTAGTTGGCGAAGCAGCTAAAAACGTTGTTCAAAAAAGAGTATTTATGAAGTTATCACAACATATGTGGCTTAATGAGTCTTGATAGGCCAATTTTTAATGATGTCAGAAATCTGGCTTTGACAGTTTCTTGCTACAGTCTAATTAAATCAAGGTTACACACTGCTTTATACTTTCCACTGGCACAAATTACTTAATGAAGCCTGAAGGACTGCAAGGAGGTACTGAGTCGCATTGGCTGACAAGAGGTTTATAACAAATAAAAGGAATGCTTTTCATATGCACATAAATTACTCCTTAAGCATAAAGAATCTGGATGTTTGAAATGTAGTAAGGCTTCATAGACCAAGTCAAAATTCTGCAAAGTCAAAAAATCATTGAGAGCCATGAAGGATTCGCACATCTGTTTTATGACCCCATCTGATGCTAACTTTTGAAGTTCCCATGCCATGGAATCCATATGGGATTGCAAGTTTTGAAAAGACATCATGGATTCCTGCCACTAACAGGAAGATGTTTGCATCTTGTCACAAACACATATGCCTCAGGATTTATTGCTCAGTAGATTCCTTTAGACAACTGTGTGTCATTGCAGGTTGGCTGTGAAAAATGAAGAGACAGCTTAATCCACCAAGAGTTACTTTGATGTTAACAGGATATATGAGTTTAGGATGATTCCTTAGTTGACTGGTAATTTGCGAGTTTTAGTGTGCCTATAATCTGCTACAGAAATCTGCATAAGATGTTTTGTCATCCAAAGTGAATACTGGATGTTGCTGTCTAGGGATGAAGATAGGATTCTTTCCTAACTTAACCTGGAGATGCCAAGAATTGAACCTTAGTCCATTCATATATAAGATACAGTATGTACTTTTCTACTGTGCTGTAGCTCCCTTCCCAGAAATGTGCCATGCATTTCTGTACATTTTGCAAACGTGTCAATGCTCATGTCATTTTTCTTGTGAAATACATTGATAGCCCAGATATATGCAGATTTATGACAGTAAATTGCATGTGATGCCTCATTTGGTCTTGGAGATGTGGATATTATTAAAAAGCTCTGTGGAATCAATTTACTATTGTGTGAGACCTAGTTTGGGAGGAAAAACCTTCCCTGTACTGTTTCATCTTCCCAGTCATAGTTCTTCCTCCCTGATTTCACTAATCTGCCGATTAACTAATTTCTTTCAACAGATGCTAAATTTAGGGTGTTGAGGTTAAGTCAATGGTTCCCAACCTTTTTATTTTGGCCATACCCCATCTAAGCATCTCTAAAAACCTGATGCTACCCCCATGACATATAATTCTTATTATTCAAAAAACGAACTCCTATTCATATGGAGGAAGCATTAAAGGCCATTAACTTGGTCTAAACATTCTCAAATTGGCCCATTTGAAAATCAAATTGTACCCTTACAAGGTGTGCACCCCATGTTGGGAACCACAGGGTTAAGTGATCAGAGTACCCACATCTTTTGCAATCACAATTTCATGTGATTCTCCCAGTTCAGCATCAAGCTTAACCAATATATTAGCAGGGGGCTCATTTGCAGTGGTACAATTTGATAAGGGAGAAATTATGTGTCAGAATTTTATCAGTCCCAGAATGAATGCCAGGAGAGTAAGGACAAAATTAAAATGAAGTGCAACACCTGGTCACACATTTAGATCTTGTTATTTTTGACTAGCTTGTCAGTCAGCTGCCAGATATGTATCAGTACACCAATTTAATATACCATCAACAAAACATGGCGGCAATGGTCCAAGACATTTCATGATGCCAATTTGAGTGAAATCAATGTGAGTTTTATACAGCCTGGACTCTACAAATACTACATCTAACCTAGCAAAGATATTTCTTTGTTGCATGGATTACCCATGATGACTATGCTGGAGATATAACAGGATTAGTAGTCTTTATTTGCATCCTCAAGTAAATCTGAGTATGGCTTTTCTTCATTTATCAATGTAGACATTACTGAGTCAGCCAAGACAGACTGGCTCCAAGAAGGTAAGAGTATAGAATGGAGGATTCTCCTTAGCTCCCTATAGTCTACCCAAATGTCCCTTTGGTTCTCAGACCTTTGCATGCCATGGCTTCTTCTCCTGTTTTAGTTAACAAGAGCAAAGTCCAATCTGAAAGCATAAGGCTCCCCCCTCAATCACAAATGTTTGATACCTCATGATTTTAAATCATAGATGGCTTGCAAACAGAATGGACTTCCAACTCTGACGTTTTTGGAATGAAGGCTCTATATTGTAATTTTAGGACAGTGATGGCAAACCTTAACACTCCAGATGTTCTTGAACTTCAACTCTCAGAAGCCTTGGTCAGCAGGAGTGCTGGCTTGGGATTCTGGTAATTGAAGTCCAAGAACACCTAGAGTGCCAAGGTTCCCCATCACAGTTTTAGGGTGTGGTGCATCCTCTCCTCATTCCATGAGCTGCTTCTGCTTTCAGTGGTACATAGATGTATTAATAAATGTTTAAAGTATGCCAGAAATGCCTTAACTTTGAACAGAACAAACATCACAAATGGTGTTATGGTGGTAAACTGATTACAAATAAAATAATACATCATGGATAGGTATTCACTGGCTTTTGTTTGAAATTACCTTATTGTGCTTTACATGTCAATGATGCTATATAAATGTTAAAGTAATATAGCCTTACTTTGGTTAATCAAAATGCAGTGCAATGTTCCCCAGATCGTGTTTTAGTCAATAATGCACCTTTGAAAAAACACTTCAGTTTCCTGTTGAAACAAGTGTAGACCTAAAGGGCTGTCAATCAAAATGCAGATTCCAGGAACTGTGATAAATGCTGCGAGGAAATGGGCAAATGTAAAGGTTCATGGGTATCAGCTATGCAGCCAAATTGATCCTTGGATGAATAACAAGTTAATATCCTGCTGAGTGGATTAATCAATTCCTTCCTCAGAAAGACTGAGCACCTGCATTGGTTCCTCATTTAACAAAAATGGTTTTGATTGTTTTTTTAAAAATAAATTGCACACACAAAGGCTATAGTAACATTTCTGGAAGCTGTTCAGATTTTCTCTCACTCAAACGTACTGATTTAGACCTGTCATTCACATTCAGCACCTGGTTACTTCTCCAAAAGTTCATGAACTTGTGAGTGCTAAAGACAGGGTCCAGAGTGTTTTGCCAGGGATTTCTTTATCCCATCACAAGTGCCAGTCTCATTGGCTTCTTTGCATGAAGCAGAGAGGGATGACTTTATCCTTATCATTAGCAAAGCAAAGCAATCACACTTCTATACCACCCCATAGTTCTTAGTAGGCAGTTCATAAGTTAATTAGCATTTTGCCCCAAACATGCTGAGTGCTCCGAAGGATGGAAAGCTGAGTCAACCTTGAGTCCTGGCCAGGATTGAACTCATAGCCATTTGGTTGCAGTACAGCAGTTTACTCACTGCACCACCAGGGCTCCTATAGTAGCCTTATATTTATCCTCAGACAGCTATATGTCTTGTGACTTTGCTTGGCATACATAACCTGCATTCATCATGCCATCTCTATTACGTCACTGACATTTAGTAAAGGCCATCCCATACTCCTGCATCATGAATCCACTATTTCCACAAGCTGTAAGCATTTGCCAAAAACAGATGAGCCATAGATGTGGCTTGGACAAGAGTTGACATCTAGATCCTATAAAACAGGAAACAGAAAACTCTCAACTGAAAATATAAGCCAGCGTAATCATAGAACACCCTAAAATGGAGTAGAGGCAAATAAGCTAAAAAGGAAGGGTTAACTGAAGCCCATGTGTGTTTTTGTTCAATGCTGTCTGAATGTTAAAACACAGGGTTTCTCAGTCTGATTAGCAAAGAAATATGAACAAGAGTATTAACATGAAAACAGCATACTGGAACATTACCAGAAGATTAGGACAACACTAATGGCTACTAGCTGTATTGGTTGTGGAATTGATGGATTTCATATCTGCCATATTATTTGAGGTCCATTACTTTTTCAGTTGAGGTGGTAGGTTGGGAAATTTAATTACTAGATGTAAACAATCCAGAATTTTTCACTAAGTGCATAGTATAATAATTAAACATACTGTATAAAGAAATATATTTGCATTAAATGTCATTGTAGAAAAGTGGCAAATAAATAACCAGGAAACCAAGTGTGAGTCATCATGGGAAGGGAAACCTATTTTTCAGAATGGGTTATGGACCATGCTTTGGGGAAGGTCACCCTACTATTTTGATGGGATATACCTCCCTCTTCCAGTAATAATAATTTCATGTCAGAGATTACTCTGGGTTGAAAGGATTTTTGCTGGAGAAACTCCACTTAGGGGATGCCCAAACGTGGCTCTTTTCATGTCCCCAGGTGCTGCCCTCGGGTATCGAAACCCAACCTTCCAGTTTCCAGCTCAGCATCTTAACCACTAAGACACCAGCAGAGCTGCTCCTCTTCCATTCACAAGCTACCTTAGCTTTCTGGACATCCTGACCCACCAACATCCCCCAATACACACACCAAAAACAATAAAAGGGCAATTTTGTTGTTCAGTCGCACAGTCGATTCCGACCCCTTGCAACCCCATGGACTGTAACACACCAGGCACCCCTATCCTCCACCATCCTCCTCAACCCATCCTTTGCCCACAATACCATCCAACCATCTCATTTTCGGCCACCCACTTCTTCTTTTGCCCTTGACTTTTCCCAGCACCAAGGCTCTAGCTAATCAATTTCAGGTCAATAGATGTGACAGAAGTTGTGATACTCTCATTATGTTATAGTAGACAGAGTGATAGACTCAGGAAGCCTTGGTTTGAATCCCCACCTAGCTGTGGATACTCACTTGGGGTCTCGTACTGGTAAAACCATTCCTTACACATCCTACTGACCTTGAAAGTTGTGATAAGGTTGCTATGAGTCAGTTCTGATTTTATGGCATACAGCAACCACAGACACAGCAAGCAGCCATCAGATTAGAATTCAGTGGACACATGGTGCTAACCCCCAGAGAGCCCAGAGTTAGAAATGGTTTTGGCAACACATCATAATCTGTCATGCCAATAAAGATACTGTAAGCAAAGCAGAAATTGGATTCTGCATGAAGAAAGATAGAGACTAATTAGCCTTTCTTTGTGCACCTGCCACTCCAGATTCTGGTTTTCAGCAGTGACCAACATTTCTGCCTAAATGGAAGGAAACATACATTGTTCTATCTCCTTCTTCAATCATTTTACATCTTTTTGTTTTTCCTTCTATTGTGTCTCTCCACTTCTATCTCCAAACTTTCCATTATTATTTTTTTTATTTACAGAGCCTGTAAATGATATAGGCTCTCTATGGGGTCTACGTTCAATTGCTAGTCCCAACTGGAGTAAATTCATTAAATCTGTTGCAGAATGGAAAGTTGACACTTATACAAGCCCTATTCATTCAGGAGGCTTACCCTAGTTTCTGGGACTAGCAACTGGACTGGGGCCCAAGAATGTCTATGCAGAAGCAGCCGTTAGTGTGCCAGTTTCTGTTTATGATCCCATTTGTACCATTCTATCAATACCATCACATGTCATGGTATGGCCTTTTATCATAAAATAAAGAAAGCGCGGCACCAAAATGGCCGCCGCGCTCTTTATGCCCCCCCCGGACTCAGACATCCGGGTGAGTTAGGGGGCGTGGCCACCCCTCTATAAAAGGGGTGGCCACGAGGCAGACGAGCTGCCATTTTAGAAATAGCGACGGAGAGGAGAAGTTTTCTCCGTCGCTGTTTGTCATTTAGTCTTCGGCTGTTTAGCCCTTGTGGTGCTTTCCCGGCTGGGAAAGGAGGATTAGCGCACGCAGAGCCTTGGTTTGCTTGGCTACCGCGTGCTTCTGCGCTAGGTTTTCGATCCCTGGATAGGGATTCTGCTTTTTCTTCTCCTCGGGAGACATGCCTCCCAAGCGAAAGGCCCCGGCGATGAAGCTGCAGCCAAGGGGGAGAACTTTTACTGGCCCTGCGCCGGACGGGGGACAGCCATCGGGTCAGAGGACCAGGGCTGCGCCCCCGCGGCAGGGCACTGTGCCAGCCTTGCCCACTGATACCGGTGGGGCTACTCAGGCTGGCACTTGGCAGCCGGGCTTGGCTGGCCAGCTACAGGCCGGCCCCTCAGGGACTTCAGCCCTCTGCCCGCCGTTACCGGCCATGGGTCAGGGAAGCGTGGGAGGGCCTGGTGTGGGCATACAACCCGTTCCTCCTCCGGCCCCTCATGGGCCGGAGTTTTGGGCATGGCCCTATTCTGGCCCTGGCTCGCCTTTTGGGTTACCTTTCCAACTGCCTAGTGGGCCGTCCGGCCCACCTGGCCCGCCTTATGCTGGGGGCTCTGTGGCAGTGGATGCTCTGTTAGCACGTTTAGCAGTGCTGGAAGCATCCTTGGGTATTGCACAGCCTCCTGTAGAGGGGGGCGCTTCTCTTTCCTCCAGGGCCCCTTCGTTGGCACCGGCTATCTCGACGGCCGCAACGCTGCAACGGGCGGCCAGCCGGGTTGAGCTGCTTGAGACGCTCCGGCCGGCGCCTGCTGGTGTCTCGCAGCTCCCCGTTCATCCAGATCTGCAGACTGGGAGTAGTCAGGTGTGGCCCCAGAGCTCAATTCCGGTCGCGAGCACCGATGCCCACCGTGGGCCGGAACCCCCAGTGGGGGCGGCTCATGGGGGTGCACCTAGTGAGTATCAGGTTCAATTTAGTGCACCTACATCACAGCCCACTTCCAGTGGTGGGGTTCAGTGGCCCTGGCCTTGTCAAGTTGAGGCGAGTGGGCATCAGTTACCAGCCTACCCCAGTGTCCCATGGTTTCAAAATGGCACCTTGTTGAGGGCAGGGGTTTCCGTCACTGGGGCAGTGCCAAGCATCGCAGGGGCTGTCCAGGTCCCACTGCGTATGCCCTCTATACAGAATGTGCCAGTGATGGCTTTGCTGACGGCTGGTTATTCCTTGCCCCTTGGTGATCATTTGTCCCAGGTCATGAGGGAGAAGATTTGGCGGGGGGAGTACGTGGATATATTCTCCCTATTGAACCGTGAGCCCACTAAGGAAGAGAGAGAGGGACAGGATGACAGAGACAAGGAACTGTCTCCTCGTCGTAAGCCACCACGCACCTGGGCCAACTGGTTGCCAGCATATCTTATTTATATGGTGGTATACCTTAGGGCCCGGCCTGATCTGGCCATTCCTATGGTCCAATACTTGGACAATATTTACAGGGCGATGGTTGATTTCCCTGGCCCATCGTGGTTGGCTTACGATGAGGAATTTAGAATGAGGGTGGCCCTACACCCGGAGATGAGATGGGATGAGCCCTGCCAAAAATTGTGGCTCTTGTACATGACCCCCACGCGTCCGGCACCTGGGGATAGGTACCATTGTGGCCATGCTGTGCAGCGAGGTGCTCCAACACAGGCTCCCCGCCAGCCGGCGGGGCAGGGGGTTCCAGCCCGTTTGTTGTGTTGGGGCTTCTCAGCTAATGGCATGTGCAATAAGCGACAGTGTCGATATAAACATGACTGTCCCTCTTGCGCTGGCCCCCACGCTGCCTCCGCGTGCCCGCGGGCTGGTGGGTCACGGGGCAGAGGTAGAGGTGGACAGGGAGCGGGCAGAGCTTCTGCTGATGGAGCTAGCCAGTCAAAAGGCCCCCTCCCCAGTTAACGTGTATAAGAACATAAGAACATAAGAACAGCCTTGCTGGAACAGGCCACAGCCCATCCAGTCCAGCATTCTGTCTCACACAGTGGCTCACCATTTCCTTCAGGGTATTCCCAAGCAGATGCCTGCTTAGGATTCCCTGGAAATGATATTGAGAGATATCCTGCCTATCTCTCCAACCCGGAGGTTGTCCTTAAGTATCCATAATTATAGCCATTGATACTCTTGTCCTCCATGAACTTGTCTAATCCTTTCTTAAAGCTGTCAAGACTGACAGCTGTCACCACTTCTTCTGGCAGGGAGTTCCATAGACCAGTAATCCTCTGGGTGAAAAAGTACTTTCTCTTATTTGTTTGAGAACTAGTACCCAAAAGTTTCATGGAGTGTCCCCTAGTTCTAGTGTTATGCGATAGGGAAAACAGTTTTTCCTTATCTACTTTGTCCACACCGTGCATGATTTTATAAACTTCAATCAGGTCACCTCTTAGACGTCGTCGTTCAAGAGTGAAGAGGCCCAACCGTTGCAGCCTCAGATGGTAAGGAAGGTGTTCCAGTCCCCTAATCATTCTGGTTGCCCTCCTCTGCACTTTTTCCAGCTCCATAATATCCTTCTGGAGGTATGGCGACCAGAACTGTACACAGTATTCCAGGTGGGGCCTCACCATAGATTTATAAAGAGGCAAAATGACACTTGCTGACTTATTTTCTATACCCTTCCTAATGATCCCTAGCATTGAGTTTGCTTTTTTCACTGCTGAGGCACACTGGGTTGACACCTTCATTGAGTTGTCCACCAGGACACCCAGGTCCCTTTCCTGGTTTGTCGCAGAGAGTTCAGACCCCATCAGTTTATAAATGTAATTGGGGTTCTTTGCCCCAACATGCATCACTCTGCACTTACTAATGTTGAAACTCATTTGCCACTGTTTTGCCCACTTCCCCAGTGTTGAGAGATCCCTCTGGAGCTCCTCACAATCTCTCACAGTTTTCACTACCCTGTATAATTTAGTGTCGTCAGCAAATTTGGCTACCTTGCTATTTACTCCTACCTCTAGATCATTTATGAAGAGGTTGAAAAGCAGGGGTCCCAGTACTGAACCTTGGGGGACCCCACTCTTTACTTCCCTCCACTTGGAGAAGTGTCCATTTAGTGCTACCCTCTGTTTCCTGTCCCTTAGCCAGTTGCTGATCCAGGACAAGACCTGTCCCTTTATTCCATGACTGGTAAGTTTATTCAAGAGCCTTTGGTGTGGGACCTTGTCAAAAGCCTTCTGAAAGTCCAGATAAACAATGTCAACTGGATCCCCCTTATCCACATGCTTGTTGACACTCTCAAAAAATTCCAACAGATTAGTGAGGCATGATTTGCCCTTGCAAAAGCCATGTTGGCTCTCCTTTAGCAGCGCCTTCTCTTCTATGTGCCTATTAATTCTATCTTTTAGGATGGTTTCCATCACTTTACCTGGGACACATGTCAAACTGACAGGTCGGTAATTCCCTGGATCACCCCTGGATCCTTTTTTGAAAATTGGTGTTACATTTGCTACCTTCCAGTCATCAGGCACAAAGCCTGATTTGAGGGAAAGATTATATATTTTGGCTAGGAGATCAGCAATTTCATCTTTAAGTTCCCTGAGAACTCGTGGATGGATGCCATCTGGTCCTGGTGATTTGTTAGTGTTTAGTTTAACAAGACATGCAAGGACCTCCTCCCTGGTTATTTCTATCTGGCTTAATTCTTCGGTTTCCCTCCCTACGAAGATAGGCTCTGTTTTGGGCATGTGGCCTCTGTCTTGTTCAGTGAATACTGAAGCAAAGAATTCATTGAGTCTCTCTGCAATCTCTGTTTCCTCTTTAATAACCCCTTGCCTTCCATTGTCATCTAATGGTCCAATGGCTTTCCTAGTTGGGTTCTTACTTCTAATGTACTTAAAGAAGTCTTTGTTATTTCTCTGAGTATTTTTAGCTATACGCTCCTCAAAGTCTTGCTTTGCTTTCCTGATTGTTGCCTTGCATTTGTTCTGCCAGAATTTATGTTTTTGCCTGCTGTCCTCATTCGGACAAGCCTTCCATCTTCTAAATGAGCTTCTCTTGCTCTTGATCACTTCCCGAACAGCTCCTGTAAGCCACATTGGAGTCCTCTTGGACCTGGCAGTGCCCTTTTTCCTTTTGGGTATGCATTCCAATTGAGCCTCTGTTATTGTTTTTGTAAACAGCCTCCATGCCTCTTGGAGTGTTTGGACTCTCTCAATTTTCCCTTTCAGCTTCTTTTTTACTAGTTTCCTCAACTTTGGGAAATTTCCTTTTTGAAAATTTAAGGTCTCTGTGTTAGATTTTATGAGTGACTTGCGGTCTATGATCAAGTTAAACATAATTGAGTTGTGGTCACTGTTCCCTATTGGATCAGTCACATTAACATCTTGCACAAGATCCTGAGTATTACTCAGGATCAAGTCAAGGATTCTTGTACCTCTAGTTGGGTCTTCAACCATCTGTCCCAGGGAACAATCATTTAGCATATCTAGGAACTTGATCTCTTTATCATGTGCTGAACAACAGTTCACCCAGTCTATGTGAGGGTAATTGAAGTCCCCCATTATAACCAGGCTTCCCTTCTTGGATGCCTCCTTTACAACATTCTCCAACTGCCAGTCTCCCTCAAGAGTTTGGGTCGGAGGCCGATAGTATATGCCTACTGTTAGACCATCCTTGTGGCCTGGTACTCTTACCCACAGAGCTTCTAATGGTGACTCCAAATCACCTAGATATTCCAATTCATACGATTTTATCACTTCTTTGACATACAAGGCTACACCACCTCCCATTTGCCCCTTCCTATCCTTCCTGTACAGTTTGTAGCCTGGGATAACTGTATCCCATTGGTTATCATCCGTCCACCAGGTTTCAGTGATACCAATAATATCAATATTCTTATCTAGTGCTAAGTATTCCAGCTCCCCTATTTTGTTCCGGAGGCTTCTGGCATTTGTATACAAGCATTTATATATGCTTTTCTGACACAGTCTTTTGTGTCCAGTTGCATTGTTAGACTGCCTCTTGCATCCTTCTGCTAGAATGCTAGTGACTAGCTCCTCGCTCTGCTCAGTAAATTTTGCATCCTCCTCACTACTCAAGTACACACTTTTCCGAACCGGATGCTGCCCAGCTCCTGTCGGCTTTCCCCCATTTATCAGTTTAAAAGCTGCTCTGCAGCCTTTTTGATGTTGAGTGCCAGCAATCTGGTCCCATCATGGTTCAAATGCAACCCATCCCTCCTGAACAGATTTGGCTTGTCCCAAAATGTTCTCCAGTTCCTGACAAATCTGAAACCCTCCTCTCGACACCACCGCCTCATCCACGCATTGAGGCTTCTGAGCTCTGCCTGCCTGGTAGGTCCTGCGCGAGGGACAGGCAGCACTTCTGAAAATGCTACCTTGGAAGTCCGGGACTTCAATCTTCTTCCTAACAACCTGAATTTGGCTTCCAGGACAGACCGCTTGGCCTTCCCAACATCATTGGTACCAACGTGTACCATGACAACTGGCTCGTTCCCAGTTCTCTCTAACAATCTATCTAGATTTCTTGTGATGTCTGCAACTTTTGCACCTGGCAGGCAAGTCACCATACGGTTATCATGTGCATCACAAATCCATTTCTCTGTATTTCTAATTATTGAATCGCCTAGTACAAGGAGCCTCTCTCCTGCAATCTGTTCATCTACATGCACCTCATCAACCATATTAAGGGAGAGAAACTCAGTTTGTTCCTGTAGTTTATCTTCCTGGATTTCATCAAGTGTGATGAAGGAGAGATCATCAGGTGGAACCAGTTGTTCCTCTGTGTGTTCCTCATCAGGTGTGATGAGGGAAAGAGCCTCAAATTTATTCTGTAATTTCAGACTCTCAGAGTGAACCCCTACTCTTTTCCTCCTTTGAGTCACATTCCTCCAAACATCTCCCTCCTGAGTTAGTGAAGGGCCTTCTCCCTCAGAACTGTGCCCTGTCTCTACTTTGTCCAGCATAGTCTGTTCCGCTCTGTCCAAGAACAGCTCAAGCTCCTTAATTTGTTGATGGTTAGATATGCGGGCCTCTAGCTGCTGGACCTTCTCTTCTAGTAGTGCAACCACCTTGCACTTGCTGCAAGTGTAGTTCTCCATATGCTTTGGCAAGAACACAAACATGGCACAAGTATTGCAGGTAACTACAACTGTTCCCTCAGAATCCATTTTAACAAGTGCAGTATTCCAGGCCTCAAAAATGTACACGTTTACTACCTTTCTACCTAGTAAGACTATATTGTTCCTTTGTTACTAGTGTGGCTCTGCCCCTATGAGTCACAGTTCAGGGAAGGGCCTGGTGTGGCTCTGCCCCCCTGCTTCTGGAAGCTTCAAACTGCTTCCTCTGTTTGAACAGAGGTGGCTCTCAGCAGTTTAAATTATCAATTTAAATTAGTGGAGGCCTCTAAAGCAGCTCTACTCCAACTGCAAAACTTACCAGTGCTCACTTCCTTTGTTTGGCTCTCCTCAGCAGCAGCTCTGCTTAAGAGCACATGCAGAGTCAAAAGGGCTGACCCTGAAAGAGCTTAGAGCTTTTAAAGGCTAGTGTGGCTCTGCCCCTATGAGTCACAGTGCAGGGAAGGGCCTGGTGTGGCTCTGCCCCCCTGCTTCTGGAAGCTTCAAACTGCTTCCTCTGTTTGAACAGAGGTGGCTCTCAGCAGTTTAAATTATCAATTTAAATTAGTGGAGGCCTCTAAAGCAGCTCTACTCCAACTGCAAAACTTACCAGTGCTCACTTCCTTTGTTTGGCTCTCCTCAGCAGCAGCTCTGCTTAAGAGCACATACAGAGTCAAAAGGGCTGACCCTGAAAGAGCTTAGAGCTTTTAAAGGCTAGTGTGGCTCTGCCCCTATGAGTCACAGTTCAGGGAAGGGCCTGGTGTGGCTCTGCCCCCCTGCTTCTGGAAGCTTCAATCTGCTTCCTCTGTTTGAACAGAGGTAGCTCTCAGCAGTTTAAATTATCAATTTAAATTAGTGGAGGCCTCTAAAGCAGCTCTACTCCAACTGCAAAACTTACCAGTGCTCACTTCCTTTGTTTGGCTCTCCTCAGCAGCAGCTCTGCTTAAGAGCACATGCAGAGTCAAAAGGGCTGACCCTGAAAGAGCTTAGAGCTTTTAAAGGCTAGTGTATATGTTGGAGTGATGGCTCTCAACTTATCCAAGGAGGGAGGACGCGAGGTACCTCCTGGAGGGTTTCCAGTGGGGCTTTTGTATCCCATTCAAAGGGGTGCGAGGACCCCAAGATGCCCCCAATTTAATTTCCCTGAAGGGTAAGGAGGAGGTAGCTGCCCTGAGTATTGCCAAAGAAGTAGAGGCCAGGAGGGTAGCGGGCCCCTTTTCCGACCCACCTTTCCCTAACCTGAAGGTCTCCCCTCTGGGGCTAGTACCTAAAAAGACCCCGGGTGAATTCCATTTAATCCACCATCTATTGTACCCGGCGGGTTCTTCTGTCAATGATGCTATTCCTGATGACCTTTGTTCGGTCAGGTATACGTTGTTTGACCAAGCCCTACGGATGGTGCGCTCTTGTGGTCCCGGTGCCCTCCTGGCAAAATGTGACATTAAATCGGCATTCCGATTACTGCCAGTGCACCCAGGGGACTTTGAGCTATTGGGTTTTAGATTACAAGGGAAGTTCTATGTAGACAAAGCCATGCCTTTTGGCTGCTCTATTTCGTGTTCGGCATTCGAACGTTTTAGCTCTTTCCTTCAGTGGGCCTTTGTTCGCAGGTCCGGGTCTCGGTCTGTAGCCCATTACCTCGATGACTTTTTGTTCGGGGCTGAACGGGGCTCGGACACGTGCACCCAGGGGACTTTGAGCTATTGGGTTTTAGATTACAAGGGAAGTTCTATGTAGACAAAGCCATGCCTTTTGGCTGCTCTATTTCGTGTTCGGCATTCGAACGTTTTAGCTCTTTCCTTCAGTGGGCCTTTGTTCGCAGGTCCGGGTCTCGGTCTGTAGCCCATTACCTCGATGACTTTTTGTTCAGGGCTGAACGGGGCTCGGACACGTGCACGCGTCTCCTCACTATATTTCAGACGCTAATGCTGGAACTGGGTGTCCCTTTAGCGCCCGAAAAGACCGAGGGCCCATCTACTACGCTCACATTTCTGGGTATTGAAATTGACATGGTCGCACAGGCATCCCGGTTACCCATTGAGAAGGTCACCCGGATCTCCGCGATGATTTTGGCGTTGCTTGCCAAACTTAAAGTGTCACTCCGTGATCTTCAGGTACTTCATGGCCATCTTAACTTTGCCTGCAGGGTGGTGACACCCGGCAGAGCATTTGCGCGGCGGCTATGTGATGCCATGTCTGGCCTATTAAAGCACCACCACAGGGTCCGACTGACTAGGGGCATGCGGGCTGACCTTTTGGTTTGGCTCACATTCCTACGGGAATTTAATGGGGTCTCTTTCTGGAGATCCGAACTTTTGGTTTCCCCAAGATTCCAAGTACAGTCGGATGCCTCCGGCTCCCTGGGGTATGGGATTTATTTTGAGGGGAGGTGGGCTTATGGCCAATGGCCTCCAGCATGGCGGGGCACGGATCGCCTCCGTGATCTTACATTTCTTGAGTTCCTTCCAATCCTGGGAGCTTTGATGCTATGGGGCGAGGAGTGGGCCGACTCAGTGGTCCATTTTTGGTGTGACAATGATGCAGTGGTGCACATTGTCAACACTCAGACGTCTAAATCACCCAGGGTGATGGCGTTGGTTCACCAGTTTGTGTTACGAAGCCTACGCCTAAATGTGCTGTTTAAGGCCAGACATGTCCCAGGCATTAATAATGATATTGCTGATGCTTTATCCCGCCTGCAGATCCCCCGGTTCTGTGCCTTGGCTCCGGAAGCAGAGGAATTCCCCTCGCCACTCCCGGCCGAGATTTGGACATTTGGCGAGGAGAGGTGAACCGGGCGATCAGCATGTCTTTGGCACCTCGCACGCGTAAGGCGTATCAATATGCTTTCGTACAATTTAGAACCTTTTGTGCACAACTTCAGTTGCCCGAAGTGTGGCCCATTCCAGTGGAACAGGTTTTACAATTTATGGTTTATCTACACAGTCAGGGTTTGGCTCCTTGTACTATAGCATCCAGGCTGTCGGCACTGGCATTTATGGCCAAAGTGAGGGGTTTTGCTGACTGCTTGAATGATTTCCGCATACGTCATGTTTTGGAGGGGTGGACACGGGAACGTGGCCGCCGCCTGGACACTCGCCACCCAATTTCACCAGAGGTACTGACCCACCTTGCACGAGGCTGGCATAACTTGTGTTATGATAAGTATGAGGTGGCTCTTTTTCATGCGGCTACCACGGTGGCCTTCTTTGGAGTGCTCCGCATCAGTGAGTTGGTACTACTGTCTAAGGTGGATGCGACTCGTAGGGCACTGGAACTCGATGATGTCTATGTCACTAATGAGTGGGCTCAGTTGAGGATACGGCGTAGGCACGGCATAGGCAGTGGAGTTAGACTGCTACGATGTTCCATTGTAGACATCTGTCCGGTTGGTGCCCTACAGGAGTTCTTGGCAGTGCGTGGCGCGTACCCTGGCCCATTTTTCTGCCACCAGGATGGGTCTCCCCTTACTAAATTTCAATTTTGGAGGGTGACCAGTATGGCACTATCCAGTGTGGGCCTCCCCGGGGCTCGTTACGGCACCCATTCATTTAGGATAGGTGCTGCATCCACTGCGGCTGCATTTGGGTACTCTGAGGCTGATATACGCCGAATGGGGAGATGGGGATCCATGCGTTTTGCATTGTATGTTCGCCCACTTCAGGCATGAGTACCAGTTAAGTCATTATTCTCTTTTCTTCTTTTACAGACCCTGTGTGTCCCCGCACACCGGTGGCAGTATGGCTGGTGGGCCACAGTTGCGTGCACTGGGCAGCACAGTATGCTGCGGCGACAGAGTGTGGACCCCAGCTTGGACTGCATGCATCCGCACGTATACGTTGGTACGGTAAGCGCAGAATGAGATGGCGGGAACTGTTGCCATTCCTGTTTTCCATCAGGGATGCTAAACCACCTGATGTCCTTGTACTGCACCTCGGGGGCAATGACCTTGCCCAAGTCATTGGCCTTTCCTTAAAATTCACGATTTGCAGTGACCTAGCTTATTTGCATTATATGTGGCCGTACACAAGGCTGCTATGGTCGGACATCATACCGCGTCATTCATACAGGGGAGGTATTGACCTCCGTGCCCTTGACCGCGCTCGCCGCTCGGTGAACAGGGCTGTTGCCTGGTTCTTGGCAGACAAGGGTTTGGGGATGGTCATCCGGCACCCCACGATTAGTTTGCAAAATTATGATCTCTATGTAGGGGCTGGGGTCCACCTGTCGGCTAGAGGTATGAACCTCTTTCTTGAAGATTTGCAAGCAGGCCTGGTGACCGAGCTGACGGTCTGGGGGGGGCGGTGAGTCTTCATAGACGCCTCCCCGTGTGGCGGGTAGCACTGGTAAGGTAAAGATTGATGATCTATAGGTATCCGGCAGGTTCGCAATTGACTGCCCAACACTTAGACAGGTACAGGTGTAATAGCTTTGACCGGTCAACGACGAACCAGGCAAGGGGTGATGGCAGGAGCTTTTCAGCATGCATCACCCCGTGATTTGACGGATACACGTCATAGGGTGGGGTCAGTAGATAGTTTATTGACTCCAGTCAACAATTTGTTTGTGTCAACAAACAAATTGATACAAATGGATACATTGTAGCCAATTATCATTGGCAATTTTGGGAGGAACCTTACCAGTGTTACTGCGGCCTGCTTGCCTTAAGAATTACAATTGGATGAATACACCAATTGACAGTTATAATTCGGACTAGGGCATTATTCAATAAAAGTGGCCAAATGCCTTTATCCATATACCGGTTTCTGAGTCTTTCTTTGGGGGGTGCGCCTGCAATGAAAGCGCGGCGCCAAAATGGCCACCACGCTCTTTGCGGGCCCCACCCCACCCGGACTCAGACATCCGGGTGAGTTAGGGGCCGTGGCCACCCCTCTATAAAAGGGGTGGCCACGAGGCAGACGAGCTGCCATTTTAGAAATAGCGATGGAGAGGAGAAGTTTTTCTCTCCACCCTCTCCCTAGTGAACAGTGTGATATTTTGGTCGCTTCGGGGCCGGGTGGGAATTTTTGGCCTGAACCACAATTGGTCCTTGGTTTCTGGCTTTTTTGCCCATCCCACACTGTTGCTAGTGTTTGAGCAAAGGGGTTTCTTTGACTTTGGTCACTTTAGGCGGGTAGCACTGGTAAGGTAAAGATTGATGACCCATAGGTATCTGGCAGGTTCGCAATTGACTGGCCAATACTTAGACAGGTACAGGTGTAATAGCTTTGACCGGTCAACGACGAACCAGGCAAGGGGTGATGGCAGGAGCTTTTCAGCATGCATCACCTCGTGATTTGACGGATACACGTCATAGGGTGGGGTCAGTAGATAGTTTATTGACTCCGGTCAACAATTTGTTTGTGTCAACAAACAAATTGATACAAATGGATACATTGTAGCCAATTATCATTGGCAATTTTGGGAGGAACCTTACCAGTGTTACTGCGGCCTGCTTGCCTTAAGAATTACAATTGGATGAATACACCAATTGACAGTTATAATTCGGACTAGGGCATTATTCAATAAAAGTGGCCCAATGCCTTTATCCATATACCGGTGTCTGAGTCTTTCTTTGGGGGGTGCGCCTGCAAAGATGAATGGATGGAGAAACTAAAACTTTTAGGGCATAAATCATTTAGTATATACCACAATTTTCTAATCTCATTCTTATTGAGGTATCTTTTCACTTCATAATTTCAATATTTTACATGTTTTAGTTTTTATCAGGTAAAAGAAACATGTTTATAATTATGAATATAAATACTTACATTAATAAGTATTAATAATCAAATGAAATATATTAGGTTTATCTATCGAAGATCTGGATGTTACTGACAAAACATATCAATAATATCCCACCATCTATGATATTTGTCATGTATCATTAAGCTGAATAGCTGGGCGAAATGCACCTCTTTCCTATAATTACAATTGCATTCTGTTATTATTGCACATATCTACTTCTATTCAGTGTGTTCTTTAACACTAAATATTCAGGGTAGGGTATTTGCAAAGCTGGTTACAAAATTGTGCAAATGATTATTTTCTTCACAAGTTGCCTGTCTTGACTTGTTCTCTTGAAAATCACCCAAAGTAAAATGTGATTTTACATGAGATGATTTTTCTGCAAATTTGAATAGGCATCCCATGCTAAACACAGATACCTTATTTGAACATATTGAAATGGCATTTCTAATCACACTTCCAACACACTAAATGTATACATGTGGGTCTTTCTAAAGCTTATGGTTAATTTTATTAGGCCACTGATGCTGTCCAGTTGTTCTAGAAACCATAAAAATCTCCTTCTAGCACTCTTCTTTCCATGTTGACTACTAAGTTGGTAACAGTCCTCCCCACAATCAAGAATATGGACAAATAAACTTCAAATCCTCTGTGGCAGGTGCAAGGCAGCCACTGATATGATGAAAATATAGTCATATGACTAAAAAAAAAGGATGCATCATCAAAAGATAGGGCAAAGCAGGAGACATATTTGCCTAAAATTTCATATGCTAATTTATATGTGCAAATGCAAACTTAGATATGTGGTCCCTCTACAAATGCAAAAGGTCTTGTATGAGCCCTGGTTAGTGGAATGATTCACTTAAAAAAAAAACCCCTTCTGTGTTTTTTTAAGGGCACCAAAGTTCAACAGATCAAAGAAACAGCTGTGTGAGTGGAAAGCATAAACCTAGCATTTTTAGTTGTATTTATTGCATACATTTTGCAAGATAGAGCTTTTGTTCTGAAGTGTTTTTGACATATCCATTAAGTCTCCCAGAGGGAACTTTGTCATTGATGATTTGAACTATGCAATAAGAAAAATCTGTCTACCACTAATGTTGTGTGGTAAAGCTATATGTTTAAACCTCATGAATATATGCTTGAGTAGGGGCTGCTGGCGGATAACAACACGTGGTATGAATGTGGAGAGATACAGAATTTGGCTCATTTACTGGTCTGCCGATTACTTCCAGAAACATGCACCAATGAGAACTCAAGTATGGCCAACGACAAAGCCAAGAAAGTGGCTTAATTTTGGCAGTCCAGGGTTTGATCGGGCCATGAAAAAAGAAAACAGAAAGAACTTCATGAATAAATATATCTATTCAGTCCAACGAGGGAGTGTCCCCCCCCCCCACCAATTTCTACATTAAAAGTAGTATTGTAATTTCCATGACTTGATTGGCAATTTTCTGCTCCAGACTGCTTACCAGCTTACATCTAATCTGACTGCTCTAATGGAAAAATTCTGTAAAGTAGAGAATTTTGTGGCTGTTCTAATTGGGAGGCATCCTGAATTCATTGGCACAGCTTTAGTAGTGGTACATTTAATTGAACAGCATCATTGCCTAGGATGAATATGAATTAGTTCGTGGGGTTTGCCCAAAATCCATCACATTCCTGAGAACTGTTCCTTTATTAAAACTGTGTGTATCTACCAACAATTTGATTTTTTTGGTTACTTTTGGCAAGATCACTGCCAAACTGCCAGGCTCCTGTCAAAACCAATGATGCCAGTTTCCATTTTATCAAATGCAAGATTGTTCAATAGTATGTATGCAGTGATAAACTATTATACTGTGCTACCAAAGAAACAGAGAGAATTATTTTCATTGTTGCTACATGGATGAATTACTGGTCTCTCAAAGCTGCATCTGAACTATTTATTAATTGTATTTTTTCCCCACAGGTGTCCTCGAGTTAGCTGGGTATGATGACATATACAGAGAGCCAATACTTAACAGGACATATGGTCCCTGGTAAATCCAAGGACACTATGTTCTCATGGATCTGCAGGAATTCATCATTACTGGTGACATACATCTTACTGCTCTGGGAAAGCTAGTAGTCACCATTCTTGCTGAAGGACATTTCCTTGTTCTTAATTTAAGAACAATACTCTGGCCAAGGAATGGGGAAAGTGTCCTTGGAATATTAGTTTCCGTTTTCTTTGGCTATTATTCATTTTCTTGCTTCAGTTTTCTGTGTAGTTTTAAAAACTGGAACCTAACACTCAGCAAACTAAAAACTTACCATGAAACTCAGGTGTTACTCTAGTTCTTTCTCCAAGTTGCACACATGTAATCAAATTGGCATTGCTGTACAATACAGTACTTATTAACACTAGATCACTGACATTCAAGTAAGTTACAAGTTTGCACAAAGTCTGGAAATGTCACTTCTATGTACTATGATCACCAGAACCACCTGGTCAGCATGTTTAATTACCATACTGATAGAGGCATCCTGGGAGTTTTATGAAAGGCAGGAAGAGAAATGAAGAAAGAGAAGGGGGGAGTTTCCAGTTCTGAAAAGTATTTATGATTCCATCATACATAAGGTAGAAGGAAGAGAAACAGAAGATGCTCAAACATAGAGACAAAAAGGCAGCTAAAAGATGCTAAAGGTGGCACTCAGAGCCCTCTCTGTGGGCACCTGTGCAGTCACCCCAGCACAGAGTTTGCCCCGCCCCATCTGCCCAGTAGCCCAATGGGAGCACTTCCTCCCTTCCCCTGCACAGAGTTCACCCCAACCCTCTGCCCAGCAACCCAAAGGGAGTGTTCCTCCCCTGTTGCTGTGTTGGCACTTTGTGATAAAAAAGTGGGTTTTGGGTTGCAGTTTGGGCACTCAGTCTCTAAAAGGTTCGCCATCACTGGTATGTGCAGTATAATTGTCAATGCTGCCCCAGAAGATCTTCCCTGCCCTTTGAAACAGTCTAAGCGCTGATCTAGTGAGACATTGGAGGCATAAAGAAGAAGCTGAGGGGGGATGGGAGAAAATTGATCTATCCCTTTCTTCTGGTGTCAATGGGACTTCAATGATTGCAGATCTACTTTGCAGGCGCACCCCCCAATAAAGGACTCAGACACTGATGAAAGTGGATAACGGCATTGGGCCACATTTATTGATTCATGCCCTAGTCCGAATTATAAATTTCTATTGGTATTCAACCAATTATAATTCTTAAGGCAAGCAGGCCGAAGTAACACTGGTAAGGTACCACCCAAAATTGCAAACGGCAATTGGTTACAATGTATCCATTTGTATCAATTTGTTTGTTGACAACAAACAAATTGTTGACCGTAGTCAATACCTAACTATTGACCCCACCCTCTGACGCGTATCCGTAAAATAACGGGGTGATGCATGCTGCATAGCTCTTGCCATCACCCCATCGCCTGGTTCGTCGTTGACCGGACAACGTTTAATCAACTTGTGCCTGTCTAGTGTTGTCCAGTCAATTGCGAACCTGCCGGATACCTGTGGGTCATAAATGTTTACCTTACCAGTGCTACCCGCCACACGGAGAGGCTCAATAAAGGCTTGACGCCCCCCCCCCCAGACCATCAGCTCGGTCAACAGGCCTGCTCGCCAATCTCCTAACAGGAGGTCCATACCTCCCTGCGACAGATGGACCCCATCCCCTGAATAAAGCTCATAATTTTGTAGGCTGATTGCGGGGTGCCTAATGACGCGCCCCCAACCCTTGTCGAGAAGGAACCGGGCAATAGCCCTGTTCAATGAGCGACGAGCTCGATCAAGGGCCTGGAGGTCGAACCCTCCCCTGTAAGCATGCCGCGGTACCATGTCTGACCAAATGAGGGTTGTGGCAGGCCACACATAATGTAAGTAAGCCAGGTCACCGCAAATCGCATGCTTCAGCGATAGTCCAGTGACCTGTCCCAAATCATTGCCCCCAAGGTGTATGATCAGAATATCTGGCGGGTCAGCATTCCTGCTGGATAAAAGGAATGGCAACAGTTCCCGCCATAACATGCCGCGCTTACCATACCATCTGAGACTTGCGGATGCACCCAGTCCCAGTCGGGGTCCCCACTCTGGCGCCGCAGCGTACGACGCTGCCCTATGCACGTAGCTGTGGCCCACCAGCCATACTGCCACCGGTGTAATACGACACCCAGGGTCTGTCAAGGAAAAAGAGGGGGGAGAACAATACAGTGACTAAACTGGTACTCACGGTTGAAGAGGGCGAACATAAAACTGAAAACATTGTGATCCCCACCTTCCCATGCGGCGTATTTCTGTCCCGGAGTACCCGAAAGCAGCTGCAGTAGAAGCCGCCCCTATCCTAAATGAATGGGTGCCGTAACGAGCCCTGGGGAGGCCAGCACTGGCTAGTGCCTTACCGGTCACCTTCCAAAATTGAAATTTAGTAAGGGGAGACCCATCTTGGTGACAGAAAAATGGGCCATGGTGCGTGCCACGCAGTGCAAGAAACTACTGTAGGGCACCAACCGGACAGATGTCTGCCAATGAACATCGTAGCAGTCGTACTCCACTGCCTACGCCGTGCTGATCAACTTTAGAGGAGCGTATCCTCAACTGAGCCCAATCATTGCAAACATAGACATCGTCGAGTTCCAGTGCCCTACGACTTGCATCCGCCTTAGACAGCATCACAAGCTCGCTGATGCGGAGCGCTCCAAAAAAGGCCACCGTAGTAGCCGCATGAAACAGGGCGGCCTCATACCTATCAAAACAGAGGTCATGCCAGCCCCGTGCTAGGTGGGTAAGTACCCCTGGGGAAATTGGGTGGCGGTCATCCGGGCTACGCCCACGCTCCCGCACCCACCCCTCCAAAACATGTCGTATGCGGAAATCAGTGGTACTGTCAGAGTAACCACCCACTTTGGCCATGAATGCCAACGCTGACAGCCTGGATGCTATGGTGCGGGGTGCTAGGCCCAGGGCATGTAGCTAAACCATGAATTGGAGAATGTGGGCAACTGGGATAGGCCAAGCCTCAGGTAGTCGAAACTGGGCACAAAAGGCCTGAAAAATGATGAACGCGTGGTGATACGCCTTACGCGTGCGGGGCGCCAGCGACATGCCGATCGCCCGGTTCACCTCTCCTTGCCAAGTGTCCATATCTCGTCCGGGAGCGGCGAGGGAAATTCCTCTGCGTCCGGGGCCAAGGCACGGAACCGGGAGATCTGCAGGCGGGACAAAGCGTCAGCAATATCGTTATTAACACCAGGCACATGCCTAGCCCTGAACAGCACATTGAGACGCAGGCTACGCAACACAAACTGGCGCACCAGCTCCATGACCCTGGGAGATTTAGACGTCTGTGAGTTGACAATGTGGACAACTGCCGCATTGTCACACCAGAATTGTACTACCGAATTGGCCCACTCCTCACCCCATAGCATCAAGGCTCCCAGAATGGGAAAAATTCCAGATACGTGAGGTCGCGCAAGCGACCCGTGCCCGACCAGGCTGGCGGCCACCTGCCGTAGGCCCACTTCCCATTGAAGTACATCCCATAACCCAGGAACCCCGATGCATCGGACTGGACCTGGAAACGAGGGGAAGCCAGAAGGTCGGATCTCCAGAAGGACACCCCGTTGAACTCCCTCAGGAACTGGAGCCAGATGAGCATATCCGCCTTAAAGCCCCTGCTAAGACGTACCCTGTGGTGGGGCTTAGTTAAGCCTATCATGGCGTCGCACATGTTCCTTCATTAGCGTCTGAAATGTATTGAGGAGACGCGCACACGTGTCCCAACCCCGTTCACCCCCGAATAAGAAATCATCCAGGTAATGGGCTACAGACCAAGACCCCGACCTGCGGACGAACGCCCACTGCAGGAAGGTGCTGAAACGCTCGAAAGCCGAGCAGGAGATGGAACAACCAAAAGGCATGGCCTTATCGAAGTAATATTCACCCCGGAACTTGAAACCCAGCAACTCAAAGTCGCCCGGGTGCACCGGCAGAAGACGGAATGCCGACTTGATGTCGCACTTAGCCAACAGTGCACCTGGACCACATGAGCGCACCATGCGCAGAGCCTGGTCAAAAGATGTATACCGGACCGAACAAAGGTCATCCGGGATAGCATCATTGACCGATCGGCCGGCTGGGTAGGACAAGTGATGTATTAAGCGGAACTCGCCCGGTGACTTTTTGGGCACTAGCCCCAAGGGGGAAACTTTTAAATTAGGAAACGGGGGGGGGGGCAGGGAAAGGGCCGGCAACCCTGCCAGCATCCACCTCCTTAATAATGCTCAAGGCAGCCATCTCCTCCCTTCCCCTAAGTGACAAAAGGTTGGGTGCATCTTGGGGAGCCCTGCTGGAAACCCCTGCTGGAAACCCTCAAGCAGGTAAGCTGCATCTGCCCTCCTCGGGTACATCATGAGCCAACGCTCTAACATGTCCACATCAATTGGTGAGGGGGCCTTTTGCCTGACCAGCTCCCTCTGCGGCAGTCTTGCCTGCCCCCTGTCCACCTCTACCCCTGCCCCGCGCTCCTCCCGGCCTGGGACAGGCGGAGGCAGCGTGGGGGCCAGCACAAGAGGGACACTCATGCCTATATCGGCAATTTCTCCTGCTGCAGGTACCATTGGCTGAGAAGGTCCAACACAGCAGGCGGGCTGGAACCCCCTGCCCCGCCACCTGGCGGGGTGTCTGTGCCGGAGCAGCTCGCTGGACCGCATGTCCACAATGGTACCTCTCCCCAGGCGCCGGGCGCGTGGGGGTCATATACAGAAGCCACAGCTTCTGGCAGGGCTCATCCCACCTCATCTCCGGGTGTAGGGGCACTCTCATGCGAAATTCTTCGTCGTAAGCCAACCACAACGGGCCCGGGAAGTCAACCATCGCCCGGTATATGTTGTCCAAGTACTGAACCATCGGGATGGCCAGATCCGGCCGGGCCCTGAGGTACACAGCCATGTATATGAGGTACGCTGGCAGCCAGTTGGCCCACGTGCGTGGCGGCTTACGACGACGTGCCTGTTCCTTATCTTTCTCATCCTGCCCCTCCCTCTCCTCCTTGGTGGGTTCTCTATTCAGAAGGGAGAAAATGTCCACATACTCCCCCCCCCAGATTTTCTCTTTGGTGGCCTGGGCAAGATGATCCCCAAGGGGCAGAGAATACCCCGCCGTAGGCAATGCCGACAACGGCACAGAGGCCGCATTGGGCATGGTGAAAGGAGCCTGGACCAAGCCCGCCACCCCGAGTAAGTTCCCAACGGGACAGAGGGCGTCACCCCCAGTGGGGCCCTGGTTTGATGGCGCCGCACCCGTATGGCCCGGCGGCGGCTGAACCACCGTGCCAGCCATGCGGGGCCACGGCCACTGGACGCCCCCCCCCAGTGTAGGTAGTGGTGTGGGTGCACTAGTTTGAACCGCATACTCACACGCTGCACCCCCATGGGCCGCCCCTACCAGGGGTTCCGGCCCACTGTGGGCGTCGGAGCTTGCGACCGCAACCGAGCTCGTGGACGAGGCCTGGTCAGTACCTGACGGCAGCAACTGTTGCACGGGGAGCTGCGAGGCCGCGGCTGATGCCGACCCACGGGCCTCAAGCAGCCCTACCCGTCCGGCTGCCTGCCGATGACCGGCAGCCGATGCGTCGACCCGTGGTCCCAAAGGCGCCCCGGGTGGGTTAACCACCCCCAAAGAAGCCTCAAGGGCCGCTACGTGGGCCAGAAGGGCATCAACATTAACATAGCCCCCAACACTGATGGGGGGCATAGGGCCGGCTGGCCCACTGATAAGAGGCGCCGGGTCAGGTCTCTGGACCCCGGGTCCCGAATATGTCCATGAACCCAGTACCGGCCCTTGAGGGGCCGGAGGTATGCCCTGCCAGGGAAGGGAACCCAACCACCCCCCATGGTTAAAGCCCACCGCAGGTAGCTGCGGGGCAAGGGCAGAAGGCCCCAAGGTATAAACCGGGCCAGAGCCGGGAGCCACCGATTGAGAGCCGGAGGCCGCGGCTCCCGCCGGGCCAGTCTGAGGACGCCCAGTCCCGGGCCATGGGGCAACCGACCCCATCCCACCGGTCCCGGTGGGCACCGGCAAAGGGGGCTGTTGGGGGGGCGCAGTCGCGGTCCTCCGACCCGGCTGGCACCTCCTCAAAGTGCGAACCGCATTCGCCAACGCCTTCTTTTTGGAAGGCATTCTTGAAAGTGCTGGGAAGCCGAAGAAAAGGAACGAAAAGGACCGCTGCCCGAAATAGCTTCCCGGCTAAGGTAAGAGCGACGGAGCAATGGGGAAAAACTTCTCCTCTCCGTCGCTTCGCAAAATGGCAGCTCGGCTGCCTCGTGGCCGCCCCTTTTATAAGGGTGCTGGCCACGCCCCCTAACTACCTGGATGCTCTTCGTCCGGTGGGGGGGCCCGCAAAGAGCGCGGCGGCCATTTTGGCACCGCGCTTGCATTTGTCTCACAGGGCACATGATGATGACCCAACATTAAAAAATTTCTGACTGCATAGGATGAAACTGAAACCTAAAAATGAAGCATATTACTTAATTCTGATGGGTCAGTAGGCAATTGATAAGTAGTGGAGCAATTTTTTGCCATCATATTTAACAGTGGTTTTTTTACGGTTTCCACTGGAAATTAGGCTCCTGCGGTCTAGGAATGGAGACCAGCTCAAGAACTTAATGAGCTTCTATCTCAGTTAAATTTCTCCTCAGCCTGATATAATTGTGGTTATTTCTGCTGCCAGGTTGTTAGGACCCATAAGTAAGATTAATTTAACTTAATTTAATTTAATAGATTTATATACCACCCTGTCCAATGGACTCTGGGTGGTGTTAAAAACATAGCAATATTACCCACTGCTGTGCCATTTACTATCTAAACACAAATATAAAATCTGCATACCATAACATTAAAAATTAATTACAGAAAGGGGGAGCCTCAGACAAGCAAGAAAGGGGAGCTTGTTGACAATCCTGGCCCCCAGGCCCATTTTGCCAACCACGTCTTCAGTTATTTCCTAAATGGTAGCAACTGGGCCTGGAGGTGTAGTTCTACCAGGAGGAGTTTCCGTAGTGTTGGGGCTATGACCAAGATGGCCCTTTTCCTTGTGCTGGAGAGGCGAGACTCTACAACAGATGGTACCTGAAGGGTGCTGTTGTGTATGCATGCAGTTCAGCTGTTTGCCATTAGCGCAGCTGAGGGAGCTCACGTGGCTCCAGTTCACCCAATGAGTAACTAGCATGGGAAACCTTTCCGCCACAGGTGAACTATGTCAGGTATGCAGTACGTCAGAAAGATGTCACTGATACTGTAACCAATAGGCGCCTTCGTGCGAGATTCAAATGTATCAGGTACCATATATAAAGGGGCAAGGCTCCGCCATTGCCTCATGTACAGATTGAACATGTTACAATAAAGTAGTGTTTAGCCCATCTGCCAGCTCGTGTGCAATCAATCTGCCTACATCAAAGGTACCATCTCAGTTTGCTCTTGTGGGACAGGTCGATGTCCTAGGGATGATGCAGTCCCTGAGGTATCCTGGTCCACTACCATGATGTTATTCTTAATGGGTTCTCTGGTATGGCAAGTGGCTTTTACTGTCAGCTACAAGACTGCACTACACTACACTGTAACAGCAGGCACTCTCATTCATGTTAAGCATTTTATTGCAGCCTTGTCTCTTCTAAGTCCTCATATTTGGAGGATATAAAATGGTTGAACACGGAGAAAACAAAGCAAATCCACAGACCTTTGAGGAAGAGACAGAAGATTGTAAACTAAACTTTTACCGGTAATGAAAGTATCAGCAATATGAAATGCCAGGGCAGGGGCCAGCATTTTTTTGACACATCAATTTCTTGGATGTGAACAACAAAACTGCCATGCTCTTTGGCTGCTTTTCTAGAAAATGGCAGATGAGTGAAAAGCTACGTAGTCTTATCTCTTGGATAATAGTGAACAAGAAAAAGAGCAGGTAGCATTTGTCTAGTCATTTAATAATTACTTCGAATGAGATTTCTGTGTTCTGAGAACATTTCTTCTTCTTCAACATCATCCTCTTTAGAAATATCATCATCATTGACTCTGATTTATCATTCTTTCCAGAGTTTTCTCGGCAGAGAATGCACAGAAGTGATTTATCATTCCCTTCTTTTGGAGTTTGCCCAAGGTCACATAACCTGGCTCTTCTCTATGGAGTTACAGTGGAGAATCAAACTCCCAATCTTTTGCTCCATAACCAAGTACCCAAACCACTGATCTTTCCAGCCAGCCATGAGATGTATTTTAAGGTGGATGGTTTTCATTTATATACAATATATGAAAAACATGTATATCTTTATTTACTGATTGTATTTTTATTCTGTCCTTCTTCTAGACAACTCATGATAAGAAACCAAATGTTGACCAGTCAAATATGTTAGGAACATCTTGAAAATATGGACATGTGCACCTAAAATTATCCATCAATTTTGCAGCTGATTGTTTACATCTAAAATATGTATTTTAATCCTCCAACTAGAAAGAAGTAGGAAGAGTGCAAAATTTAATGCTCATATTTGCAAATGTATTGCACAAGCTATTTGTCACATTTTGTACTTTTGAATGACCTCAACTTGTGGATACTACTTTAGTTTGTTCAGCAATTTCTGAATAATCTAACTCATGTTTCATAAAATAATAAAAATGTTTGAATGCAGTTAACATGTAGAGTTAATTTTGCGATGCAATTTCCAATTTAAAAATTGTGGTTTAGGGTAAAATGCTTACTAAATACATATTTTAGGGGAAAGGTATACAAAGATAAGTGCTTTGTGGAGGAAAAGGTGTATAAAATACATATCTTGAAATGATCCTATATAAGCTAAAAGTATATTTTCAAGTTGTTGAAACAAATGGAATTATGGTGGAAAATATAAGAAATTATGATTTATTATTCCAATCATTTATTCTGTTCTTTAACACTCTTCCCTGTATGCATCTTTAATGCAGCAGTCTTTAAGATACCTACCCTATCAACTTCATTCAACATCCTCTCATTACTACTATGAACATATTCACTAAAATACCATTTTCCCTCTTCCATCACTTGTTAGACTTGCAGCAATCCTCGTTCTCCATTCTCCTGTGGCAGATATAATCTATCCATATCTCCAAGCGGATTAAGACCATGATTTTCAGTCATCAATATCCTTATTCTCCAGCCCAAAGCATCCAACTCAGTCCTCATCCAATCTACAATACGAGCACTATATCTTATCACTAGTATTTGTTGCCAAACCCCGGTTGCTAGTACCTGGTAAAGTGAGGCTTAGTAAGTATGGTAGGTGCTCCTTTAATTTGTTTCAGCACGCCATTCCCTCATGCAGCAATACCAAAGCTCACAATGCATGCACCAGCTCAGGGTGGGATCTCTTTCCTTCAGGGAATGTAGCTTATTTAGGCAGAGAGCTTGTAAAAGACTGAGTTCCACTCAGATCTGCAGCAACAAAGTTTTATTTCTGAAAGCATCTAAAAAGAACAAAGTACAAAAGACATACACACACAAAGATAGAATTATTCAAAGTCTCTTTCTCTCAGACATTTCCCCGGGCAGGAAAATGCTCTCATTAAATAAGGAGGTGATGCTTAATGAAACAAGGGAGTCTCACTTAAAATAGCTCCTTAAACAAGTGTAAGGCTCCCTTATTTATACGCTTTCCAAAGGACTGCCCCTTGATGATTCAGTAGTCTGTGAGAGTATCTCTTGCCCCCTCCTGTGTGAAAGAAATCTTGCTGACTTGTGTGGGAAAGTAATCTTGCATGCATTGCATGTACTGAGGAGATCAACATGTTCTCTGCTAGACATGTTGATAAGAGACAAAACATGGGATCAGTTTAAGAAACACATAAGAGGTAATCATGCCTTCTTGGCAGGCTTCCACTAGCTTAAAATAGATAGATAGATATATAGATACATTTTTATTGTCATTGTCCTTCACAGAACAATGAGACTTAAAAAGATAACGCAGCTGGCTGACATAGCATTCCTGCCTAACTGAGCAGTGGAGGCTTATCTCAGTAGAAATATGCAAACAAGTAGAAATATGTAAACGATGAAAAGGCTATCAGCAAACTCCTGCCTGCCAGTTCTGTCAGAGCAGAAGGATTAGAGCAGAATTTTGCCTGGTTCATCAGGATATCACGACAGTATTGTCCAGGTATTTATTGTTTTTATGATATTTCTTCCATTCAGTCTCAATACCAGAATTTTCCTTATTCTCCTTTAATACTCTGCACTACTCTTCCTTTTTTGCTATTGCATGGTTTGCATAATTTGCTTGTAATATTCCCCAGTACTTTTAGTTTTAATCTTATCCAAGATTCAGTATGGTTTTCCCTCTGCCAGCTGTGTTCCTTCTGACTCACCAAATTTTCCTTTCTTACTGCTAAATTTGCATGTGTTTCTATTCCAAATCCATCACAATATCATTGGTGAATATTTAGATTATGTGCAGAAGTGATTTGATTTCCTGCATTGTTTTCCCATATAGTGTAAGGTCATCCACGTACAGCAGGTGAGAAATCCTTCCAGATGTCTTAGATCTGTAATATTGTCAGTGATCCCCTCCAACGTTCCACACCAACTCAGAGGGAGATATGCCACCATGCAGGACCCTCCACCAGGGTTCTCTTGCACTCTCTCCGTGATACCCTTGAATATCCCAAGGTTCAGGTCACGAGCACCCAGACTTGGAAAATCGGCACTGGATTTGTACTGGGTTCCTTCACCACCAGCTTCTCCCCATCACCACCCTTTTAAGGTTTCTCCCTTCATTGCTTTATAGGGAAAACCAGACCATGACTCAGTTCTTGACTCCAGGTGCTGGTTCTGTAACCTTCACCACCTGAAAGCCACCACCACATCAAGCTTACTAAGACATTTTCCTTAAACCCCAAGGCCATGCTGGGAAGTACAATACCATTACAAATATCAATGACCTGTATTATTCAACAGTATCATCAGTGGTACCATGGTTATTACCAATATCAAAGACAATAATCAATACTTCTGCAATTACATTCTTCTACAGGGGGCTTGAGGTTGTCTCTTCAGCATGCTCACTAGACAAGTGTTTTTGCCACAGAATCAAATTTTTAGTGAAGCTTTATAACAGGACTGGCCTGCACCTGTTATTTATTTATGTATTAATTATTCTGATTTATATTGCCGCCCAACTCTGAAGACTCTGGGCGAATCACAGAAAATAAAACCAATCACATTTTAAAAACCAATAAAAACCCCATTAAAACTGCCACCAAAAATTACTCCGACCCTACAGATTAAAAGAGGGAGTGAGTGTTCTTACTAAATCAGCCAGCAGGCAGGGGTCACCAAATCTCTGGGGGCCCACACCTGCTTTGCCAGCCAGGTTTTTAGCCTTTCCTGAAGGACAGCAACTCTGTCTAGAGATGCAGCTCAATTGGCAGGAGGTTCCAAAGGGCCAGAGCAGACACTGAGAAGGCTCTCCTTCTGGTGATAGAGAGACGATCCTCCCTAGCAGATGGCACAATGAGAGAGCCTCTCTGGTCTGCTCTGGTGGGATGGACAGATGTTCTCAGGTGACGTGGTCTCTTAAGTATCGTGGCCCACTACCATGTAGGGCTTTAAAGCTCATTACCAGCACCTTGAATTACACCCGGAGGCATACCAGTAACCAGTGCAGCTCCCGAAACAGTGACGAGGCATGGGCATATCGCCCACACCCCATCAACACCATGGGCATACCACCTACACCCCATCACCACCTGGGCAGCCACATTCTGGACCAATTGCAGCCTCTGAATGGTCATCAAGGGCAGCCCCATGTAGAGCGCATTGCAATAGTCAAGTCTGGAGGTGACCAGAGTGTGCGTGACCATGAGCAAGAAGTCCCGATCTAGGAGTGAGTGTAACTGGCATATAACACAAAGTTGTGCAAAAGCCCTCCTAGCCATGACTGCAACCTGCTCATCGAGCAGGAGTCACGAGTCCAGGAGGACCCCCAGATTACATACTGTTTGGGGCAAAACAGTCCCATCCAGAACCAAATATGGTAGCTCCCGAGATAATGTCCCCCCCAAACCCATAGCCACTCAGTCTTGCCAGGATTTAGTTGCAGCCCGTTGTCCCCCATCCAGACCCTAACTGCCTCCAAACACCTGGATAAGACTCCGACTACATCGCTTAGATCACCACGTATGTATAGCTGAGTATCATTGCTTAGATCACTCACCATGTATAGCTGAGTATCATCAGCATACTGATGATACCTCACCCAATGGGAACGGATGATCTCCCCCAGCAGTTCCATGTAGATGTTAAATAGGAGAGGTGAGAGCATCAAGCCCTGAGGCACCCCATACTGGAGAGGCCTAGAGTTGGACATCCCATTCTCCAACCACACTGACTGGGTCCAGCCCTTCAGAAATGAGGCAAACTAGGACCACACAGTGCCCTGGATCCCCACCCCTCAGAGCCGTTCCATAAGGATACCTGTTAGCCTGAAAGAGAAGCTATTGCCAATTCTTTTCTGCAGGAACATGCTATTTGGCTAAGATAAGATAGGTCAATATTCATTCTTTCTCCCCAATGTCACTTTAAACAGCCAAAGGTTGCTGTAACGGAGGGGAAAGCATAACCTTCCATTTTCATCACTTTATTTGTTGCCAAGCAGCTGTGCTCTCAAAAAAAAAGAAAAGAAAGAAAGAAGAGAAAACACCTCCCTCCACAAAAATCCTTAACAAATTGTAGTTTTATGAAGAATGCTGACACAGCTTAGTAGAATTTGTAGGTCTAATATAATCAGCCCAATGTATTCCCGGATCTCTTCTGGTCATATTGCTTTCCTCCACATAGTAGGACTTGGTTTAATTTCTATTGATCCCATACAGTTCTAAAGCTATTTTCCAGTGACTGAAGTAACAGGACAGAAAGCAGCAGATTTAATTAATTAAACAGAGGTTCTGGTTTGTGGATCTAGCCAAGAAGCCACTCATGATTGGAACAGATGTTTCTGCTCCTTGGGCCAAAGGAAACTTTATAAGAGTTTTCCTCCCTTTTTGGGACATATGCCAAAACAGTCAAGAAATTGGAAGTTTATAATTTTGTACATGAACATACATAATGCAAGAGAAATGAGGAACTTGATTTTTGTATGTGCATGTCTGTGCTTGTATTAATATAAATGGGGGGAAAGGGGAAAAATCATAAAGTAAATATTCTTCAGTTTTACAGGTGCAAGTAAGATCAATTTAGGGAAGAATTGTTCTTGTTTGTATATCACCTTGTACCCATGCAGCAACTAACATTGTTAATTAAGAAGTACAAATTTCTAATGACATTGAAAATAATTCTACTAATAATATTACGTTACACTTCCCTTCCTCTTTCTGCTAGCAATGTAGAGATAGCACTTAAAAAAACACTAGTGCATTTTAGATTTACTAGCCATAGTTACCTTTATTACTTGATGGTCGATAAACTGATGGGACTGGAAAGTAGTTCTAAATTCAGGGTGTTGGATTTGAGTACTGGTCCCTGAGGCTTTTTGACTGATAACAGTAAAGAGTGAAACAGAAAAGTTAGATACCTACCACTACAGGCTTAAGTTTCCATCTGTTGGAAACCTCTGAATAGGTTAGTTTAGATAACATAGGGGAAATGGAAACATTTAGCACACATGTCTTCGTCCCCCATTTGCTTCTAAGAAAATTGTGGGAAAATTGAAATCATTTCATCATGCCAAGGTTCTCCCCTCCCTCAGGAAGATTTTCCAGCTTTCAAACTCATTTTATGTTTATATCCCCTCTCCTTTTATCTAGCCATCTCGAGTTTCTCTACAGAAAGAAAAATGGAGGTAGATACCATTGTGAGCAGGAATGGTGAAACTGTTTTTATTTCAGAAAACATGGCCATGCAACTTCACAGAAATAATACCAGATTTCCTATGCCATAAATTCTTGCTTGTTGTGTCCTTGTCCAATCCTTTTCTGAGTGTAGCAGTCTCACATTCTATAGGTCAAGATGAATGTCTAGTCCAAGGTTATCAGACACTCTGTTTAGTTTGGAGCAGTTTTAGCAGGAAGAAAAGGATAATGATAGCCAGCTGTATGAGTAGTCTCTCCAAGCTTACTGTCAGAAAGCAATGAATAGCTCTCAGAACAACTCTCACAAAGGTCTTCAATTAGATATCAGGAATGGTTAAAATACTGTTCCAATTTTTGAGCCTTTGTCTTTCTGCCAGTAAAATGGGCTTCACAAATGCCAGACTCTCTCCATATTTTGATATACTGCTGGATAAACTACACTTGTCCTTCTCCACAAGTGTTCTGAGAGGGTCCTAACAGCTGGGCCACTGAATCCTTCCTGGGCAATAGCTTCCTCTGGTTGGAAGAAACCATCTTCCCCCTCTGAAGATGGCTTGACAAAGTAAGGCATGACACTATGAGTAGAAGACAGATCTCCCCTTTCTGCCCTCTTACTTTATCTTTGAGAATGGGTGACTGAGAGATTCACATCCTTAAGCTAACTTCATGAGCAGAAACAGTTTCTAATAAGACAAATATTTCTTTAGATGGATCATTAGATAGGTTTATATATTTCCTTCATTGTATGGGTGTTTGGATATGGATTAGGCATAGATGTTGAAGTAGATACAGATGTAGGTATAGACACAATATAATAATAAGAATAGTTTATAGATACAGTATGTATAAGTCTATATTGAATAAAAATAAATAAAGCACTTTATATATTTATAGCCAATAAAGTTATTATAGATTCCATAGCACTAGAATGGGCACTTGGAGCAGGACTTTGTCAACAGTCTTTTTCATAGTGAGACCAAGAGCTTTTTTGCTTCACTAGCTCTGTCAACTAAACAGAAATCGGTTTCCTTACTAGAACTGAAAGACTTCAGAATGCCAGCAAAAGTCTCAGGAATGACTGTTGCTTCCATTGAATTAATCTATGTTGCTATCATTATTATATTATTATTTTATATATCAATTATTATAGTTAGTAAAGGTAAAGGTCACCCTTGCTCAAAAGCCAATCATATCCGACTCTAGGGCTCAGTGTTCCTCTTTGTTTACAGCCAAAGAGCCAGCACTGTCTGCATTTGCAGATGTTTCCATGGACATGTGGCAAGCATGCCTTAACACCGGAGTGCACAGAAAGCTGTTTACTTTCCCATCAAAGTGGTACCTATTTATCTACTTGCAATTTCTTGTTTTCAAACTACTAGGTTAGCAAGAACAGAGACAGGAGCTCAATCCGCCATGCAGTACATGGGAATCGAACTCTGACCTTCCAGTTGCCAAGTTCAGAATCTTAACCACTTGAGCCACCACATAATTATAATCAGGTAGTTAATAGTTAATTACATGATTATAATTATGGGTTTTACATAATGTTGGGTTCTCAGCCCTCCATGACCAAGAAGATGTCAAAAAAAGCTCATGGGTTTAGTTATGATTACACAGGACAGCAATTAGTACAGATAAGAAGATGGCTGGTTGGTCTTCATGGGATCTTTTTGCTCTGGACCCTCTGGACTCTCAGTCTCTGATGGTCCTTTCCCCACTATCCATTGGATAGTTCCCATAATCTTCAGTCCTTCAGTGCTCTGTCTCCCTTTTTCATTCTTTCACACAGAGTTTTCATTTTAGATACCATAGGTTGATGCTCCAGAGAGAACCTCTGGATGCCATGGGTCTTGAAGCCACTCTGGAGTAACATCGCTCCATATGTCTTCAATCTTTTCTTCTTCATCACTTTCCTCGCACTCCACTACTGGTTCCTGACCATAACTTTGTTGCTTCTTGTTCCAGAAGGTTAGTACTCTTAGTAGTACTGGTTCTTACACAGCTGTTGATGATACCTCAAGCGAGGGCTCAGTCCATTCTTGATACAGTCCTGGCAAAGGATGCCACACATAGCCTCCCAGATACTTTGAGGGATTATGGAAGGCATTGATGTTGACCTTGCTCTGGACTCATGTTTGTCATCTCAGATATGCTTCCCCAGATTTCAAACTCTTGTGCCCAGATTCCGCTTGTCCATTCCCACAATCAGTTGGCTCAGAAGCAGTTCCAAGGTCCCACAACCCTTCTCAGCTCAATCCCTGTGATATTGCAAGGAAGGGATGCTGTTGACCGGACTTGACAACTCCCTATAGCAAATGTGAAATCTTAATCATTGATTCTCTGACTCTCTGTTCACACTTCTAGTTATAAAAAAGCGCACAATTATTCCACCTCACAGTTTCTCTTTGAGGCCTCATGAGTGTGTCACATGGGACCATTTTACGCTGCTTTTTAGTAGTTCTTCTTTACAAAAAAAACTTGGTGTGTGCACTGTGACTAGTGAGTTGCTAGCCTTTCCTTTTGGAAATATTTACTACTTACTTACTCCTTGTAAATAACTAATAAGAGCACTGAGTAGCTATGCTGGGTCATGCCAAAGGCCAATCTAGTCCAGCCTTCTATTTTCACAGTGGTTAAACTAGTTGCTTATGAGAAGACTGCCAGGATGACTCATCTGCAGCTGCACACTCTGGCTTATATTCCTCAACAACTGTCGCACAGAGGCATACTACAGGTACTTTGATGCTGGAGGTGACATAAAGTCATTTGCGTTAGTAATCACTGAAAATCTGAACTTTTATGAATTTATCTGGTTTGCTGTAAAGCCATTCAAACTGGCAGCCATCCCTACACCACATGGCTGTTATTTCCACAGCTTAATACATACTGTGTGAAAAAGTAGTTTCAGAATCTCTCTCTCTCTCTTATTGTAGCAATCTATATTGTTTTCTATATTGTCCTCCTTTGGGTGTCCCTCCTGCCTGATATGATGTGTATGTATTTCAGTTCAGCTGGAAACTGTATGGGATTTTACAGAGATAGTAAAAAGGGGGCACACTAATTTGAGCACAGGATATCATGATGCACAATGCATGTACATCTAGATAAGAAAAGGAGAAAATCTAATTTGTGGGGTTGCTCATTTCAAAAGAATCAATTATGAATTGAGCACGACATTCTGCTTTAATGCCTGATTACCATATTTGCCAGTGTATAAGATGCACTTCCCCCCTCAAAATACACCAGAAAAATGGAGTGCATATTATATGCTCGTAACAACCTCCCCCTCCATGCAGTTTGGCAGCTAGCCACCATTGACTGCTAGGAGCTGGGTGAAGGTGGCTTCCAAAGGAGCTCTCTTCCCCAGCCGATCCCACCTTCCCCATCTGCTGATGGTCAGCAGCAGTGGATGGGATCAGCTGGGCAAGATTGCTCCTAAAGGAGTAATCTTGCTCATGCCAAATTCCAGCCAATCGCCCTGCCTCCAGAAAAGCTCTTTCTCTTCCCCCCTCATCACCAAGCAAGGAGAATTGGAGGGGGGATGGGTCTAAATGATCCTTCTTTTTATCTCACCCCACCACCAAGTGAGGAGAACGAGGAAAAGAAATTGGCTTAAAAGATCCTTCTTTTTCCCTCACTCCACTACCAAGCAGAGAGTGGGATGGAGGCATAAGAAATGGGCTTAAAAGATTCTTGTTTTCCCCTCACCCCACCAAAAACCAAAGATAGTGGGATGTGGGAAAAGAAACAGGCTTAAAAGATCTGTTTCCCCTCACCCCATCACCAAGCGGAGGGTGGGATGGGGGTGGGGAGAACCAGAGTTAAAAGATCCTTCTTTTTCCCTCATCCCACCACCAAGCAAGGAGCTTAAAATATCCACTCCCGCCCTCCATCCCACTTTCCCAAGCTCCTGGAGTTAATTTTGGAAATTCATGAAAAAATGTAGAAAATTATTTTTTCTCTTTAAAATGTGTATAAAAAACAGTGCGTCTTATACTCCGGTGCATCTTATACACTGGCAAATTCAGTAATTGAATACTATTGGTTATTCACAGATCAGTTTCAGGACCAGAATGTGTTTGGCACTGCACCTTTGAGAAATGTACTAAACAAAACCCATTCCTTTGTCTCTCTCATAAATACTATCTCTTATTCTTTAAAAAAAAATGTGTGTTACTTTAACATATAAGAATTGTGTGCCATCAAGTCAATCTAGACTTTTAGTGACCCTTTCCAGGGTTTTCTAGGTAGAGAATACACAGAAGTGGCTGAACATCCCCTTCTTCTAATGGGCATTATCTCTACCACTCCCTGTCCGGCGACACCTGACTTAGGCTCCGGCTTGGAGCTGCAGGCGCGCAGCACAGGCCAGGATGCTGCGATGGCTAGCTGGCTGAAAGGGTGGCTCTCTCAAGGCTTGGGAGAATTCTGGCTCATAGGCTCAAATAGGAATGGTGATCTGTGACTAGTGTCGCAGATGGAATTAGGTTGCAATGCCCCTTGGGACAGGTGGCCAATTCCTATGAGAAAACACCCTTATCTTGCTTCTGAGGAACTTCTAGCCTTGGCTGTGTGAAAGGTGTGGGGGAGTAAACTGTTACCTCGGTAGCAACTGATGGATCCAGGGTTGTGGAGCAAATCTTCCTTCCCTTCGGCAACAGACTCCACAAAGTTGAAACAATTTAGAAACAGTTCTCCTTTCAAGACTAAGGATGTATTGTTTAAAGTCCCCTTCCCCAATTTGCTCCGTTGGCAGGAGGAGTAAATGGGAGTAAGACTCGACAAACCAAGTATTTTATGGTTTTTATTGTAAAAGTATCAAAAGTCCAATAAATGCAGATATATAAAAAGTAAATGACTAAACTAATAATAATAAAGGCAAAACATTTTTAAAAATAAAATCAAAGAAATGAAAAGCTATACGCTTCCACTTGCCTAGATCGTGAAGCAGTGGTCTTGCTGCCTCATCCACGATAGTACCAAGCGAGACCCATTGGGATGGCATTCTGTTGAGTCCAGACAAAGAAGTAACCTAACCAGCAGGATCGGGTTAAACTCTGTGATCTTTATTCAGCTCAGGTACCGGACTGGGGACTATGTACAGGGGTGGCCAATATATATACAGTGTTTGGACCATTACAAAATAAGATACATTTTGGCGGGTTTCCAGAGGACACACAAAGTTCAGTCTTTCCTGCTTTGACACATCTTTGAATTTGGCGCCTTTAGAAATGGTGCGCTTCCGGGTTCCCGGTTTTGGCGCGGTTTGACATTTGAATAGAATAAATCCTTATACACAACATTTCCCACCCAGCGAGGAACATAATCCCCCAATCGTTTGGGCAGACCTCAGGGCTGGGTGCCCATTCTGTGTGAACTCTTACTGGTTCGGGAGTGGGTCATTCGCTGGAGGTAGCATCAGGAGGTACGTTGGCTTTGGGCAACTCCAGCGGGGACCCAGGAGAAGGGGGAACAGGTGTTGAGGGTAGTGGCTCGCTAAAGAGCTCTAACTTGAAATTCTGCTCATTGGTAGCAGTGGCTTCCCCCTGTGGCTTGCTCCCTGGTTCAGCATTCTGACCAGCCACTCGTAGCTGAATTTGGTCAGCATGTCTCCTCCACACTGTGCCATTGTTCGTTTGTACCCTGTATGACACTAGACCTGTTTGCTCTAAGATCTCCCCCCTCCCAATCACGGAGATCTGGGTGTGTAATTCCGACAATGGACCGGTTGCCCTACTGCAAAACCCTTTGCATTCGCAATGTCAATATTGACATTTTCCATTATTTTGCACTGTTGTGTCACTTGGTATTTGAATTACATCATGGGTTTTGTGCTGGTATACATTTAAAGCACAAATATTCATCTACATATACTTTTTTGTTTCAGAAGACCCTGCAAAATAATACTAGTGGTATTGTTATTGCATAATCATGTTCTGTTGTATTTGTACTTGTTTTTAGGGCAAAAGGTGATGATGCATTGTTTGATGAGATCCCAAAAGGCATTCTTGTACAAAAATGTTACAATATCTCTGACAAGTATGAAAGACTTAAAATATGAGAATGCTGACATGATGAGGATGAATACTGTTTCTTTATAGCCATGTGGCAAATATTGACACCTACCTTTGCAGGCGCACCCCCCAAAGAAAGACTCAGACACCGGTATATGGATAAAGGCATTGGGCCACTTTTATTGAATAATGCCCTAGTCCGAATTATAACTTTCAATTGGTGTATTCATCCAATTGTAATTCTTAAGGCAAGCAGGCTGCAGTAACACTGGTAAGGTTCCTCCCAAAATTGCCAATGGCAATTGGCTACAATGTATCCATTTTATCAATTTGTTTGCTGACACAAACAAATTATTGACCGGAGTCAATAAACTATCTACTGACCCCACCCTATGACGTGTATCCGTCAAATCACGGGGTGATGCATGCTGAAAAGCTCCTGCCATCACCCCTTGCCTGGTTCGTCGTTGACCGGTCAAAGCTATTACACCTGTACCTGTCTAAGTGTTGGCCAGTCAATTGCAAACCTGCCAGATACCTATGGGTCATAAATCTTTACCTTACCAATGCTACACGCCTAAAGTGACCAAAGTCAAGGACAAAAACCCCTTTGCTCAAACACTAGCAACAGTGTGGGATGGGCAAAAAAGCCAGAAACCAAGGGCCAATTGTGGTTCAGGCAAAAAATTCCCACCTGGCCCCGAAGCGACCAAAATATCACACTGTTCACTAGGGAGGGGGTGGAGGGAAAAACTTCTCCTCTCCGTCGCTATTTCTAAAATGGCAGCTCGTCTGCCTCATGGCCACCCCTTTTATAGAGGGGTGGCCACGCCCCCTAACTCACCCGGATGTGTGAGTCCGGGGGGGGGCCCCGCAAAGAGCACGGCTGCCATTTTGGCGCCGCACTTTCATTGCAGGCGCACCCCCCAAAGAAAGACTCAGACACCGGTATATGGATAAAGGCATTGGGCCACTTTTATTGAATAATGCCCTAGTCCGAATTATAACTTTCAATTGGTGTATTCATCCAATTGTAATTCTTAAGGCAAGCAAGCCACAGGAACACTGGTAAGGTTCCTCCCAAAATTGCCAATGGCAATTGGCTACAATGTATCCATTTGTATCAATTTGCTTGTTGACACAAACAAATTGTTGACCGGAGTCAATAAACTATCTACTGACCCCACCCTATGACGTGTATCCATCAAATCACGGGGTGATGCATGCTGAAAAGCTCCTGCCATCACCCCTTGCCTGGTTCGTCGTTGACCGGTCAAAGCTATTACACCTGTACCTGTCTAAGTGTTGGCCAGTCAATTGCGAACCTGCCGGACAACTATGGGTAATAAATCTTTACCTTACCAGTGCTACCCGCCACACGGGGAGGCTTCTATGAAGACTCACCGCCGCCCCCAGACCATCAGCTCGGTCAACAGGCCTGCTTGCAAATCTTCCAAAAAGAGGTTCATACCTCTAGCCGACAGGTGGACCCCATCCCCTGCATAAAGATCATAATTTTGTAAACTAATCGTGGGGTGTCGGATGACCATCCCCAAACCCTTGTCTGCCAAGAACCTGGCAACAGCCCTGTTCACCGAGCGGCGAGCGCGGTCAAGGGCATGGAGGTCAATACCTCCCCTGTATGAATGACGCGGTACGATGTCTGACCATAGCAGCCTTGTGGATGGCCACACATAATGCAAATAAGCAAGGTCACTGCAAATCGTGAATTTTAAGGAGAGGCCAGTGACCGGGGCGAGGTCATTGCCCCCGAGGTGCAGTACAAGGACATCAGGCGGTTCAGCATCCCTGATGGAAAACAGGAATGGCAACAGTTCCCGCCATCTCATTCCGCGCTTACCGTACCAACGTATGCGTGCGGTTGCACGCAGTCCAAGCTGGGGTCCCCACTCTGTCGCCACAGCATACTGCACTGCCCAGTGCACATAACTGTGGCCCACCAGCCATACTGCCACCGGTGTGCGGGGACACACAGGGTCTGTAAAAGAAGAAAAGAGAACAATGACTTAACTGGTACTCATGCTTGAAGAGGGCGAACATATAATGCAAAACGCATGGATCCCCATCTTCCCATCTGGCGTATATCAGCCTCAGAGTACCCAAATGCAGCCACAGTGGATGCAGCACCTATCCTAAATGAATGGGTGCCGTAACGAGCCCCAGGGAGGCCAACTGGATAGTGCCATACCGGTCACCTTCCAAAATTGAAATTTAGTAAGGGGAGACCCATCCTGGTGGCAAAAAACGGGCCAGGGTGCGCGCCACGCACTGCCAAGAACTCCTGTAGGGCACCAACCGGACAGATGTCTGCAATGGAACATCGTAGCAGTCTAACTCCACTGCCTACGCCGTGCTGATCAACCTTTGAGGACCGTATCCTCAACTGAGCCCACTCATTGGTTACATAGACATCGTTGAGTTCCAGTGCCCTACGAGTCGCATCTGCCTTAGACAGTAGTACCAACTCACTGATGCGGAGCGCTCCAAAGAAGGCCACCGTGGTAGCTGCGTGAAAAAGAGCCACCTCGTACTCATCATAACACAGGTTATGCCAGCCTCGTGCAAGGTGGGTCAGTACCTCTGGTGAAATTGGGTGGCGAGTGTCCAGGCGGCGGCCACATTCCCGTGTCCACCCCTCCAAAACATGTTGTATGCGGAAATCATTCACGGAGTCAGCAAAACCCCTCACTTTGGCCATAAATGCCAGTGCCGACAGCCTGGATGCTAAAGTGCGAGGAGCCAAACCCTGACTGTGTAGATAAACCATAAATTGTAAAACTTGTTCCACTGGAATGGGCCACACTTCGGGCAACTGAAGTTGCACACAAAAGGTTCTAAATTGAATGAAAGCATGTTGATACGCCTTACGCGTGCGGGGTGCCAAAGACATGCCGATCGCCCGGTTCACCTCTCCTTGCCAAATGTCCAAATCTCGGCTGGGAGTGGCGAGGGGAATTCCTCTGCTTCCGGAGCCAAGGCACGGAACCGGGGGATCTGCAGGCGGGATAAAGCATCAGCAATATCATTATTAATGCCCGGTACATGTCTGGCCTTAAAAAGCACATTCAGGCGTAGGCTTCGTAACACAAACTGACGAACCAACGCCATCACCCTGGGTGACTTAGACGTCTGAGCGTTGACAATGTGCACTACCGCCGCATTGTCACACCAAAAATGGACCACTGAGTCGGCCCACTCCTCGCCCCATAGCATCAAAGCTCCCAGGATTGGAAGGAACTCAAGGAATGTAAGATCGCGGAGGCGATCCGTGCCCCGCCATGCTGGAGGCCATTGGCCATAAGCCCACCTCCCCTCAAAATAAATCCCATATCCCAGGGAGCCGGAGGCATCCGACTGTACTTGGAATCTAGGGGAAACTAAAAGGTCGGATCTCCAAAAGGAGACCCCATTAAATTCCCGCAGGAATGTGAGCCAAACCAAAAGGTCAGCCCTCATGCCCCTGGTCAGTCGGACCATGTGGTGGCATTTTAACAGGCCCGACATAGCGCCACATAGGCGCCGCGCAAATGCTCTGCCAGGCGTCACCACCCTGCAGGCAAAGTTAAGATGGCCATGAAGTACCTGAAGCTCACGAAGTGACACCTTACGTTTGGCCAGCAAGGCCAAAATCATCGCGGAGATCCGGGTTACCTTTTCAATGGGTAACCGGGATGCCTGTGCGACCATGTCGATTTCAATACCCAGAAATTTGAGTGTAGTGGATGGGCCCTCGGTCTTTTCAGGCGCTAAAGGGACACCCAGTTCCCGCATTAGCATCTGAACTGTAGTGAGGAGACGCGTGCACGTGTCCAAGCCCCATTCACCCCCGAACAAAAAGTCATCGAGGTAATGGGCTACAGACCGAGACCCGGACCTGCGAACAATGGCCCACTGAAGGAAAGTGCTAAAAAGTTTGAATGCTGAACACGAAATAGAGCAGCCAAAAGGCATGGCCTTGTCTACATAGAACTTCCCTTGGAATCTAAAACCCAATAGCTCAAAGTCCCCTGGGTGCACTGGCAGTAATCGGAATGCCGATTTAATGTCACATTTTGCCAGGAGGGCACCAGGACCACAAGAGCGCACTAGCCTTAGGGCTTGGTCAAACGACGTATACCTGGCCAAACAAAGGTCATCAGGAATAGCATCATTGACAGAGTAACCCGCCGGGTACGATAGATGGTGGATTAAACGAAATTCACCCGGGGTCTTTTTAGGTACTAGCCCCAGAGGGGAGACCTTCAGGTTAGGAAAAGGTGGTTTGGAAAAGGGGCCCACTACCCTCTTAGCCTCCACTTCCTTGGCAAAACTCAGGGCAGCTACCTCCTCCTTACCCTTCAGGGAAACTAAATTGGGGGCATCTTGGGGTACCCGCACCCCTTTGAACGGGATACGAAAGCCCCACTGGAAACCCTCCAGGAGGTACCTAGCCTCCTCCCTCCTTGGATAAGTTGAGAGCCATCGCTCTAACATATACACATTAACTGGTGAGGGGGCCTTTTGACTGGCTAGCTCCATCAGCAGAATCTCTGCCCGCTCCCTGTCCACCTCTACCTCTGCCCCGTGACCCACCAGCCCGCGGGCACGCGGAGGCGGCGTGGGGGCCAGCGCAAGAGGGACACTCATGTTTATATTGGCACTGTCGCTTATTGCACACGCCATTAGCTGAGAAGCCCCAACACAGCAAACGGGCTGGAACCCCCTGCCCCGCCGGCTGGCGGGGAGCCTGTGTTGGAGCAGCTCGCTGCACAGCATGGCCACAATGGTACCTATCCCCAGGCGCCGGACGCGTGGGGGTCATGTACAAGAGCCACAATTTTTGACAGGGCTCATCCCATCTCATCTCCGGGTGTAGGGCCACCCTCATTCTAAATTCCTCATCATAAGCCAACCAGGATGGGCCAGGGAAATCCACCATTGCCCTGTAAATATTGTCCAAGTATTGGACCATAGGAATGGCCAGATCAGGCCGGGCCCTAAGGTATACCGCCATATAAATAAGATATGCCGGCAACCAGTTGGCCCAGGTGCGCGGTGGCTTACGACGACAAGACAGTTCCTTGTCTCTGTCATCCTGTCCCTCTCTCTCTTCCTTTGTGGGATCACGGTTCAATAGGGAGGATATATCAACGTACTCCCCCCCGCCAAATCTTCTCCCTCGTAACCTGGGACAAATGATCACCAAGGGGCAAGGAATAACCAGCCGTCGGCAAAGCCGTCACCGGCACATTATGTATAGAGGGCATACACAGTGGGACCTGGATAGCCCCTGCGATGCTCGACACTGCCCCGGGGGCGGAAACCCCCGCCCTCAATGTGGTGCCATTTGGAAACCATGGGGCACTGGGACAGACTGGTAACTGATGCCCACTCGCCTCAACTTGACGAGGCCAGGGCCACTGAACCCCACCACTGGAAGTGGGCTGTGATGTAGGTGCACTAATTTGAATCTGATACTCACTAGGTGCACCCCCGTGAGCTGCCCCCACTGGGGGTTCCGGCCCACGGCGGGCATCGGAGCTCGCGACCGGAATCGAGCTCTGCGGCCACACCTGATTACTCCCAGTCTGCAGATCTGGACGAACAGGGAGCTGCGCAGGCCGGAGCATCTCAAGCAGCTCAACCCGGCTGGCCACCTGGTGCAGTGTGGCGGCCGTCGAGGTAGCCAGTGTGAACGAAGGGGCCCCGGCAGATAGAGAAGTGCCCCCCTCCACAGGAGGCTGTGCAATACCCAAGGATGCTTCCAGCACTGCTAAACGTGCTAGTAAAGCATCCACTGCCACAGAGCCCCCAGCATAAAGGCGGGCCGGGTTGGCCGGAAGACCCACTAGGCAGTTGGAACGGAACACCGAAAGGAGAGCCAGGGCCAGAATAGGGCCATGCCCAAAACTCCGGCCCATGAGGGGCCGGAGGAGGAACGGGTTGTGTGCCCACACCAGGCCCTCCCCTGCTGCCCTGACCCATGGCCGGTAACGGCGGGCCGAGGGCTGAAGCCCCTGAGGGGCCGGCCTGTGGCCGGCCAGCCAAGCCTGGCTGCCAAGTGCCAGCCTGAATCGCCCCACCGGTATCGGTGGGCAAGGCTGGCATAGTGCCCTGCCGCGGGGGCGCAGCCCTGGTCCTCCGACCCGATGGCTGTCCCCCGTCCTGCGCAGGGCCAGGAAAAGTCCTCCCCTTTTGCCGCGGCTTCGTCGCCAGTGCCTTCCGTTTGGGAGGCATGTCTTCAAAAGAAAAAGTAGGATCCCTTTCCAGGGATCGAACCTAGCGCCAAAGCACGCAGTAGCCAAGCGAACCAAGGCTCTGCGTGCGCTAATCCTCCTTGCCCAGCCGGGAAAGGATCAAGGGCTAAACAGCCAAAGACTACAGAACAAACAGCGACGGAGAAAACTTCTCCTCTCCGTCGCTATTTCTAAAATGGCAGCTCGTCTGCCTCGTGGCAACCCCTTTTATAGAGGGGTGGCCACACCCCCTAACTCACCTTGATGTCTGAGTCCGGGTGGTGGTGGGGGGCCGCAAAGAGCGCGGTGGCCATTTTGGCGCCGCGCTTTCATTATCCTAGCAAAGTATAGTTCAATATACTGTAGCTGCATACTATACTTGAGTTCATCACAGCCATACAGTTAAAAAAATACTATATATTAATAGAAAATCTACAAAGCAAGATTTGGGATCGTATAAACAGCCTCCGCACTTATAATTTAGTTCCCCCTATTTCAAGTTAACTAGATAGGTGTACTAGTAATACACACTTTTTTTTACTGCTTTATGTATCAATGTACTATCTTTTCTTCTCCACTACAAAAATGATACTCAAGTCCCTTGACAACAAAGATTGGTTCTATAGAAAGGCAAGGAAACAAAGGAAGGTAGCCTTCTTTAAGTATTTTCATGGGGGCTATTGACACATTTGTCTGAGAGTTTGAGAGTTTGACCTTGGACCACGATGGATACAAATCAAAGATTTCTCATGTGGTTATTTTATTAGGAAATGAATTAATAGGCTTATGACTATTGAATTTAATTTGTGTTTGAATGAGACTACGGAAGTCCCTTTGGATGTTTTTGTGCAGGTCTATCAGCATACTGCAAGGGAAAAAGCATCCAGAAGTTAATAAGATTTTCATTTCCACTTACAGGGTGAATGCAGTTGACATAGCAAGTTGCTTGTAAAACATTGTGTGGCTCCTTTGAAAGCCCTTATTGCTCTCTGTGGGCTGATTCTGAGGAACACAGATCTTTTTGTCAGCCAAAATATCTCCCCCTTCTTGCTTGCACCTGTGATACAGAAAGAAGCAAGCTACAGGAAAAACATTGCATTCTGTACTCATGATAACTGGTATATTTCAATAACACAAAATATAAGGTTATTTTTTAAAAAAATAAAACCACCACAGCAGCACTGAGTATGGATATCTAGGGACTGTCCCAGTGGATATGAAACATCTGTTTATTTTTTTAGCATCTGGGCTGGGTTTTCCCCCTTTTTACTTGGCTTTGCTGGTGTAGGTTAAGCAAGTGGTGGCAGTGAAAACTGATGGACTCTCTTCCATTGGTTTGGGAAATTGCCAGGAAAACATTCTACAAGCTGCTCCATCTTGACCCTAGAGTGATTGTAATCTGGATCAAAAAGAGATCACACTCTCTAGAGAATAGTTGTGTATGTACTTGTCTATTTATTTTAGTGTTAGGTCTTTTTGCTGTAGGCTGATTCTTCAGCTGTGGTACTCAACTAAATCCACAAACTGTGATTGGAAATTTTTAGAACTTCATGCACAGCTTGGATGTCTGCCTGAAAACAGAAAATAAGTAGGTCTTTTCTTTTCGTTTAGCTTTTTCAGAAACTCTTACTTGACAATGAAGAACAAATGGCCTGAAGACAAATCAGGCAAGTGGACCTATAGAGTATAGGAGCTGATTTGAACCAACACAGGGTTAACAATAGCAGTTTCATCCCTATGGTACCACATTCCTGGCTTACAATTCAACCCATGTTTACATTGATCAACTCATGTTTAGAACCTCTGTATTTTCATAATGAATTCAATTAGTGAGTAACCAACAACAAAAAATCTCATTATCTGTGCATCTGTAGGTGGAATACTAATTTCCAGAAAAGTTACTGACCTCCCTCCTACCTATGGATCCCTGCTCAGGCATTTAAAAGGGGAAAAAACATTGGTATACAAATTGTAACAGAACTATACACTGGAAATTAAAGTAGAATTGTTCTCCCTTGCTTTCTTCAATGTGCAGTGTATATATCTTGTGATGCCATTTAAAAGAAGGTCTTTACAATAAACAAAAATAATTACACTAGTAACTAAATAGTCATACTTCCCAAGAATATATATGAATATATATGGCAGGCATGACTAGACACCGGAGCGCATGGAATGCTGTTTATCTTCCCACTGAAGTGGTCCCTGTTTATCTACTTGCAATTTCTTGCTTCCGAACTGCTAGGTTGGCAGGAACTGGGACAAAGACAGGAGCTCATTCCGTCCTGCAGTACTCAGGAATCGAACTGCTCACCTCCTGCCTTCCAGTCAGTGTCTCAGCCACTTGAGCCACTGCAGTATATCCTCCCAAAAGAAAGAAGTTTGGAGAACAGTTTAAACCTCACTCAGAATATGGCCACATTGATGCACCCTTCTTAGGGCTTACTTTTCGCTCCAAGTAAATATGGTGTTGTAGTGGTGTGGAAGAGAAAAAAGAAACACAGTGTGAATTTCTACAGCAGATTAGCAGAGCAATCCTTTCTACAAGAAAATAAGTATTACTTGTCTAAAATAAATAAAATTAATGGTATGATCTACCCACCCTGACTAAAGGCAATCCACTGGAGAAGGAAATGGCAATTCCCTACAGTATCTTTGTCAAGAAAATCCCATGGATAGTATCAAAAGGCTAAAAAGATATAATGGTGGAAGATAAGCCCCTCAGGCTGGAAGGTCAAGTACAAGTAGTCCCAGAAAGAGTGAAGCAGGTAAGCTAAAGCTCAAAGGACCCTAAACTGTGGATAGATCTGACAGTGAAAGAAAAGTCAGATGCTGTAAAGAACAGTATTACATATGAACCAAGAATGTAAGATGCATAAATCACAGTAAACTGGCTAGGATCAAACATGATATGGCAAGACTGAACATCAACATCCTGGGAATCAGCAAACTAAAGTGGACAGGGATGCATGAATTTAATTCAGGTGACCATTATATCTATTACTGTTGGCAAAAATCCACTTTGGCAAAGAAGTGGAGTGGCCTTTATAGTCAATAAAAGAGTGAGGAAAGCATACATGGGATACAATTTTTAAAATGACAGCATGATCTCAGTCCAAATCCAAGGTAAACCTTTCAGCATCACAGTAATCCAAATCTATGTCCCAACCACTGATGCAGAAGAGGCTGAAGTTAACCGGTTCTATGAAGACCTACAATGCCTTCTATAATTGACCCCAAAAAAGATGTCCATATCATCATAGGGGATTGGAATGCCAATTTAGGAAGTCAAAAGGCAACTGGAATAATGGACATGTTTGGCCTTGTAGTATACGGCAAAGGCTAATAGAGTTTTGTCAATAGAACACATTGGTCATAGAAAATACTTTCTTCCAACAACCTAAGAGCAACTGTACACATGGATATCACTAGGTCACCAACACTGAAATTGGATTGATTTTGTACTTTGCAGCCAGATGGAGAATCTCTATACGTGCAGCAAAAATTAGATCTGGAGCTGACTGTGGCTCAGATCATGAGCTACTTATTGCAAAATCCAGGCTTAGAATGAAGAAAGTAGGGAAAACCATTAGGTCATTCAGGTATGACCCACATCACTTCCCTTATGAATATCCAGTAGAGATGAATAGATTTAAGGTATTAGACTTGGTAGACAGAGTGTTTGAAGAACTATGGATGGAGGTACATAACATTGTAGAGGAGGCAGCAATTGCAATTATCTTAAAGAAATACAAGAAAGTGAAGTGACTGTCTGTTGAGGCTTTACAAATAGCTGAGGAAAGAAGGAAAGCAAAAGGCAAAGTTGAAAGAGAATGTAGATTTCTAGATAGCAGCAAGGAGAGATAAGGAAGCTTTCTTAAATGAACAATGTATACTAATAGAAGAAGATAACATAATGGGAATAACTAGAGAGCTCTTTTTTAAAAATGGAGAAATCAAGGGAACGTTTTGAGCAAATATTGCTATGATAAATGTCAAAAATTTGTTGGAACTTAACAGAAGCAGTAGAGATTAGGAAAGGTGGCAAGAATGCACAGAAGAACTATATATGACAACCACAATGACATAATTGCTGAACTCAAGGCAGACATCCAGGTATGTGAAGTCAAGTGTGCCCTGGAATGCATTACTACTCACAAAGCCAGTGGAAATGATGGTATTCCAGTTAAGCTATTTAAATCCCTAAAATGATGCTGTTAAATTGCTGCACTCAATATGCCAGAAAATTTTGAAAACACAATAGTGGCCACAGGATTGGAAAAGATCAGTTTATGTTTCAATTCTAAAGAAGAGCAATGCCAAATAATGTTCAAGCTAAAGTACAATAGTACTCCTCTCACATGCTAGCAAATGTCATGCTCAAAATCCTACAAGCTAGGCATCAGCAGTATGAAGTTTAAATTGGGTTCCAGAGAGACAGATGAACCAGAGACCAAATTTCCAACATTTTCTGAATTATGGAGAAAACAAGGGAATATAAAAAATGTATATTTCTGCTTCATTGACTATACAAAAGTGTTTGATTGTGTAGACCACAAAAAATTATGGCAAGACCATAAAGAGATGGGAGTACCAGACAACCGCACCTATTTTCTGAGAAACCTGGATGTAATTGGAGTAAATGTTAAGTTAAAACAAGGATGCATCAATTCACTCATGTTTTGAATGAGGGTGAAGGGGTTTTATCTGAGAACTGAATTTAATTTTTACTCTATTTACATATACTGTACCACAATTTCTTCTATAAATTGGCCATGCATGTTCTGATAATCTACTGTTCAGCGTGAAAGAGCACGAAGAACAGTAGCCTGTTTCAGTCATTATTTGACCCAGTTTTGTCACAATAGATAGAAAGAATGGCTAACCCTATCTGCACCCCAATTCCAATTCGCTTTCACCATGTGAGAAGGGTAAGTCTGAAGGAGAGAAATTCCAGCTCATAGGTAAAATAAGCATGTGAACATGAAGCCTGGAAAAATCTGCTTTCTTGCTCAAATGTAGGATTTGTATGTGAGCAGAAGCCTGTCCTATCCAGACTTATTCCTATCTATGTATATAAAATGCCACAGGCAGGGCCAGTATTTTGGTAATCCTGCATAGGTGATGACTTAATTAGGATACAGTGATAAATCACTGCCATTAATTTGTCTATGCAAATCCACTGCCGTTTCTGAAAGGTTTCCATCACAGCAGAAATAAACTAGTAGTGGAGGGGGGAAGAGCTAGGAAATGCAAAGAAGTAAATTTTGAAAAAGTAAATGATAAATGATATATAAACATATTGGGCGAACAATTGGCAAAGTGTTGAAACTAGTATATTTAGTGGCTCTGGTCAAATTCTGCTGATAACTTATAAGCAGGTCATAGCACTTCTGACTTGTTACCTGCTGACAAGTTGGAACCAACCTGTAGTGGCCCAATAGGTCTTTCAAGGTAAGAGAGAAATTTAAAGTGATTTTACCAGTTCCACTTCCCCAGTGAGTTTCCACAGCTGAACAGAGGTTCAAACCAAGGTCTCCTGAGACCTAGTCTGTCACTTTTTCCACAATACCACACTGGGTATCCCTTCTGTGCTTAGCAGCCTCTAAACACTCTTGTTAGACCCAGTGGTTGTATGCCCATTGAGAAAGCAAAGTGTCAACTGCAGTTTGGGCATTATTTTCGACTATCAATATTTATTATTTATAATACCTTGATCTTATCTTTCTATTAAAAGAGCACAGCTACTAAAATCATTACACATTATTTAAAACATTAAGACATTAAAATCTTTACCATAAATATAACAGAATGAATAGAAAAGATACATATTCACATCCTGACTAGAAGCAATGAGAAATGCTCTCGATTATAACATGCAGCTTATTGTTGAAGAGAATGCAAGCGCGGCGCCAAAATGGCCGCCGCGCCCTTTGCGGGCCCCCCCCATAGGACGAAGGCATCCGGGTAGTTAGGGGCGTGGCCAGCTCCCTTATAAAAGGGGTGGCCATGAGGCAGCCGAGCTGCCATTTTCCGAAGCGACGGAGCGGAGAAGTTTTTCCCCTCTTGTCTCCGTCGCTCTTACCTTGCCAGGGAAGCCTTTCTGGCTGCGAATTTTCTCTTTTGGCTTCCCTTAGATTTCCTGCCTGCGAAGAGGAGGGCGGCCGCGAGCGCGCCTCACGCTATTAGGAGGCGCAATCCGGGTCGGAGGACCGCGGTTGCACATCCCCAGCAGCCGCCTTTGCTGGTACCCACCGGGACCGGTGGAATGGGGTCTATTCCCCCTTGCCACCCGAGCATGGGTCCAGTGAGGGCTGTGGCCCGCGGCCCGCAAGCGGTGGACGCCGCTCCTGGTGCTTCCCATCCTGTTGGGCCTTCAGCCGCGGGGGCGCAGCTCACCCCGGGGCCTTCTAGCCTTGGGGGGTGGTGTGGCCCCTTGCCCTGACAGGTGCCTACATCGGCCCTACCGGGCCTCGGCGTGGGGCGATGGCCCTATTCGGGTCCCGGGGTACAGGGACCTGTACCTGTGCCGGTAGCAGGAGGGCCGACCGGCCCTTGGCCCCACGTCAGCATGGAGGTTTTACTGGCCCGCGTTGCGGCCCTTGAGGCGTCCTTGGCTCGGGCCAGCCATACTGGGGCTCCATTTGGGGTTCATTTCGACGCGTCGTCTGCTGGGCAGCGGCAGGCGACGGGACGGGTCTGAGCTGCTTGAGGCGTGGCACAACCTCGGCCTCTGCCTCGCAGCTCCCCAACCAACAGGCCGGTGCGGGTCAGCCCCCAGTGACGAGCTCTACGGCGGTCGTGAGCTCCGACGCCCCCAGTGGGCCGGAACCCCCGGTGGGGGCGGCCGCGGGGGTGCAGCACGTGAGTATGCGGTCCAAACTAGTGCACCTACACACGTGGCCACGTTGGGGGGGGGGCTTTCCAATGGCCTTGGCCTCGCGTGGGTGGTGCGTCGGTGCACCCGCTGACGCCCCACCCGGCAATGACAACTACCACTCAGGGCCCCGTGGTGGGGGGTGTTCCCTACCCTGAGGGGAATGTTTTGGGTGGCCGGGTTGGTCCAAGCCCCTATTCCTTACCGCTGAGTGACCACTTGGCTCAGGCCACCAGAGAGTAAATTTGGCGGGGGGAGTATGTGGATATCTTCTCACTCCTAAATAGAGTGCCCACCAAGGAGGAGAGGGAGGGGCAGAATGAGAAGGATAGTGGCTGGCACGTTGTTGCAAGCCACCACGTATGTGGGCCAAATGGTTGCCGGCCTGCATCGTATGCATGGCGGTGTACCTTTGGGCCCGGCCGGATTGGGCAATTCCGATGGTCCAGTATTTGGACAACGCCTACCGGGCGATGGTTTACTTTCAGGGCCCATCGTGGTTGGCTTGTGACGAGGAATGCCGTAGGTGGATTTCCCCGCACCCCGAGATTAGGTGGGATGAGCCAGGCCAGAGGCTGCGGCTTTTGTACGTGACGCCCACGCGCCCTGCGCCCGGGGAGATATACCATTGTGGGCATGCGGTCCAGCAGGCGGCCCCAGCATAGGTCACCTGCCAGGGGGCGGGGCGGGGGGTTCCAGCCCGCCTGCTGTGCTGGACTTTCTTGTCCAATGGCTCCTACATGGGAAGAATTGCAAATACAGACAGGAGTGTCCCACCTGTGTTGGCCCCCATGCGGCCTCTGCCTGTCCCAGGCCTAGAAGGATGCGGGGCAGAGGGTGGGGCAGACAGGGGGCTGGCAAGACTGCCGCAGATGGATCTAGTCCACCGATGGTCTCCCTCCCCATTTAAGGTGGACATGTTGGAGCGTTGGCTCACATTGTACCCGAAGGGAGAGGATGCGGATTATCTCCTTCAGGGTTCTAGGCAGGGGTTCCGGATCCCTTTCAGGGGTAATAGGTCCCCTCAGGATGCCCCCAATCTTTTATCCCTTAAGGGGAGGGAGGAGGTGGCTGTTGCCAGCTTTGACAAGAGGGTCTATGCGGGCGGGGTCGTTGGCCCTGTCCCTGCACCCCCGTCCCGGGGAGCATATTATTTCAATGATGCCATGCCTTTTGGCTATTCCATTGGGGCTCGGTATTCGAGCGTTTCACCACTTTCCTAGAGTGGGCTTTTGTCCGCAGGTCAGGGTCCCGGTCTGTAGCCCATTCCCTGGATGGTTTTATTCGGGGCTGAACGGGGCTGGGACACGTACACACGACTCCTCAACACATTTCAGACGCTAATGGAGGAACTTGGTGTCCCTTTAGCGCCCGAAAAGACCGAGGGCTCATCTCCACAGCTAGTATTCCTGGGGTGGAGAGTAACACGGTAGCCCAGGATTCTAGGTTGCAGTGGGATAAGGTGTCAGGGCTAGTGGCCCTTATCTCGGACTTGCTGGCCGAACGCATGGCATCACTGAGGGAACTTCTGGTGCTACATGGTCACCCTAATTTTGCTGGCAGGGTCGTCGCACCGGGCAGGGCATTTGCTCTGCGCTGGTGCGATGCCATGGCGGGATTATCCAGGCCCCACCATAGGCTTAGATTTACCCGGGGTATCGGGGCAGACGTGCTTGTCTGGCCATAGATCCAGAGGCAGTTCAACGGGGTGTCATTTTGGGGTCTGATCTCCTGGTTCCCCCTTGCTTTCAGATGCAGTCCGATGCCTCAGGATTCCTGGGTTTATGGGATGTACTTCAATTGTAAGTGGGCCTATGGTGGGTGGCCACCATCCTGGGCAGGCGAGGGTCACCTGCATGGTCTCACGTATCTGGAATGTTTCCCTATCCTGGGTGCTTTGATGCTATGGGGCAAGGAGTGGGACAACTCGGTTGTGCAATTTTGGCGCGACAACGCGGCTGTTGTCCGCATCGTCAAGGCACAGATTTCCAAATTGCCCGGGGTTATGGAGCTAGTGCGCTGGTTTGTGTTATGCAACCCGTGCCTCAACGTTCCCTTCAGGGCCAGGCATGTCCCAAGGGTTGATAATGATATTGCTGCTGCTTTCTCCCGCCTGCAGATCTCCCGGTTCCGTGCCTCGGCCCCGGATGCGGTGGACTTTCCCTCGCCACTCCCGGACGAGAGATGGAACATTGGCAAGGAGAGGTGCACCGGGCGATTGGCCTGTCACTAGCGCCATGCATGAGTAAGGCGTATCACCACGCATTTAGTTCCTTCAGAGCATTATGTACTCAATTTCGACTGCCAGGAACCTGGCCGATCCCAGTAGCCCATGTTCTGCGGTTCATGGTTTACCTGTATGCCCAGGGCCTTGCACCACGCACCATAGCATCTCAGCTGTCGGGTTGGCTTTTATGGCCAAAGTGGGAGGTAGTGTGGACAGCACCAATGCCTTCCGTGTGAGACATGTTTGGGAGGGGTGGGTGCGCGTGCGCGGGCGTTTCCCGGGCGACCGCCACCCGATTTACCCAGGGGCCTTTTTTACCCAATTGGCCCGGGGCTGGCCTGGCAGATGAGGCAGCCCATTTCATGCGGCTACTACGGTGGCCTTTTTGGAGGCGCTCCGCATCGGCGAGCTTGAGATGCTGAATAAGGCGGATGCAAGATTTTCCCAGGGTTTTTACCCAATTGGCCCGGGGCTGGCCTGGCCTCAGTTTTGATAAATGAGGCAGCCCACTTCATGCGGCTACAACGGTGGCCTTTTTGGAGCGCTCCGCATCGGCGAGCTTGAGATGCTGAGTAAGGCGGTTGCAAGATTTTCCCAGGGTTTTTACCCAATTGGCCCGGGGCTGGCCTGGCCTCTGTTTTGATAGATGCGGCAGCCCATTTCATGCGGCTACTACGGTGGCCTTTTTGGAGGCGCTCCGCGTCAGCGAGCTTGAGATGCTGAATAAGGCGGATGCAAGAATTTCCCAGGGTTTTTACCCAATTGGCCCGGGGCTGGCCTGGCCTCTGTTTGGGTAAATGAGGCAGCCCACTTCATGCGGCTACAACGGTGGCCTTTTTGGAGCGCTCCGCATCAGCGAGATTGAGATGCTGTATAAGGCGGATGCAAGTCGTAGGGCACTGGAACTCGAAGATGTCTGTGTGGACAATATTGGGCTCAGTTGGGGATACGCTCCTCTAAAACGAATCAGCACAGCGTAAGCAGTGGAGTAGACTGCTACGATGTTCCTCGACAGACATCTGTCCGGTTGGTGCCCTACAGGATTTCCGTGCACTGTGTGGCACGCACCATGGCACATTTTTTCTGTCACCAACGTGGGTCTTCTATTCTAAATCCCAATTTGGAGGGTGGTGGGAAGGCACTAGACAGTGTTGGCCTCTCAGGGGCTCGTTGCGGCGCCCGTTCGCTCTGCATAGGGGCGGCTTCTGCTGCAGTTGTTTTTTGGGTACTACAGGGCTGAAATACGCCGCATGGGAGGGTGGGGATCACAATGTTTTCAGTTTTGTCTTCGCCCTCCTCAACTGTGAGTACCAGTTTTAGTCACTGCACTTTTTCTCCCCCCCCCTTCCCTTTTTTACTTGACAGACCCTGGGTGTCGTTTTACACCGGTGACAGTATGCCTGGTGGGCCGTAGCCAGGTGCACAGGGCAGCGCGTTACGCTGCATGGAGCAGCGCGTTACGCTGTGGCGACAGAGTGGGTACCCGACTGGGACAGGGTGCATCCGCACGTCGGACACGATACCGCGGTATGCTTACAGGGGGGCGTTCGGCCTCGGGGCTCTTGACTGAGCCGACGCTCCGTGAACGGGGCTATTGCCCGGTTCCCTTGACAAGGGCGGGGGATGCGTCATTAGCCTCCCCGCCATCAGTTTGCAAATTTACGAGCTTTACTCAGGGGATGGGGCCCATCTGTCGCAGGGAGGTATGGACCTCCGGATTACTGGACTGGCGAGCAGGCCTGTCGACCGAGCTGACGGTCTTCGGGGGGGGGGGCGGTGAGCCTTTGCAAGCCTCCCCGTGTGGCGGGTATCACTGGTAAGGTAAACATTATGACCCACAGGTATCCGGCAGGTTCGCAATTGACTGGACAACAATAGACAGGCATAAGTTGGTTAAACGTTGTCCGGTCAACGACGAACTAGGCGACGGGGTGATGGCGATAGCTAGCCAGCATGCATCACCCCGTGATTCCACGGATACGCGTCAGAGGGTGGGGTCATTAGTTAGATATTGACTACGGTCAACAATTTGTTTGTTGTAAACAAACAAATTGATACAAATTGATACATTGTAACCAATTGCCGTTGGCAATTTTGGGGTGGTACCTTACCAGTGTTACTTCGGCCTGCTTGCCTTAAGAATTATGATTGGTCGTTTTACCAATAGAAATGTATAATTCGGACTAGGGTATGAATCAATAAATGTGGCCCGATGCTGTTATCCACTTTTACCGGTGTCTGAGTCCTTTATTGGGGGGTGCGCCTGCAAAGCCTGCTACTACATGCCCATCCAACTGTCCTCAAATTGCCAGATCCAGAAGCTCTATGGGAAAGGGGAGATCATGATACAACTAGCCTAAATACATTAGGCTAGGTTTAAAATCAGGGTTGAATTTGATATGATATGATAGGGATCCCATACACTGATTAACACCAACTTAAGTTTCCAGAGCAATGTTTCCCAACCTTTGGCAGTCACAACAGCAATTCCCAGAAGCCAAAGCACTGATCAGCCAGTGTGGTGACCCAGTCTTCTGGGAATTGAAGCCCCCCTGTGGGACATGGGCCCCACATTGGAAACCACTGTTCTAGATGCTCTTCAGTAGCAGTCACATGTAAAGCACATTAGATTGGTGTAGAAAGAATGTAACCAAGGCATGAACAGCTTTTGTCAGCTCAGACCTGTTGACGAAAATGCATATCTGGCAATTTAAACAAAGCTATTCTGATACCACTTCTGCCACATCACTTCTGATGTGAAAATCTTGCTCAGAGACATGATGAATGTCCAAATTGAGAACCTGATTTGTTACATGGAGCACATCCCCTTCCAGAACAGCTAAAATCTCAATCCTTATAAGAACATAAGAACATAAGAACAGCCTTGCTGGAACAGGCCACAGCCCATCCAGTCCAGCATTCTGTCTCACACAGTGGCTCACCATTTACTTCAGGGTATTCCCAAGGAGATGCCTTCACCTGCTTAGGATTCCCTGGAAATGGCATTGAGAGATATCCTGCCTATCTCTCCAACCCGGAGGTTGTCCTTAGGTAGCCATAATTATAGCCATTGATAGCCTTGTCCTCCATGAACTTTTCTAATCCTTTCTTAAAGCTGTGAAGACTGACAGCTGTCACCACTTCTTCTGGCAGGGAGTTCCATAGACCAGTAATCCTCTGGGTGAAAAAGTACTTTCTCTTATTTGTTTGAGAACTAGTACCCAAAAGTTTCATGGAGTGTCCCCTAGTTCTAGTGTTGTGCGATAGGGAAAACAGTTTTTCCTTATCTACCTTGTCCACACCGTGCATGATTTTATAAACTTCAATCAGGTCACCTCTTAGACGCCGTCGTTCAAGAGTGAAAAGGCCCAACCGTTGCAGCCTCAGATGGTAAGGAAGGTGTTCCAGTCCCCTAATCATTCTGGTTGCCCTCCTCTGTACTTTCTCCAACTCCATAATATCCTTCTGGAGGTATGGCGACCAGAACTGTACACAATATTCCAGATGGGGCCTCACCATAGATTTATAAAGAGGCAAAATGACACTTGCTGACTTATTTTCTATACCCTTCCTAATGATCCCTAACATTGAGTTTGCTTTTTTCACTGCTGAGGCACACTGGGTTGACACCTTCATTGAGCTGTCCACCAGGACACCAAGGTCCCTTTCCTGGTTTGTCGCAGAGAGTTCAGACCCCATCAGTTTATAAATGTAATTGGGTTTTTTTGCCCCAACATGCATCACTCTGCACTTACTGATGTTGAAGCTCATTTGCCACTGTTTTGCCCACTCCCCCAGTGTCAAGAGATCCCTCTGGAGCTCTTCACAATCTCTCACAGTTTTCACTACCCTGTATAATTTAGTGTCGTCAGCAAATTTGGCTACCTTGCTTTTTACTCCTACCTCTAGATCATTTATGAAGAGGTTGAAAAGCAGGGGTCCCAGTACTGAACCTTGGGGGACCCCACTCTTTACTTCCCTCCACTTGGAGAAGTGTCCATTTAGTGCTACCCTCTGTTTCCTGTCCCTTAGCCAGTTGCTGATCCAGGACAAGACCTGTCCCTTTATTCCATGACTGGTAAGTTTATTCAAGAGCCTTTGGTGTGGGACCTTGTCAAAAGCCTTCTGAAAGTCCAGATAAACAATGTCAACTGGGTCCCCCTTATCCACATGCTTGTTGACACTCTCAAAAAATTCCAACAGATTAGTGAGGCATGATTTGCCCTTGCAAAAGCCATGTTGGCTCTCCTTTAGCAGTGCCTTCTCTTCTATGTAACTATTAATTCTGTCTTTTAGGATGGTTTCCATCACTTTACCTGGGACACATGTCAAACTGACAGGCCGGTAATTTCCTGGATCACACCTGGATCCTTTTTTGAAAATTGGTGTTACATTCGCTACCTTCCAGTCATCAGGCACAAAGCCTGATTTGAGGGAAAGATTATATATTTTGGCTAGGATATCAGCAATTTCATCTTTAAGTTCCCTGAGAACTCGTGGATGGATGCCATCTGGTCCTGGCGATTTGTTAGTGTTTAGCTTAACAAGACATGCAAGGACCTCCTCCCTGGTTATTTCTATCTTGCTTAATTCTTCGGTTTCCCTCCCTACGAAGATAGGCTCTGTTTTGGGCATGTGGTCTCTGTCTTCTTCAGTGAATACTGAAGCAAAGAATTCATTGAGTCTCTCTGCAATCTCTGTTTCCTCTTTAATAACCCCTTCCCTTCCATTGTCATCTAATGGTCCAATGGCCTTCCTAGTTGGGTTCTTACTTCTAATGTACTTAAAGAAGTCTTTGTTATTTCTCTGAGTATTTTTAGCTATACGCTCCTCAAAGTCTTGCTTTGCTTTCCTGATTTTTGCCTTGCATTTGTTCTGCCAGAATTTATGTTTCTGCCTGCTGTCCTCATTTGGACAAGCCTTCCATCTTCTAAATGAGCTTTTCTTGCTCTTGATCACTTCCCGAACAGCTCCTGTAAGCCACATCGGAGTCCTCTTGGACCTGGCAGTGCCCTTTTTCCTTTTGGGTATGCATTCCAATTGAGCCTCTGTTATTGTTTTTGTAAACAGCCTCCATGCCTCTTGGAGTGTTTGGACTCTCTCAATTTTCCCTTTCAGTTTCTTTTTTACTAGTTTCCTCATCTTTGGGAAATTTCCTTTTTGAAAATTTAAGGTCTCTGTGTTAGATTTTATCAGTGACTTGCGGTCTATGATCAAGTTAAACATAATTGAGTTGTGGTCACTGTTCCCTATTGGATCAGTCACATTAACATCTTGCACCAGATCCTGAGTATTACTCAGAATCAAGTCAAGGATTCTTGTACCTCTAGTTGGGTCTTCAACCATCTGTCCCAGGGAACAATCATTGAGCATATCTAGGAACTTTATCTCTTTATCATGTGCTGAACAACAGTTCACCCAGTCTATGTGAGGGTAATTGAAGTCTCCCATTATAACCAGGCTTCCCTTCTTGGATGTCTCCTTTACAACATTCTCCAACTGCCAGTCTCCCTCAAGAGTTTGAGTCGGAGGCCGATAGTATATGCCTACTGTTAGACCATCCTTGTGGCCTGGTACTCTTACCCACAGAGCTTCTAATGGTGACTCCAAATCACCTAGATATTCCAATTCATACGATTTTATCACTTCTTTGACATACAAGGCTACACCACCTCCTGTTTGCCCCTTCCTATCCTTCCTGTACAGTTTGTAGCCTGGGATAACTGTATCCCATTGGTTATCATCCGTCCACCAGGTTTCAGTGATACCAATAATATCAATATTTTTATCTATTGCTAAGTATTCCAGCTCCCCTATTTTGTTCCGGAGGCTTCTGGCATTTGTATACAAGCATTTATATATGCTTTCCTGATACAGTCTTTTGAGTCTAGTTGCATTGTTAGACTGCCTCTTGCATCCTTCTGCTAGAGTGCTGGTGACTAGCTCCTTGCTCTGCTCAGTAATTTTTGCATCCTCCTCACTATGTGAGACCTTCTACTGAGTAGCAGCATTCCCATCTTGTCAAAGGCTATTTTGTGCTTTTTCGCGTCAGTCAGCCCATTGTTGAACTCAAGCAAAGTTCAATGAGATTGTTAACTGTTTCCTTGACCTCACATGACCATTGCTGAACCAGAACTCAATATTTTGTCTAAATGTGATGTTCTAGAATCTAGAAGATCTAATTCAGGCACATAAGAGGCTATTTTAAAATGACCTATTTTTCACCTACAGGTGTGCCAGAACTGGAGCACAGTGGTGGGCTGGCCCACAGGACTGAGCCCAGAACCATGGTTCCCCCCTTGGGTGCCAATCCAAAGAGGCGAGTTGGGCTGTGATGCCCGGAACGATCAAGCGAACGAGCAGGGCTGCGTGTTTCTCTGCCTGCCTTCTCCTCCTTTGCTGCCAAAGATAAGCTTAGAAAAACAACTCCATTTATTGTTGAGCTGCAGTGGCTTAGTGGTTGCAATTTTTCCTTGTAAGCAAGAGGTTGTCGGTTCGAATCCCCAGAGGGGAGTTGAAATTAGAAGGTAAGTGGGAACATATATATTTTGTTAGGGTTAAATGCCATCATCACTCCCTGTCCAGCGCCCTTTTAGCATAGCCAGCACACCCCTGCTGGAGCATATGGCAATATTGTATTTAGGGAAAATAAAAATGGCAGTCACAACAGCAGCTGCCAAAATTATGGAGCCATCCTGAGTAAATCCACACAACATCCCATGCTTACATGAAGGCTGAAAGAAAAATCTAATAATGTTTGGCATTCATCTAGTGACCTATTACAGAAAAGGCGTGCATTCTGCCACTGATTTATGGCGGATTCTTGCCTCTTCACTTGGCCTAACTAAACACAGAGGTAAGATTATGTAGACTGTCAATTTAAATTCTATCATATGTGACCCTTGTTCCCACCATATCTACTGTATTCCTCTGTGTTCAGTAATGTTTTAGAGTGGTTTCATAAGCTTTGTAAAAAAATTTTTTATAATAATTCCCTCTGTGGAAATGTAAATCTTTTGAATTCTTTTTTCTACTATGATTTTTTTAAAGAAAGGGAGGAGGTGAAATGCACTTGCTATGTATTTCACTTCCTGTAGTAAATCTGTTTAAAATATGACTTGTCTCAAAGTACCTTTATATTTAGTCAGGAGTATTGTATTTTACAACTTTTGCATCTTCATATGTTCCAGTCCTATGAATTCTCTAAGCACATAATTTGGCACAGTCTACCAAGGGATAGTGAGAGTCAGGAAATAAAGATCTTAAGGAAATGGATCATAGTAACAAGACTGCAGAAGAATATGGGTTTGAGAAAGATGGTTAGGAAAGGTTTATATATTGATGCCACATTGATGGAATCCAGTGTGGTGCAGATCAAAGCATGCAGGGCAGGTGGATGTGGCCCTAAACCAAAGAGCAAGATTGGTCATAAGATGCCTAAAACCAACCCCGTTACAAAAAATGTGTTACTTAGCTGGCATCCCTGCATCAAAATTCTGTCAAGAAAGTGCTGCTCAGAAAGAGTGGGTCAAAGCAAGTTCCTTGGAAATACACCTGCTATTTGATCACCAACCACCAAAGCAGAGACTGAAATCAAGGCATAGCTTCCTCACAATGTCTTTCCCTCTGAATAACCAGCCCCCACAGACGGCCTTAGAACTATGAAAGGTGAGCAAGGAGCTACCAGATAACTGGGCAGAAACACATGAATATCTACTGCCTGGCCAAGAATAACCATGACCTGTGTGGAAAGATTTAAATAGACTGAGTGCAGGCATAGGAAGATCAAGGGCTAATCTGAGAAAGTGGGGTTTCCCTGTAGATGACAGCCTGTGTGAATGCAGAGAAATGCAAACTATCTCCCATATTATACAATGCACATGATGCCCCTCAACGTGCACTGAGGAGGACCTTACTTTGACAAGAGGAAATGCTGCTGAAGTGGCCCGATATTGGGCAGATGTCATCTAGCCCTTTTAAATTCTATTTTGTTTTTAGATGTGTTAATTTTAGTTTTGTATATTATTATATGCTGGTGGTGAATCTGACACGAATAAAGAAAGAATTGATGGGATTATTTTAGTCACAGTCTGTCTATTAGTCACTGTAAAGAACCTACAGACTCTATTAGACTTGGAGGAAAAACAACAATTGTTTCAAAATTATTGGTGACATGGTCAGTTTGATGCCTTCAGTGCCTGCATTTTCTGGAACTTTAAATATGGTTAATGACTGGCTTTGCATAATTTTAGTAAATTAATTGACTCATATACACTTTGTATATAGAAAGATGAAACTAAAACTGATTAGTTTAAACTGTCTAATCTAATGGCTTTGATACAGCTTGATAGATAATATGGACACATTATGGAAATTCTTGGGAGACAAGCTACGAGAAACTTGGGAAACATAGTGAAAAGCAGAGACATCACATTGCAAACAAAATTTTGCATAGTCAAAGCAATGTTATTCTCTGTGGTGAATGTATGGCTGTGAGAGCTGGACCATTAGGAAAGCTGAACGCAGAAGAATAGACGCCTTTGAAATGTGGTGTTGGAGGAGAGTTTTGAGAGTCCCCTGGACAGTGAGAAGAACAAATGGGTCAATCTTAGAAGGACAAATAGTAGAGATGAAGTACTTTGGACATCAAATGAGAAGGGAGGATTCACTTGAGAAGGCCTTGATGCTGGGAAAGGTGGAGGGCAAAAGAAGAAGGGGGAGGCCAAAGATGAGATGGCTAGATGGTGTTGTGGACACAATGGGCACAGAACTGGGAGGGCTGAGGAGGATGGTGCCTGGAGGAAAACGGTCCATAGGGTCGCAAAGGGTCGGAATCGACTGTGCGACGGAACAACAAAAATAGAAATGTGGGAAGTCCAGTACAATGCTACTGCCAAAAATGGGGAAATGCTTAATTATGTAAATGGTGGCTCAAATGAATGACAGAAAGAAGAACATGTAAAGCAAGAATAGGGACTGGATTAGAATTCCCATCTGTCCAAGACAGCATAGTCATTAGTCATAGGTTGTGGGAGTTGTAGTGTAACAACATCTAAAGGGCTACAACTCTCCCAGGTCAAATCTAAAGCATGGTTCTATTTCTTGCTTTCAACAGTGTGCAAAAGGCTGTGCTTCCACATCTGTTGTCAAAGAACACTGATTAGGGCAACAAGGTCAAACTGAGGTTAAACTAGTATTTTTATTATGAGCCCCAGAGCTGTCTCAAAGGAGTCTGAGAGCTGAGATCAGAAGCTCACAACAGGCACATAGGAGCAGAAGAAACAGATGCAATTTAGCTTAAGAATTCATGAGGGAGGGAGAGTTCACAGATATATTAGCAAGCCAGATTCAGGAAATCAGAGCAGGAAGTGGATTCATGAAATAGAAATCAACGTACAAGCAAAAGAATAGAGCAATAATTTTAGTGAGTAAAATGAGTTATGGATGACTGAGAATTTTATTCAGTTTGATTTTTTACAGGAACTTTCCCAAACTCACAGATTCCTTCACAAAGCCAAAGGGAAGAATTTTAAATTTTAAAAATTTATATGTCAGAGAAAAGAAAATCAATCGAGTTGCCCAGTCAAACATAAGACTTTGAGTGTTTAGTTCTTTAATCTCTGGTTTTGGATTTCTGTGTATATATCTATAGAACTACAGTTATGAAATCTAGGACCAATGCAGTGGTGGGCATGAGCAGGTTTGCACCAGTTTGCCAGAACTGGTAGCAGAAATTCTGGCTGGCCCTGCCCATCAAAATTTTGAAATAAAGTAGTCCTAATTTAGGTGCAACGCAGGGCTTTCCCTCTGGCCACACCCACCATACCATGCCCACAGTGTGGTAGTAAAAAATTTTTTTGGAGCCCACTACTGGACCAATGCTATATTACAGAGTACAGTGGTACCTTGCTTAAAGAGCACAATGTGTTCCATGGGATTTATTTATTTATTTCTAGATTTGTATAGCCGCCTTTCTCGCCTAAGCGACCCAAGGTGGCTCACAGCAATGGTCAAAAAACCCTTCCCCCATACAGTTAAAGCCAAGTACTAAAACTATTTAAAACATCTATAAAAACCTCCCTGATGCCTTTTAAAAGAGGGACCCCTGGGCAGGAGAAAAGAAAACCCAGGACAGGGCTAAATGAGCCAGCAGGGTTGGGTTGTGGTGTCAACACCTCTTGGCAAAGCCATGTTTTTAAAGCCTTCCTGAAGGGGGGCAACTCCGCCTGGAGGTGCAGTTCTGGTGGCAGGAGGTTTCAAAGGGCTGGAGCAGACACCAAGAAGGCTCTCTTCATGGTCCCAGTGAGATGAGCCTCCCTAGCTTTAAGCGAGTTTGCTCTTTAAGCGAAACACCACTGTAAGTGACTAATTGTGACTTCTGGCCGTGGGGGGGATTGCAAACCCCGATTTAGTTGTTAAGCGAGTTTTTGGTTAGTTTTAGTTGTTAAGCAAGGTGACCATTCAGAGAAAATCCTGCTCTTTAAACAAGTTAGTCTCTAAGCGAAGCACTCTTTATGTAAGATTTTACTGTAATTAAAAGAAATAAACATCTTTCTATCCAAACACAGGTAAAGGTAAAGGTAAAATTTTCCCTTTGCTTGAGAGACAGTTGTGTCTGACTCTAGGGGTGGTTCTCATCTCCATCTGCAGACATTTTGATGGTCATATGACAGGCATGACTAAATACCCAACCACACAGAATGCTGTTACCTTTCCTGTTGAAATGGTACCTATTTATCAACTTGCAATTTCTTGCTTTTGAACTGCTAGGTTGACAGGAGCTAGGACAGACAATGGGTGCTCACTCCATCCTGCAGCTGGGACACAAGTGTTTTAGGCATTAGAAGCATTACTAATTACCAGTTTTCTCTTGCACACAGTTTGGCCCTATGTGTCTGCTTGAAGGACCATTCAGAGTACAATATGGTGACCCATTCAGAAATAAGCATACTGGAAAAATGCAAAAAGTGTTAAGCAGCTGTTCAGCATGATTTAGTGAGAAATGAATCACAGCAGCATCTGGAATGTCAGGAAGCAAACTCTGAGATCCCTGCGTTGTGATTCTTTCCATACAATACAAAGTAAAACCCCATGAAATCAACAGAATGTTTACACTATCATTTTGCCTCTCATTTAATGATGCTCCTTTTCTCCAAGATATTCAGATGACTGAACATGGAAAGCAACAACAAAGAGATAGCATGCTGGTAGATCTTGGATGCTGCCACCCATGATTTTAATATGATGCAATTACCAACTACCATATCACTGACTGACACTTGGAAATATAAAGCCAACAAGCCCATCTAATCAAGAGGATTATCAAGTGATAAACGAAAATAGTCTAGAGAGAAAACATATGTGAAACCGCTGGCAGATAAGATCAACACACAGATTTAAAGGTGATTCTCTAACACGTGAAGGTGAGGACTAACTGTTTCATTACAAGCATGCCGAAGAACTTGTGATGGCCAAGAGTCAGATTTCCAGAGGAAATTCCTAATCACCTAACCAAAACATTATGTTGGCCAAAACATAATACAAAGGAGGGAGTGGTGGTGGAATCCAGTGTTCTGACATTTAGTTTGCAAATCTCTAGCAACTCTCTGACAATGGGTGGTCAGGAGAGATTCCACAGTTTCCAGACCAGGTGCAAGAAGCCAAAGTGGAACTTTATGTTGTTACATTTTTAATGGTAGCTTAATTTTTGTTTCAAGCCCCCACCACTTTTGCTGTTTTTTTTAAAAAGAGAGTGTTTTGTGTGTGTGTGTGTGTATGTGTGTGTATGTCTCTCTTTCTCTCTGTGTCTTTTAGTTGCATCACTAAATAATTAATTGTGTGCCATCAAGTCAATTCTGTCTCATGGCGATCCTTTCCAGGGTTTTCTAGGTAAAGAATACACAGAATTGGTCTACCATTCCCTTTTTCTGCTGTCTCCCGGGTGCTGTGTAGCTTTGTCCATGTTGCACAGGATGGCTCTTCTCCTTGGAAGCATAGCGGGAAATTGAATTCCCATATTCTATTCCTCAGACAGATACCTAAAACACAGACAGTATATTTAAAGGTTGCTGTGTTTCTTTTCAAAAATTAACTCCCTTGAGCATCATAGTAAAAATAGAATACAACCAGAATAAGTACTAATAGATTTTAGAACTCTTTTTATTCATTTGGAAAACCATTGCTGATCTATTGTCTTCTTCCAATCAAAACTGATTGATAATAAACAGATTTGCAAAATAATAATTATAAAGCTTTCTCACTTCCTCCTCTTGAAAGCAATTCCTCCTGAGTATAAATTCCAAACAAGAATTTAATAATTATTTTTGCATTGTCAGTGTAATGCAAATCTAGTGGAAGAATCCATAGCATACAGGCCAGGAGTGGGTGTTCACTATAACAGATGTTTAAAAAAAGAACAAATTATGTGTTTAATCCATTTATTACCCAGAGAAGCAGTTCTGGGAATAATTAGTGTCATTCACTACTTCCTTAACACATTCAAAGCACAAAGTCCATTACAACTTTTAGCTTCCATTTTATAATATCTTCATTAACGTGAGGTGTAACTAGACTACTATGTGGTCAATGTTGCGGAATTATAATCACCTGCACCTATACAAGCCGTTGGAATATAATGTGTAAATGACAGGAGTAAACACAAATTTAAGTTGGTTAATTGAATGAACAGCTTAAAATGCCTTTACATCTGCTTGGAGATAGTCAGATGAGACAGGAAGCATGCTTCATGCTTTATATTGCTATATGTCCCCTGATTTCTAATGTAAAATGTAAAATGTCCGCATCTCTATGTTAACAGATGAGAAGCTGCCCCTGTATACCCAATTCTTAGCCCAGACCCCATCTAGGTGTAACAGCAGAAACATTGGCTAAATATGTGAGGAATGGAGAACAAGTTAGCTTCACTACTTCCCTGTGGGTTTCTATTGTTCTCCTACTATAGAGTGGTTTAAGAAAAAATGAGGTTCTTAGGCATGGAGCTCACCACAGAACCATGAATAATTGAAAATTGTCTTTTAAAGGGGGCATGGCTAAGATGGCCGACGAGTAACATCTTGATCCGGACGCTCGTGCCTATCAAAGTGGTAATCAATGTGATCGAGCAAAATGGGAAAACTTTAAAGTGGTAATTTTTGGTGATAAGACTCCTGCTTGCCTTTTTGGAAAGTTTTGGAAAGTTTCGAGGTCGGACGGTCGAAGTTTGGGAGGCTTTTCTGGGCAGGCGAGGCTCGCGACGGAAGTCGCGGCTTTTCCTGCCGAGGAGCCGAGAACGGGATTAGCGAGATGGCGGAGATTTGTGGCAGCAGTGGAATTGGCAAGAAAACAATTGTATGTAAGTGCATGACAGACTATATGGAAAAGTTAAAGTTAAAGTTAACTGGGGATTTTGCTTAGAAGAGCCTGGACTTGGAAGCGGGTGGAAGTGGATGAAATCAGGTGGTCGTCCCGTTAATGGCGGCGGACCTGGAAAACGAAAGTGACTTTGTCTTGGTCTATGGTCTCCCTGCGCCCCAGGAGAACCGCGCCGTGTTTTGGTGACAATAAAGTGGCTTAAGAAGTTTTCGTCTGGGCTCAAGTATTGGAAGGCTGCAGTGCGTTTCCAGTTTAGAGTGTGTGGGGAAAGTCTGCCATTCCACAGAAGAAGAAGGGGCGTTTCCCCTGAAGTTACTGTAACCGCTGGAAAATGGCGCTTTGATTTGTCCGCTTCAAGAGAAGGCTTAACTTGTTTCTTTTTTTTTACTCCTTCACCGTGTGGATTACAAATACCATTTTCTTTTTTTGGACACATTGCTCCTCACGTCTTTCTTCCTTCCTGCTTGGATTTTGGGCTTTTTTCCCCTCTCACCCCCCCCCCTGGTGGCTTTGACTCAAATGAAAATTTCTGGGTGACTGTTTCCTTGGAGCCTTTATTTTCGTGGTTTGGAAGACGAACAGTTGGACTGCTTGCTTTGGGGAAACGGGTCAGATGTGGATTATTATTTTCTTTCCTTCTCTTTTTCCTGGGTTTGCTTGGAGTATTCCGGTTCCTTTCTTTTTTTTTTGTGGATTATAGTATCTAACTCCTTGCTGGATTTCTTCCTCCCTGCAAGTTTTGTCTGCCTTGTTTGGATACGTGGCACCAGTGGCTGCAGTGCTATAGGCTTGTTGGACTGACTAAATCTTTACAACGGTCTGCAACACTGGACTCTTTTATTGCGTCTTATCATGGATAAAGGCACAAGAGGGAAAGCAAAAGAGGAAGAACCAGTAGTGAAGTCTAAGAGGAAAGAAAAAGCACCAATGGAAGAAGCCCCTCAGTCTTCATCACCGCCCCCGGAGCCTTATGATCAAACTCAAATTATGGTGGAAATTGGCAAATTGTTTCAGAAATTGGAGAAGAATGAGGAATCAAGGGTGAAAGATAGAAATGAAATGATGAAAAAGCAAGATAAGGTGGTATCATCTGTTGCAGACTTTTCAAAAAAGGTGGACTTAAGCTTGCAAAAAATAGAGGGAAATGTGAAATTGATCCAAAATGAGGTAATTGCCATAAAAAGGGAAATAAAAGGGACTCAGGAGGCGGTGCGGGAGAATAAGCTGAAATTGGATGAGCAAGAGAGAAGGATTGATGCTGTGGAAGATATGATGAGAAAGCAGAATATTGTGATCCGTCAGGTGGTTGAACGGACACCGGATCAGTTAAGAGAAAGAGTGGTTCAGTGGTTAAATGGTTTGAATATGGGAAAGGAATTTGTTCAGGAAGATTTTGTAAGTGTATTTAGGGTGGGCCCAAGAGGAGGGAGGGTGGTTCAAAGAAATGTTTTGGTAAAATTTGCAAACTGGAGTGATAAGTTAAGAGTAATGGCTTTTCTGAAATGAGCTGGACCTGATGCCCTGAAATTTGATGGTTCTGATGTAGAAGTTTATAATGATATTTCATTGAAAGAAAGAACATGGAGATATAAGATGAGGCCTGTAACTAAATTGCTGATGAGTAAAAATATAAGGTATAACTGGAGATTCCCACAGCAACTGCGCTTTTTTTACGATAAAAGAATGCAAGTAATTGATGAAGGGGCTAATCCATTGGAGTATTTGAGCTTGCTGGAGTTAGTGAAAATAGACTCGGAAGAGTGGATAAATCTTAAGAAGGAATTGATGGAATCGGGAGCCTTGGGGAGGGAGTATGAGAGGTCGGAGGCCGGTGGTGCAACAGGTGGAACACCTCAGGGAAGGGAAGAGGAGGAGGAGCTGTCGTTGATCATGGTGGAGGAGGAGACAAGTAAGGAGCAATGAGAAGTAGATTATTAAAAACTAAAGCATTTAAATGATATAGAAGGGTGAGTAGCGCATAGCACTGGTAAGAAGGCACATCTTGCATGTCCCCCCTCTCCCCTCTTTGGTTGTCAAAGGCGGCTTTTTTTTTTGGAAGAAGGTGGGGAGAGAGATAGTGAGTGTTTTATGTAGATTTGTATGTTTATGGGGGCAGGGGTTGGTGGAGTCACGCCCAATGGAGAGTTTAGAAATTAGAAAGGAAATGGATTATGGGAAATATTAAAATATTAACATGGAATGTGAAGGGTACAGGTTCTGTCCTTAAGAGGCGGAGGCTGGAACTGGCGTTGAAGAAAGATAGACCCAATATAGTGTTCTTACAGGAAATGCACCAGAAATCAAAAGACACGAATAAACTTTTTCTGGGATGGATTCAACATTACGAGATGGCGTTTGGAACTTCAAAAGCGAGAGGGGTGGCAATTATGATTTCTAAAAAATTAGGATTTGAGATTACAAAAAGTGTTGCTGACCAAGAGGGTAGATACTTGATTGTAAGAGGAAAAATAGAGGATGAGGAAATCATGTTGGTAAATATTTATGCTCCAAATGATCATCAAGCGGACTTTTTAGAAAAAGTTCGGAAAATAGTGGAACCAGAGAATGTTGCAAAAACTATTGTGGCTGGAGATTTTAATTTGATAAGGTCAGGCTTAGATTGTATGAATATAGCAAGAAGTGGAATTGGCTTGAAAGGGAAGGTTTTGGATAAATGGATGGCTGCGATGGGTTTGAAGGACTCTTGGAGAGAGATTAAGGGCTCTGAAAGGGCATACTCCTTTTTCTCACATGTCCATGGGACTTATAAGAGAATAGATTATGTCCTTCTTACGGAAAACTTGATTAAAGATATAGAGGGAATGGAAATTGGGATCATCAAGGAATCAGATCATGCCAAAGTACTTTTGGAATTGAAATTACAAAAAGATACTGGAAGAGGAAGAAATTGGGGGTACGACCCTAACTTATTTAAAGATCAAAAATGTAAAGAGCAAATTATGGAAAGGTGGAAAGAAAGTTGGCAGTGGAACGACAATAATGAGGTTACTTTTAATGTTGTATGGGATACCATGAAGTCGGTTTTTAGAGGGGAAAGCATAAAGTTGGCGAGTTTTAAATATAAAAGATATAAGGTAGAACAGATAGAAAAAGAAAGATAAATAAAGCAATTACAGGAGAATCATTCAAAAAGTAAAGATAAATTTTTTTTCACAAAACTGCAAAGACTTAAAGCAGAGTTAATGGGTAAAGATATTGACAAAGTTAAAAGAGACTTGATTTATCTAAACAGAGAGTACTTTGAATTTAGTAATAGAAGTTCAAAATTATTAGCAAGAGCAGCTAAGGCCAAAAGGGAAAAAAGAGAAATTGGGGTACTGGTTAATAAACAAGGTTTAAGGTGCAATAAGAATAGAGATAAATGTAAAATTGTGAGGGAATTTTATCAAGCATTATATGCAAAAAAGGAGGTAGATTTGGAGAGGCTCAAAATGATTTTGGAGAGACAGTTAGGGAACGGAATAAAACAAGAACATAGAGAGAAAATGGAGGAAAGGATTACTGACAAAGAGGTAAAGGAGGTAATCAGTGGGTTGAAGATGGGGAAAGCCCCGGGAGATGATGGATTATCGACAGAATTTTATAAAGAATTTAAAGATGTGGTGGTTCCAAAGTTAGTGAAGTTATATAACTATATTTTAGACGGAGGACAAATTTTTATTTATTTATAGTCATATTTGTATATGCCGCCCACTCAGGCGGAACCTGACTCAGGGCGGCATCACAACAATTCTAAAAATACATAAAAACATTATAAAAAAACCCCAACCCACCCCCTTTAAAAAAACCCTATGTCCCGCCCACCCATCCCACCTACTATACAAAGGAAGAAGAGAGAGTTCTTATACAAGCCAGCAGGCGGGCACCATAGTCCCATTCGGGCCCCACACCTGCCCTGCCAGCCAGGTCTTCACTCCTTTCCTGAAGGGCAGCAGTTCACTTTGGAGTCTTAGGTCTATTGGCAGGAGGTTCCAGAGAGTTGGTGCGGACACGGAGAAGGCCCTCCTTCGGGTGCTAGACAGATGTGCATCCCTAGTTGGTGGCACTATTAGAGAGCCCCTCCGGTCCGCTCTGGTTGGACGGGCAGACACTCTTGGGACGATGCGGTCTCTAAGATATCCTGGCCCCCTGCCATATAGGGCTTTAAAGGTCAAAACCAGCACCTTAAATTGCACCCGGAGACAAACTGGTAACCAGTGCAGCTCCCGAAGTAGCGGTGAGGCATGGGCATATCGCCCACACCCCATCACCACCCGGGCCACCGCATTCTGGACCAGCTGCAGCCTCCGAATGGTCGTCAAGGGCAGCCCCATGTAGAGCGCATTACAATAGTCTAGTCGGGAAGTAACCAGAGCATGGGTGACCATAAGCAAGGAGCCCCGGTCCAGGAGCGTGCGCAATTGGCGAATCACCCGAAGTTGGGCAAAAGCCCTCCTGGCCACAGCCGCTACTTGTTCTTCTAGCAGCAGCCGCGAGTCCAGAAGAACCCCCAAGTTGCGCACTGGGTCTGTCTGGGGCAAAACAGCCCCATCCAGTACCAAAGGTGGTAACTCCCTGGATAACACGGGGCCCCTTATCCACAGCCACTCTGTCTTGCTGGGATTCAGCCGAAGCCCATTGGCCCCCATCCCGACCTCATGGTATAACACTACAATCGTTCTACTGCCAAAACCAGGAAAGAATTTGGAAAGGGTGGATTCATACAGACCAATTTCCCTTATAAATCAAGATGCCAAGATCTTCACAGCAATATTGGCTAATCGTTTAAACAGTTTTATGGGAGAATACATAAATGTTGATCAAGTTGGTTTCTTAAAAGGACGGCACATGGCGGACTTGACTAGAAGGGTATTAGATTTAATTGATAATGTTAATCAAACGAAGGAAAAGGTGGGTTTATTATCATTAGATATTTTTAAGGCATTTGATTCATTACAATGGTCTTCAATTAAGGAAATAGTTAAAAATTACGTATTTGGGGACAGATTTAGAAGGGTAATCGATCTATTATATCAAAAAGGGAATGCTAGGATCAGAGTAAATGAAGAGGTTACTGATGTGGTAAAGCTTGAGGCTGGTAACAGGCAGGGATGTCCATTATCTCCTATTCTGTTTATCATGGCAATGGAAATACTAGCTAAAAATATAAGGGATGATTCAAATATAGATGGGATAATGGGTAATAAAGTGAGCATGTACGCAGATGATACGTTGCTAATGGTGAAACATCCGGAGTTGGTAATGGATAGGATTAAAGATCAACTACAGGTATTTGAAGCTATAACCGGACTAATGATAAATTGGGATAAATCAGAATTGATGCTGTGTAATATGGGGGTAGGCGAGATGGGAAGGATAGTGGGGACACAATATACAAATTAAAGAAAAGTTGAAATATTTGGGGATAATTATTTTAAATAAATTGGAAGAACTTAAACGATTGAACTATGACAGTTTGAAAGCTGAATTTAAGAGTAAAATACAAGAGTTTCAGAAGTTGAAGCTGTCATGGTTCGGGAGGATTGCAATTTGCAAAATGATATTGCTGCCAAAGATTAATTTTTTATTTGATGCACTTGCGATCCACTTGAAGGAGAAGGAAATTAATGAGTTTCAAAAGATGTTTAATAGTTTTTGTAACGGAGGTAAAAAATCTAGACTTCCAAAGAAGTTCTGGTACTTATCTCAGAAAGAAGGGGGTTTGGGCATGCCAAATTTGTTAGCATACTATCGAGCATTTCAAATTAAGAATGTTGTGAAGATATTGCAAGAGAAAAGGCAATTTGGGAGGAATTGGAGATGAAAGAGTATAGGAATATTGGCAATATGATCTTTTTGGGAATAAAGGATAAACTGAAAAAGACAAGTAATACTATGATGAGAGGCCTCATGGAGGTATGGAAAAGAGTAAAGAAAGATTTGGTCCCAAATCTCTCTCCAATTTTGGAATTGACTGATATGGTGTGTTTTCCAATAAAAATAGATAAGGAAAAAAAAGGAAATATTGGATGAAAATGAAATGTCTTTACTGAAGGACTGGTTAAAAATCTGTGATGATGAAACCAAGAGGGAAAAAATATTTGAAAAGTTAAAATTGGACTGGTTTCAGAAATTGAAGGTGGATAGTTGGAACAAAAAATATAGAAGAGAAGTAGGGATAGATAGAACAAAGACTGAATTTGAAGAACTGGTAATAAAGATCAGAAAAGGGGAAAAGAACATTAAGGGTCTGGTAAGCAAACTTTACATTATACTGAATAAGGGTAAAGATCCACAGGAAGATTTGAAACGGAAGTGGGAACAAAACTTGAATATAAAAATAGGGGATGTTGAATGGACGAATAAATGGAAAAGGAGGATAATGAGAACAATGTCAGTAAGAATTAAGGAACATAATTTTAAAATGCTGTGGCAATGGTACTTGACACCACTGAGACTACATCAGATGGATAATAAAAGGGATAATTTATGTTGGAGATGCAAAGAAATGGTTGGAACATATGAACATATGTAGTGGAGTTGTAAAAAAATAAGTGATTTTTGGAGAGGAATAGAAGGGGAGATTGGTGAAATAATGGGTAAAAGAGTTAAGTTGGTGTCAGGTACCATCCTTTTAACAAATGTGGAAGGCATGGGTTTGAACAAGGAGGAAAAATAATTATTGGAAATTATATTAACTACAGGTAGACAATGCATAGCCAGAAATTGGAAAAACGATGTAGACATACAGATTGGAGAGTGGTATAAAGAAATGTTGAGTTTAGCATTGAACGACAAACTGACATGGGAGATCAAAGTAAAATGAGATAAATTAAAAGAGAATAGGTTTTGGAGTATTTGGAAGCCGTTTGTGGATCATTCTCTTATGGCAAGTGACAGTTCTGGACCTGTACCATTCCAAAGAGATTTTTGGAGATGAAACAGATACTAAACTCTCCGGGCATTGTATATATTCACAGGGTGATGTGTAATTAATAAAGAAACTAAAAATAGAGGTAGCACTGAAAGTTTTTATTACTGTTATGGTTATAGTAATAACTTATAATGTGGCACTTAATATTGGGGGTTATATGGTAAATAATCAGTTTAATCATTAATGTGTGCTAGCTCTTATGAACTTGAGGTAATACTGTACCTATGTGACTAGAAAGGATAAAATCAGGAATGAGGTTATAAGGGGGAAAATTGGAACAGAACCAATCTTGCACTACATACAAAAACAACAAATAAAATGGTTTGCCCATTTGGAGAAAATGTCTTGGAATTCCATATTTTACAAGGCATATTTGGAAACAGGAGAAGGGCAAAGACCCAGAGGAAGATAACATCAAATAAATATAACAAGAACACCAAATAACACATGTGGACGCTGCTAGAAGTACCCAAACAAGAACCTTGCATTTCCCTCAACACCCAATGGGGAAAAAGAGGAAGAAAAGAAGATGGCTAGGTTACATTCTACAGACATTCTACTCATGACTTTGCGGCTCTGCACATTCCCTGTACCCCTTATCAGGATGTTCATTGCTATTCTAGAATTATGGATGATGGCCACTTATGGACTCGGATCTTCAAAGCTGAGCACAAATTTCAGTTTAAGACTATATAACTACTCACTGGACCACACAGATGTAAACTGACTCCTACATTTGGCATGCCTGTTTAACAAACATAAGACTCTGATAGATTCAAAGAGTTTAATTTCAATGTCAGGTAATTCCATGGTCAACTCAGGGATTTCACCACACCAGATGTGTGCTTTGAATATATAATGAGAATATTTTAAAAACTGTGCCATAAGCCAATGCTTTCCCTAGTCTGCTCTGACATAACTGGGAAAAGAATATACCTGTATATACCAAATAACAGAAGAATGCAAAAGCCTATGCCAAATAGCCAAAGTGGAAAGGATTGATACTGGCATTTTGAGTGTGTGCCGAACTTCTCCATCTATTTGAGCACATGATTACACATGTTTAACTTTTACATTTGGATAAAGGGATTAGGCTGTGAGTAATGTCTGACAACCACTGTGCATGGTTTATTTGCTTTAAAACATCTGTTGTATCTGCTGAAGATCAAAATCAATAAAAAATAATAAAATTTAAAAAAAAACACCATGGCTCAATGAAGTAGAAGCACACCAAGTGCTTTGCTTGAAAGGGAGGGAGGTGTGTGTTTGTGAATGTGTGAGAGAGATGCAAGAAAGAGAATAGGGACTAAAAGGGAAGCCAAACGTTCCTTTCAACAACACAAGTTCTTTGGATGTCTGAAATGGCAAGCTTCCAGTCACTTAAAACTGTTTGCATCAGTGATGCCAAGAGAAAAGCAGAAATGTGAAAAGAAGACAAACAAGAGGAACAAGGGGCTAAATCAATACACACTGAATGGGACTGAAAAGGATTTCTTCAGAAGATGCCAGAAAACACAGGAGACTTGAAGGATGTAGTTGGGAAGAGGGGGGGGGGGAGGAGGAAAGGGCTTTGAGGTGGACTAATTGAAGAGTGCTGCTATGTACTTAAAGCTGTTGTCACCGAAAGGCTTTTCTTGAACTTTAAACAAAAGTTACATATGCAAAGAATTTGGGTGGCCCTGAAATTTCCCTTCTTCTTTCTCCTTGAAAGGTGATACATGGAGCCTATGTATTCTAACAGTCTTCACAGGATCTGTATAACAGATGGAAGGTGTTTCTACCCACCCAACCTCTCCTGTAAAGAAGGGTAAAATAAGTAACCACATTGCTTTCATATGATTATGCCTAAGCTACAGCAAGTTAGTGGAAGGTACTTTCCAAGTCTTTTGAAAGTGAGTTTTATCTATGCTATTGTTGCTTGGGACGTTGCTTCTTATTCTTCCTTTTTCTTATTTCTTCCTTATTCTTCCAGGGGGGACACCTTCTTCATATGATTTTTATTGCATTATTACCACTTTAATTCGTAGACTGCAAACATACAAACACAGCAATAAATGTTCTGGTAATAATTTCCTCATTGCTCTTATTGACATTCAGTATGGCCAGAAATGTGAAAGTCTGTGGTGTAATTAACTCTGTGTTCTTTTTTTAAAAAAATATCTAATGATGACATTTATTGATTGATTTATGACATTTATACACTGTCCATGCAAGCTTGCTGGGTAGCTCACAAAACAGCTAAACCCATAAAAATAACCACAGATAATAACCATTTTGTATACCTTTAAAATTATAACCCACAAACTTAAAAGAGGGCAGAATAAAACCAAAGAAAAATGAACACCAATGGAAAGAGCTAAAAAATGGAAAATTGGGGTCAACATTTTACTGCACAAAGCTTTGTTCATATGGAAATGGTTTCTGCTCCTTCTTAGCCCTTGTTTACCCAGCCACATAGTTGGTTGTAATATCCACTGGTCATTCAAAGAAGAATAAGGATTCAACAGACATACTGGAAAATGCCTCTCACAGGTTTATGAAACATTATGTTGGTTTAGACCAGGGTTCCTCAAACGTGGCTCTCCAGGTGTTCTTGGACTTCAATTATCAGAAACTCAAGTCAGCACATCTGCTCATCAGGGCTTCTGGGAATTGAAGTCCAAGAACATCTAGAGACCTGGTTTCAGGAATCCTGGTTTAGACAATAGTTTTGAAGACTAACCCTTACTGGGTGTTCCCATGGGCCCAATATATGCAACAAGACAGCCTGGGGGGTATCCAATGTAACTACTGAAAAAAGGCTCTTGGAACCATCTATGGCCTGTGAAACCTAACAGAAACTGAACACTTTTCCATGTGGCCTGTTTTCCTACATTTCTTCTAATTAACAGAGCCCTAAACTTTTCACACCTTTTTCTGAGAAAGCAATGTTTTCAGGAAAAAGTTGTAGCTCAGTGGAAGAGCACAGTTTTGTATATAGAATATCCCCAATTCAGTTCTCTGCATAGCATTGGAAAAATTCCTGTTTTTAACCATGCCAGTCAGTGCAAACAGTACTGGGCTAGATGGATCAGTACTGGGCTAGATGACCTCACTTGCAAATGCTGATTTTAGCTGGAGGTTTTGGGTTCTTGTTTTTAGCTGTGGTTGTTTTAATTGATTTTATATTGTAATTTTTTATCTATTGTATTTTTCCCTCTCCACTTCCCCCTTTTGTTGTTAGCCGCCCTGAGTGGTGTACCCACCAGGAGAGCAGGATATAAATGTTTAAAATAAATAAATACAATATAGCTGCCTCTTGTGCTTCTGTTTTATATCTTTTAGAGAAATGTTGGAGATGTCTCTAAAACTCTTGCACATGTGTGCACTAGAGCATGGGTCCCCAACCACTGGGCTGTGGCCTGGTACCGGGCCACGGGCTGTCCCAAACTAGGCTGCAGGGTGGTGGTGGTGCTGGAAGTCCCGATGGCAGCCTTCTGACCTCAACATGCTTTGCTGGGTCTGCCCAGTGAACAGAGCAACAGCATGGGCTTCAGACACAGAAGATAGACAGGTGGCCAGGTCCCTCCTCCACATTGCTTAACAGAGTGATACCTCACTGCCTGAGTCAAATAGTGTGTCTGGCAGGTGGCTGGGATTCTCTCCCCACCACCACCACTTACCAGTCTGTGGAAAAATTGTTTAGCATGAAACCAGTGCGTGCTGCAAAAAAGGTTGGGTACCCCTGCATTAGAGTACTTCAGATTTCAGACAGTGGTAGGGAAACTCTTTCTTCTGGCTTGCTTTTGATGGGGCAAATCCTTCTGAACTTTCCCTAGAAAGAAAAGCTTCACAGGTCTAAAAGAGAGATTTTTAGGAAGGAAAAGGGAGAAAATGAGGAAGTTCACAAGTCTAGTGGAAACTCCCCAGTTTCCCAGCTTTATGCTATCGTTTTCCCCACCTGCCCTGATATTCCCAAACTTACTTTCAAAGAGGAAGGGAAGTTAGAGGTGAGTCAAACACCTGTCTTCTCTAATCCTAAGACTATCCAGCTGCCATGAAAATTCACTTACAGACCTAGAAACAGACACAGCTGAAGGGCAGCATGGAAACTTCAGTATTTTTATTTCTTTTTGGTCCAAACAACTGAGCACAAAGCAACTGACAACCACAGCTCCCAGAGATCCTTCCTGCCAATTTGAAGAAGAGCCAAATATAACACATGAACACACCATAACCAAAGCAGTGCTTCCTGCCTGGATGCAAATGTTATAAAATGCATTTGAGTGGAAATATTTGCTGAAATCCTGTTGCGTAGCATAGTAAGGCACAATCGAGTATACCCATTTGTTGTGTTCTAAGGGTTGTACCTTCCACATGGATTACAATGTATCTGAACCAATGTAACCTTACCTATAGCAACAATGTAACCTTCAGCTGTATCATATGAACCCTGCATGAGGACGCGAGCTAATGACCACCAGCTGGCAGCAGCGAGCGTCCAAGCTCTCTTGGTCAGAACTCATCAAAGGCAACAGCGCGGGAAGCTTTCCCGCCACCACCTACACCTGGACAAGAAGGGAGTGACTCGCAATGATGTCACGCAGGCAGTAGCCAATGGGCTACCATGGCACCACATTCAAATGTATTACTGCAGTATATAAAGAGCCATCGATCCGCCATTACCTCATGTTCCCTCTGTCCACGATGCAATAAACCTGAGTTAACCCAGCCCGAGGCTGTGTCCTGTGTCTTGGTTTTCATACACCAAATTGGCGACGAAGGTGGGATAATGGATTCCCAAAGCGCCAGGACACAGAGCGGGTTCAATATTACCAAGCCGCAAGACTGGACCATCTTTAACATGGATTTCAAGGCGGCCTTGGTGGAACTCAAAGTCAAAGACGACGAGGAAAGGAAGAGGGCCATCCTCACCCGAATGCTGGGTGTAGAGACCAAGCGGACGCTGGTGGGCATGATCGAACCGAAGACGTTGGATGACTTCAAAACCGACGACATACTGAAGTTGCTGCGTGAGCGTTTCCAACCCTCGAAGGCAATGTTTCCTGCGAGGAGTGCGTTTTGGAGGCGAGTCCAAGCGCCGGATGAGTCGGTAGAGGCGTTCGTGGAGGCCCTGAGGGTAGCCGCCGTTCCCTGCAAGTGGGACAACCTGGAGATGATCATGAGGGACGTCGTGCTGTGTGGCCTGAAGGACAAGGAAGTGCAGCGCCGCCTGATGAACAGGGAGCCGCCACCCACGCTGGCCGAGGTCGTAGAGACCGCGGAATCCGCGGAGTCCACGAATGCGGGAGTGGACGAAATACACGAGTGGCGTGAGTGGCGTCCTAGGGCCAGCAAAGCGGAAAGCTCGGTGCGCGGCAAGTCAGGACAGCCGGTGCACGCGACCCGGCGAACCTCGAGATCCTCCACAGATGGCAGCGACGGCGAAGAGGTACAGAAGGTCCGGAAAGGGGGGCGCCGCTGCGATGGTTGTGGGGCGGCCCACGAGCGTGCGAAGTGCCCTTTCAGGAAAGCCGAATGTTACAGCTGTGGCCGGCGCGGGCACATCGCCAGGGCATGCAGAAATCGGAAAGAGGGCCGGAGGCAGTCGAAAGACCGTTCGGCCAGACCGGACCGTCCAGCGAGACCCCAAGATGGCGCCCGAACCACGAGGAGGCAGGACGGCGTGGGTCGCGTCTCGGACGGCAGTGAGGACGACGCCCCCGTGTTCAGCGTGTCCGCGGGACAAAACCATTACTTCATTGAGGTAATAGTACAAGGGGCCCCTGTTAGGATGGAGATTGACTCGGGGTCCTATTATTCCATAATTCCCCAGAAAGAGTTCTTGAAGATCGACCCCCAAGCGCGGCCCAAACTTAAGACTCTGAGGTCCACGCTACGGGACGTACAAGGGAACAGCATTCCAGTGCTGGGGGTCGGAAAATTTCGGGTTCGTTATAAAAGACATTCCGCAGAACTCCCTCTAGTTGTTCTCAAAGGGGGGAATTGTAGCCTCCTAGGGACGCAGTGGTTTCAGCCCTTGGGTTTGTTCATAGGGGGGGTGCATGCCGTGGGCGCGGATCCGATACAAGCGGTGTGTGACGCGCACCCCGCCGTTTTTGAAAAAGGACTGGGGAAATTCAAGGGACCCCCTGTAGCCTTCGACCTGGACCCGGAGGTCCGCCCGATAAGACTCAAACCGCGCAGGGTGCCTTTCGCACTAAAGGACAAGATAGAGGCGGAACTGGACAAATTGGTGGGCCAGGGGATTCTTATTCCTGTTGATTCCGCGGAGTGGGAAACTCCAATTGTAACAGCTCTGAAGGCTAACGGGGAGGTGCGCATTTGCGCTGATTATAAGTGTACCATTAACAAGGCGATTCGCCCTAATGCATATCCGGTGCCAGTGGTCAGCCACCTTTTGGCCAGGCTAAATGGGGGAAAGTGTTTCGCTAAGCTCGATTTGGCACAAGCCTATCAACAACTCCCCGTAACTCCCGCCACGGCCGCGGCACAAACGATAGTCACACATAAAGGAGCGTTCCAGGTGTCGCGTTTACAGTTCGGCGTGAACTCGGCACCCGGTCTTTTTCAGTCGCTTGTGGAACGCCTCCTGAAGGGGCTGGAGGGGGTGTTGCCTTATTTTGATGACGTATTGATAACAGGGGGGAGTGAGGCCGAACTAGCCAGGAGATTGGATAAAGTGCTAACGGTGTTCGAGAAAGCGGGGCTGAGACTGAGGAAGGACAAATGTGTTTTTTTCGAAACCGAGGTCGAGTTCTTAGGGTTTCGGATCACACCCGAGGGGATTAAGCCGTCCAAGTCCAAAGTAGCAGCCATTAAGAAGGCCCCTCGCCCCACATCCAAAACCGAACTACAGTCATTCCTGGGGCTCCTCAATTTTTACCATACATTCCTCCCGCGGAAAGCCTCCGTGGCCGAACCGCTTCATCGGTTACTGAAAAAAGAGGAGACATGGATGTGGGGTGACGAGCACGAGAAGGCGTTCAACGAACTAAAGCAACTATTAACATCGGATGCAATCCTTACGCACTTCGACCCCAAACGGCCGGTGGTCTTAGTCTGTGATGCATCACCGGTGGGAGTGGGGGCGGTGCTGTGCCACGTGTTGGATGACGGGCGGGAGGCCCCAGTTGCGTTTTATTCAAGGTCCCTGTCCCAAGCAGAGCGAAATTACGCACAAACCGACAGGGAGGCATTAGCAATAGTAGCGGGGACCAAAAAGTTTCACGATTTTCTGTATGGCCGCCCGTTCACAATCGTGACGGATCACAAGCCCCTGTTAGGGATCTTCACGGCAGGCAAGCCAACGCCACAGATACTATCTCCGAGAATGTTGCGATGGGCCATTTTTCTTAACGCATACCAACACGAGTTGGAGTACCGGCCCGGAAAGGAGATCAGCCATGCTGATGCGCTTTCGAGATCTCCTTTGCCTTTGTCGGACGACCAAAAAGCCAGAATAGGAAGAGACCGCCAGGTGTTGCTAATCGAGGTTTTAGACGAACCCCCAATAGTACCGGCTGATATAGCTAGGGCGACAAGCAAGGACAGGACGCTGGAGAAAGTCAGCTCATGGGTGCAGAAAGGGTGGCCAACATCGTCCCCAAGCAAGGAATTCGACCCATTCTTTCGGAAGAAGCTAGAGTTGTCCATAGAAAGGGGGTGCCTGTTGTGGGGCCAACGGGTGGTGGTCCCGACACCCATGCGGCCGAGGGTTCTCAAACTGCTGCACGTCAGCCACCCGGGCATCGTCCGCTCAAAAGCGCTGGCCCGCAGTTACTTTTGGTGGCCACAGCTGGACGAGGACATCGAGCACATGGTAGGCACTTGTGAGGCGTGCCAGGGGTCCCGACCAGAGGCGGCCCGCCTCCCGCATAGGGAATGGGACACAGCGAGGGGGCCATGGTCCAGAGTGCACGTAGATTTCGCTGGCCCTTTCCGAGGAACCATGTTTCTCCTGGTGGTGGATGCATTCTCAAAGTGGCTGGAGGTCATTCCTGTAAAGAGCACGTCCTCCACCACTACAATTAACCAACTACGGAGAGTTTTTTCAACGTTCGGTTTACCCGACACTTTAGTCAGCGATAACGCGAGTTGCTTCACCTCCTCAGAGTTCGGGGCATTCATGGAGGCGAATGCCATTCGGCATGTCACGTCCGCGCCGTTTCACCCGGCCACGAATGGCCAAGTGGAACGGTTGGTGCGTACAACAAAGGAAGCGCTTCGGCGCATGGGCCCTGGGGACCTGAACCACCAAGTATGTCAGTTCTTATTAGCGTATAGGGTGACCCCCTTAGCGTCAGGTTACTCGCCGGCAGAACTATTGATGCGGCGGAAACTGACTACACTCCTGTCCAGGCTGGACCCCACAAGAATTGAGGACAAGGGAAAAAACGTGGGGCTGGCAGTCTCGAAAGGTTTCGCCGCCGGCGACCCTGTGCATTGCAGGAACTATGCCAGCGCGGGGCCAGCCTGGGTGCCGGGGACGGTTGTAGAACAGACGGGGCCAGTGTCGTACCGGGTCGAAACCCACACCGGTCTCCTCTGGAGGAGGCACGCAGACCAACTGAGGCACCGAGTCAGTGGGCCAGTCAGTGAGGATTTCCAACAAGATTCAGCGTTAGGGTTCTCCCCCACCCGCGTAACCCAAGGGGGAGACAGCAGCGGACAACAGTCCCAAGCAAGGGGGGAAGGAAGAAGCAGCGGCCCCGACTCATATCCTTTTGATAAGCCAGTTCCGTCAGAGGCCGGGGAAGGGGGAGAGGAGTTCGCGACCGCTGCCCCCGAATGGAATTTTGGTTTTGATTTAGCAAACCGGGGGGGTTTTCAGGAGTGTTCCCCCACCCATCCAAGAGAGAAGAGGGGTTTTTCGTTAGCCCCCAGTGCCCCCGGTTCCTCCCTAAGTAAGAGCACACCTCCCAACAACGCCGCGGAGCCGCGGCAGATCACTAACGAGTCTCCCTCTCAAATTACAGGACAGGAAACCGGGGGACAAAGAGAAGGTAGCAAACCCGGGGAGAGGCAGCCCGCATCGAGACCCCAGCGTGTTCGAAACAAGCCATCTTGGCTGAAAGATTTTGTCTCCTAGGGGGGGGAGTGTCTAGAAGCATGGGCTCGAGACATTGTCTCGTCCTAGGGGGGAGGGATGTTGTGTTCTAAGGGTTGTACCTTCCACATGGATTACAATGTATCTGAACCAATGTAACCTTACCTATAGCAACAATGTAACCTTCAGCTGTATCATATGAACCCTGCATGAGGACGCGAGCTAATGACCACCAGCTGGCAGCAGCGAGCGTCCAAGCTCTCTTGGTCAGAACTCATCAAAGGCAACAGCGCGGGAAGCTTTCCCGCCACCACCTACACCTGGACAAGAAGGGAGTGACTCGCAATGATGTCACGCAGGCAGTAGCCAATGGGCTACCATGGCACCACATTCAAATGTATTACTGCAGTATATAAAGAGCCATCGATCCGCCATTACCTCATGTTCCCTCTGTCCACGATGCAATAAACCTGAGTTAACCCAGCCCGAGGCTGTGTCCTGTGTCTTGGTTTTCATACACCAAACCATTGAATGGTTTTGATGAGTCAGTTCCTCTGTAAGTTCCATTGATTGAAGTGGACCTGCTCTAGCTGCAACTTAGTGTGTGTCAAAAAGTATTACATTTGCATTGTTTTTGCCAGGTTAAAAAGTCAATTCAAAAACCAAGGAATACACAATGCACAACTGAGGTGCACATTAATCTGCTGAAATGCAGGTGGAACAGTGGCAACTGGGAGGCACCCAAGAGAGGAGCAGCTATAAATGGCTCTGCAGCAGAAATAGAAGCAGTAAACCCGAAGGCAGCAGATCCTCCTCCCCCACTTTGCAGTTGGAGGATAGCAGCCTAACAGCTGACTGATGGTGGTGGTGGGGATAAGAAAGGGGGGGGGGGGCAGAAAGAAAACCCCACTGCAGTCTGGAATGAAAGAGAAAATCAAGAGGTTGCTTGGCATCAGCAGTTGCAGGGTTAAAAAAATTACCCATTCAGACAAGTTTTCACAAAGGACACACAAACCAACATAAGTATGATTTGACTGTAACCTTTGGAAACTGTTTTGTTTTTTACACAATTAAGACAATCCTTAATTTTTCACAACACATAAATACACCTGTTTGAAACAATGGAATTTATGGAGAAGTTCCCACTGGTTCAATTGGCCTATTTATTTATTTATTTAACTTTTATATCACCCATTTGGTTACACTACTTTAACTGGAGGGGAGGGAGGGAGAGGGGGAGGGAGGGAGGGAGAAAGAAAGAAAGATCTACAAAAAATAAATCCAGGAAATTAAATAATTTTCCCTAATATTAAAACCAAACTAAATGGCTGGAGGGTACATATGTTTAACAGTCCTCAAATAGAACTATTTTCAATTGTTTTCTAACTACATTCAGGGATGGGTCCTGGTGCAGCTTCACTGACAAGGTGTTCCACATGGTGGGTGCCAGCACCAAGAACGTTGGTTTCCTGTTTGATCATATTTTCCATGCCCCATAAAAAACAATCAGGTCAAGTGTATGGCCTGCCACATAGGTGAGGGTCTCTGACATGTGAGATAAGCCTATGGATATCATGGTACCTATGAATTCCTAGGCTGTACCGACAACCATCCCAACTCTAGTTATGACTTAATTACTGGATTTCAGCCATTAACTACATGCAGTCAAGTCAATTCTGAGTTTTGGCAATCTTTTCCATGATTGTCTAGGTATAGAATAACCAGCTGTAGTTTAATATCCCCTTCTTCTTGTGAGACTGCAAGCAACAAATTTCTGAAAACGTTATAAAGGGAGGGGAGCCACAAAAAGTACAAGAATCCCTTCAAGTTATATGTGTATTTATATTGTAATACCTTCATTTTCCCTATGATATAATGTATATGCAATCTTCTGTTGCTTATGGTACAAGTGCCACACTATATTGAACAATGTTATACATTTACATCCAGCTAAACACATACACACACACATATGCAACACAGAGAGATATAATAGTACCAGTGGTGCTTGCAACAATACGTTAAAGAGTGAAATGCCATGGTTCCTAGCCAGCTGGCTAAGCATGCTTTGCTCTGGGATAGTCCATTCCATTACTCCTCCTTCCTTCCTGCCTTTCTTTTTTTATTCCAACAGTTAGTATTTTATGTCTGCCAAACATGCTCAGTTGTCATTAAGGTTTTCCTGTTCACCTCTTTATTTGGAGGCCAGTATGCCTCTTTCATCCATGGGGTTATCCCAAGCCTGAAGATACTTCTTTCCTATTTGTGGATGGTCACAGGTCTCAGTCTAAATAAAGAACTGGCACACAGAAAATAGATTTTTATGGGTGAAAAATACAGACCAGGAAAAACACCTGCTATAATTTTGCTATGGAGCTGTGGTACTTTACGGAGTTTTCTGACAGCTCTATTGGAATCTGGAAACAAACCTTATCCAGCAGCCAACTAATATCCCCCACCCCTTTCCTGAATTATATTTCTAAAATGAAGCACCCAGGCACAGTCTATCCTCATCATCTTGCAGTTAACAAACTTCCAGCAGTGCTTCTTTAAAGATAACAGAGAAAGTAATGTCATTAAAGTGCTGTCTTGCCTCCAGATGATATACCTCACTGAACTGCCCTTCTAAACATGTTCTATCAGGCCTTTAGCTGGACAATAGCAGAAAGTTACCAGGGGCATTAGGTTTTTACTCCTACAATTATCGCTGAAGATTTATATAGGTAATAAAATACACTTATTTTCTCGGACAACTCTCATTTACCTCTTGCCTCTGGAATGTTTCAGATGAAAACCTATTCATTACTAATTGTCCTATCAAAACTGCTTGAAAAGGCCATTTTTCCACAATGCGTCGAGGACATTCCAACTTTACTAAATCCAGCTCCCCCCTACACTATTATCATTTTTTCCTGCTATACATTGTTTCTTCATATCCAGAAAAGGATCCAAAAAAGGTGATGTCCAGTTTGGGGGTTTCTTTTGTTTCCTGTAATTGTCCTCCTGTTTTTTCTAGCTCTGATCTGCAGTATGAGGTTTTCATTTTTGTTAAATACATATTTGTGTATTTTTACTGGCAAGAAGTGGGAAGCTGCTATTTCTCCTCTAGCTTGGGCTGAACTGGTCTCTAATTTAGCTGTTTCTAGAAATTGCAAGTAGATAAATAGGGACCACTTCGGTGGGAAGGTAACAGCGTTCCGTGCACTCCGATGTCTAGTCATGCCTGCCACATGACCACGGAAATGTCTGCAGAAGCTGGGCTCTTCGGCTTGGAAACAGAGATAAGCACTGCACCCTAGAGTCGGATACAACTAGCTTTCGAGCAAGGGAAACCTTTACCTTTACCTTAGAAAGCAGTAGCTGTAACATCGTTGTTGCGTCTATAACTAGAGCTGGAGGCTGAAATAATTCTTTCATTTGCTCTGTAATCCCAAAGTGTAGTATCTGCCATCACTTTTTTGCTGCTGTTTACTGGCCAAGACTGTACTCTTGTTCAGAACTTGGAAAAGTTACATTTTGGACCACAGCCCTGAGAATCTCTACTGGGGAATACTGGGAGCTATCATGCAAAAAGTAACTTTTCTGCTATTTGAAGCCAGATTTAGGCTTCTAAAAGTACCATAACTCAGTTCATGAATGTTTTATTTCCTAGCATACTACATGAAGCTTAAATCCAGAATATCGTTCTTCACCTTTTTGGTGTATGAAAACCAAGACACAGGACACAGCCTCGGGCTGGGTTAACTCAGGTTTATTGCATCGTGGACAGAGGGAACATGAGGTAATGGCGGATCGATAGCTCTTTATATACAGTGGTAATACATTTGACGTGGTTCCATGATAGCCCATTGGCTACTATCTGCGTGACGTCATTGCTGGTCACGCCCTTCTTGTCCAGGTGTAGGTGGTGGCGGGAAAACTTCCCGCGCTGTTGCCTTTGATGAGTTTGGACCAAGAGAGCTTGGACGCTCGCTGCTGCCAGCTGGTGGTCATTAGCTCGCGTCCTATTACAGGGTTTATGAGATACAGCTGAAGGTTACATTGTTGCTATAGGCAAGGTTACATTGGTTCAGATACATTGTAATCCATGTGGAAGATAAAACCATTAGAACACAACACCCCTCCCCCCTAGGATGAGACGAAGTCTCGAGCCCACACTTTAATCACAATCCCCCCCCTAGGAGACAAAGTCTCTCAGCCAAGATGGCTTATTTCGAACACGCTGGGGTCTCGATGCGGGCTGCCTTTCCCCGGGTTTGCTACCTTCTCTTTGTTCCCTGGTTTCCTGTCCTGTAATTGGAGAGGGAGACTCGTTAGTGCCTTGCCGCGGCTCCGCGGCGTTGTTGGGAGGTGTGCTCTTTCTTAGGGAAGAACCGGGGGCACTGGGGGCTAACGAAAAACCCCTCTTCTCGCTTGGATGGGTGGGGGAACACTCCTGAAAACCCCCCCGGCTCGCAAAATCACAATCAGAATTAAGTTCGGGGGCAGCGGTCGCGAACTCCTCTCCCCCTTCCCCGGCCTCTGATAGAACTGGCGTATCAAACGGGTATGAGTCGGGGCCGCTGCTTCTGCCTTCCCCCCTTGTTTGGGACCGTTGTCCGCTGCTGTCTCCCCCTTGGGCTAAACGGGTGGGGGAGGACCCTAACGCTGAATCCTGTTGCTGAGCCCCACTGACTGGCCCCCCACTCACTCGGTGCCTCAGTTGGTCCGCGTGCCTCCTCCAGAGGAGGCCGGTGTTAGTCTCGACCCGGTACGACACTGGCCCCGTCTGCTCTACAACCGTCCCCGGTACCCAGGCTGGACCTGCGCTGGCATAGTTCCTGCAGTGAACCGGGTCGCCGGCGGCGAAACCTTTCGAGACTGCCAACCCTACGTTTTTCCCTTTGTCCTCGACTCTCGTCGGGTCTAGCCTGGACAGGAGCGTGGTCAGTTTTCGCCGCATCAAGAGCTCTGCCGGCGAGTAACCTGACGCTAAGGGGGTCACCCTATACGCTAATAAGAACTGACATACTTGGTGATTTAGGTCCCCCGGGCCCATGCGCCGCAGCGCATCCTTTGTTGTACGCACCAGCCGTTCCACTTGGCCATTCGTGGCGGGGTGAAACGGTGCGGATGTGACATGCCGAATGGCGTTTGCCTCCATGAATGCCTTGAATTCAGCGGAGGTGAAACAACTAGCGTTATCGCTGACTAAAGTGTCGGGTAAACCGAACGTGGAAAAGACTCTCCTCAGTTGGCTAATTGTAGTGGCGGAGGACGTGCTCTTTACTGGGATAACCTCCAGCCACTTGGAGAACGCATCCACCACCAGAAGAAACATGGTTCCCCGGAATGGGCCAGCGAAATCTACGTGCACTCTGGACCATGGCCCCCTTGCTGTGTCCCATTCCCTATGCGGGAGCCGGGCCGCCTCTGGCCGGGATCCCTGGCATGCCTCACAAGTGCCGACCATGTGCTCAATGTCTGTGTCTAGCTGTGGCCACCAAAAATAACTCCGGGCCAGCGCCTTTGAGCGAACGATGCCCGGGTGGCTGACGTGCAGCAGTTCGAGCACCCTCGGACGCAGGGACGTAGGGACCACCACCCGTTGGCCCCACAACAGGCACCCCCTTTCTAGGGACAACTCTAGCTTTTTCCGAAAAAATGGGTCGAATTCTGTGTTTGGGGACGATGCCGGCCACCCCTTCTGTACCCATGAACTAACTTTCTCCAGCGTTCTGTCCTTGCCTGTCGCCCTAGCAATGTCGGCCGGTACTATTGGGGGTGCGTCTAAGACCTCAATTAACAACACCTGGCGGTCTCTTTCTACTCTCGCCTTTTGGTCGTCCGACAAGGGCAAGGGAGATCTCGAAAGTGCATCAGCATGGCTGATCTCCTTTCCGGGCCGGTACTCCAACTCGTGTTGGTATGCGTTGAGAAAAATAGCCCATCGCAGCATCCTCGGGGACAGGATCTGCGGCGTGGGCTTGCTTGCCGTGAAAATCCCTAACAGGGGCTTGTGATCAGTCACGATTTTGAACGGGCGGCCATACAAAAAATCGTGAAATTTTTTGGTTCCGGCTACTATTGCTAATGCCTCCCTGTCGGTTTGTGCGTAATTGCGCTCCGCTTGGGACAGGGACCTTGAATAAAACGCTACCGGGGCCTCCCTTCCATCATCCAACACGTGGCAAAGCACCGCCCCCACCCCCACCGGGGATGCATCGCAGACTAAGACCACTGGCCTTTTGGGGTCGAAATGCGTCAGGATTGCCTCAGATGTTAAGAGTTGCTTTAGTTCTTTGAACGCCCTCTCGTGCTCGTCACCCCACATCCATGTCTCCTCCTTTTTAAGTAACCGATGAAGCGGTTCGGCCACGGACGCCTTCCGTGGGAGGAATGTATGGTAAAAATTGAGGAGCCCCAGGAATGACTGTAGCTCGGTTTTGGATGTGGGGCGAGGGGCCTTCTTTATGGCTGCTACTTTGGATTTAGACGGCTTAATCCCCTCGGGTGTGATCCGGAACCCTAAAAACTCGACCTCCGTTTCGAAAAAAACACATTTGTCCTTCCTCAGTCTCAGCCCCGCTTTCTCGAAAACAGTTAGTACTTTATCCAATCTCTTTGCCAGTTCGGCCTCACTCCCCCCTGTTATCAACACGTCATCAAAATAAGGCAACACCCCCTCCAGCCCCTTCAGGAGGCGTTCCACAAGCGACTGAAAAAGGCCGGGTGCCGAGTTCACGCCGAACTGTAAACGCGACACCTGGAACGCCCCTTTGTGTGTAACTATCGTTTGTGCCGCGGCCGTGGCGGGAGTTACGGGGAGTTGCTGATAGGCTTGTGCCAAATCGAGTTTAGCGAAACACTTTCCCCCATTCAGCCTGGCCAAAAGGTGGCTGACCACCGGCACCGGGTATGCATTAGGGCGGATCGCCTTGTTAATTGTGCACTTATAATCAGCGCAAATGCGCACCTCCCCGTTGGCCTTCAGAGCTGTTACAATTGGAGTTTCCCACTCCGCGGAATCAACAGGAATAAGAATCCCCTGGCCCACCAGTTTGTCCAGCTCCGCCTCTATTTTGTCCTTGAGTGCGAACGGCACCCTGCGCGGTTTGAGTCTTATCGGGCGGACCTCCGGGTCTAGGTCGAAGGCTACAGGGGGTCCCTTGAACTTTCCAAGTCCTTTTTCAAAGACGGCGGGATGCGCATCGCAAACCGCTTGTATTGGGTCCACTCCCACTGTATGCACTCCCCCTATGAACAAACCTAAGGGCTGAAACCACTGTGTCCCTAGGAGGCTACAACTCCCCCCCTTAAGGACAACTAGGGGCAGTTCCGCAGAATGTCTCTTAAAGCTGACCCGAAACTTTCCGACCCCCAACACCGGAATGCTGTTTCCCTGTACATCTCGTAGCGTGGACCTCAACGTTTTAAGTTTGGGCCGCACGTGGGGGTCGATTTTCAAGAACTCTTTCTGGGGAATTATAGAATAGGAGGACCCCGAGTCAATTTCCATCCTAATAGGGGCCCCTTGTACTAGTACCTCAACGAAGTAATGGGACTGTCCCGCGGACACGCTGAACACTGGAGCGTCGTCCTCGCTGTCGTCCGAGACGCGGCCCACGCCGTCCTGCTTCCTCGTGGTCTGGGCGCCATCTTTGGACCTCGCTGGACGGTCCGGTCTGGTCGAACGGTCTTGTGACTGCCTCCGGCCCTCCTTCCGTTTTCTGCATGCCCTGGCGATGTGCCCCCGACGGCCGCAGGTGTAACACTCGGCCTTTCTGAATGGGCACCTCGCGCGCTCATGGGCCGCTCCGCAACCATCGCAGCGGCGCCCACCTTTTCGGACCTTCTGGACCTCCTCGCCGTCGCTGCCTTCCGTAGACGACTTTGAGGCCCGTCGGGTTGCGTGCACCGACTGTCCGGACTTCCCGTGCACCGAATTTTCCGCTTTGCCGGCTCTCGGACGCCACTCACGCCACTGGTGCATCTCGTCCACTCCCGCATTCGTGGACTCCGCGGCTTCCGCGGCCTCTACGACCTCTGCCAGCGTGGGTGGCGGCTCCTTGTTCATCAAGCTGCGCTGCACCTCCTTGTCCTTCAGGCCACACAGCACGCCGTCCCTGAGGGCCATCTCTAGGTTGTCCCATCTACAGGGGCCGGCGGCTATCCTCATGGCGGTCACGAATGCCTCAACCGACTCGTCCGGCGCTTGGACTCGCCTCCAAAACGCGCTCCGAGCGGGAAACATTGCCCTCGAGGGTCGGAAACGCTCTCGCAGCAGCTTCATGATGTCGTCTGCCTTAAATTCGCTCACCTTCTTCGGAGCGATGATGCCCACCAGCGTCCGCTTGGTTTCTAACCCAAGCATTCTGGTGAGGATGGCCCTCTTCCTCTCCTCGTCGTCTTCTTTGACTTTGAGTTCCACCAGTGCCGCCTGGAAGTCCATCTCCAACAGCTCCCAGTCTTGCGGTTTGGTGATGTTGAACCCGCTCTGTGCCCTGGCTGTTCCTTGGGGATCCATCATCCCACCTTCGTCGCCAATTTGGTGTATGAAAACCAAGACACAGGACACAGCCTCGGGCTGGGTTAACTCAGGTTTATTGCATCGTGGACAGAGGGAACATGAGGTAATGGCGGATCGATAGCTCTTTATATACAGTGGTAATACATTTGACGTGGTTCCATGATAGCCCATTGGCTACTATCTGCGTGACGTCATTGCTGGTCACGCCCTTCTTGTCCAGGTGTAGGTGGTGGCGGGAAAACTTCCCGCGCTGTTGCCTTTGATGAGTTTGGACCAAGAGAGCTTGGACGCTCGCTGCTGCCAGCTGGTGGTCATTAGCTCGCGTCCTATTACAGGGTTTATGAGATACAGCTGAAGGTTACATTGTTGCTATAGGCAAGGTTACATTGGTTCAGATACATTGTAATCCATGTGGAAGATAAAACCATTAGAACACAACAACCTTTATGTTCTATTTGCGTTGGTCACTAGCATTCTGAAATGTTGTAAAGTTCCTGAGGACCACACACTACCAAAGAATTTATGATCAAATAGTAGACTAATTGGTACTATTTCTTCTTTACTTAGGAACGTATAGGTGCCTTGAGGTATACTGGAAAAGCAATTTTATGAAGCTCTTTTATTTGTTGCTCAACATTAAATGAATTCTGCAAGGCAGCAGTACTTTATTTCCAGTATAAAGGAGCTTACTACTGTAAACTCTGTATTTTAAGTACTCTAAGCAAGGGTATAATTTCCTTTGGGATACATTAAGATGGTGGGAGGGGGCTATCAGCTGATCTTTCCAAGTGAGTGTCAAGCTATGCATAACCATTGGATATTATGAACAGGGAAGGAAACTTATCTGATAAACACTAATATAAATAATTGCTATTATTTAGCTATTTATTAAATAGAAGAGTAATGCAGAGTTGAAATACTTGCAATGTCAAATGAGATGTAAGATGTCTTGATTAAAAATATAGAAAAATCTTACTACTGTGTAATTAAGTTTTACTCAAAAGCTGGCCACTCACTGTACCTCAGTGATGCAGATTTCAGATTTTAACCATTATTTCTTTATTTAGCAGCAGGGCATCATTTTTGTTTAACAGAAAGGTAGGCTGAAGCTTGGCTCATCCTAGACCACAAAGCCTTCTAGCCATGAGTCTAGCAGATGGAATTTCCAAAATAATAGACAACTTGGGGATTTAAAGTCCAGTCTCTCCAACTCCAACACCCTCCCCACTGTAAACTAAAGGGCACATCGCAAGCATAGCCCATTAGCAGACAGCAAAATCTGTTTATAGAAGGCCTGCAAACTGCATAGAAAGCAATGAAACCATAAGTGTCAATGCTATTTTGGAGATCGTGGGAACTTTAGTCAAAAAAAGGAACATTTCTAAATTCTGATGTTGTGCAATCTCTGTTCCTTCCAACAAAATGTAATTCTTCTATACCTTTTACAGGCTTCTGGGAGTTTATTAGGGAGACTGACTGCATGCCAGTCTTAAGAAACAATTAGGAAAATGTTGTGTATTGAGGTACATTTGCAAGCAGCCCACGGAGCGCTCTTGCAATGGAAAAGCTTCAGCCTTACCATCTGAGACTGCAACGGTTAGGCCCCTTCACTCTTGAACGACGACGTCTAAGAGGTGACCTGATTGAAGTTTATAAAATCATGCACGGAGTGGACAAAGTAGATAAGGAAAAATTGTTTCCCCTATTGCATAACACTAGAACTAGGGGGCACTCGATGAAACTTTTGGGTACTAGTTCTCAAACAAATAAGAGAAAGTACATTTTCACTCAGAGGATCACTGGTCTATGGAACTCCCTACAAGATGAAGTGGTGACAGCTGTCAGTCTTGACAGCTTCAAGAAAGGATTAGACAAGTTCATGGAGGACAAGGGTATCAATGGCTATAATTATGGATACCTAAGGACAACCTCTTCGTTGGAGAGATAGGCAGGATATCTCTCAATGCAATTTCCAAGGAATCCTAAGCAGGTGAAGGCATCTGCTTGGGAATAACCTGAAGCAAATGGTGAGCCACTGTGTGTGACAGAATGCTGGACTGGATGGGCTGTGGCCTGTTCCAGCAAGGCTGTTCATATGTTCTTAATTCTGTTTTACAGGTTGGCCTGGGTGCATTCCGCATAGCCACCACCTTTGAATCTGAGGGCATAATACCCTGGGAACTAATCCTGTATCCCAGGAACTCTACTTCATTTGCCAAAAGTACACATTTGTCTTTTCTAAGACGCAGACCTGCCCGCTCGAAACATGACAATACTTTATCAAGCCTGGCCACTAGTTCAATGGCATCCTTAGCGGTGATCAGGACGTCGTCGAAGTATGTCAGGACCCCCGGTAATCCCTTAAGTATATGTTCGACTAAAGACTGAAATATTCTGGGGGCTGCATTCACCCCGAATTGTAGTCTGGTCACCTTAAATGCCCCTTTGTGCCTTACAATAGTCTGTGCCGCAGCAGCAGCGGGTGTTACAGTCAGTTGTTGGAAGCCTGGGCAAGGTCAAGTTTTGCGAAGCAGTTTCCTCCATGCAAGGAGGCAAGTAAATGGCTTACAACAGGTACAGGATATGCATTCGGCCAAATGGCTTTATTTATCGTGCATTTGTAGTCCATGCATATCCTGACCTCCCCATTGCTTTTCAGTGCGGTGACAATCAGTGTTTCCCATTTGGCAGAGTCAACCGGAACCAGGATGCCCTGCCACACCAGTCTGTCCAACTCTGCTTCTATTTTTCTTTGAGGACAAAAGGCACTCGGCGTGGCTTCATTCAGATGGGCCAAATGGCAGAGACAAGCTGAAAGTCAACAGGGGGCCCTTTCTACATTCCCAACCCCTTTTTGAAAACCTCAGGATGTGCAGCACAGACGTCCCAAATTGGGTTAGAATCTACTGCATGTATGCCAGATAGCCAGATTCCCAGGGGCTTGAACCATTGTACCCCTATCAGACTGTTAGTACCCTGCTTAATGACTACTATGGGCAAGGTGGTGCAGATGGACTTAAAACGGACCAAAAAGTTGCCCACCCCTAGGACCGGAATCTGGCAGCCCTGCACATCCTGGAGGGAAGTTTTAAAAGATTTGAGGTTGGGGTGAGACGCCGGGGGAATTCTCAGGAACTCCTGTTGTGGAATGATTGAAAAGGAAGTACCTGAATCCACTTCCATTCTGAACGGGACGTCCTGCACACTTAGGTTGGCATAGAACCGATTGCTTATGCTGGACACCTGGCTCTGGTCTGGTGAACCGGAGGACACCTTGGTGATGGATGACTCTCGCAGCTTGCCACGCTTGGTCTCTGGTGTTGGGGCCCTCCACCTGTGCTGCCAGCATACTTTGGTGATGTGCCCCTTCTACCTGCAGTTGTGGCATTCTGCATTATGGAACGGGCACTTCTGCCTCTCATGCTGACCTCGGCAACCATCACACTTCTGGCGAGGCTTCTTGTTGGTCTTGATGTTTGCGGTAGACCTTCCGGACCTTGCCGTCATTGTCGCTGGACCCGGATGATGAGATTGAGCCAGGAGACCCAGATGATAAAGAGGTGGGCCTGGACGGCTGACTTGGCTGCACTGGCAGTTGTGTGGCGATGACAGAACCAATTCAATCCGGACCGTGCAGCCTCAGACACCAGTGCTTCGTCCAGCATGGACTTAAAAGTCAGCGTCTGATGGGTCATGAGGCAATGTTGGACATCTTTGTCCCTCATGCTGGCCAGCAGACAGTCACGGAGTGCCTCCTCGAGAATGTCCCACTTGCATGGGGCAGCAGCAAGGTGTAGCGTGGCAGCGTATTCTGCCACAGATTCTCCCTGGCACTGCTCTCTCCGGTGGAAGGCCACCTGGACCAGGAAGATCGACACCTCGAACTGCAGATGCCTCCTCAGTGCTGCCAGGATCTCAGCGAGCGGCACTTCATCCATGTCCTGAGGGAGGATGAGGTGGATTGCCAGCTCCAGCGTCTCAGATCCGCACTGGGATAGGAAGCAGGAGCGCATCTGAGCCCCATCCGTGATCTTCTGGGCCACCATAGCATGGCAGAACCGGCGCTCGTAGAGTGCCCACTTGTCCGGATGGGCCACATTGAAGGGACTGATGTTGCTTCCTTGTGGGGACACCATCCCACCTTCATCGCCAATTTGGTGTTCAGAAATTGGAGATGACAACATTGAAGTGAAATACAGCTCTTTTATTTCTGGGGTCTGAACACAACTTGGAGGGGAACAACAGGGACTTATATACACAATAAACTAGATACATTAGAGCGGGAACAAACATAATTGGGTGATTTGAATACATGTTACATAGTATATACATTTTGACAGTTCAGGAGCGCGCCTCTCGGCGTTTGAATTTTGTGCGCTCAAAATCTCACGATACTTTGCGATCTGCCGAGATCTCACGGCTGTCAAACAGTGTCACTGTTTGACAGTAGTTTGCGCAGGATATCCGGCGGTTTGAATATTCGACATGTCATTTAACACAGTTATCATACATAACAGAGTGCCACTGTTGTTTTAAGCTGTGAATCTTAAATTTCTAGAAAATGGCTTCAAACAATGAGAAGAATAAAATAAAGAGAGAACAAAATGCTCTTACATTTTTAAAAAATAATATTTCAGTTGAGTAACTTTTGATGATGAACAGGAACTAAAAACGATTATTGTGTTTTTGGGAATGCATGCTTAACTTTTCCTTTTGCTTTTCTACTTTCAACGTTTGAGAAATTTGTTAAATTTCTTGGCAAGCAGCCTTCTCAGAGCCTTTGAAGCATATCAAGTTTTTAAAAAACTTCTGAGGCTCTTTATGGAGAGACAGATGATAGCGTGGTATTTTGTAAGAAAAATATAAATTTAAGTCATTGCAATTGCTTGGAAATTTTTAACACACAAGGCTATGTATAATCAGCACAATAGTGTCTACATTTCTTATTCTTAATTTAAATGATTCTGTGATGACAAATGTGTCATAACAAAGGCAGGCATCCAGGAATTTTGCAGAAAGAAGAAAAGACCTATTTCACAGAAGAGATCAACTGAATTTGGAGTGTCATTGCAGGCGCAACCCCCCAATAACGGACTCAGACAACATTGAAAGTGGATAACAGCATCGGGCCACATTTATTGATTCAATGCCCTAATCCGAATTATAAATTTGTATTGGTAAAACGACCAATCATAATTCTTAAGGCAAGCAGGCCGAAGTAACACTGGTAAGGTACCACCCCAAAATTGCCAACGGCAATTGGTTACAATGTATCAATTTGTATCAATTTGTTTGTTGACAACAAACAAATTGTTGACCGTAGTCAATATCTAACTCATGACCCCACCCTCTGACTCGTATCCGTGAAATCACGGGGTGATGCATGCTGGCTAGCTATCGCCATCACCCCGTCGCCTGGTTCGTCGTTGACCGGACAACGTTTAACTAATTTGTTCCTGTCTAGTGTTGTCCAGTCAATTGCGAACCTGCCGGATACCTGTGGGTCATACTGTTTACCTTACCAGTGCTACCCGCCACACGGAGGGGCTTCAAAGAAGGCCTGACGCCCCCCCCCCAGACCGTCAGCTCGGTCAACAGGCCTGCTCGCCAATCACCCAACAGGAGGTCCATACCTCCTCGCGACAGATGGGCCCCATCCCCTGCATACAAGTCATAATTTTGTAGGCTAATAGCGGGGTGACGACTGACCCGTCCCCAAGCCCTGTCGGCAAGGAACCGCGCCACCGCCCTATTGACCGCGCACCTAGCGCGGTCAAGGGCCAGGAGGTCAATGCCCCCTCTGTAAGAATGGCGCGGGATCATGTCCGACCAAACCAGGGTTGTGGCAGGCCAGACGTAGTGCAAGTAGGCAAGGTCCTCGCAAATCGCATGCTTGAGCGATAAGCCGGTGACCTGACCCAAATCATTGCCCCCAAGGTGTATGATGAGAATGTCAGGCGGGTCAGCACTCCTGCTTGAAAACAGGAAAGGCAGCAGCTCCCGCCATAACATCCCAGGCTTACCATGCCATGTGAGACTGGCGTGTTCACCCAGTCCCAGTCGGGGTCCCCACTCTGTCGCCGCAGCGCAACGCGCTGCCCTGTGCACATAGCTGTGGCCCACCAGCCATACTGTCACCGGTGTAACACGACACCCAGGGTCTGTAAGAAAAATTGAGAAAAAAGGAAGGTAAGGTGATTGGATTGGTACTCACGGTGGAAGTGGGCGCACATAAAACTGAAAACATTGCGAGCCCCACCTTCCCATGCTGCGTATGTCAGCCCCGGAGTACCCAAAAGCAGCTGCTGTAGAGGCTGCCCCAATACGAAATGAATGTGTGCCATAACGGGCACCTGGTAGGCCCACCCTGGCGAGGGCTCTGCCTGTCACCTTCCAAAACTGAAATTTAGTAAGGGGAGACCCATCTTGGTGACAGAAAAACGGGCCATGGTGCATGCCACGCAGTGCCAGGAACTCCTGTAGGGCACCAACCGGACAGATGTCTGCCAAAGAACACCGTAGCAGTCTTACGCCACTGCCTACGCCATGCTGATCTGACTTGGAGGAACGTATCCTCAACTGGGCCCAGTCTTTGGCAACATAGACATCCTCGAGTTCCAGTGCCCTACAACTTGCATCTGCCTTAGACAGCATCACAAGTTCGCTGATGCGGAGTGCTCCAAAAAATGCCACCGTTGTGGCTGCATGAAAAAGGGCTGCCTCATAATGATCAAAACAGAGGCTTGGCCAGCCCCGGGCCAACTGGGTAAGAACCCCTGGGGAAATAGGGTGCCGGTCGTCCGGGCAACGCCCGCGCTCGCGCACCCACCCCTCCAAAACATGTCTCACACGGAAGTCAGAAGTGCTGTCCACATGACCCCCTACTTTGGCCATAAAAGCCAGCGCCGAGAGCTTGGATGCTATGGTGCGAGGTGCGAGGCCGAGAGCATGCAGGTGGACCATGAACCGCAGAACATGGTCAACCGGGATAGGCCAGGTCTCTGGCAGGTGAAATTGAGCAGCAAATGCCCTGTAAGAATTAAATGCTTGTTGATACGCCTTACGCGTGCGTGGCGCTAGTGACAGGCCAATCGCCCGGTTCACCTCTCCTTGCCAATGGTCCATATCTCGTCCGGGAGTGGCGAGGGAAATTCCTCTGCATCCGGGGCCAAGGCACGGAATCGGGAGATCTGCAGGCGGGACAAAGCGTCAGCAATATCATTATTAATCCCTGGGACATGCCTGGCTCTGAACAAAACGTTGAGGCGCAGGCAGCGCAGCACAAAATGGCGCACTAGGTCCATAACCCTGGGCGATTTGGAAGTCTGTGCATTAACAATGTGGACAACAGCAGCGTTGTCACCAGAAATGCACGACCGAGTTGGCCCATTCCTCGCCCCATAGCATCAAAGCCCCTAGTATAGGAAAAAATTCAAGGTATGTGAGATCACGCAGGCGATCTGTGCCTGCCCAGGCCGGTGGCCACCCACCATAGGCCCACTTCCCATTGAAGTACATCCCATAACCCAGGGATCCTGAGGCATCAGACTGGATCTGAAAATTGGGGGATGCCAGGAGGTCAGACCTCCAAAATGAGACCCCATTGAACTCCCTCAGGAACTGTAACCAGACAAACATGTCTGCCCTGATACCCCGGGTAAGTCTAACTCTGTGGTGAGGCCTGGATAACCCTGCCATGGCGTCGCATAAGCGTCGAGCAAAAGCCCTGCCCGGAGCGACCACCCTGCAAGCGAAATTTAGGTGACCATGTAGCACCTGCAGGTCCCTCAGTGATGCCTTGCGCTTGGCCATCAACTCCAAGATAAGGGCCACTATCCTGGACACCTTATCCTCCGGTAACCTAGAAGCCTGCGCTAACGTGTCAATCTCCACCCCCAGGAATACTAACTTGGTAGATGGGCCCTCGGTCTTTTCGGGCGCTAAAGGGACACCGAGTTCCTCCATTAGCGTCTGAAATGTGTTGAGGAGACGTGTGCACGTGTCCCAGCCCCGTTCACCCCCGAATAAAAAGTCATCCAGGTAATGGGCTACAGACCGGGACCCTGACCTGCGGACGAAAGCCCACTCTAAGAAGGTACTAAAACGCTCAAAGGCCGAGCATGATATGGAACAGCCAAAAGGCATGGCCTTATCAAAATAATATTCGCCCCGAAATTTGAAACCCAGCAACTCAAAGTCACCCGGATGCACCGGCAGGAGGCGAAAGGCCGACTTAATGTCGCACTTGGCCAGCAGGGCACCCGGGCCACACGAGCGTACCATGCGCAGCGCGTGGTCAAAAGACGTATACCTGACTGAACAAAGGTCATCAGGGATAGCATCATTGACCGACCGGCCGGCTGGGTAGGATAAATGATGAATAAGGCGAAACTCGCCTCGAGACTTTTTGGGAACCAAGCCTAGGGGCGACACCTTAAGGTTGGGAAACGGGGGTGAAGGGAAAGGGCCAGCGACCCTGCCCGCATCTAACTCCTTCCTAATACTGGCAGCAGCCACCTCCTCCCTCCCCTTGAGGGACAAAAGATTGGGGGCATCCTGAGGGGACCTATCACCCATGAAAGGGATGCGGAACCCGTACTTAAATCCTTGAAGGAGATACTCCCCATCCTCCCCTTTCGGGTACACTGTGAGCCAACGCTCCAACATGTCCACCTTAATTGGGGAGGGGGCCTTTCGGTGAACCAGCTCCATCTGTGGCAGCCTTGCCAGCCCACTGTCAGCCCCTCCCTCTGCCCCGTGTCCCCCCAGGCCTGGGACAGGCGTAGGCTGCGTGGGGGCCCGAACAGGTGGGACACTCATGCCTGTATTTGCAATTCTTCTTATTACAGGAACCATTGGACGAGAAAGTCCAGCACAGCAGGCGGGCTGGAACCCCCTGCCCCGCCACTTGGCGGGTAACCTGTGCTGGGACAGCTCGCTGGACCGCATGTCCGCAATGGTATCTGTCCCCTGGCGCGGGGCGCGTGGGCGTCATGTACAGAAGCCAAAGCCTCTGGCACGGCTCGTCCCACCTCATCTCCGGGTGGAGGGGAATCCGCATACGGAATTCCTCGTCATAAGCCAGCCACGAAGGGCCCGGGAAATCAACCATTGCCCTGTATATGTTGTCCAAATATTGGACCATCGGAATAGCCAACTCCGGCCGCGCCCTCAGATACACTGCCATGTAAATTAAATAAGCCGTAAGCTGAGGCTTACGACGACGTGCCTGCTCCTTATCCTTCTCATCCTGTCCCTCCCTTTCCTCCTTGGTGGGCTCTCTGTTCAGGAATGAGAAGATATCTACATACTCCCCCCGCCAAATCTTTTCCTTGGTGGCCTGAGCCAAGTGGTCACCCAGTGGCAAGGAGTACCCCGCAGTTGGTAAGGCCGAAAAAGGCACCACAGACACCGGGAAAGGGGCCTTAGCTAACCCAGCCACCCCCAGTACATTCCCCGCAGTGAAAGACAAACTACCCACCCCGGTGCCCTGGGTGGCAGTTACCGTCGCCGAGTGGGGTGCCGGCTGCTGTGCCACCGCACCACCCGAGCGAGGCCAAGGCCATTAAAAAGCTCCCCCCATAGAAGCAATGTGTGCAGGTGTACTGGCTTGTACCGTATACTCACATGCTGCACCCCCGTGGGCCGCCCCCACCGGGGGTTCCGGCCCACTGGGGGCGTTGGAGCTCACGACCGACGTGGAGCTCATCATCGGGGCCTGACCTGCACTCGTCTGCTGGCTGGGGAGCTGCGGGGCAGTGGCCGAAGCCGCGCCACCCGCCTGAGGCAGCTCAACCCTGCCCGCCGCCTGTTGTCCTCCCGCCGACGGCGCCGCAAAAGGGGCGCCAAAGGGAGCCCCAGCCTGGCTGGCCCGAGCTAAAGACGCTTCGAGGGCCGCAAGGCGGGCCAGTAAGGCCTGCACGTCGATCTGGGGCCAAGGGCCGGCCGGCCCGCCAAGTCCAGGCGCGGGTACAGGTCCCTGTACCCCAGGACCCGAATAGGGCCATTGCCCAACACCGAAGCCCGGTAGGGTCGGTGCAGGAACCTGCCAAGGTAGGGGACCACACCACCCGCCCAGGCTAGAAGGCCCAGGAGGAAGAGAGGCAGGCCCAATAGGATGGGCAGAGAGAGTAGCGGTGTCCACCGCTCGCGGGCCGCGGGCCGGAGCCCCTGCCGCGCCCGCATTCCGATCCCCCGCGTCCGGCCAAGGGGCGATGGACCCCATTCCGCCGGCCCCGGCGGGGGCCTGGACAGGCGGCTGCTGGGGAGGCGCCACCGTGGTCCTCCGACCCGGGTTGCGCCTCCTCACAGCTCGAGCCGCACTCGAAGCTGCCTTCTTCTTCGAAGGCATCTCAATCGCAGGAGAGGGAAGCCGAAAAGAAGATTCGCCGCCAAAAGGCTTCCCGCAAGGTAAGGAGCGACGGAGACACAGGGGAAAAACTTCTCCGCTCCGTCGCTTTAGCTAAAATGGCAGCACGGCTGCCTCGTGGCCACCCCTTTTATAAGGGAGCTGGCCACGCCCTAAACTACCCGGATTCTTCGTCCTGTGGGGGGGGCCCGCAAAGAGCGCGGCGGCCATTTTGGCGCCACGCTTGCATTCTGTTTCCACAAAGTGTTAGCTTCTTGTGCTGGCACTGCACTACTACTACTACTACTACTACTACTACTACTACTACTACTACTACTACTACTACCACCACCACCACCACCACCACCACCACCTCCTCCTCCTCCTCCTCCTCCTCCTTTTTCTTTTTCTTCTTTTTCCTCCACCTCCAAATCTGAATATTGGCAATCATCATGGTGATCAACCATGAAGATAGTCCTGAGAATATAATGCAATGGCCTTTCATCTGCCTTCCACATCGCAGCATGAAACACCCCCCCCCCCACACACACACACACACCACTGATCCAGTTCCATGAGTCACTTACTGGTCTTGAGCCCTTTTGGCATGCAAAGTCCTCATCAGCCCTTGACCAGTATTGATGAAGCTGCTGAATCCAAGATGGATTCAAGTGGGATTTAATCCACTTGGGAACCATCACCTTCCCTAGTACTTCTAGTGTTTACTAATGAGAGCAGTTGGGATACTGATCTCTGTATACAATGTAAGCAAGCTTAGTGTAGGATTGAATTGCCCACCTCTGACTCCACAACCAGATACTGTACTTAAACCGCTTAGAAAGTATGAAATCAATTGATTAGGAATTGATAATGAATCAATTAATGAGTCATGAACAGTTTACATCCAGTCTGCATCCAAACTCTTTTTGTCTGTTCTTTCTATTTTATATGCAGTTCCTTTATTTTCTGCAGAAAAGATCCAGAACACAAAGCTAGCTTTCAGCTGGCCACAGCATTATTAAGGATCTGCAACAGAAATTGATATTAGCTTCAATCCAAATTGGGTGTAATCAATATACTGAATGAAAGCCATCCTTTGAAGTAGCCCAGAGGAGTGCTACTCATGTCTCCTTGCTTCCCCTGGGAAGATCTAAACAGCAAATTTATATTTATTCTTTGAACCTGTCCATAGCCATAATCAATATGGGTGGAAAACCCCAAGGAATTTGATACAAAAGGGGAAGGGATATACATGAGAAGTATAGAAACAGAACATTGAAAACTGAGAAATGTGGCCTGTTATTAGAAACAGGAAAAAGATAGAAGTGCTCCAAAACATAAGATAGAGGAAAGAAAAATTCAGATATACTGTACATCACTAGGATATACAGTACTGTATATCCAAGCAGAAGGTGAGGAAGCTACAATAACTTGTGGTTGTTGTTGTTGTTGTTGTTGTTGTTTTTGGGGGGGGCACAAGACGAACAATAACTGTTGTCATACAATATGTTTTCCAGCATTCTCTGTCAAAGTGTAATATTTTTAAAATGTTACTTTTCCCCTTCAGATCTGCTGGTCTGTTCCTCATAAAGAATATTGACTGAGAGTTCCTTTCCTTTAATCCCTGAAAGATTACTGAAATACTCAGGTATATATACCAAACACAGACCAATTTTTTCAAGAAGAATAAATGCTAAAGGGGCTTGATATATGTGCTACACATAGACTAGTTCCATCTTAGGCTCGACATAATATAATATAAAAGAAAAAAATAACTACTAGACTTATCTGGCTATTTATTGCCATGGCTTTAACTTTCAAACAAAACTGGCAAGAATATCAGCCAATGCAAGCGCGGCGCCAAAATGGCCGCCGCGCCCTTTGCGGGCCCCCCCCCCACAGGACAGAGAATCCGGGTAGTTAGGGGCGTGGCCACCGCCTTGATAAAAGGGGTGGCCACGAGGCAGCCGTGCTGCCATTTTGCCTCAGCGACGGAGCGGAGAAGTTTTTCCCCCTGCGTCTCCGTCGCTCGTTGGTGCTACCGGGAAGCCTTTTAGTTCCATTTACTAGCTAGCTTCCCTTTCTGCTGCGGTGAGATGCCTTCCAAAAAGAAGGCTGCTGCGAATGCAGCTCGGGTGGTTCGGAGGCGTAATCCGGGTCGGAGGACCGCGGTGCCGCCTCCCCAGCAGCCACCTTTGCCATCCCCGGCCGGGGCTGGTGGCATGGGGGCTATCGCCCCTTGGCCCGATCAAAGTGCGGGCGCGGAGGGAGTTCCGGCCCGCGGCCCGCGAGCGGTGGGCACCGCTCATCCTCCTGCTCAATCGGTTGGGCCTATTCCTGTTGGGCTGCAGCCTCTCCCGGGGCCCTCTAGCCTTGGGGGGTGGCCCGGCTCCCTGCCTTGGCAGGTTAATCCACCAGCCCTCCCGGGCTTCGGCGGTAGTCAATGGCAATATACGGCCCCTGGGGTGCAGGGACCTGTCCCCATGCAAGGATCAGGTGGGCCGGCCGGCTCTTTACCCATGGTTAATGTGGACTCCTTACTGGCACGTATTGCGGCCCTCGAGGCGTCTTTGGCCCGGGCCAGTCAGGCAGGTGCCCCTTTTGGGGTACCTTTGGAGGCGCTAACGGCAGCAGGACAACAGCCGGCGGGGAGGGTTGAGCTGCTGCAGGCGGGTGGCGCGGCTACGGCCACTGCCTCGCAGCTCCCCAGCCAGCAACCTGGTGCGGGTCAAGCCCCGGTGATGAGCTCTACATCGGTCGTGAGCTCCGACGCCCCCAGTGGGCCAGAACCCCCGGTGGGGGCGGCCCACGGGGGTGCAGCATGTGAGTATACGGTGCAAACGAGTACATCTACACATATTCCCAATATAGGGGGGGCCTTTCAGTGGCCTTGGCCTCGCTCGGGTGGTGCGGGGACTACCCCTCTGGTGCCCCACCCAGCGACAACGACTGCCACCATGCCCACGGGGGTGGGCCTAGGCTCTTACACTGCTGGCAATGTCTTGGGGGTGGCAGGGTTAGCTCCGGCTCCCTTTACCAGGCCTGTTGTCCCCTTTTCGGCTTTGCCGACGGCAGGGTATTCCTTGCCACTGGGCGATCACTTGGCACAGGCTACCAGAGAAAAGATTTGGAGGGGGGAGTATGTAGATATCTTCTCACTCCTGAACAGAGAGCCCACCAAGGAAGAAAGGGAGGGTCAGGATGAGAAGGACAAGGAGCAGGCACGCCGCCGTAAGCCGCCGCGTACCTGGGCTAACTGGCTCCCCGCTTATTTGATATATATGGCGGTATATTTGAGGGCGCGGCCGGATCTAGCTATTCCCATGGTCCAATATTTGGACAACATATATAGGGCGATGGTAGATTTCCCGGGCCCCTCATGGCTAGCATATGATGAGGAATTCCGTATGAGGATTCCCCTCCATCCCGAGATGAGATGGGATGAGCCCTGCCAGAGACTGTGGCTCTTGTATATGACACCCACACGCCCTGCCCCGGGGGATAGATACCATTGTGGACATGCGGTCCAGCGAGCAGCTCCAGCGCAGGTTACCCGCCAACCGGCGGGGCAGGGGGTTCCAGCCCGCCTGCTGTGCTGGACTTTCTCGTCAAATGGTTCCTGCAATCGAAAGAACTGCAGGTATAAGCATGAGTGTCCCACGTGTTCTGGTCCCCACGCAGCCTCGGCTTGTCCCAAGCCTGGGGGGGCGCGAGGCAGAGGGAGGGGTGGACAGTGGGCTGGCAAGGCTGCCACGGAGGGAACTAGTTCTCCAAAAGGCACCCTCTCCAATTAAGGTGGACATGCTGGAGCGCTGGCTCGCATCGTACCCAAAGGGGGAGGACAGAGAGTATCTCATTCACGGTTTTAAGCAGGGATTTCGTATCCCTTTTATGGGTGTTAGATCACCTCAGGACGCTCCCAACCTGTTATCCCTCAGAGGAAGGGAGGAGGTGGCTGCGGCCAGCATTAAAAAGGAATTAGACGCGGGCAGGGTCGCTGGACCTTTTCCTGCACCCCCTTTTCCCAACCTTAAGGTTTCACCATTGGGTTTGGTTCCCAAAAAGTCCCTAGGTGAGTTTCGCCTTATTCATCATTTGTCCTACCCAGCCGGCAGATCGGTCAACGATGCTATACCTGATGACCTTTGTTCGGTCAGGTATACATCGTTCGACCATGCGCTGCGCATGGTGCGCTCGTGTGGCCCGGGTGCCTTGCTGGCCAAGTGCGACATTAAGTCAGCTTTTCGCCTCTTGCCAGTGCACCCGGGTGACTTTGAATTGCTGGGTTTTAAATTTAAAGGGGAATATTATTTTGATAAGGCCATGCCTTTTGGCTGCTCCATATCATGCTCGGCCTTCGAGCGTTTTAGTACTTTCCTAGAGTGGGCTTTTGTCCGCAGGTCAGGGTCCCGGTCTGTAGCCCATTACCTGGATGACTTTTTATTCGGGGGTGAACGGGGCTGGGACACGTGTGCACGTCTCCTCAATACATTTCAGACGCTAATGCAGGAACTTGGTGTCCCTTTAGCGCCCGAAAAGACCGAGGGCCCATCGACCAAGTTAGTGTTCCTGGGGGTTGAGATTGACACAGTAGAGCAGGCTTCTAGGTTGCCGGGCGATAAGGTGTCCAGGATAGTGACCCTTATCTCGGAATTGCTGGCCAAGCGTAAGGCATCCCTGAGGGAACTCCAGGTGCTACATGGGCACCTTAATTTTGCCTGCAGGGTGGTCGCACCGGGCAGGGCTTTTGCCCGGCGCTTATGCGACGCCATGGCAGGGTTATCCAGGCCCCACCACAGAGTTAGGCTCACCCGGGGTATCAGGGCAGACATGTTCGTCTGGTTGCAATTCCTGAGGGAGTTTAACGGGGTCTCATTTTGGAGGTCGGACCTCCTCGCTTCCCCCAATTTCCAGATCCAGTCTGATGCCTCAGGATCCCTGGGTTATGGGATGTACTTCAATGGGAAGTGGGCCTATGGTGGGTGGCCACCGGCATGGGCAGGCACAGGTCGCCTGCGGGATCTCACATACCTGGAATTTTTTCCCATTCTGGGGGCTCTGATGCTATGGGGCGAACAGTGGGCTAATTCGGTAGTGCATTTTTGGTGCGACAATGCTGCTGTGGTACACATTGTCAATGCACAGACTTCTAAATCGCCCAGGGTTATGGATCTAGTGCGCCATTTTGTGCTGCGCTGCCTGCGCCTCAATGTCTTGTTCAGGGCCAGGCATGTCCCAGGGGTTAATAATGATATTGCTGATGCTTTGTCCCGCCTGCAGATCTCCCGGTTCCGCGCCTTGGCCCCGGATGCGGAGGAATTTCCCTCGCCACTCCCGGACGAGATGTGGACTATTGGCAAGGAGAGGTGAACCGGGCGATTGGCCTTTCACTAGCGCCACGCACGCGTAAGGCGTATCAACAAGCACTCAGTTCATATAGGGTTTTTGCCACTCAATTTCACTTGCCAGAGACCTGGCCTATTCCGGTGGACCATGTACTGCGGTTCATGGTCCACCTCCATGCACAGGGCCTTGCACCTCGCACCATAGCATCCAAGCTCTCGGCGTTGGCTTTTATGGCCAAAGTAGGGGGTCATGTGGATACCACCTCTGACTTCCGCGTGAGACACGTTTTGGAGGGGTGGGTGCGCGAGCGCGGGCGTTGCCCGGACGACCGGCACCCTATTTCCCCAGGGGTTCTTACCCAGTTGGCCCGGTGCTGGCCAGGCCTCTGTTTTGATCATTATGAGGCAGCCCTTTTTCATGCAGCCACAACGGTGGCATTTTTTGGAGCGCTCCGCGTCAGCGAACTCGTGATGCTGTCTAAGGCGGATGCAAGTGGTAGGGCACTGGAACTCGGAGATGTCTACGTTGCCAAAGACTGGGCCCAGTTGAGGATTCGCTCCTCAAAAACAGATCAGCACGGCGTAGGCAGTGGAGTAAGACTGCTACGGTGTTCTTTGGCAGACATCTGTCCGGTTGGTGCCCTACAGGAGTACCTGGCACTGCGTGGCTGGCACCACGGCCCGTTTTTCTGTCACCAAGATGGGTCTCCCCTTACTAAATTTCAGTTTTGGAAGGTGACAGCCATAGCCCTCACCAGGGTGGGTTTTTCAGGTGCCCGTTATGGCACACATTCGTTCCGTATTGGTGCAGCCTCTACAGCAGCTGCTTTTGGGTACTCGGGGGCTGACATACGCAGCATGGGGAGGTGGGGCTCACAGTGTTTTCAGTTTTATGTGCGCCCACTCCCGCCATGAGTACCAATTCAGTCACCTTACCTTCCTTTTTTCTCAATTTTATTGCAGACCCTGGGTGTCGTATTACACCGGTGACAGTATGGCTGGTGGGCCACAGCTATGTGCACAGGGCAGCGCGTTACGCTGCGGCGACAGAGTGGGGACCCCGACTGGGACTGGGTGACCACGCCAGTCTCGCATGGCATGGTAAGCCTGGGATGTTATGGCAGGAGCTGAGGCCTTTCCTTTTTTCTGGCCTGGGGGCTGACCCGCCTGACATTCTAATTATCCACCTGGGGGGCAATGATTTGGGCCAGGTCACCGGCTTATCGCTCAAGCATGCGATTTGCGAGGAACTCGCCTACTTGCACTATGTCTGGCCTGCCACAACCCTGGTTTGGTCGGACATTGTTCCGCGCCACTCTTACAGAGGGGGCGTTAACCTCCTTGCGCTTGACCGCGCGAGGCGCGCGGTCAACAAGGCGGTGGCGCGGTTTCTTACCACCAGGGCTTGGGGACGGGTTAGTCATCACCCCGATATTAGTCTGCAAAATTATGACCTCTATGCAGGGGATGGGGTCCATCTGTCGCGAGGAGGTATGGACCTCCTGTTGGGTGACTGGCGAGCAGGCCTGTTGACCGAGCTGACGGTCTGGGGGGGGGCGTCAGGTCTTCTGTGAAGCCCCTCCGTGTGGCGGGTAGCACTGGTAAGGTAAACAGTATGACCCACAAGTATCCGGCAGGTTCGCAATTGACTGGACAACACTAGACAGGAATAAATTAGTTAAACGTTGTCCGGTCAACGACGAACCAGGCGATGGGGTGATGGTGATTGCTAACCAGCATGCATCACCCCTGTGATTTCACGGATACGCGTCAGAGGGTGGGGTCATGAGTTAGTTATTGACTACGGTCAACAATTTGTTTGTTGTTGACAAACAAATTGATACAAATTGATACATTGTAACCAATTGCCGTTGGCAATTTTGGGGTGGTACCTTACCAGTGTTACTTCGGCCTGCTTGCCTTAGGAATTATGATTGGTCGTTTTACCAATACAAATTTATAATTCGGACTAGGGCATTGAATCAATAAATGTGGCCCTTTGCTGTTATCCACTTTCAATGTTGTCTGTGTCCGTTATTGGGGGGGTGCGCCTGCAATGCAAGCGCGGCGCCAAAATGGCCGCCGCGCCCTTTGCGGGCCCCCCCCCACAGGACAGAGAATCCGGGTAGTTAGGGGCGTGGCCACCGCCTTGATAAAAGGGGTGGCCACGAGGCAGCCGTGCTGCCATTTTGCCTCAGCGACGGAGCGGAGAAGTTTTTCCCCTCCACCCCCTCCCTAGTTAACAGTGTGATTATGGTCGCTTCGGGGCCGGGTGGGAATTTTTGGTTGGGACCCATATTGGCTTCGGGTCCTGGCTTTTTTGCCCACCCCACACTGTGGCTATGGTTTGATATAGGGGTCTTTCTCCATTACTACTGTTGACTTTGGTCACATGGGCGGGTAGCACTGGTAAGGTAAACAGTATGACCCACAAGTATCCGGCAGGTTCGCAATTGACTGGACAACACTAGACAGGAATAAATTAGTTAAACGTTGTCCGGTCAACGACGAACCAGGCGATGGGGTGATGGTGATTGCTAACCAGCATGCATCACCCCTGTGATTTCACGGATACGCGTCAGAGGGTGGGGTCATGAGTTAGTTATTGACTACGGTCAACAATTTGTTTGTTGTTGACAAACAAATTGATACAAATTGATACATTGTAACCAATTGCCGTTGGCAATTTTGGGGTGGTACCTTACCAGTGTTACTTCGGCCTGCTTGCCTTAGGAATTATGATTGGTCGTTTTACCAATACAAATTTATAATTCGGACTAGGGCATTGAATCAATAAATGTGGCCCTTTGCTGTTATCCACTTTCAATGTTGTCTGTGTCCGTTATTGGGGGGGTGCGCCTGCAAAGCATCTTGGCACCCTTCCTTGTCCCATTTAGATGCTACCTCCTCCAGTATGCAATCTTTCCTTTATCAATTAAAGCCAGTGGTGGGATTCAATTTTTTTTACTACCTACTCTGAGGGAGTGGAATGGTGGACGTGGCCAGGGGGAAAAGCCCTACACTGCACCCAAATTAGGACTACTTTATTTCAAAACCTGGATGAACGGGATCAGCCAGAATTTCTGCTACCAGTTCTGGTGAACTAGTGCAAACCTGCTGAATCCAACCACTGGTTAAAACAATACATGAAAGATGAGAAAAGGTGGAAGTAGAAGTAGTGTGTCATAGAAGAATAGCAGCAGTAAGGAAGTGAGGTAATGGAGAGAGGAAAAATAGATGCACCTCATCAGCATTCCACTTGTCATGTTGAGCAATCAAGCTTAGGAGGCAAAAAGATGCATATAATCAGCTCCTCCACTAGGGATTTACATTAAATTTGTCTGACACAAGCTCTATTTGGACATTTTAAAAGTGTACGTACAACATTCCCAATCAAGGGAGATTGCAAAAATTATGGAAGAGTATGGGCCAGAATATGGAAAGATGGAGGGCCGTCTCATTTGTAAAGCATCCATGTTTACATCAAGATCCTGTCTTCAGAGAGTTGATTTCACATTGAAGAGAAGAACAGTAGAGAATTATGTGGCTAGCATGCTTTCCTCATTATGTGTCAAGTACACATATTTACTTAATGCAGGAACAGGGCTTTATGCTGGTGAGAAAGGGATTTTCTACTTGTTAGTTTTTGATTTGTGGCCTAAAGGAAACAGAACACTTCAGTTAAGATGGACGTACTCTCCTGGAGAAGAGACTAGATGGTTAGCTTCTATGGGTATGACTTTTTCTCCCAATCCAGCCCCACCATTCTGCAAAGTGAGGGAGCCACCCCAGATGACAGATCCTAAGTAAGGTATACCAAAGTTTTGGAGGGAAGTCATGTGTGCCACACAGTGTGCCTAGTCTCTCAAGGCAAACTTGAATTAAAGTTACTGTAGATGGAAGATGCTGCTCTGTGGCCCATGCTGAAGAAGTTTGGAATATATTTATTTATTTATTTATTTATTTATTTATAAGTCACATTTGTATATGCCGCCCACTCAGGCAAAACCCGACTCAGGGCGGCATTACAACACTTCTAAAAATACATAAAAACATTATAAAAACCTATAAAAACCCACATCCACCCCTTTTAAAAACCCATATCCCACCCACCCATCCCACCTACTATACAAGAGGGAAGAAGAGAGAGTTCTTATAAAAGCCAGCCGGCGGGAGCCATAGTCCCGTTCGGGCCCCACACCTGCCCTGCCAGCCAGGTCTTTACTCCTTTCCTGAAGGGCAGCAGTTCACTTTGAAGTCTTAGATCTGTTGGTAGGAGGTTCCAGAGGGTTGGTGCGGACACGGAGAAGGCCCTCCTTCGGGTGCTAGACAAATGTGCACCCCTCGTTGACGGCACCATTAGAGAGCCCCTCCGGTCCACTCTGGTTGGACGGGCAGTCACTCTTGGGACGATGCGGTCTCTAAGGTATCCTGGCCCCCTGCCATATAGGGCTTTAAAGGTCAAAACCAGCACCTTAAATTGCACCCGGAGACAAACTGGTAACCAGTGCAGCTCACGAAGCAGCGGTGAGGCATGGGCATATCGCCCACACCCCATCACCACCCGGGCCGCCGCATTCTGGACCAGCTGCAGCCTCCGAATGGTCGTCAAGGGCAGCCCCATGTAGAGCGCATTACAATAATCTAGTCGGGAAGTAACCAGAGCATGAGTGACCATAAGCAAGGAGCCCCGGTCCAGGAGCGTGCGCAATTGGCAAATCACCCGAAGTTGGGCAAAAGCCCTCCTGGCCACAGCCGCCACTTGTTCTTCCAGCAGCAGCCGTGAGTCCAGAAGGACCCCCAAGTTGCGCACTGGGTCTGTCTGGGGCAAAACAGCCCCATCCAGTACCAAAGATGGTAACTCCTTGGATAACATGGGGCCCCTTATCCACAGCCACTCTGTCTTGCTGGGATTCAGTCGAAGCCCATTGGCCCCCATCCAGACCCCAATGGCCTCCAGGCATCCGGATAGGATTTCGACAGCATCACTGGGGTCCCCACGGGCCGAGATGTACAGCTGAGTGTCATCCGCGTACTGATGGTACCGCACCCCGTGGGAACGAATGATCTCACCCAGTGGCTTCATGTAGATGTTAAATAAGAGAGGAGAGAGCACAGAGCCCTGAGGTACCCCATACTTGAGGGGCCTAGGGCTGGACCTCTCACTCTCTAACCACACCGACTGGGTACGGCCCTCCAGAAAAGAGGAAAACCAGGACAACACAGTGCCCTGGATCCCCAGTCCTTCGAGCCGTTCCAGCAGGATACCGTGGTCGACGGTATCGAAGGCCGCTGAGAGATCAAGAAGAGCAAGGACGGATGGACAACCCCCGTCCCGCTCCCGCCAGAGATCATCCAACAGTGCGACCAATGCCGTCTCCGTTCCATATCCGGGCCTGAATCCTGATTGAAAGGGGTCTAGATAATCCGCTTCATCCAGGACACTCTGCAGCTGGCGCGCCACCGCCTTCTCAAAAACCTTACCCAGAAAGGGCAGGTTGGAAACCGGCCTGTAGTTGTTAAGGACAGCTGGGTCGAGGGACGTTTTCTTCAGGAGGGGGCGCACCAAAGCATGTTTTAGCTGTGCAGGAAATATCCCCTCCCGTAATGAAGCATTTATTATCCCCCCAACCCAGCCCCCTGTTACCTCCTTGGAGGCTTTCACCAACCAGGTGGGACAGGGGTCCAGAGGACATGTAGTGGCACGAGCATCTGCAAGGAGCCTGTCCACTTCATCAGGGACAACAGGATCAAACTGATCCCAGATCGTACAGCAAGACTGTGCCCCGGCACCCCCCCGACCCTCCCCATCCACGCCAGGATTCAATCCTGAACGAATCCGATCGATTTTCTCCACCAGATGGTCAGCGAAGTCCTCAGCCGAACCCTGCCAACCGGGCACCGATCTCCCTCTACCGAGGAGGGACCTGGTTACCCGGAACAGGGCGGCTGGGCGATTATCAGCGGAGGCAATAAGGGCGGTGAAGTATTGTCGCCTCACCACCCCCATCGCCACTAGGTAGGCCCTAATAGCGGCTCTAGCTAGTGTCCAATCGGAGTCATCCTGGGTCTTCCCCCAGCGGCGCTCTAGGCGTCTCTTTGCCCGTTTGAGTTCACGCAGTTCCTCTGTGAACCACGGAGATGACCTAGTTCCACGGGCGCGGAGAGGCCGCAGTGGCGCGATTTCATCCAAGGCAGCTATTGTCGTCCTATTCCACAGGTCGACAAGTGCCTCAGGTGAATCGTGTAGCCGATCCAGAGGAACATCCCCCAGTTCCCTCTGGAATCCATCTGGATCCATTAGTTGCCGAGGGCGGACCAATTTAATAGGCCCTGCCTCCCTACGATGAAGTGTCGCCCCCAGGAAGTCAAGAGTCACCAGGTAGTGATCCGACCATGGCACAGGTGAGATGGCTAAATCCTGTAGTCTCAGATCACTCTGCCACCGCTCCGACAAGAAAACTAAGTCTGGCATGTGACCACTGCCCCTGGTCGGACCCCGAACTACCTGAGTCAGGCCCATGGCTGCCATGGAAGCCATGAACTCCCTTGCCACCTCAGAAGCCAACCCCAGCGATGGCAAATTGAAGTCCCCCAGAACCATAAGTCTCGGGAACTCCAATGCCAGCATCGAGGTGGCCTCGAGGAGCTCAGGCAGGGCATCCCTTACCCTGCAAGGGGGCAGGTACAATTAACTATTAATTGTCTGCGCCGGCCCTCTGGAACCTCCTGCCAACACTGCTACATCTCCGGACGGAATTGCTGCCTTTCAGAAAAGAAGTTAAAACCTGGCTGGTGGGTCAAGTGTGGGGCGCAGGTGGAAGGGTAACCTCCATTGGGTGGCTGGTGTAGAAGAACTCCTCCACATGGTGCCTTTGGATCCTGCACCCCTTGTTTTAGGGGGTGGGTAGTTTTAACTGGTTTTAACATGTTTTTTAAATTGTCATTGTGAACCGCCCTGAGTCGGCTTTGGCCAAGTGGGTGGTATATAAATTTGACAATTAAATTGAATTAAATTACTTTAATTTAATTTAATTGTTGTATTTCTATACCGCCCACTCAACCAAGGCCGACTCAGGGTGGTTCACAATCATAGATAAAAACAGATTAAGAACCCACCCCATAAAAAGGGTGCAGGGACCGAAGAGGCAGTGGGGGAAGGAATAATCCTAGGTTCTCAACCTTGGGTCCCCAGGTGTTTCTGGACTTCAATTCCCAGAAGCCCTGGTTAGCTGGTGCAGTGACTTAGGTTTCTGGGAACTGAAGTCCAAAAACACCTGGGGACCCAAGGTTGAGAAACACTGACCACCCACCCAACGGAGGTCACCCTTCCACCTGCACTCCACACTGTAACCATGATGATGCAAAGTTACAGTAGCAATATTGCCAGAACCAAGTGTCTTCCCTTTTCCCCTGATATTGAGATTGCAAGGGTCTAGAATGCCACAGCCAGGTTTATTTCATAAGTGAAAAAATACAATAATATCTGCCCAACCTTGTTCCAGCTTCCAGTTGCACACCATGTCATGCACAATGTGTTAACATCAGCATGCAAAGCCCTAATGGTTTGGGACTTTGCTAATTGATTAAACATCTTTCCCAGAGATTCACTGGCCATGTCAACACATCCTCTCAAATCATGCAGCTAGAGGTGTCGACACTAAGAATGGCAAAAAAGGCTATAACTAGGAAAACAGCATTCCACCCTGTGGAACAGGTTGCCATTGTAACTGCAATAAGTTCCCTCCTTGGATGCCTCTAAAAAGGCAAAGCAAGCCTATTTTGGGAGGAATTTAAGGAATACTCACAATGACTAAACAATCCTCATGGACCCAAGGTTTTGATTTATTTTTATAGTTATTGCTGTGGGATATGTTACTATTGCTATGGTTTTTTTTGTATTTTTAATTGGTTTGCTGTTGGTTTATTGTCTTTATATATATAAGCAAGCAAGCAAGCAAACTAACTAATTTTTTCATGTCCCAATCAAATGCTGGACTGCCAAAATGAAGCCACTTTCTTGACTTTGTCATTGGCCAATCCTAGGGTCCTCATCAGCACATGTTTCTGGAAGTAATTGGCAGACCAGTAAATGAACCAGATACTGTATCTCTCCACATTCACACAGCGTGTTATTGTCTGCCAGCAGTCCCCACTTGAGCATTCAGGGACTCAAACCCTCAGCCTATACAGGATCCTCCAAGTGATGTAGGGGAGGTTTAGTCCCTCAGCTATACCCTCCTTTAATGTTGTTCCTTGTCCAGTGAACTCCTTTCCCTGTCTTCTAATTTGGTTTTACTCTTGTGTAACCTCAAGAGTGTTTGTTCTTACCATAAACTCTTCCTGGATCTGAGCCGGTGGACTTGAGGCTCATATCCATTCAGAGGATGTTGAGAGTCATTCTCTTGTTCAGTTATCTCAGCATCCACTTCTACTTCTCTCCTTAAATATACAAGAGGGTATATTTTTTTCAAGTGGTGATGATTTGAAACATTCTGTCACTATACGCATGGTTTCATTCACAGTGATGTCAACTTCTTCTTTTTTTTTTTTTTTTTTTTTTTTTTTTTTTTAGACATACAGAAAACGAAAAAAAAAAGCATTAACAATACATTAACAATACAATACACTAACAAATCCTTAATATCATACTAACAGACATTACTATATGCTAGCACATAACAATATCTATACTCGTTAACTGCTATTTAACCACCAAATATTAAAAACCATTATTTCAATATCCAAAATGATAGAAAAAACTTTCTGTACTAGCACTAATCTTTTTTTTTTTTTTTAACCAATAATAATCACCCTGTGTATATATACAATGCCCGGAGAGTTTATTTTCTACTCAATTCCAGAAGCTTCTTTGTGATGGTACTGGTCCTGAACTATCGCTTGCCATAATAGAGTGATCCACAAACGGTTTCCATATATTCCAGAATCTATTCTCTTTTAAATTATCTCTTTTGACTTTAATCTCCCATGTCAATTTATCATTCAGTGCTAAACTCCACATTTCTTTATACCATTCTCCAATCTGTATATCTATATCGTTTTTCCAATTTCTAGCTATACATTGTCTACCTGTTGTCAATATGATTTCCAATAGTTCTTTTTCCTCCTTATTTAAACCCAAACCTTCCACATTCGTTAAAAGAATGGTACCGGACACCAACTTAACACTTTTACCCAATATTTCATCACACTCATTTTCTATTCTTGCCCAGAAATCCCTTATTTTTTTACAGCTCCACCACATATGTTCATATGTTCCGTCATATTCTTTACATCTCCAACATAACTTATCTCTTTTATTATCCATCTGGTAAAGTCTTAATGGTGTCAGGTACCATTGCCACAACATTTTGAAATTATGTTCTTTAATTCTTACAGACATTGTTCTCATAATTCTCTTTTTCCATTTGTTTTTCCATTCAATCTCCCCAATTTTTATATTCAAGTTTTGTTCCCACTTCCGTTTCAAGTCCTCCTGTGGATCTGCACCTCTATTCAATATATTATAAAGCTTGCTTACAAGACCTTTAGTACTGCTTTCCCCTTTTCTAATCTTCCTTACCAATTCCTCAAATTCTGTATATACTCTATCTATCCCTATTTCTTTTTTATATTTTTTATTCCAATTATCCACCTTTAACTTCTGAAACCAGTTCAGATTTAAAATCTCAAACATTTTTTTCCGCTCGTCATCAACTTCACATGCTTTTAACCAATCCTTCAATAACAACCTCCCATTTTTATCCAATATTTCCATTTTTTCTTTATCTAATTTTATTGGGAAACACATCATATCAGTCAATTCCAAAATTGGAGAGAGATTCGGAACCATATCTTTTTTTACCTTCTTCCATACCTCCATGAGACCTTTCATCATAGTATTGTTTGACCTTTTCACCTTATCCTTCATTCCCAAGAAAATCAAGTTTCCAATATTTCTGTACTCTTTCATTTCCAATTGTTCCCAAATCACCTTTTCTCTTGCCAAGATCTTCACAACATTCCTGACTTGAAATGCTCGATAATATACTAGCAAATTAGGCATACCCAAACCCCCTTTTTTCTGAGACATATACCATAGTTTCTTTGGAAGCCTAGATTTTTTTCCTCCATTACAGAACCCATTAAACATTTTTTGAAACTCATTAATTTCTTTCTCTTTTAAATGGATCGCTAGTGTATCAAATAAAAAATTAATCTTTGGTAGCAGTATCATTTTACACATAGCAATCCTTCCGAACCATGACAGCTTTAACTTCTGGAGTTCTTGTATTTTATTCTTAAATTCGATTCTCAAGCTGTCGTAGTTCAATCGTTTAAGATCTTCTAATTTATTTGAAATGATTATCCCTAAATACTTCAGCTTCTCTTTAACTTGTATGTTAAGTGTCGACACCGTCCTACCCATCTCGCTCACTTTCAAATTACACAACATCAATTCAGACTTATCCCAGTTTATCTTTAATCCAGTTATAGCTTGAAATATTTGTAAATGATCTTTAATCCTATCCATTACCTGTTCCGGGTGCTTCACCATAAGCAATGTATCGTCTGCATACATACTCACTTTATTACCCATAATCCCTTCTATATTTGAATCTTCCCTTATACTTTTAGCTAAAATCTCCATTGCCATTATGAACAAGATAGGAGATAAAGGACAACCCTGCCTAGTACCCGCGATGTCAACTTCTTTTGTGTGTGTGGATGTGCTGCATACTGGAGCAGCATACTCTGCTGCAAAGATGCTCAGGGCCACAGCATGGATGATTGAGTTTCCCATTTATAGTTTGAGAGTTTCTCAATGATATTGTTCCTTGTACTAACTTTGGCTTTGGTATTGCTTAACTAAGAAAAAACAAACAAAGAACATGTGAGAGTAAAATATGGTTGCTGAAAGTGAATAGCTTTAATCTTCATTGTTACTGGACTTAGGACTATTCTAATGCTCCCTTGGATAGCATCATATTTTCCATATTAATTTCATAATAAGGAACCACCTTACTATATAATGTATTTCTGCATTTTGTAAAGTTTTAGTTTTCATTTTCAATTGATTCTTAAAATGGAAATGAAGCTATAAAATATCATATGAGATAATGCTTCGATCAGTGTCAGGTTAAATATAATTTCAAGTGTATTAAAACCAGACCCATCTAATTAACATCTGCTCCTTCCTCCCCATTCAGATAAAAAAATCCTATCACCTTGGATTTCTTTTCTGGCTACTAACACTGATTATTTATTATTCTGTGATTCTTACAAATAAGCTTTCTGCATTCAAAATCCTTTACCTTGCTGTACAGACAGACAGACAGAGGGAGAAAGAAATACAAGCATAAAAGTAAATAAGTAAAGTACAATCACAAGAGTAATTCATACCAAATAAATGTTATTATGTGAAAGTGGCAATTAGGATTCCCTTAATTATCTGTCATTTTGTATTTATCACTGTAATGTTTGTTTTACAATGCTTTATTAAATCTGGCTTGATGACAAACAGTCTGCTGGCACTGTATCCTGCTGTGTAACATATGGTGCTGCACCAAATAAATATTAATGCTCTGAAGTACAAATAGTATTTCCCAATGGCAGGAAAACTCCACCAGATTAGCATTACAGTATTATGCAGAAAGAGGATCACAGGTGACAGTGATTTTTCTCTCTCTCCACCAGTTGTGCATTGTGTTTCTCTCTCCAACAGTCTAATTAAATACATAATTATAATCAGTCGTTCAGTTCAAGTCCCTTGGCTCACTGTTCAATGCCAGAAGGTCTGTCTTGTGGGACCATCTGGGTGCACCCCATTCTCCTGTTACAGCAGCTTCATTGGTTATTGCTCTGCTTCTGGGCCCAGTTCAAAGAGCTTGTTATGATCTATAAAGTCTTATACAGTTTGGGTCAAACTGTATGACCATATAACCCCATTTGAGTCTTTCTGGCTCCTAAAACATTCAGGAGAGCCTCTTCTCTCAGTCTTCACAGGCATGTCTGGTAACAACACAAGAGAAAGCGTCCTCCAAAACTGCTCCCAGGCTGTGAAATTCCCTCCCTTAGGAAGTTAGGCTGCTTTCCTTCTGGAAACTTTTGAAGACCATGGTTTTTAAACAGGATTTTAACAACTAATTAAGCAATGAAGTTAATTTATGTAAATTTTAACTAATTAGTTATTATAGTAGCATATTCTTTTTTTAGTGTAATAATTTATTGTGTTTTAATTTGTTTGTTTCTAATAATTTGCAAGCATCTTTGAGTCCCTACAGTGAGAGAAACACAGTATAAATCAGGAATGAATGAATGGATCAAATTCATGAAACAAATTCTTTTCATATCTTTCATTACAAGAATTTCTATTTATTCCTATTCCCTTTGTGTTGCCTAACCAGTTTATCAGTCCATAAGAGGACTTCTTTCAGCTCTATCGTGTTCTTTACTTACCATGTACTGCATACTGATTCTTGGTAGGGAATTTATGAAGGAAGCTTTGTTCTAGGGCAGAGATTCCCAACCTTTTCAAGCCAGGGGCCGGGTCACGCTCTCTCAGTCAGCTTCGAGGGCTGGATGGCATTTTTGCCTGTCTGCATGACGGGGGTGGCCATTTTCTTCCAACAGCTTCAAAGGGGTGGTCATTTTGTTTTTTGAATTCCTTTGGAGGGGTGTGGGGCCACATGAAAGGGTGCTGTGGGCTGGATCCAGCCCACGGGCCTTAGGTTGGAAACCCCAGATGTAGGGGTTATACTGAAAGGCAGCTCATTGTTGTTAGAAATTACTACTGTTTATGTAAGTTGGAGAAAAAATATTTTGGCTGCCATTCATATGTGTTGCTGATCTTTGCCGGATCTCTCATATTTCTACTTGTTTCCTATTTATCAAAATCAGCTTAAAGGGCACTGTGAAGATAGCTTCATGAGAGGAAAGTAGAAATGCTTCTGTCTCCCTTACACAAAGGTTGATCAGAACTACTACAACAACCTTTACCTTTGTCTTGAGCTGCTCTCTATCAACTGTGCCACAGGAGAAACATCTGTGGGGAGGTAACTTGTGCGCATAAAGTTTGACACAGAAAGTCTTGTTTTCAAAGTGGCCCTCTAAACCAGTGGTGCCCAAACATTTTTTGTGGGCCGGTCCCACCCCGACACACAGCTGTGGGGGCCAGAGGCAAGTTGCTACCGCTGCTGACAGTTTTGATGTCAGCAGCAGTGGCAGTGGAGATCGCGCTTTGTCCTGGCTGCTCCAAGCAGCATCTTGCTCAGTCCCCTCCCCTCTGCAACCTTTGCCAAAGTCAATCGCCATGTTAAGAAAATCTTCAGAGCCTTCTCTGTTTCAAAATCCGGGGCACTGGAAGGGTAAACGTGGCACGCTGTGGTGACATCATCCCGGGAGCACCAGGGGGCTCTCCTAGCACCGCAGATTTTGAAACAGAGGAAGCTCTGAAGATTTTCCTAACATGGCAATTGGCTTTGGCAAAGGCTGCAGAGGGGATGGGACCAAGCAACAGGCTGCTCGGAGCAGCCAGGGCAAAGTGTGATTGCTGCTGCTGCCGCCGCCGCCGCCGACATCTGCGGTGAGCTTAGGTACTCACGGTGGGCTGCATCAATTATATGCAGGGCCCAAACTACGGCCTGCAGGCCCAATTCAGACTGTGTGGAAAACTTCATGTGTATAGCGTGCTATGCAAAAGCTGGATCACTACGAAAATCTGCTCTCTACCTGGAGATACCAGTGGCTAGGCTAATTATCATATATTGCTACAGTAAAACTAGTCAGCATATCCCACTCTTCCTCAGATGTTCCTCCAGCATTTGAAGGATACCTATGCTGAATGGGACATCTGACTGCCTGCCTGCCTTTCTGCCTGTCTTTCTGTCTATATATCTATTCCAAAAAATAAAGGTTTTTAGACATAGCCTGACTTCCAATCAAACTATCTGGCCAAAATCCAGTTGTTTGCCTGAGGCAAAGTAGACTTAATGAATCAATGAAAATTATATGTGTCAACTTACCAAATTCCTTTTGATTCAGGGGTCTTTATTTATTTATGTATTTATTTATTTATTGTTAAATTTTTATACCGCCCACTCAGCCAAAGCCGACTCTGGGCGGTTCACAACAGTGGGTAAAAACATATGAAAACAAATAAAACAGATAAAAACCAACAATAAGAACCCACCCCTAAAAAGAGAGGGGTGCAGGAACTGAAGAAACCGTGGGGCAGGCATCCTGCCCTATATTAACCACCCAACGGAAGCCACCCCTCCACCTGCACCCCAAACTTGGCCCGCCAGCCAGGTTTTTAGTTCTTCTCTAAACTGGAACTAGCTATAGGACATAGTCTTCTGCATCTGATTATGTCTTCTACAGATTGTGATATCAGTCATTCTTTTTCTAATTTGATATGAGAAAAAGGTTAACTCATTTTACAGGAACTGACATCAATGTAACAGCTTCTTGAAAAACTAATACCCATTAGCTTTATGTATTCTAACTCCCCTAAAGATAGTTTATGCCCTTTTGTTGCCACACTAGCAATCTTAACATATTTTTGCTGCAGGAAAGCACACACACACCCCTCACACACACATACAGATCCACAAAAACACACACCTAAATTTCTAAAAAGTTGTAAACTCCAGTGAATACCTGGGGAAATAATTTAATGACAAATTAGAGCAATCTGTTTTTTCCTGGAACAGATTGTAAATAGTTAGATTTATTAACACTTTTGGACCAGGAAAAAACAGGGATAAAGGACAAAACAGAAGACATTTATTTTGTTGTAGTATTGTGATTTCCAGTTCGACATGTATTGTCTCCCCTTTAGTGTACTATGTGATGTGATGTAACAATCAATGGACTGCAAGGGAAATTATGGAACAAAACCTATTCTCAGTCATTATTAGAGTCTGTGAATTCTTGGCACAAAAATGAGACCTAAGCATAAAATTTGTACTATTCGTATTATTTCCTGGTTGGTATTGTCATACATTTCTGTCATTTGTTCATCTCTCATATTTCATTTAAATCTCATACCTAGCAATTTTTGTCATGCTGGAAATATTTAATATTCATGCATATTCATAAGCCAGAATTTTCTAACTAAGAGTGTGACTTCACGGTGCCTTTATGTGCAGGCTAGTGTAGTCAAAATAGAGTTGCCTGAGATTGGGGGAAGAGTGATATGCCAATTGGAGTGATCCTCACATCCAAATGGCACACTGACCTCAAACAACTCTATTGTCAGTTTTGTAAAGTGGCTTAATTAATGAGCTACTTCAGGATATTGGCAAATTGAACACTTCTCCTCCTTGAGGTGGCAGTGGAGGCGGAAGCAGCAGACACACACGGTGGCCCTCATCTTTCCTGGGGGTTGCTCTGGCCAAGCATGGGTGAGAAGGACAGCCTTGACTCCTCCATGCAGCTCCTCCAGGCTGATAAGCAGGGAAGAAGTGTGCGTCGGAAGTGGTGGGAACTCTGGTTGTTCCTACCAGTGGGGGTGGGGAGTGGCGGGGCTTGGGTGGTCCTGCTGCCACCGCCGCCACCACAGGTGGTGGCAGGATCACCCTGAGCCTCTCCACTCCTCCTGTCCCCATTGGTGGTGGCAGCATTAACAGTAGGGGCTGATGTCCAGCCGACCAACAGTCTGATGGGGCATGGCCCAGCTGACAACTTAGAAAGGTTGAGAACCTCTGCTCTATAGACTATAGCCAAGCCTTGGACTGTATGGATCATGTGAAATATTTTATCCATATTTTAATGTAAACTGATCCTATTTTTCATTTTTGAATCCACACATGACACTCAGTTATCCTTTGAGATATCCTCCTTTGAATTCTCTAATTAAACAATTCACACAACAATTCATGTATTATTAAAAAGTCCACACAAAGATTCATATGTTATTAGAGATAACATTAAATCCACCAAATGAGCAAAATGCCTTCCAAATATGTGTTTGTTGATAAAATTTCCATATAAATGCATGCATTGGGTAAAATTCACACAGAAATAGATGCAAATATTAATGTTTAAAAAATCTCAACTTTGAGGATAACCAATATTAATTTTGGAAATTCTGAAATTGTAGTATGCACTGAACTTAGAAAAAGTAAGTGAAGGGAACCAAACTGGTTTGTCCTACCCTTCCAACATGCCAGCTAGATAAGACAGCCACCACCCAGAAGTGCTAGACCATGCTACAAAAATATGCTACGTGTGTCCACCCAGACAATGTTGAACTACTTTTCTCCCAGTCTCTTGATGCTGGATATGCCAGCAGTGGCCAATGAGAGTTGAAGTCGAACAACATTTGCCTCTTCCCATTCTATGTGGCTCAGGCTTGGAGATGAGTCTCAGCCACTGTCTTTCTGTTTCCTATACCCTTAGAACTGCTGGCTGGATGAATATCAGGAGGTATTTCTGGCCAGGGACAAACAAAGCAGATGATACTTCTGGTTTTTGTCAGTTTTGCATGTGTTGGTTCACAAGCCCACTGCATCCCATTTCCACATTGACTTGTGATTATAAATAAACAACATGCAAATTCATGTAGTGTATACATAAATTAATGCTGTGATGATTTTTCAAGGACATCTTTCCCATGGTCCAAATAAGTTGTTTGATTCCAGTGTGTTTTGAAAGACGTGTTGAAAACTCTTTTTCAGAGATTTGAACCAGAATGACATCCAAACAAAAGGAAAAGTTTTCCTGCCAGCCAGACTTTCTCTCTGTCATAAGCATATTATTGCTAACCTTGAGAAGATTAACAACATGGTCCTTGTTTCCTTAATGAGGAGTGGAAGACAGAGAGAGACATGAATTAACAAAATAAAAGTCATAGCTGAATTTCTAGCATTCAGCATTGCAAAGATAGCTCCAAATGCAAAAATGGCTCTCCTCTTTGTAAAACCACTACCTGGTTGAAATCTTCTTGCACAATTACACAAAAGTAAATGTGATTATGTCATCAGTCTGTAATCTTGATCTTCAATTTAATTTAATTTAATTTAAAGCTCCCTATTCCCCCTAGGGACTGTGGTGGCTTAGTGGTTAAGACGCTGAACCTGACAACTGGAAGGTCGGCAGGTCAGCAATTCGAGACTTGGGTGCTGCATGACAGAGTGAGCTTCCATCTCTGTCCCAGCTCCTGCCAACCTAGAAGTTTGAAAGCAAGAAATTATAAGTAGATAAATAGGTACCACTTTGGTGGGGAGGTGAACAGTACTGTATTTAGTCATGTCTGCCACATGTCCATGGAAAGTTCTGCAGATGCAGAGAGCACTGGCTCTTTGGCTATAAGCAGAGATGAGCACTGAACCATAGAATCGGACATGACTGGCTTTCGAGCAAGGCTGACCTTTATATTCCCCCCCTCCAATTCTAAATCTCTTTAAGAATCATTTTAGAACAGTGGAAAATTTAGGGAATCTCAGGTTGGGGAGTCTTTAATATCTGAAAAGTGCCACCAGATACCTAGTGGCAGTACAGGTAGGACTTGACTCATAGGGAATTGAGAACTTTTTACCCACCAAGGCCAAGTATTATTTTGGTCATTGAAGGACACTCTTTCACCTGGATGAACATGCAGTAGAATACAGTGAACATACTGGAGTACTGTTACATACTTCTTGTGTAAATGAATTGTGCTTCTATAAGACATTGCTAGTATTTCACACAAAAATAAGTCCTCACATGTTCAGTGGGGTTTGCCTAAGATTGTGCTCTCTTGGTAAACAACTTGCCAGAAAAAGAAATACCTGTAGAGGAAAGTGAAGTCCTCTCTAAACCAGAGATGGACAGAACAGATAAACAAGATGGGAAAGGCTCAAAGTGTCCATATCTATCTGGCTCCATCATTAGGCTTATGTGCTCTTCATAGAAAGTATTGAACCATTCCTTACTCTCTGGAGTTTTAAAGGATGGGGTACAAATGAACAGTCTTGAACTATTGTCATTTTCATGTGATCTGGAGCCCAAGAAATTATATACAGTACCTTTAATCTGTCAGTACTGATAGGTGCAGCCATCACACAGATTCTTACTATTCTTCATAGCTTTTAGTGAGATTAAAAGTGCTAGAAACAAATTACAGAAATTAGTGCTTGGAATATCAATGGAAATAGGTTTCTCTCTGCTGGATAAGTGTTTCCTAGGTTATCATGAAAGAGTAAAGCAGTTCTTGGTTCTTCTGTTGATGGCAACAACATCACTCAGAGACATTTGTATGGTATGTTCAGAAACTGGGGTGCCGCAGAACACATGTGCATGTGCCCTCATACTCTCCATGTGCCAAAGGGTGTCAAATAGCTGGCAGAGGGATAATTTAGAGATGCAGAATACATTTATTTCACAGTGTGGAGTTACAGTTCATTTCTCAAATGACTGTTCCCAACCTTTTTAGGCTCATCTTAACTGTAATTTTTAGAGTAAGTCTTTATAGGTGGTTTTGTTAACATGGTAGGTAATTCTTTCAACTTTTGTCCACAGTTTCTCACCTCCTACAGTGAGGAACATTCAGCTTGTCTCTTTGAGGAGTTTCAAGGGTCTAGCAGGAATCAGTTGTAATGAATTGAAATGGAGCCTTTGCTTTTGTGAATTTAAAATGGATGCTGTTGTTTCCTTCCTTCCTAAGGAAGGCAGGCAGGCAGGCAGGCCTTTCTTGATTTAACAAATGGGAGAAGGGGAAAAGTAAGAATGTTCCTTGTTTATTTTTATAACTATTTTGTGTCCCTGATCTTTAATCTATTTTTCCTTCATATAATAAAGCTTTGACATTTTACAGAATCATTTTGCCCATGCCCACCATGTCAATGATACGGTTTAACCATCTCATCCTCTGCCGCCCCCTTCTCATTTTGCCTTAGATCTCTACTAGCACCAGCTTCAGTATCTGTCCTTCTAAGGAGTAGTCAGGGTTGATTACCTTTAGTATTGACTGATTTTGAACACCTTCCAGTCCAGGGGGCTCTCAAAAGTCTTCTCCAGCACCGCCACCCCAAAACAAAAAAACAAAAAAAACCAAAGCAAAAGACACATGCTGGATCGGACTGACAGCCTATTAGTTCAACCTCCTGTTCCCACAGCGGTCAGCCATGTACTTTTGGGAAGACAGCAACACAGAATATATGGAAGAACATAACAAAGAATTGCATTCAAGCTGTTTTTCTGTATCATGGCATCACAACAGATCTGGATACTTACCAACAAAATCACATGTTTGCTTGAGCGTTAGTGGTCATCTGAAATGTAATAATACTGAGTATCAGCTCCTACACTTCACTCCATTTCTTAGCTGAGTGGCAGGGAATGATGTATGTAGGCTTTTGATCTATGATCAGCTAAAACATAAATTGTTATTATTATGCTCTGGGAACTGGCCATCTTAATGACTTTTCCCTCTAAATAACTCCTGTAGCTTTAATGGTAATGGTAGACATGTCCTTAAACAAACTAGTAAAGTTAAAATTTATTTGCCCTGATTACTTGTTTATGAGTTTCTGTCTTCCACATGCATAGCTGAAATAGAAGTAATTTAATATACCAAACTAATTTAGTAACTGGATTAGTTCAGATTTTCTGCAGTCAAATAACAGAATGAATGCAAAAGAAGGCATTGAAGGGTTAAGCTGTTGCATTAATCAATGTGTGCTCAAGCTGGGAGGCAAACATACCAGCATGCAGAGAAGTGCTATATTAAATTATTATGTTCTTAGTATAAAAATTCTAGCAGATATACTTTATGGTTGTCTTAAAATGATAAAACTAAAAATACAACCCTAAATGTTATTTTTTCTTCACTTTCTTTTTAATGAGTGGAGAGCAATAGTTAAACATTATTGCTAGGAAAGTGCATTAGAAAACTTTGTAATGGAAGTTACTGTAAGAGACCTTGGCTCAGATTCAGAGACAAGCTAGTTTACAGAGGTTGATAGAAGATATCCATTTTTCTTTCCCCCCAGTAGTTTCTGCAACACCTCTTGGGGTGGACTCAGGGATTCTCCAGGAAAAAAAGGGGGGCATGTGACGGAGATGTTTTATGGAGGCGTAAACTGTCCCAAACCAGGCAAATGTGGTAATAAAAAGGAGAAGGAACATTTTATTTCTTGAATTCTGTATTGGAAGAAAGGTGAAATTAAAATGTACTAATTTTCCCCCCAATCCATTTCTAAGTTATCCTAGGACCAATGCATTGCTGAAATACATGACAAAAGCAGTGCAGTTTTGAATGACTGACTCCATATCTAACTAACTGTTTATAAAAGAGGACAATAATAAATGCAACTTTTTAATGTTACAGATCATCTTTAGCTCTTCCTGAGATTGGCATGGGATCCTCTCTAGTGGGACTAGTTAACAATAATTTAATGTCAGAAATTATACCCGGTTGAAAGTATTTTTGAAGGAGAAACTCCATTCAGGGGACACCCAAATGAGGCTCATTTTATGTCCACAAGATCTTTTCCCACTGAAGTGGTCCCTATTTATCTACTTGCAATTTCTTGCATTCAAACTGCTAGGTTGGCAGGACTAGTTAAAATGATAGAAGGTTGAAATCCCACCCTAATGGTTTTGTATGTTTTTTAAAGATTTATGTAACTTTGTCACTGTAAACTTTCCTCCTTCCATTTGAGACTGTCTCAAGTGTGAGACAGTAGTCCTCCAAGAGTTGAATCCAGCCATTAATCTCACTTGTGCTCATTAAATCAGTGGGAACCTAGTAACTCATCCTGATGGGATGGAAGATGGAAGGTGACCCTTTCCTGGTTTATTGGGATAGAAGTTGTTGACCATTCCCTTCCTCCGAGGGCACCCTGGGGCTGTGCAATTTCCCCATGGCTACAGAAGCTGGTTATTCTTCCATGAGTGACTCAAACTCCCAACCTTTGACTCCACTGTTAGATACCTAACTCAGTGAACTATACAGCCAGCTATAATCAATAAAGCTTGATCCTTCATCTCTGCAAGCTCTGTCTTCACTGTGCTACATAATAGACATGGAGTTAATCTGGATTAAAGAAATTATGGTTCAGAATCAATGAGAACCAATGTGCTATAATAGTATCATTTCCTCCAGTATCTGGGAGCACATTATCATCTCCAGACATACACCCTGCACATTTCTACCCCCCTCTAGAACAATTAACAACATTGGCACTCCTCTGTTTTGTTGCTTTCATAAAAATCTTCATAATTTCATGGTCCATTGATTTTCACTTTTTTATCTAAATTAGGGGGAAATGATTTATCAAGCAAGGTGGGTCATTATGATCCAAAATATACCATAGATCTCAAATAATATCCATTTGAAAATGTAAATGCCCAATGAAATGTGTCTATGCATGAGCTGTGGGAAATATGTATTATCTAAATTTCAAGAAGGTCAGGTTGTTTGGTGTTTTGGATGTTGAATGGATGAGTAACCTCTGGAAGGAAATGAAAAGGGGATATCTATGCAACCTTAGTCCTATTTAGTTAGCAAATTTAGTACACTTACTATAGATAGAGAGCAACATGGTAATACCACTCCTCTGTTTCTTCCTTTCTTCACCCTCCACACACAGAAGAGGGCATCCCACATTATCATTGGAGTTTCTCTGTATGAACTAGTGACACTGATTTTCCAGGGCCCCGTCTCAAGAAGGGAGAGCTCCATTAGATAGCAGAGAGTCTTCTCTTCAGATACATTTGTACTATACATGTCAAAGAGTGGGGGAAATAGAATCAGAGGCATGAAGAGAAGCACTTCCCTCTACACAATATTTCAGTAATTTTTATCTTCCGCTGCTTTCTAAAAAACTGCTTCTTAAACATGGCAACCCCTCCAGAACTCCAGAGGATACAACATGGAGGACTGCTGTAGATAAAATATATTAATGAAAATTATATGGATTGCCTTCCTCAGACATAAGTAGTTCTACTAGGGTAAAGCAGCCATGGAGTATGTACCATCTCTGTCAGACTTCAGCATTATAGATATGGACAGAACTGACCCATCATCTCATAGAAAGCTAGTATAGTATGTTGTGATGGAAGAGATAAAATAGTGTTCTGCAACTCAGAAAAGCTGAATTCAAATCCTCAATCAGCCATGGCAGTGAGTGGCACTAGTTAAATTCCTCCTTTTATTTATTTATTTATTTATTTATTTATTTACAATGCTGATGGTATAATGACAACTCACATGGTTCAGCAGTGGCTCATGCTGTGCTTCATGTCCTGTTGTGTGTGTTGAAGTAACAAAGGATGGGAATAAGAACCAGTGTCATTTTGTGATTAGAATGATGGCCTAAGATTTGGAAGGCCTGGGTTCACATCCCCAATCAGCCATGAAAATTATTATATGACCAGCCAGACATACACTCTTACACCAATCTGCCTTATAGGGTTGACATGTGAAGGAGAACCTCACATATACTGGGCTCACTGGAGAAAATTGTGGGAGCTAAAAATAACAAATGCAGCAAAGTGGGCAATCAAAAATCATTTTGTTCAATTGTATTTTTAATATAGTTTTTTAAATTGCAACAATGAAGATAACTTCATACTGGGGGCCTTGACTGTGAAAGTATAAGTAATTAAAAGCAACTTTCCAAGGCCAGTGGTCATTATAGTCAATACAGGATTAAAACCAGCTTCCCCTCATTTTACTGATCCATTCAGCAGGAGAAGACTTTGAAAAGTCTTAGTCTGCTCTTCATCTCTGGATTAAGTTCCTCACTCTCCACTGGAAAATTTGTAGATAATTACCCATCACATGCAGACTTAATTTGGCTAGAGCCCAACAGCTCTGTGCTGCACTTAGCTTAATGGTTAATCCAGGGCATGCATTGCCTGTCTTAAACCAAAGCCCACTGAGTCATGTATTTATGCAAGTATCTCAGCTTTCATTTCTTTCAAAAGTTAGGGGATTCTTTATTTCTCCTTGTGGTTAGCTGAAAAGCTTGAAAATAAGCCCCATGGATGGCTTAATGGTGGCTAAACTACCCAACAGTTACAATGTTAAACTGTCATAATTTGAGGGCTATAGCCAGGATTTGGAAGTTCACAGGCATTTAATTCAAATGTGTTTCACCCTCCTAGCCTCAGGGCAGCCCCTTTTTAATTACACAATGAACATGTGGTTATCATTACTTTGGAATGGGTCAGCTTTCACAAAAAGATTAACTTGGGTGAACTTAATCTGGAAACCTTCAGGTGCAGAATGTCTGATATTTATATCACAGAGGCTTTCCCCGATATGATATAAAACAGTGACAATTCTAACTCCTGTGAACAATGATCAACGTGCCCCCAAAGATTCAGGTTTAATCTCCATAGATGAAAGAGCCCATATGGCTTGCAGTGAAGAGCAAGCCTTAAAAAGACCGAGGGTGGGGGGTGGGGAGGTCCTACTAGAGAGGCGATGAGAAACAAAAATTGTTGAATAACCAGAACAATATTTCAGCATAGGGTCTAGGTGATGACATTTGAAAGAAATGTCCAAAGTGACATCCTGATCACAGATTTTGGAAAAAATCTTTTTGGGGCCACAACTTCCACTCCTGCCCCCCAGCGTCTTCCATAGCTGCCTTTTCTTTCCCCATTTAGGAAATAATATTCTCCTGTATTGAGTGGCTCAAGTGGCTAAGACGCTGACTGGAAGGCGGCAGGTCAACAGTTCGATACCCGAATACTGCAGGACGGAATGAGCACCAGTCTCTGTCCCAGTAGATAAATAGGGACCACTTCAGTGGGAAGGTAAACAGCATTCTGTACACTCTGCGGTCTTGTCATGCCTGCCATATGACCACGGAAAAGTCTGTGAAAGCAGACAGCGCTGGCTCTTTGGTTATGAAATAGAGATGAGCACTGAACCGTAGAGTCGGATATGACTGGCTTTCAAGCAAAGGTGACCTTCACCTATTGAGTGGGAAACTCAAAATTCCTGCTATGGTGCTTGTTTGTTTGTTTGTTTTTCATCCTTAAACTCAATAGTTTTATTCTGATGAAAGAGTGGTCTCAGGGTCCTAATCCACAATATCGACCCAATCTGTATTGGGCAAACATTTAGTTTCTTGCTAACAGTTGTTACCTCTCACAGCTGTTTCACCTAATAATCCTGTTTATTACAGACTGCTTTAGTAGCCCAATCTGGATTAGCAACCAGTTCTGGATCAGGAGCCAAGGATTTTAAAATAAAATCATCCAATTTAAACTGTTAAAAATCAGAAGTACATGTGAATTGCACAACATGAACCTAGGAGGAATATATACAGTTGCTGAAATGTAGTAGCATATCAGAAGCAGAGCTTACCCATTGAAGAACTGGGTATTTTGTAAGTCAACTCCTTCATAAATTCCATTGATTCAATAAGTTTACTCTATTTGTGACTTACAATCAGATTTCAGCCAACAAGTATGACTTGTATCTCTGGAACACTGAAGCAGAACCTTTTTTAAAAAACAAACCACCCAATTAAAATGAAGGATCTTACAGTCTGGATCATACCTGTCAAGTATCCTGTTTTTCCTGGGAAAACCCCTTATTTTACCCCTCTTCCCACCCCTCCCGTTTTATTAATTTCCCCGTAATATCCCTTATTATTATTATTTTTTAAAAAATCCTGACCAAAGCCCTCACAGGCAAAGCTGCAGTATGTTTTTCCTGCCACCAGAGGCTGCTGTCTGTGGCTTTTTGCTTGTGGAAGGGTAGAGAGAAGGTGGGGGGGCCCCCTGTAGTTTCTCTTTCATTTCCCTGCCACATGGTCATGGAGGCTTCGTTTTTGCTGCTGGTGGTCAGAGCCACCATGGGACGGGAGTCTACTCTAGGTGAGCGATATTTCATATATGCAGGGGCAAATCAGCTCTTGGTATATCACTCTCATGGTTTATTGAGCTGTTTCTGCCCTGCCTCCTGGCTGGAGACTTTCGTTTCTGTTCTAGAGTTAACTTGGGAGGAGGGATGTTGCTTGATCACTATATGAGAGGGAGAGAGAGGCTTTAATTTCTCTTCTAGAGTTAACTTGGGAGGGGGGAATTTGCTTGATCACTATATGAGAGAGAGAGAGAGAGAGACTTTCATTTCTGTTCTAGAGTTAACTTGGTAGGGGGGATGTTGCTTGGTCACTATATGAGAGAGAGAGAGAGAGAGAGGCTTTCATTTCTGTTCTAGAGTTAACTTGGGAGGGGGATGTTGCTTGATCACTATATGAGACAGAGAGAGAGGCTTTCGTTTCTGTTCTAGAGTTAACTTGGGAGGGGGATGTTGCTTGATCACTATATGAGAGTGAGAGAGGCTTTCATTTCTGTTCTAGAGTTAACTTGGGAGGGGGAATGTTGCTTGATCTCTATATGAGAGAGAGTGAGACTTTCGTTTCTGTTCTAGAGTTAACTTGGGAGGGGGGATGTTGCTTGATCAATATATGAGAGAGAGAGAGAGAGAGAGAGAGAGAGAGAGAGAGAGAGAGGCTTTCGTTTCTGTTCTAGAGTTAACTTGGGAGGGGGGATGTTGCTTGATCACTATATGAGAGAGAGAGAAAGAGGCTTTCATTTCTGTTCTAGAGTCAACTTGGGAGGGGGGATGTTGCTTGATCACTATATGAGAGAGAGAGAGAGAGAGAGAGCACCCCACCTTCTAACAAACTATCTGGAGGGAGATTTACTCCTCAGCTGCTGGGTGACTTGGAAACTACAGAGGTTGCTTTTTACTTTACTAATTCCCTTCCTTAAGCTGGATCTGACATTCTCGGGTGTTGGTGCTTCAACTGGTTGCAGTGAGGAACAAATAGATTGGTTAATTTGGGGGAATTAATCCCTTGCTCCTCCACCCTAATTGGGGTTGGGGGGTGTCTAGCCACGTACAGGACTAGTTCACCCTAGGGGGGCTGGTTTACTATTCTGCACTTTGCTTCCCAGGAAAAATAATAATTAAAAATGAGTAAACAAGAAAGAAAACAAAGCAAAAGTCCCCCAAGAAGATGGGGAAAGGGTTCTTTGGCCCACACAGCTTTGTGCCCATTGCATCTACAATACCATCTAGCCATCTTATTTTTGGCCACCCCCTTCTTTTGCCCTCGACCTTTCCCAGCATCAAGGCCTTCTCAAGTGAGTCCTCCCTTCTCATTTGATCTCAAAAGTACTTTAGCATCATCTTTACTATTTGACCTTTAATGAGCAGTCATGATTGATTTCTTCTAGGATCAACCTATTTCTAACACCACATTTCAAAGGCATCTATTTTTCTGTGCTCAGCTTTCCTAATGGTCCAGCTCTCACACCCATACATTACCACTGGGAGTACCATTGCTTTGACTATGCATTTTTTTTGTTTGCAAGGTGACGTCTCTACTTTTAACTATATTCCCCAGGTTTCTCATAGCTTGTTTCCCAAGCATCAGTCTCCTTTTTATTTCATGGCTGCAATCACCATCTGCAGCGATCTTTGATCCTAAGAAAGTAAAATCTGCCAGTCGTATCCAACTCTAGGGTGTAGTGCTCATCTCCATTTACAGCCAAAGAGCCAGTGCTGTCTGTATTTGCAGATATTTTCATGGCCATGTGGCAGGCATGACTAGAGCCCAGCAAGTCACATGGCTATATTTGGCCATGCCCACAGATTTGGCCACACCCACAGAGGGGTGTGGCCAACATTTCCCTTATTTTCAAATCCAAAACTTGACAGGTATGGTCTGGATCAAGGAGGAGGTGTTCTATAAATGATGTGAAAACGAGACTGATATAATCAGCACCCAGATTGCTGGTAAACCAGAGAGAAGTAATAATATAAAACAAAAATTGTCAGGCAGGGGTTGGAGAGAAATTTGTTTGGTGAGAATCAGCTGACTTGATGCACTTATAATTCGGAAGGCACAACTCTTCAATTTTTTTAGCGCTAGGCTCAATTTTGTCTGTTTTGGGAACATGTTTATTTTACAGAGGAAATGCATACAATGGCAATGTGAATTTTCATACCTTTTTTATATAAAGGAGACAGCAGGATAGAAAAGATACCAGGACACCAGTAATGAGCCAGAAATAGACAAGTCCACCCATTGTTGGCTATAGCTGTTTATAGGAAGTGTTTGTGTGAACCAGACAGAGTGAAAATAGATTGTGATGTTCCAGTTGTGCTTCTAGTGAATTGAAATTTAATTAATACATACAATCAGTTTGAACCTATTTATTCAACACTCAAAATTAGTTGACACTGACTAGCATCAGGCAAATATTATTGAAAGGTTCTGAATATTCGCCCTTCTATCAAATTATTCTTTTTCTTTCATGTTTAGGTCAGATTTTAAATTGCCAAAACAAAGCCACCATTTGGTGAATTCATTCCATAATTCCTTTTGCCTGATTTAGTGTGAAAAAGATTAGCCAGCACAACAAAGTTGCTGCTGCCCAGGGTACACCAGATTATGGTTCAAAAATGCCACAGTCTTTGAGGAGGCTCTTTCTGTGTTTCCCATTCCATCAAATGGGGGAAAGAATCTGGAAGTGAATATGTGTATTTTAATTATGCTGGGCCTCATCTTTGAGGCTATTTGTGACCACTCAGGGTTGTCACATGGAATTGATTGCATTTTTACAAAGGAGAATTTAAGCTGTATTGGATCATTTTGATTGCCCTTTCACCCAGTCAAGCTGCAGTGCCATGACTTCTGAATAGATTTGCTTTGTGTGGTAGCAAAGGCAAGATAGCAAAAGCTTATATTATCTGCTATCACTAGCAAACATTGTGTTACTTCTTTGCCTGTGGGACTTTCAGTCGGCTGAGATGGCACATAGCAAATTTTCAAACACATTAACAAAAATTATGCTTCTCAACATAATCTTCTTCACACATCTCAGAGATCTGGGACACATGGTTTTTAACTTTGCTCCTGGTATTTTCATCCTTAAGAGTGAGAAATTGTCAGCATTAAGCATTTATTTTTACCATGAGAAAACTAGCTATCTAGAGCAATTTTAAAAAGACATCTCTGTTTATACAACTTGCTGTCTTTCAATGCAAACTGGATACTACCTGTTGGAGGATGGTGGGGGCATGTGGGAATCTGATAGGGATGAACCATAAGACAAGTTCATGAGAGTGCAAACACTCCTGTTTGGCTTTTGAGTTTCCAACAACTACCCCATACCCTGAGCTCAACAGATACTCTAGAATCCACATTTCCCAGCACCAGATTCAAACATTTTATCTTTAAACCAGCAACTGCTTCTTAGAATCTTTGGGTGCCAAAGGTCCTTCTCATGTAAACGATGCCTTTGCATATGCCCATCACAGAAGTTACTTTTTTAAAAATTGTTTGCACACTTACTTTGTGAGCAGGTTCCCTGAATTCCTTAACCACTACTGGACATTATGGATGAGAGATTCTGAGAGTTGTAATCCCAAAAGTAACTTTTCCAAATTTTGGGCACCTCACTGTGAGTGACAGGTCTAGCCCTACTATTAGGCAAAAAACAACAACAAACCACACTAGCTGCTTTGAGGCAGGAGTAAGCCATATGAAATTGAAATCACCCTGGGCATTATTACTGGAAGGTGCACACTTTCACAATTGAAATAGTGATTTGGTTTATGTCTTGTGTAGCTCTCTTAAGTCTGTTGTGGTGAGCTCCACAAAGCTGAGATTTGTTGTGATCATCTAGTTGAGATAGCAAAAGCTGATATTTTCTGAGATTTGTTGTAATCATGGTTTATGGCATTGACGTTAGACTTATGGAAATTTGCCAGCATAAAGCATTTTTTGAAATTATGAAGAGGCATTGATGAGTGGAGAAAATAACAGCTCCTTTCTGGTAAGCCTTTCTTACTAAAAGTACAAATCCCTTATTTTGACTAGTCTTTATTTTTATCTTTATCAGGTATTAGGAAAGGGAAATGGGGAAAAATGAGAACTTTATGTGTTGCCCTTTAACAACTGAACCTAAGAGGTACCTTCAAAGGAAATTAGTTACGGTACAGTTGCAAGAACCACCAAGCAGTAGTTTTTGTAATAGTTGCAACTATTTAAACATCACAATTTGCTTATCTGTTCTTCAAAATTGGCTTAAATAATAATAGTCACTGTAAATAACTGAGTGCTATGGCAAACCCAGATTGCTCATTTGCAAGCGTAAATTTTGCAAATCTCTATCCACACACAAAATGTATAAAGTTTAAAGCTATGTTAACTATTATCTTACCACATATACCAATAAAAAGATAAAATTTGCAGAGAAAATCTAGTCCTCAAAAAGGAGTAAGGAGAGAAACTAACCTACAACATAACAATTTGGAAGGGAAACAATTCAACAATCAAATACCAATTTTAAAGTGAGGTGTTTTTCCCTTTGGCGATTAATGATACATGTAACTCAATTTTTTGAAAATAATAAAAAATGTGGTCACTGAGACACACATATTTTCCCCTTTGACCTTTCTTCTACAGAGATTAGCTTTTCTAAGACTGTTGGAAATAAGTTGCTCAAACCACTGACCACTATTTAAAAAATGAAATTTGATCTCATCCTTCGAATATTGCTTTTCTCATCCCTTGGTGAACATAGTTAATGGTCAAGACAGGTTTTTAAAACACCACCACCCTCATAAACTCAGCATCTTCAGGGAATCAAGGCATTTTTCTCAATAGTGTTCTAAAGTTGTTACTGAAATAATGATATAAGATGTTTTCAAGGATCAAAGAATTCAACTAGTCTGCCTAGAATACCCTAGACTGCTCTATTGAAATGATTAACAGTGACAATAAGACAATAAAAGTTGATGGGCACTGGCATGGCCTAGCCTCATACATTCTAACCAGTTGTTTTCTGGATTAGGAATCAACAGTTTCTGAGGATACTTGTTAGTGTTAATACCAGGGAGTTTTTTTAAAGCACTTTTTGGCTAGTGCTTTTCCTTTGATATGCGCCCAAAGTTTCTGCCAGGCCTGTTCTGGGCTATCAAGCAGACTGCAGATGAATAACAATTATACTTATATACTGCACCACAGCACCTAGAGCTAGACACTGGGTGGTTTACAAGTTAATTAACATTTTGCCCTCAACATGCTGGGTACTCATTTTACTGACCTTGGAAGGATGGAAGGCTGAGTCAACCTTGATCCCTAACAGGATCAAACTCACAACCTCATCAGTTTTGGCTGCAGTACAACAGTTTAACCACTACACCACCAGGGCTCATGAGGGTATCGTATTGGTGTGGCATGCAAAGAAAAAAGGATCAAAAGGGTCAGGAATAGAATATTTGAAGGAGACAGGCTAGTCGGGTTTTAAAGGAAATTTTGAAGCAGTTAGATTATCTGGGATTCAAGTTAGACAAGATGTTCTGATCACTTTTAGAAGCAAATAGAACACTTATTCCTCTACACACAGCTTGTCAGTAGTCATGATGGTTTGAAAGACCATACAGTAAAATTTTAATAGCAATCAGAAAGCAGAGTCAAACACAAAGACATGATAAGCAGCTTATAAATGAATCTAAACACTTTGGAAAAGTGGCCAGAATCCTATTAGTTACATTTGCTGGTGTAACTCTGTCAGCATAAATCAAAGTGGTGAAGTGTCACAAGTTGAGAAGCGGACATTTGCTGTGGCACATGAGTCTTGCTTCCAAGACATCACTGACTTTTAAACTTGAAACAATTTGCTCCTGTGATTTACACCAGTTGGCTACACCAGTATTATAATGTAATAGGATTCTGGGTGCTGCATCATTGCACCACTTCTAAAAGGAATAATGCACCACTTCTAAAGGGAAGAATGAGGATGTTTGCTGATTGTAATACTGAGACTCTTGCCCTCTACAATCTAGGAGTAACAGAGAAGATACCCCTCTCCTATATGCCAATTCAAGTTTATAACCATAGATGTTGGTTTTCTCAAGAGAGACTCATCTGGTGCTTATTACTTCTGGATGGATCCGGGTAGCCACTGAGATAGTCAGACCTAAATCCATTTAGAGATTTAATTTCCAGGTGTAGATCTTTGAGCATTGAGAGTGTATGAGCTCAACAAGTGCACTGATTTACATTCTAGCTGCCACATATTCCATCACTTCAGGATCTTTGACCATCTTCAGTGGTATCTCCAAGCAGTCCACATTGAGACCAAACAAGGTTTGAAGAAACTAAGGCCAGGTCAGCTTGAATTAGAAAAGGCCATAGCTGGAAATCTAAATGAAGTTAGATTTTTTTTCCTAACCACCACTGTCACTTGGAAGTCTAGGGGGCAAAACAAAATCAAATAGTACTGTATTCCCAAACTAACCTTTCAATAGGAATGTGATCCTTTTTACAACATGCTAAATCCTAAACATCAGGCTTGACTTTCTACTAATCAGGGAGACTTCCATTCTGACAAGAATCCTTTCGGCTTGGTCAACCTCATCCAGTCCATTACAAAGCCCAGACAGGATATGGAGATGGCAACTGCTTTTTTAGTGTTAGATAACAAGGAGACATAGAGCTGGATGTCATATTGGTGGCACACATTCTGAAAGTTCATATGACATTTCCTAGTGACTTCATTTAGATATAGAATAATATGTAATAGAAAATAGTGCTAAGGGTGCATAAAAGAAGAACATAGTGTCAGACAGTTTCTCCCTAAAGAACCACCTTTTGGGCCTATCATGGAAAAACAGGAGGAAGCAAAGGGTTCTTCAGTAGGTCATGTGTTAATGCTGGGTTAGTTTCTTGCAATTCTTTTGTGGCCTGTCTTTGCTGTGGGCTTCTTGAGTTTGGCATAGGTGCATCCAGTCCCAATATGCACAATGGAAGTAGATAGTCCAGGAGGGCAAGGTCAGGTACTTCATGTGCCTTCTGCCTTTCTCCTAATACAGGGACCCAAGACAGAAGAAACTTTGGTGTATTAAAGTCAGCTCATTGTATCACATGGAAGACTTCCAAGTACAGTATAGTATTAGCCAACTGTATTTGGCTAGAACACCAGATGGCGATCAAAACCCATTGTTAAAGCTAACTAATTAAAAACAGGCCAAAGGCAATCTAATCCAGCATTCTGTTCGGACAGTGGCCAACCAGGTGCTATGGAAAGTCCACAAGGAGAACAAAATTACAATAGCACCTTCCTGCTCATGATGTCTAGGAACTAATATAACTAAGACATATTGTCTTTGGTACAGAAGGGAAAGCATATCCATCCTTCATGGGGCTTTCATAATTGTTGGACTATAGTTCCCAAGAGCATGCAAGAATCCCCCCAGCCAGAATTCTAGGAGTATTGGCCAAAAATAAAAAATAAAAATCAAAGTTGTCTTGGATACTTTGAACTGCTTACAACTGAGAAACAAAGGTGCTGTTGGACATGATAAATCTTCATGAAGAAGGGAGAAGTGGTTGGATGGGGTTAAGCTCTGTAGGAATCAAAGGGCATTAGGAGCATGGAAGCTTCTTGAGTGGCATCCAGTACAGAGCACAAGAAGCAAGGAGACTAAAGGTAAAGGTCTCCCTCACTTGAAGGGGGCCAGTACTCATCTCCGTTCACAGCAAAAGAGCTAGTGCCATCTGTGTTTGCAGACATTTCTGTGGTCATGACTAGATGCCAGAGTGCATGGAAAGCTGTTACCTTTCCTGTCAAAGTGGCACCTATTAATCCACTTGCAATTTCTTGCTTTCTAGCTGCTAGGTTGGCAGGAGCTGGGAAAGATGATGGTAGCTCACCTTAGCTCCACCCAACAACTTTCCCAGTCTTTAAGAAGATTCATCATGTCTAATGAGGCCTTTGTTCTTCCACTGTAAAGAATTCAAAGTACCTGAAAGGATTTTGATTTTTTTTTTTGGTTAATGGTCTCAGAATTTTGGATGGAAGAGATCCCTGCAAACCTCTGGAAGCTGTAGTCCAAACTGACATGAAAGTCCGAGGCCTACTGCCCCTTATATGCTCAGAGATACAACAGTCCCATCCTCTTTAAACTTGTCTTATCCCTCTTTGAAGTGGTCCAAATTGGTAACCATCACTATCTCATGTGGCAGAAAATGGAACAATGTTTTATATTTAGGCAGAATAAGTCATAAGAACATAAGAACAGCCTTGCTGGAACAGGCTACAGCCCATCCAGTCCAGCATTCTGTCTCACACAGTGGCTCACCATTTGCTTCAGGGTATTCCCAAGCAGATGCCTTCACCTGCTTAGGATTCCCTGGAAATGGCATTGAGAGATATTCTGCCTATCTCTCCAACCCGGAGGTTGTCCTTAGGTATCCATAATTATAGCCATTGATACCCTTGTCCTCCATGAACTTGTCTAATCCTTTCTTAAAGCTGTGAAGACTGACAGCAGTCACCACTTCTTCTGGCAGGGAGTTCCATAGACCAGTGATCCTCTGGGCAAAATAGTACTTTCTCTTTTTTGTTTGAGAACTAGTACCCAAAAGTTTCATGGAGCGCCCCCTAGTTCTAGTGTTGTGCGATAGGGAAAACAGTTTTTCCTTATCTACTTTGTCCACACCATGCATGATTTTATAAATGTCAGTCTGGGTGTTCAAGGTATGGGATGTCTATGACACAGTGCTATTTTGTACATCATTTACCCATCCCTATATAAAGAAGTCAGAGAGATTTCTTATTTGCAGACAACTGCAGCCTAGAAGCTGTTGAAGTTAACAAACCTGGAAAACTGATTTTAGAACTGTGAAGCATTTCCCCAAAATTGAGAAGAGAGAGAAGGGGCACATTACTCTGCTTCCTAGTTGAAATGTTTGCAGTCTAACGTATGGAGGGTTTAAAATTACCTTAGAGGCTTTTTTTTGCTACACATAGATCCTGGCTATTTACAGAGGCATCTGCACTCTGTTATATTGCGTCACCCAAGTGTTTGGACACCACCTGCACCTCTATGGCAAAGACTAAGTCTCTTGACAGCCTGTGAAAAAAGATGCTAAGGCAAATGATTAATGGTAGCAGTTTTCTTCCAATGTTAGGTGTATCCCTCAAGTGGAAAAAGGTGAAAGCAGCATCTTCCATCACATGTTAAGCAACTGGCCGAACACTCTGCCATATCCACCCAAAATACCATTTCCTCCCTTGTGAGGATGTGTCAGAAGTATTGTTATTTGTTAGAATGTAGAAAAAATGATTTTAGATGGATTGTGCAAATGTGTCTATTGCAGCTCTGAAGCTGGGTGATTTAACTTTGCTTGTCCATTTGGAAAATTAGTTTTAGGAAATCATATGAATAGAACTTGCAAAAGATCTCATAGGAACCACAAAATGGGAAAGGTTAAGCTACTCTCTATCAGAGTTTGGAAAAGTTACTGTTTTGGTAACCACACAATCCACATTCTCCCAGTGGATGTATTCTATGGGAAATCCTAACAGATATACAGTCAACCCTCACATAATGCCGCATTCAGATAGTGTCATTTTCGCTTATCGACACATCGTTATATGCCACGTGTTCCCCCGCATAATGACGTTTTAGCGATGTTATCCAGATAACAATGCTAAAAATAACCGTCATTATCTGGATAACGATGCTAATGACGGGAATCACTTAACAACGCTACTTGGGGAACCAAGTAACGTCGTTATGTGAGGGTCTACTGTAGTCTATTTGAAAGACTATATCAACTTCTTTGGGTTTTAAGATCCTGGAGAATCCTATCTATCAGTCCAACTGCCTCACATGCCTGGTTGGTGTAGATACAGGAAAGGACATTTTCAGTGGCTGCTTCCATACTGTTCTTCCATAGGAGACCAGTCTAACTGCTTCCATTGTGCTGGCAAGCAAAGGCCTTCCTTTTTACACACGCTTTTAAATATATAAGCTTACTGAGGAAAGGATTTTAAGGGGAGAGTCATCATTTCATCTTTTTAAAAATGCATGTTTATATTGTACTAGCATATTTGTGCCCGGCCAGCCAGGCATTTTAAATGTGTGTGTTGGTGGTTAGGGGTGGTTTTGGGTGTGCACACTCCCCCCCCCCAATACAATACCACTCCAACCACCAACACACACATTATAAATTCCTGGCAAGGCAGGAGTGTTGTGTGTGTGTGTGTGTGTGTGTGTGTGTGAGAGAGAGAGAGAGAGAGAGAGAGAAGCAGTGTCTGTGTGTGTGAGAGAGATTGAGAGTGACAGATAGAGTAGACCACCAGAGGGGGTTAGTGAGTTAGACAGAGAGACAGTTAGACAGAGGAGACAGGGGAAGAGGGTGGAGGCTGCATGCTGATGCTGCATGCAGGTACATTGAGAGGGAAGGCTTGGTGTGTGTGTGTGTGTGTTGGTGGGTGGGGTGGGGGATAGGGTTGTCCCGTGGTGGATGGGTGGGTAGTGTTTCCCGCATTGTGTGTGTGTGTGTGTGTGTGTGTGTGTGAGAGAGAGAGAGCTCTACGGATTGGCTGGGAACGAAACTTTCTCCAACCCAGAGAGAAGCGAGTCCTTCTCTTCGGGAGGCAAAGGCACCATTGCCTCCCGGAGAGAAGGAATCCACATCACAGAGAGGCTTTGCTCCTCTCTGTGTTGGCTGGGAATGTCCCCAGCCAACCCAGGGAGAAGCGATTCCTTCTCTTCGGGAGGCAAAGGCATCTTAGAAGTAGTAAGATGCAAATAGCAATTATCTATGAATAGTTCCTTTTTTAGTAAACATTACCAATGTTACATTTCAAAAGTAATGCAATGGATAATAACAAAGTTACTTCACCATTGTCATAAGTAGATTTTCTCATTACGTTCAAAAGTACATTTTAAAAGATATTTGTAAAAGCATTTTGATAGGATATTTTTAAATGTTCTGCTATTCTTTTATCAACCCTATGGTGGAACTTTGTGTATTTTGTTGTTGTTGTTGTTCAGAAAGATCCAACCATGAATTAAAGTAAATGTATTTATTTATTTTATTTATCTGTTTGATGTTTATACCATCCACTACCTTTGATACTTACACTGGACAGTTAACAATGTGTCATGGGCATACAATAGCAAATAGCAAGAATTAAAAAAATAACAGAATAATACTGACCACCTCAATAGTGACCAAATTGATGGCAACTGTAAACCAGAAATAATTCTAAGCAGTCATTCTGGAACGTGATGCTAAGAAAAGCCTCCTTGAACAGCTAGCTCTTCTTTTAGAAGCTGGGAAGCTTGTATTGTTGGAGCCTGAGGAACATTAACAGGTAAATGGTTCCATAAGGTTGGGGCCACCACAGAAAAGGATCTTGCTTTTATTAAAGATTTTTGGTCTTCTCTTGCTTCCATGAACAGTAACATTTAAGTTGTTTCCAAATAGTTCCAGCTATTAGTTCCTGGCACAGCTACACTGGAAGGGTTTTCCATAACAAGGGCACCACCACTGAAAAGGTCTGATTCGTCATCAATGTCTACTTAGCGTCTCTCAATGTTGGTACCTGGAGCTGTGCCATTTGAGAGAATTGAATGGCATAGACAGGCATTATTTTTTAATATTTCAAGGGTGAATGAAAACCTGTTCATTAAAAGAGCTTTACTTTTGCTTGTAGTCATGAAAAAGAAAAAAGCAAGATAACAAAATCTAGCCTGGGAAGCAAAATTCTAGGTCAGTGGTTCCCACACCTCACAGGGTGACTTCCAGAAGCCTAAGTCAGTACATTGGCTGATCAGTGCTTTGGAGGATTCATTTAGGCTTCTGGGAATTGAAGTCCAAAAGCCAAAGGTTGGGAAACACTGCTCTAGTAGCAGTATTTGATACTTGGATGGAGACTTATCATTGGTAACCTGCTACAAAGTGCTACAACCAGATGTCAAGAAACTTCCTAAGGAGCACACAATGAGGCTGAAGGCAGTAACACTAGAAGGGAAAATCATCCATTCTGAGTCCTCAGCAAGAGTTGGTGACAGAAGAGTCCATCAGAAAATCAAATGGAAGTACTGTAGATCACTTCTCATCATGCTACACATATGCACACTCCATGCATGCGTGGGGAAAACTTCCCAAGTAGAGGTTTGGCAAATCTGGAAGGGGAGGTTAGAAGGCATCATCCCACTTCCCACTGTAGTCATGAGGGGCTTGAATGAAAAAGAAACAGTCTTTTCACAGGTCAGCTGATGGGCTTCTGTCATCAGCACAAGGACTTGTTGAGATCTTGGCTCATAGCTACACAGAAGATGAGCCGAGATTTGAGTCCATATTAAAAATTGAACTAATCTTGCATATGGTCTCCACACCTTCCTTCAGAGAAGAGAAAATTGCTGGGACTTGCCTATCTCTTCCAGGTCTCTGTGTTCAAAGTCCTCTAGATGTCACCCTATGATATTTTACTATTCATGAAGGCAGAAAAACATTTTGAGTTACATTTCCCTATCTATCTTTTACCTTTTGAGGCTAGCAATGGAGCAAATTGTATCCTAACATCAGGAAGTCTTATATTTCCAAGGCTTGTGATATATTTCAGATAGGAAAAAAAAATCCAGTCTCTGACTATGCACACATTTTAAATATACACATTAGCATAAGTGCATTGTTTGGGCAGTGTGAGCTAAAATGAGGAAAATGCTGTTCAATGTCATCATCTAAAATTTCACTGCATCCTTTTCCTTTCTCAGTTTTCTATCAAAGAGCAGCATAGCACATTCAAGAAAATGAAAGTTGAAGAAATCTTGTCTTGCAGTCCTATTGCTACACTTTAACACCTTCCTCTCCCTCTCTTCAGAGATGTGCCGGCCACCTTGGGAAGGCGCTGGGCAGGCACATTGGGTGGTGGATGGGCGGGACATCCCATACATTCCCAGTATCTCCCCCCAAATATCCTCCCAGACCGACATAAGAAAGTCAGTGAGGGCCCTACTTGCAGTCTCTTGCTTTCAAACTGCTAGGGCTCAGAAAGGCCCTGCCTCATCACTTTTCTGAGCCCCAGTGCCACTCTCTGGTGGGCATTGCAGCCGGCTCAGGGAGTAGGCAATGCACATGCAGTGGAGTCACCAGCACCCCATCCCCCAAGACTCCCAAATGCACCTGGCCATCTCTCATGGGATGATGGTGCCAGCACTGGTCTCCGGTTAAATGGAGGTGCGTGACTGCACTTTCATCATCAAACAGTGATGAAGGTTTTTTTAACCAAAGAGTTGCCATTGGTCAGAATCATGATTCAAACCATGTGACCTGCCCCTTAGTTAAAAAATTTTAAAAATCCTAAAAAAATAAAGTTATTATTATTTGCGTTCCAGGGTGCCCCAGAGGCGAGGGCGCACCAGGATGAGTCCCGCTGTCCCTGTGGGCTAGCCCACCACTGCCTCTCTTCCTCCTCCTCAGAGCCAAAATTACCAGTGCTTTAGCTTCTTTCTGTAGCTCTGTGACTGCTAGGATGAAAGAAGTTGGTTGAGTGGAGAAACAAATCTGTAGGCAATATAGAGTTGGCTGACATAATGGATGACTTTTCACTAGGAAAAGTGAGGAAAATTCACTACTAAGATAAAGGCATACCTGTCAACCATCCCGATTTGGCCGGGATTACCACGGATTTTGACATTGATTGACGTCATAACCCGCCCCGCGCTGCCAAAACCCCGTAATTTGGCAGCAGGGGGAAAATGCTTTCCACACATGTGTGGATGCACTCCGCCGCTTGCACAGCCCCTACGCAAGCAGCGGAGTGCTTCCATGCATGCGCGTAAGGGTTCTACACAAGTGTAAAACCCTTCCATGCATGCATGGAAGCACTACGCCACTTGAGTAGGGACTGCGCAAGCGGCGTAGCGCTTCCACACATGCGTGGAAAGCGACCTGCGCACAAGTAATCTGCGCAGGTCCTGTTTTTTCCAGAGCCGTGGGTTGACAGGTATGGATAAAGGTATAGTGTCCTGCTCCATTGGTATCAACTCAGTGTCTTCCTTAGTTTCCCTTTCTCCACTTATACTCTCATTATGACTTTTTATTTAGCCATTTTCAGTCCTACCAATTCTGGATTTAACATGAAGAATTATGGAAAATGCTATTCTGATCATTGAGTGCCTCTGGGCTCATTGCTCTGCCCAGAGATCATCCCAGAAATGCACCAATAAACTGTTTCCATCCACATCTGTGCATTTGTTAAAAAACAGCGCAAATCCTTTTTGGGGAAAATGTATGTAATATCTGAGCTTTTTTATTTTAAGTATGAATAAACTCCAATTCTTGGAAGGTAAGCTATGAGAAACCTGGGGAACAAAGTTAAAAGTAGAGACATCACCCTGCCAACAAAAGTCTGCATAGTCAAAGCAATGGTATTTCTGGTAGTAACGTATGGTTGTGAGAGCTGGACCATAAGGAAAGCTGAGCACAGAAGAATAGACGCCTTTGAGATGAAGTGCTGGAGGAGAATTTTGAAAGTACCCTGGACAGCAAAGAGAACAAATAGGTCGATCCTGAAGGAAATCAACCCTGACTGCTCCTTGGAAGGTCAAATATTGAAGATGAAGCTCAAGTACTATGGACACCAAATGAGAAGAGAGGATTCACTCGAGAAAACCTTGATGCTGGGAAAAGTCGAAGATAGAAGAAGAAGGGGGTGGCAGAGGAAGAGATGGCTAGATGGTATTGTTGACGCAATGGGCTCAGAGTTTAGTGGGTTGAGGAAGATGGTGGAGGATAGGAGTGCCTGGTGTGCAGTGGTCCATGGAGTCGCAAAGGGTTGGAATCGACTATATGACTGAACAAGTGCTTGGAAATATTACTTTTGTGGATTATGGATTATACAATGCCACAAGCACCATGCTAGACATACATCTGGGGAATGGGGAGTTATAAACCAAAAAGTAACCCTTCTAACCTCTGCTATGAGTCCTTCTGAAAGTAAGTATGGAGACAGGCTAGCTCAATAGACATTCATGTCTCCCAGTAATTACATACTGTATATCCTGCTTCTGTTTCCCCCAATAAGTGGTTCCTTGATCACCTTTTTATTCAATCAGTTTACATTTTATGCATAAAAACATACAGAAAGAAACACACATGTGAAGAAAGAAAGAAAGAAATTGGTTCATGGAGAAAATCCTTGACTGGCTGACATCTCACTGAACCAGGTGCAAGAAACATTTCAGCACAGATGTTGTGATCTACAACTCTTATCCACTCCTCCACTTCCTGGCAGGTGTTAATGTTTTGTGAGAGCTACAGTGAGAGATATGGTCCAAAACAGCTAGAGAACCAAAAGTTTCTTACCAATGCTTTAAACTTAGGCTCACTTCTGTTGGCTAACATATGTTTGGCAAAAGAAAGTAGCAGGTACAAAAACAAGCCTTTTCTCCATCTTCCGTCATCTGTACAAAAATTCCTTGAAAACTGTTCAGAAGACATTAGAATTAAAATTGCTTGACAACCCGGCAAACTTTAAATGTGTCTTTACTATAAGCATAAATAACCAATCAAGCTAAATTGATGTAATTCCAAGTACTGAATTTAAATGGCCTGATGGCTGAATTACAGTGGCCTTTCCAGATGTGCAATTTGAACTCATTTGTTTGTAGGAGATCCAGATGTATTTCCTCAAAATACTGTTCCTGGTCCAACAATGTTTAATTTTTTCCCTACCACACCAACAACAATAGTATTATGATACAAGACAATAACAATAATAAGAAAAATTCACTGTTAATGCATCTACCATGACTGGGGATGACATGAGGAATATTATACTGTCTGAGGTCTCTGATCAACCTTGTTTGTGCCGTCCCTAGCATCAAGATGAAATTTATCTCTCCTCAACTACAGTACATAGATATTATTTTCTAATTTTTCAGATTATGTTATTACCTCAGAACTGTATATAGTTCTGCCATGCAGATAATTTTTAAAAAGTACATATAACATAATGGCAGAGGCAAAATTTTCAAAATAAAGCAATCCACAACACATGAATGGACGAACATGCAAATGCCACATTCATGTTCCTTAATATTTCTGGACCAAAGTCTGAGACCAGAAAACAATCCTTTATGAAGTAACACATGATGGACATTGGTGTAGCAATCGAAAATGTGCATACTTGTGATTTTATTTTTAAAAAACCTTGAGTGATGGCATTAGCGCTTGTCTCCTTCCTTTGTTTTGGATAATGGCTTAGGCACATGAATCCATCAGATCTTTCCACATGCTAGCTCTTCAGGATGTAACAAGAACAATGTACAAATACCTTTATGCCATGCAGAATACTAACCACTATGTCATTCCAAAACTGACTTGGTTGAACATGGAAATACAAAAAGTACACTTGAATCATAAATATTCTCTTCACATATAATAACAAAAAATGTAGCAAAAACACAGAAAATATTTTCTTTAAAATATGCTAATAATTCAGAACAAATACAAAAAATTACTTATCCCACCAGTTTTTCCATTATATCTGGTGACAGAGCTGGAAAAGTTCACAGAAAACCTAAAAGAATTGATTGAGAAACTATTTTATTTATTTATTTATTTATTTGCTTGGATTTCTATACTGCTTTCCTTCCCCTAAGGGAACTCAAAGCGGTTTACAAGCAATACAAAGCAATATAAATAATTCAATATAAATAATACAAAGCAATATAAATGACACAAAGCATTCACAAATCACATTACAAAAATAACAATATTAGAGATTACAGAATCCAAATACAATATGCAATATACTAAGTAAAATTAACAATATCTACAAACATTCTATAGTCATTTCAATGAGTCCTGATGGAGCAAAAGCTCAACATCCTCAACTGACCTCCTGGGGAGGGAAGCAAAGGGGGAGACTACAGCAGTCATCAGAGCGCATCCCGCGGTAGCTGTCTCTGCCTCCGAACCTGTCCCGGGGTGGGATGGCGAAGCTGGTCTGGTGGTGGCAGCAGGGGCGCTCCTAAGAGTCCTCTGGGCACGTCCTGCCACAGCTGTCTCTGCCTCCATACCTGTCCCAGGGCGGGGAGGCGAAGCCGGATCAGCTGCGGTGGTGGCGGCGTTCTCAGCGGGCCAGAGGGCTCGCCGCTTTTACCCTCTCCCAGGTAGGTTATTACAATAAAGAACTGGTAAGGGAAAAATAGAATAAAGAACAAATGAGAGAAATGAATGATAAAGATGAAACATCTTGGTATAATATTATTGAGTTAACAGTGGACAAAAAATTGGAAGAAAAGAAATGGTAAATGTAGTGATCTCATGAAATATGATGGAGTTTCATATGATAAAAGGACAGCAAAGGTGTTCACTAGGTGGTGAAAGGAATTATAATTAAATTTGGTAATATATTATTGAAAGCAGAAGACATTATGAGAAGTCAATATGGGAGAAGTTATAATGCTTGAAAATGGAACACTAGAATATTGAGATTGAAGTCAATAAGAATAAAAGAGTTTTTAATAAGCTAGTTTGAAACTAAACAAAATAGATTGTAATATCTCCAAGATGTGCTGGAAAGGCTATGTCTTCTTCTTCTTGTACCATATCCAATTCCAAATATTGGCAATCCTCATGACGATCTGCCATGAAGATTGTCCTGAAAATAAAATGCAGTGGTCCCAGTGGTGGAATTCAAAAATGTTTACCTACTCTGTGGGCATGGTATGGTGGGTGTGGCCAGGGGAAAGCCTTGTGTTGCACCCGAATTAGGACTACTTTATTTCAAAACTTGGATTGGCAGGGCCAGCCAGAATTTCTGTTGTCGGTTCTGGTGAACTCGGGTGAACCTGATGAATCCCACCACTGTGTGATCCTCCATTTGCCTGCTGCATTGCAGCATGACACCTGTACCACCATTCTAGCTCTGTAAGTAACTTTCTGGTCCTGATCCCTTTTGGCATGTAAAGTCCTCATCAGCCCCTGGCCAATATTGATAAAGCTGCTGTCCTCCATCAAGATGGATTCATGTGGGATTTAATCCACTTTGTAACCATCACCCTTCCCTGTGGACTTTGCCACCCAAGGCCATTAGTCCTCAGGGTTGTTAGGTTAGTAAAGCACTGGCTGATGATTGGTGTTGAATCATTGGCAGCATGATCTACTCTATTACCATAGCAAAATAATTTTGGCAGACTGGAAAGGCTACAGAAAACAGATTTATTTTCATATGAGGTGGGAATGTGAGAACATAGTGAAATTTTGGCAATTGGTTTTAAGGGGGAAATGAAATTAGCAATTTAAACTTAGCTGTATGACCTAAAACAGTGGTTTTATCAATATTTGAAAAGGAGGCAGGTATTGGAAAACTGGAGAATTAGTTTCCAATTTACTAACAGAAGTGAGATTGATTATGGCTAGGAATTAGAAAACATCTTATAACATTCTGTTAAGCGTTTGGTTTAGGAAAGTCTGGGATACAGCAAATTAAATATATATCCAATATAAAATTCAAGATGGGGATATAATTGGCAGAGATGTTTTTGTAGACAGATGGAGAGAATTTTTCAAATTTTTATTAATAAAGGGCAAGCGGCAAAGCCCAGAACATTGGCAAAGCCCTACATGTTAGTGGGCCAGGATACTTAAGAGACCGCATCGTCCCAAGAGAGTCTGTCCATCCAACCAGAGTGGACCGGAGGGGCTCTCTAATTGTTCCATCTGCCAGAGAGGCTCGCCTCTCTGGCACACGAAGGAGGGCCTTTTCCGTGTCTGCATCGGACTTGTGGAATCTCCTGCCAGTAGAGTTGCGGGAGCAGATGGAGCTGCTGCATTTCAGAAAAGAATTAAAAACCTGGTTGGCGGGGCAGGTGTGGGGCCCGGATGGAAGAGTGGCCCCCGCCTGTTGGCTTATAAAATGAAGCCTCCCCATCTTTTTAATGCTGGCAGTTTTAATGTGGTTAGTTTTTAATAGGTGGGTGGGTATGTTAGGGTTTTAATTGTTTTTAATATGTATGTTTTAATCCTGTTGTGAGCCGCCCTGAGTCGGGTTTGCCTGATTGGGCGGCATAGAAATGTGAGTAATAAATAAAATAAATAAATAAAAAGTCCACACATTCTGGAAAGCTAATAGGGCTCAACAAGCATAAATAGTATAGGCAATTACTCCTAAAAGATCTTAGTGGTGGGGAGAACTGTGTTTATAGGGATTCCTTTACTAGATGTTTAATGTTTATTAGATTTTTTTAAATTTGCTTTATTTGTCTTTTTATTAGTTTTTTAAATTATTTTTTAAAAAATCAAATACCTTTGCAGTGAGTTGTTCAACTCTGGCACCAATGGGTGGAACCAGCTGTACAGATTTCAAATCCACATCACTTTAAAAAAAAAATCAAAATTCCTTTCTGCATTGCTGACCCTGGGGCCTCCTTGTCCAGAAAGTCCAACTCCGTAGAACAAGGACTAGCATCCTAAAACCTGGCAAATGTGCATGCTGATGATCTAATATCTATATTATATCTATATCTATATCTATATCTATATCTATATCTATATCTATATCTATATCTATATCTATATCACTGTGCAAACATCTTAGGCCAGTGATGGTGAACCTTTTCGAGACCGAGTGCCCAAGGAAGTGGGGTGAGATGGGGGGGCAGGCATCATGCATACCGGTGATGTCATGTGGGTGCATTCACACCCACGGGATATCACTAGCGTGCTTCAAGCTATGCATGTGCATTTGCATGTGTACCACCAAGCTTCATGCTGCTGCACCCAGAAAAAAACCTACTGTCCCCTGGCAAACCCCCCAGACAAGCCACCACCACTGCTATCCCCCTGGGCAAGCACCACATGGGTGCTGGAAAAGCCACGCCAGGTGCCGGAAAAGCCGTGCAGCCACTGGGAAAGCCATACTGGCTGCTGGAAAAGCCAAGCTGTGACAGAAAAGCTATGCCAGCTGCCGGAAAAGCTGCACTGGAAAAGCCATGCATGGCTGCACTATACCTCAACATGCCTCCACCCCAGACAAGCCTTGGGTTGCCACACCAAGCCTCGCTCACTCCTAATTGAGTGAGGCTGAAATCCCACCTGGGAGTCAGGGGTGGGGACAGGGGAACACACCAATTGGCACCAATGAGTGGGGCTTACCCATGATTGCATGCATGCCCACAGAGAGGCCTTCACATGCCAGCTCTGGCACATGTGCCATAAGTTCCCCACCACTGTTTTAGGGCATCGCTTTGGGGAAAATCAATGAATTATTGAGTGGGAAGGACATCCACCAGCTACTGATCCACATAGATACATCAAAAATTGGAGATAATTCTCTGCTGACTCTCCTGTCAAACCTTCCAAGTTGGTAGAGCCCACTTCACTTATGTTTTACCCACACAATGGCTGCTGTGTCTTTGTGAAAAATTCAGAAAGAGATTTGTGGAGCTAGCTTTGGTTAACACCTACAGTGATCAGTTTTATTGTAATTATTATTATTATTATTATTAGTAGTAGTAGTAGTAGTAGTAGTAGCAGCAGCAGCAGTAGTAGTAGTAGTATTCAGAGCAATGTGAAGGATCTGCATTCAAATTGTGTCAAGGAAGGCTCTCTGGGAAGTTGTCCTGCCTTTGAAATCCTCAGTTTGAAGTGGCTGGACAACTATGCACCAGCAACACCAAAATACTGAAGACCCATAATTAGAAACCAAGTATCTGATCATCTTTTAACAAATATTTGCTGAGGTACATCAACTGCTAACCAGGTACATATTCTCTTTATATCAACTAAATAAACCAATAGCAGAAAGGCCCATGAGTCCCCTGCCAGTGTAAAAGTACAAAGAGCACTAAGAACTACTGACATTTTCAAGCCTCTGAAAATATTCCTGTCAACACTGATTCAAATGAAAGATGCTATAGCAAGGGTACTTAATCTCATGTTTTTTACTCTCTCTACTCATCCACATATTAAACTTTCAAATGCCATTTAAACCTAAACATGCTGATTTAGTGTCAACTATAGCTAGAGAATTATTTGGCACAGGCTGTCTCAAAATTTCCTAAACAAATCTTAATAAGGAAGGTTTCCTAAGAATGGTTGAAGGCACAGTCCTTCTTCTCAAACCCTCTGCATTAGTTATATATACAAAATCTGCAGCCAATTTTTTCTATGACCATGGAATGTGTATTTTGGGAGAGCAAATTCCAGAAGGAAGTTTACTCACGTACCTGCTTGTTCACACTCATTTCTTCATCCACTGAGTTACAAGCTCCTGATGTACAAGCTGTGAATGAATAGTAGCCTTCAACAACAGGAAGCTCTGCCATTGAGAAACCTGATATCTTCATGTGGAGTCAGAAGACGAGCCATGGTGCCTACAGGAAAATTCACTCCAGGAACCTCAGAATCAGAGCTGTTAACCAGAAGGAAATGTCTTCAGTGTACTTACATGGCTTTTAATCAGCTACTGACAGAGCACCTTTGATCAATGGTTTTTCAAAATGAGGTTAACTGTAGTTTATAGTATGTCTACATGCATTTAATGGTCAATCCCAAATGTACACATTCAGAGAAACCATTCAGTCATGGATCTTTCCATTTGTCCCCACTTGATTCCTTGATAGCTCAAAAAACTTGATGAGATATCTGTTCACACATTTTGGAGAACTTCCAGGATGGGCAAATAGATTTCACTTCAGAAATGTGCAAGACATTTAAGAGAAGCATAGCAGAGAGTAAACTAAACAAAACAAAAAACAACAATATTGTGGCACTTTAAAGACTAACTGTTGTATTTTAATGTTGGCATTCTTGGATCAGGTCCACTTCAGACATGGAAGTGAGACTTCAAGAAAAGTTATATTTTTGACACTTTGAGTAAAAAGTACCGTATTTGCCAGAGTATTAGACGCATCTCGGTATTATCAATATAGGCCAGTAGAGGCAACTATACACAACAAGACACACTCCATTTTCCCAGTGTATGTTAAGGGAGGAAAGTGGGTGTTATACTCCAGCAAATACGGTAAATAGCACCTATGGTAGGAGTTTTTCTCCCACATTTTGATCTTATTAAGATTCTTAAAACCAGACTAGATTTACAGATCTAATGATTATCTTATCTGAAGGTTTCTGTTCCATATCTTGACTTACCTTCAACAGCTGTGGACATAACTATTAGCAAACAATGGACTGCATCCAATGATACCATTGGAATCAATGACCAAGTTAGATATGATATCAAAAACAAGGGCCAAATGGTTCATATTAAAATCAACAATATATTATTATATTCATTGTGCCTCAAACAGATTTTTCCTGCTTTATCTTAAGTTAGATATGACTTCCGACCCACTGATTTTACTGACAGTGTAGTTCTGATACAAAATCAAATCTTTACTATGGTCCAAGACCAGCATAGCGTTCTAAAAACAAAACTATGGGTGCAACTTGATTGGTTAAAAAGTACTACATTTGCATTGATTTTGTCAAGTTCAGAATCGATTCAAATACCAAGGAAGACATGACACATAACTGGGGCACACATTATCTTGCCAAAACACAAAAACAGCCAGCAGGAGTTTTTTTTGTTTGTATTAAACCCTAAACCACTGTTTTCTTTGTGTGTGTGTGTGTGTGTGTGTGTGTGTGTGTGTGTGTGTGTGTGTGTGTGTGTGTGTGTGTGTTGACACGTACTTTGCATTGTGCCTCTTGTCCCATAAAGTTTACAGGATTCCCTACAGTCTGAAAATGAACCCGTCCTACTGATCCTTACTGCTATAGCAGTTCAGTGATCAGCTGTCATAGTGAAGAACTGTTGTAATGTTTTAACAGTGAGATATAATTTTAAAAAATCAGTACCATGTGGTGGGCAAAGAGCATGGTAGCAGGGGCTGCACCCAAATGGCAGAGTTGGAGGTGGTGACCAGAGTGACAGCAGATTACTCCTGGCCTTTGGAATGGAGGCCAGTGAAGGCATGGAAGTAAAACAAAAGTAAAAAAAAGGAAAGCAAGAAAAACTTACAAGGAACCATAGGGGAAGAGGGAAATCTGGAGAGGGCTTGCTGGCAGTGGCTACAGTGTTAAAACTGTTCTGGCAAAGTTCTGGAAACAGAAACAAACACCATGTGAACTTCACCCAATTAAAATAAAATCTTTTAACATTCAAGACCCAGTCTTCTTATGTGTTACGTGAAGCTTTGGAAATAACCCAGACAGCCTGGAATTGCAAATTACACCCAACCTTTAGATAAGGCAGCCCGGTATTCTTGTCAATGTAATCGTATTTATTATGTATGAAAAACAACAAAAACGGGGAATGGAAAAGAAGTTATTCAATTTCAGTAATACAGTTTTGGTTGCAGTGAGCTTTGAAGTGTTGCTTTATGCATCTTTGTTCAAAGATGAATTTCATTCTGTTCAGTGGATCATGCTAAATATGTTTAACCTGCACATTTGCTTCCACATACAAGGGATCAAGAACAATTGAATTCAGTGGGAGCTTACTTCAAGTAAATTCACTTAGGATCACAGTGTTACATTCCATGTTACATCGAACATTGAGATCAAAACCAGTGTTATTGCAGAGCAAAATCAGTAGGTGACTTCTTATTCAACAACTCACAATGCATACATATTTATAGCAATGCATAATAGCTTTCAATAAGACTTTGCTATTTCTCCTAAAGCAGGAAGTTCACCCAAAGTTTTAGAGTTAACAAACCCTCCGAGCAGTGGTGGGCTCAAATTTCTTTTACTACCAAACTGTGGGTGTGGTATGGTGGGTGTGGCAAGGGGGAAGCCCTGCATTGCACCCGAATTAGGACTACTTTATTTCAAAACTTGGATGGGTGGGGCCAGCCAGAATTTCTGCTATCGGTTCTGGAGAGCTGGTGCGAACCTGCTGATGCCCATCACTGCCTCCTAGTCATTTCATGAGCAAACACTACCTAGGGTACAAAGGGATTTCCTATGATTTTGCCATTCTGGAATCTATAAGCAAGCCAGCTTTCCTAAACCTGATTTTACAAGGTAGGCAACCATGTTAGCTGCCACCAGTGTGGCGATGAGGAGCCTAGGTTTGCTAGAAAGTCCGTTGCCTTATAAGCAATAGTTCAGACAATGATGAACAGAACAGTAACAAGTCTTTATTCAACAGTATTTCTTGCAGAGCTTACAAGGTGCTCCGGACACAGAGATGGCTATACAATCCCAATGGAATCGGTCCCTCTGGAATCTTGCCATGTAGGAGGCAAAGGCTAGCTACTGTAGAAGCGGTAGCATAATGGAGAAGACCCAGGTTTAGCATGTCGCTGGCTACCTGTACGGAGTGGGAAGTGTAGATCCAGTCTGGTCCCACCCTTGTTTACTCGTGGGACTTATATAGTGTCTCCTTGGCAGTGGCTCCTTGATACAAAGTAGCGACCTGTCAGTTAACCGTAACTAACCAATCATAACAAGGTATACATGTAATTAACCAATGAAGAACAGGATCCAAAACTGTAACCAATCACAGCGCTTGAATTAGCATAATGAACGCACCCTGTGTAGGGGTTTTTCATGCCACTTTAGGGAAACCACCATTTTCCTCTTGCAAGGCACTGCCCACACTACTTGCAAATGTGCCTCAATACACAACATTCCTCCCCCTAAGTTTTCAGTAGGGACCCCCAATTAAAACTAGGATAATGAATCCTCGTCTGAAGAACAAACTAACTCGTGGTCACGAAGCCGCTCTGTACCCTCCCAGCTTGTGTTCTGTGACCCATGTATTTCACTGGCGCTCTGTGGTGCTAACAAAGTACCTTGCATCCTTGGGGGTCTTGTGTGTGTAGGTAAAGGTAAAGGTTCCCCTTGCTCGAAAGCCAGTCGTATCCGACTCTAGGGTGCAGTGCTCATCTCTGTTTCAAAGCTGAAGAGCCAGTGCTGTCTGCTGCTGCAGACGTTTCCGTGGTCATGTGGCAGGCATGAATAGACACCGAAGCGCACAGAGTGCTGTTTCCTTCCCACCGAAGTGGTCCCTATTTAACTCCTTGCAATTTCTTGCTTTCGAACTGCTAGGTTGGCAGGAGCTGGGACAAAGGCGGGAGCTCATTCCATCCTGCAGTACTCGGGAATCGAACCGCTGACCTTCCGCCTCCCAGTCAGCATCTTAGGCACTTGAGCCACTGCAGTAGCCCAAGGCAAACCAATCTTTGAGTGGCGTAACTCCCAGCCTTTGTGAGCTAAACCAGCTTGTGCTGACTACATATGTGGTACGTGCAATGAACCCTCTCGCTCCAAGTTCCTGGCCCATTTATTTCTAAGCAACCCTGGACTCTTTGCTCTGGACCTGAGCTGATTTTCCACCACAGCTGAGGCATCTATAGAGAGAGCTGCTCCTGGATTGACTTCCAGAGCCACCTGCACAGAAGGGCTTGATGTATGCTCTCCAGTGCCGCCCGAGGAAAGCTCCCTTTGCTTCGGCATATGGAGGTCTTGCGTTCCTTGCCCTTGTCCCTCCAACCCTGGGGACTGAGAGTACTCCCACAACCCCTCCTTTTCCTCCCAGGGAAGCGAGCCCTCACCCAGGTGCTCTTTCTTGTACCAGTCTATGTTTGGGGGCGATGGTGACACCTGCAGTCCCCCTCGAACCCGAGGGGACAGTGCACCCTTAGCCCCCACTGCAGAAACTGAAAACCTTCCAGAATTGTGTGTTCCCACAGTACCATGTTGTAGACCCCAAATCTCAATGGTGTGTTCGATCCCCAGCCACCAGAATTAGTTACAAAGGACTGTTGTGAGCGGAAAAATCTGGGGACTGGCTTAACATGTGCTGTAGCAGTTTGGCCCACAATCCACATGGGACAACCATTTTGCAAAGCCTGTACAAGCACCCTCCCAACACAGAGAGTTTTTCGTGGTCCCAGTAATACACACTTGCCTCCGCATTGTATGGAGGAGGAGGCCACCTAATGTCGACCCACACAATAACAATAGACAACAAGGGATCAGTCTTAGAAGCTGCGGAAAAGTTCGGGGACAGTTTGAGCGAAGTGATAGCTAAATCGTCCAAAGACTCAGGATTTTCAAAATTCAGCACATCAAGGGGCAAAAGTTCTTGCAACTCAAACAGTTCAGGAGAAGCAGTCTTTGGGGCAAAGTCACTGTCTTTGTGCGCAACATGTGTGTGTTGAGAAAACAATGCAATTAACTCTTCCGTGGAGGAATCACTTCCAGGGGGCCCACGGGACAAACCCTCCCCGGGTAGTAACAATTCTTGGGGCTTGTCCTTGATACAAAGGACTGGTTCCCCCCCCCAATTGGATTCCCGTGAAACAAATACCTAGGGCCCCGAACCACTGAGACCCCATAATGTTTATCTTACCCGCTTTTGAAACAATGAGGGAAAGATTCATGTAGACACAGTTATAATGGACTTCAAAGTCCCCTATTCCCCATACTGGAACGTTGCAACCCCATAAGTCCACTAACTTGCTCGGGAGGCCCTTGAGCTTGGGTCTGAGGTCAGACAGAATGCAGCGATAGCCATCTTCAGTCACGACAGAGATAAATGAACTGGAGTCCACCACAAGACGGAAAGGTACCCCTTCGATGTGGAGGTCCACACTGATCCCATCCTTCAGGTCTCGTCTCTCGTTGTCAACCCCGTAGCTTGAGAAGACCTTGGCAATGCAGAACTGGAGTTTCGGTGAGCTTTCAAGGCGTTGCCTACAGACAGACCTTGGAGATGTGGCCTGTTTTCCCACAATGGTGGCACTGCGGACTCTTGAAGGGACACTTGGTGTGGAGATGATGTCTCCTGCAACCTTGGCATGGCGCAACCAACCCAGGCATTGGCATTGGTGCCCATGTTCCCTGTGCCGAGCTGTTGAGACCTTTATAGTCATGGCCAGAGGTTTCTGAAAAAGCAGCCATGGTCGTAGCTGGACCCAGCGATTCTTTATCTTTGAGGGCTGACCTGTGCTGGGAATGCTTATAGCAATGCCGGCAGAGAAACATGTTGGAGCATGTCAGGTGGGGGAAGTTTCGAGACCACATTGAGAGTCTCTAGCCCGCAGTGGGCCAAGAACGTGGCCTTCCACAGTGCCGGATCAAGTTTTCTTATGGTGAATTAGCTCTCTAGCTGGACTTCGTAGTACGGCCACAGGCAAGGCTTGCTGGTGTCGAAGTGTCACAGCCAAAGGGGGATTTGGTCAGCCATCTCGTTATTCTTCAATCCCATCCTCGTCGCCAATGTTATGTTCCACCCTTATAAGCAATAGTCCAGACAACAATGAACAGAACAGCAACAAGTCTTTATTCAACAGTCTGCCAAGCAAAGCTTACAAGGTGCTCTGGACACAGAGTTGGCTATACAATCCCAACGGAATCAGTCCCTCCGGAATCTTGCCATGGAGACGGCAAAGGCTAGCTACTGTAGAAGCAGTAGGATAATGGAGGAGACCCAGGCTTAGTACGTCGCTGGCTACCTGTATGGAAAGTGTAGATCCAGTCCGGCCCCACCCTTGTTTACTCGTGGGTCTTATATAGTGTCTCCTCGGTGGTGGGTTCCTGATACAAAGTAGTGACCTGCTGGATAATCATAACTAACCAATCATTACAGGGTATACATGTAATTAACCAATGGAGAACAGGATCCAAAACTGTAACCAATCACATAATGAGCGTTTCCTGTGCAGGAGGTTGTCGCGCCACTTTAGGCTTTAGGCCATCCTAATGTGGATGGTGGGAAACTGCTATTTTCCTCTTGCAAGGCGCTGCCCACACTACTTGCAAATGTGCCTCAATACACAAACACCATTGGAGGGCTTTCTCAGTGGTGGCTACAGCTAACTGGAATGCTCTACCTGGAGAGCTGCATTTGATTGACTCATTAGGGTCCTTTAAGAAGCAACTGAAAACTTTTCTTTTTGAGGAGGCCTTTGGCAGCTTGTTGAAGTTTAAATAGGAAACCCTTCCATCATTGGCCACTCAGGCTAGATGTCCTTGGTGCTGATTGGACAGGGTGGGAAGGAGATTTTCTATGGTTTTATGGTGTTTGTTCCACTCTTTTTAACATTGTGAGCCACCCATAGTGGGAGTGTATCCTAGATGCTATAAGTTGATCGACCGACCGACCGACCGACCGACCGACCAATCAATCAACCTTTTCCCTAAGACATCCCATATTTTGAAGTCCCCCCTGAAGCTAAGCTCATTTTCTGAAGTCTTCTTTTTGTGGTCATGTCTTAATCTCATAGAGTTCTCATGGCTGGGACATGGTATAACCCATGAGGAACAAATCTGGTATCAGGGATCCATTTTCTCCATGGGCTTTCCCTCATGGACCTGTGAGGGTACAGGTTTTGTAAGGTAGATCTGTTTATCTGCTGCCCTGGCTATGCGACCAAGGATGTCTCTGCCCCCAGATTCTCTCCACCTGTCTGGAGGGATAAAAGGGACACAGGATGGAGTAACATCTGATGATGCTGCCCCAGCCTTGCAGGCGGTTGCTACCGCTGGCCTGGCCGTGTGGGCAGCCAAGGTTGTCTCTGCCCCCGGACTCTCTCCACCATTCTGGCAGGATAAAAGGGCCGCCAGACAGAGCCATGGCCGAAGATGCTGCCCCGGCCATCCGGGCGGCTGCTACCACCACCAAGGCTGTGCAGGAAGCCAAGGACATCTCCAACCCCTGGTCTCTCTCCACTTGTCTGGAGAGATAAAAGGGCCACCAGACAGAGCCACGACTGAAGATGCTGCCCCGGCCATGCAGGTGGCTGCTACTGCTGTCCCGGCTGTGCGGGCGGCCAAGGACATCTCCACACACACACACCCCCAGACACTATCCACCTAGCCGGGTGATACTATCCAAACCTTCAAACTTTCGCTATCTTTAAGTCGCCATGAGTAGCCATTACATGTTGAGTGGGTGGCTATATAAAGTTGAAATATAAATATGTAAATAAATAAATATGTCAAGTCCAGGACATTGGATTATCCTTCCTGAAGATCTCCTCTTGTGTGGTCATGACAATCTTGTATCACTTGTCCTGCATTGGTGAAAGTTGGCCTGAATGACCAAATAGGCATTTTCCCAACTCTGTGATTCTAATACTTTGTTGTGAGAACTTGACTGCAAGGTGTCCTGCCAAATTCTAAAACCCATCATCCTTATGTATTTTAACCATCTGCTCATCCTTATGTATTTTAACCATCTGCCCTAACTTTCTTTGCTCTCACTTCCAGTGCCTTATCAGCCAAATTCTCACATTCTTGATTATCTAGCTATCTATTAATCATGTGCTGTATTGATTGTATCACCTATGAGTGCTCCCTTTTTCTGGGACAATTTTTACCTATATCACAGTATGACTTTCATCTCTACAGATCAATTACGCCAGACCAAGAACAGAAGTATTTGTTCTGCAATTGAACTTAGCTAATGGAACTTTATAGCAGGGAATGTCTTATATTGTATTTTTTTTAATAAAAAATGTCCTGGAAATGTACATGGGTAATCATACAATGTGAAATGAACAGCAATGGGCTGCCCATCATGCAACTCATCATGTATAGTTGCAAAATCAGAGAGCCAGGTAATTGTATGAAGAAAAGCACACTGGATGTCAAAACCAATTGTGCCCTTACTCTTGCACATATGTAAACATGTGTTAATATGTAGCCATCGTAACTTCAAATAGCATAAGACAGAGGTGCCCAAACTTCTCCCACCAGGGGCCTGACCACACCCTCTCAGTCAGCTGTGTGTGCCAGTCATGTGGTTTCTCCTGGCGGTGGCGGCGTCACTGCCATGTGAAATCACACTGCGTTTCCGGGCACTTTTCCCTCCTCTAACATTTCCCTTGGAGGAGGGAGCATTGGGGGAGCATTTTCACACCATTTATTTATGTTTTTGGTACATTTTTGTTGCATTTTGGCAAGAAAACATGCTGATATCAGCACTTCAAGTGATGTCAGAGCACTTCCAGCATTGGCAGCAATCCAGCTCACAGGCCATAGTTTGGGCACCCCTGGCATAAGAAGATTTCAGATGTTTCTTGTTGCTCTCTGATCCAGCGATATCTTGTACTACTGGGCTACAGACCTGTTACTACTGAAACATATGCAATCTCTGCCCACTACCTCAGAAGCCTTGTGAAACATAAAAGTATTAAACATAACTAATGGCTGAGTAGAGAATTAATGCACTAAATCATATGTATTATTTATGAAATACCTACATTCCATGTCCATCAACTTTTTGTGATTAATGGATTCATGCTGGTCAGGGAAAGAGAGTTTTGGGAATCTGTGTTTCATGTGGAAACTGATTGAAAGGGAAAGGCTTACAATATTCCATTGGCCTTTATTGTAAAAACATTACCAAAAGTGATATTTGTAGGTCTGCACAGCAGGCCTGAGTCTTTGTCAGCAGTGCAGGCCTACAAATGAGCATGCAGGGAGAAATGTGTTTATAGTAATTTGGACCGCAGCTATGTTTGGAGCCCAAGTGAAGAATATTCTTGAAAACATGGTAAAAGATGCTAATATAAATCACAACATGATACCAGCGATGTGTAGGTGGAAATTCCTACTTCTATAACTGGGAAACTTGTTTTCATTTGGGGAAAAAAGCCTAAAAGAAGCAAAAGAAAGGTAATGTATCATTTAATAGGTGCAAAGAAATGCCCATGAATATTAACACTGAAATTGGCTTTGAGATTCCTGCTTAAGAAAATATAGTTCAAGCAAATAAATACATCTTAATTAGTCAACCAAACCACCTCTATCTCACCTGGTAGTAACTTGGTACAGCAGGGGCTCGAGAACTGTAGGTGAGCTAACACAGAGCCTGCAGTGAACTGTTTAGCACATATGGCATGTATATTGAAGAATTGTAACATAAAAGGTTACCTTCTGTGCAGTGGCCTCCTTAATAGAGTACCTATTCACCACAGGATTGCTTAAAAATACAGTAGACACTTAAATGCTTTGTTCCTTAAATCTTTACATTGGAAAGCAAACTAAAATCACTTCTAGTATTTGCTTCTCTTTCCCATAGGTTTCAAAAATAGGGGGAAGTTGAAGTTGATGCACATTTATTAGCCCATAATCACAACCAATTCAGTATAACTTACCTCTGAGTTAATAATTAAGAGATTGTGGTGTACTAATTTGCCAGCTGTTTTGAACTTGGGAGGCTCTGGGGGTCACAAAATGCCACAGGGAGGGTCTACTTTCAGCTCACGGGCTGCACTTTGTCCACCTTGATTTAAAAGTTATATTAATGATATTTTAATTCTTTACCTATTGTGTCATTCTTGTGAATTCCAACAGAGCCATCCCTAAGGAAGATAAGCATTTAGACTTAAGAATGCACCCACTATCTACATCAGTTTAATTTTTATGAAAAGTCCACAAGGCTAAGTCATGGCATTTTTTTCTGAAACCTGAAAACCAAAGGCATACCAATACCAAAACATAATAGAACATGACTGCCTTCTTTCCTGCCCTCCTCATTTTAAAGTACTTCCTGAAATAAACAGCTTTACTCTGCTACGTGACAGAGCTTGTCCCGCATAACCAACAATTATCTCCCTTGCTTCCTAGTAAAATGCAATTCTCCTGAGGTGAAAGTTCTAATGTCCCCCATACCACTATGATGAACTAATAATAAAATAATAATTGTGTGCTGTCAAGTCAGTCCTGACTTATGGAAACTCTTAGGCAGATAATACTGAGAAGTGGCTTATCATTCCCTTCTTTTGAAAAAAATCTATTGCTCAGTCATCCTATTGTCCTATGATTGTTGGACTTAAGTCTAGCAAATGTTGACCATTCTGGACTGTCCAGCTTGCCCAAAGCCAAAGAGGCTGGTTCTTTTGGGATGCAGTGCAGGGAATTGAACTCCCAACCTCTAGCTCCATGGCCATAAACCTAGGAATGGACAAATCTATTATCTTCCATATTATTATTTTTAAAAACATCTGAAGCGCTAATGGAAAATTCATGATTTGTCAAAATGCACCTGAATGAAAATCTCATCTGTCTACACATTCTATGTATAACACAAGAATAAGTAGACACGCAATTATAGATAAATAAGTAAGGGTTCAAATCCATTGTTTAAAGAACCAAGCATCCAAAGCCCTCTACTTGGATTAATTAATCTAGCAGTTTTAGTTTTCACCACATTTTGTTTTTTAATGCCAAGTTATTTTTGTTCTACTTACAATGCAAGTGCGGCGCCAAAATGGCCGCCGTGCACTCTGCGACCCCCCCCCCCCTGGACTCAGACATCCGGGTGAGTTAGTGGGACGTGGCCACCCTCTTTAAAATGGGTGGCCACAAGGCAGCTGCGCTGCCATTTTGGAAGCAACGGAGCGGAGAAGTTTGCTCCGCTGCTTTCTCCCCGGCTTTTTGCCCCGATCTTGGTTGCTGAAGGGAATATTTCCTTTTTCTTGATTCTAATTGCTTGGGAGACATGGCTCCCAAGCGTAAGGCACCGGCTTTGAAGCCGCAGCCGAGGGGGAGGGCTCTGCCCACCCTCCCAACATCTCAGGGACCGCCTCCGGGCCGGAGGGCTCGGGCGGCACCCCCTCAAGCAGGGGATGGGGTTAGCGTTCCCACTGCCACCAATGCGGGTCAGGCTTCCGCCGGCCCCTCTGGGGTTACAACCCCTGCTATGCAGGGTGGCCCACTTGGGCCTTGTGCGGGTCTCTGCCCCACCATTCTTCCGGCCCCTCATGGGCCGGACTACTGGGCATGGCCTTATTCGGGCCAGGGATCCCCAGCTGGGTTTATCCCACAACAATTGCCCGGCGGGCCATCCAGCCCATCTGGCCCACCTTATCCAGGTGGGTCCGAGACCGTTGATGCCCTCCTTGCACGCATTGCTGTGCTGGAGGCATCAATGGGCATTGCCCCACCACGTCCAGATGGTGGGCTTGCAAACCCTCCGGTTCCGGCCCACACGTCGGCCACAACTGTCCAATGGGCCGTTAGCAGGGTCGAGCTGCTTGAGGCCATCAGGCCAGCCCAAGCTGGTGCCTCGCAGCTCCCCACCAGAACATCACTTCGGGGCTTTCCGCCGGGGACCAGTCCTGCGTGGCAGGGGTGCAGCAGCACGCAGAGCTCGATATCCATCGCGAGCTCCGATGCCCGCTGTGGGCCGGAACCCCCAGTGGGGGCGGCCCACAGGGGTGCACCGAGTGAGTATCCTGGTCAATTAAGTATACCAGTGACACTACCTAGCACTACTGGGGGGTTCAGTGGCCACGGCCATGACAGGTTACTGTAGGAGGGCAGTTGTATCCACACTGTCCAGTGAATTCTTGGTTGTCCAATTACCCCCCGGTTATGTCAGAGGTGACCGCCCCTGTGGGCATGCCCAATGTGTCAGGGGTTATTCAGGGCCCACTGCACGCACACCCAATTCAATCCGTGCCGACGGCGGCCCTGCCGACGGCCGGTTATTCCTTACCACTGGGTGATCATCTCTCCCAGGCCACGAGGGAGAAGATTTGGCAGGGGGAATATGTGGACATTTTCTCCCTCCTGAACCGTGAACCCACCAAGGAAGAGAGGGAGGGGCAGGACAATAGGGATATGGAGTTGTCCCGTCGTCGTAAGCCACCTCGCACATGGGCCAATTGGTTACCAGCCTATCTGATTTATATGGCGGTATACCTGAGGGCACGTCCTGATTTGGCCATCCCAATGGTCCAATATCTGGATAATATTTATCGGGCTGTAGTGGATTTCCCTGGCCCATCATGGTTGGCTTATGATGAAGAGTTTAGGATGAGAGTGGCCCTCCATCCTGAGATGAGGTGGGATGAACCCTGCCAGCAGTTGTGGCTGCTGTACATGACCCCCACGCGGCCAGCACCGGGTGACCAGTACCACTGTGGCCATGCCGTTCAGCAGGCTGCTACTACACAGACTCCCCACCAGCTGGCGGGGCAGGGGGTTCCAGCCCGCCTGCTGTGTTGGAGCTTCTCCGCCAGTGGAGTGTGCAACAAACGTCAGTGTCGGTTCTGGCATGAGTGCTGCTCTTGTTCTGGCCCTCACGCAGCCTCCGCGTGCCCGCGGGCTGGTGAGTCACGAGGCAGAGGAAGGGGTGGGCAGGGGGCGGTCAGAGCTCCCTCTGACGGTGCTACCCATCAAAAAGGCCCCCTCCCCAATTAATGTCCAGGTGCTGGAACGTTGGCTTTCCGCTTATCCTAGACGGGATGATGTGAGGTACCTACTTGAGGGTTTTCAGTTTGGCTTCCACATACCATTTCATGGTGTACGCGGGCCTCAGGATGCCCCGAACTTACTTTCTCTCAGGGGTAATGAGGATATTGCTGCCCAATATATAGCCAAGGAGGTCACCGCACTGAGGGTGGCTGGGCCATTTGCTGACCCACCATTCCCGAACTTGAAAGTGTCACCTTTGGGTTTAGTCCCTAAGAAGTCCCCGGGTGAATTTAGACTAATTCACCACCTTTCTTACCCTACGGGCTCTTCGGTCATTGATGTGATACCTGATGACCTTTGCTCGGTCAGGTGTACGTCCTTTGACCAGGCCTTATAGAAGGTTCGTTCGTGTGGTCCCAGGGCGCTACTGGCAAAGTGTGATATCAAATCGGCATTCCAATTGTTGCCAGTGCATCCGGAAGACTTTGAGCTGTTAGGTTTTCATTTTCGGGGCAATTTTTATGTAGATAAGGACATGCCTTTTGGCTGTTCTAGCTCATGTTCGGCTTTCGAACGATTTAGCACCTTCCTTCACTGGGCTTTTGTTTGTAGATCAGAGTCCCGGTCTGTAGCCCACTACCTCGACTATTTTTTGTTCGGAGGGGAATACGGCACGGACACGTGTGCTCATCTCCTCGCCACTTTTCAGGCGCTTATGCTGGAACTGGGTGTTCCCCTAGCACCTGAGAAGACTGAGGGACCAGCCACCACTCTCACCTTTTTTAGGTATTGATATTGACACCGTTGCCCAGACATCCAGGTTGCCCATGGAAAAGGTGACTCGGATCTCTGATGCGATTCTGGCAATGCTTGCCAGGCATAAGATGTCTCTCCGAGAGTTGCAGGTGCTTCACGGCCACCTCAACTTCGCCTGTAGGGTAGTAACACCGGGCAGAGCCTTTGCCAGGCATCTGTGTGACGCCATGGTGGGCCTTTTAAAACGTCACCACAGGGTACGGCTGACCAGAGGTTTACGGGCAGACCTTACGGTTTGGCTCACATTCCTACAGGACTTTAATGGCATCTCCTTCTGGAGATCAGAGCTTATGCTCAGCCCGCATTTCCAAGTACAGTCAGACGCCTCCGGCTCCCTGGGTTATGGGATTTACTTTGAGGGAAGGTGGTCCTATGGTCAATGGCCTCAGACATGGCAAGGCACGGATTGTTTACGCGATCTTACTTTCCTGGAGTTTTTTTCCCATCTTGGGGGCCCTAATGCTCTGGGGGGACAGGTTGGCTAATTCAGTAGTTCACTTTTGGTGTTACAATGCTGCAGTGGTGCACATTGTCAATGCCCAGACATCCAAATCCCGCAGAGTTATGGCCTTAGTTCACCAATTTGTCTTGAGGTCCTTGCGCCTTAATGTGCTTTTCAGGGCCAGACATGTGCCAAGCATGGATAATGATATTGCTGACACTTTATCCCGCCTGCAGATCCCCTGGTTCCGTGCCTTGGCTCCAGAAGCAGAGGAACTTCCATCTCCACTCCCAGCCGAGATCTGGACATTTGGCGAGGAGAGGTGAACCGGGCGATCGGCATGTCTTTGGCACCTCGCACGTGTAAGGCGTATCTACATGCACTCCTACAGTTTAGGAACTTTTGTGGGCAAAGGCAGTTGCCCGAAGTGTGGCCGATACCGATCGACCAGATTTTACAGTTTATGGTTTACCTTCACGATCTAGGGTTAGCCCCTCGCACCATTGCCACTAGGCTTTCAGCATTGGCGTTTATGGCCAAGGCATGGGGCTTCACTGACTGCATGAATGACTTCCGCATATGCCATGTATTAGAAGGGTGGACACATGAACGTGGCCGCTGCCCAGACACACGTCACCCCGTTTCACCAGAGGTTCTGACCCACCTTGCACAAGGTTGGCATAGCTTGTGTTACGATAGGTATGAGGCTCTCTTTCATGCAGCTACCACCGTAGCTTTCTTTGGAGCGCTCAGTATCAGTGAGCTGGTCCCATTGTCAAAAGGGGACATGTCTCGTAGGGCACTGGAACTCAACGATGTCTTTACCAACCAGGAGTGGGCCCAGTTGAGGATTCGCTCCTCAAAGGCCGATCAGCATGGAGTAGGCAGTGGTGTCAGACTGCTACTGTGTACAATTGCTGACATCTGTCTGTTTGGTGCCCTACATGCATTTTTGGCAGTGCGTGGCACGCACCCTGGCCCGTTTTTCTGCCACCAGGATGGGTCTCCCCTTACCAAATTTCAGTTTTGGAAGGTGACCGGTATGGCACTTCACAGTGTCGGCCTCCCAGGGGCTCGTTACGGCACCCATTCATTCAGGATAGGCGCCGCCTCAACTGCGGCTGCGTTTGGGTACTCTGATGTTGATATACGTCGCATGGGCAGGTGGGGGTCCACGCATTTTCTTTATATGTACGCCCCCTCACCCCCTCCCTAGTGGACAGTGTGATTTTCTGGTGGCTTCGGGGCCGGGTGGGAATTTTTGCTTGAACTTACAATTGGCTCTTTGGTTCTTGGCTTTTTCGCCCATCCCACACTGTCGCTAGTTTTTGAGGTACGTGGTAAGTTGACTTTGGTCACTTTTGGCAGGTAGCACTGGTAAGATAAAGATGTATGACCCATAGGTATCCGGCAGGTTCGCAATTGACTGGCCAACACGTAGATAGGTACAGGGGAAATAGGATTGGCCGGTCAAGGGCGAACCATGCAAGGGGTGATGTCAGGAGCTTCACAGCCTGCATCACCTTGATATTGAATGGATACACGTCATAGGGTGGGGTCAGTAGATAGTATATTGACTCCGGTCAACAATTTGTTTGTGTCAACAAATAAATTGATACAAATAGATACATGTAGCCAATTTCCATTGGCATTTTGGGAGGAACCTTACCAGTGTTACTGCGGCCTGCTTGCCTTAAAGAATTACAATTGGATGATACACTAATTGAAAGTGATAATTCGGACTAGGGCATTATTCAATAAAAGTGGCCCGATGCCTTTAGTCCAATACTGGTGTCTGAGTCTTTCTTTGGGGGGTGCGCCTGCAAAGATATATACAAATTGTTTCCAAAAAAAATGCATGGAACTCACATCCATAGAGAAGGGCTGTTGTTTTTTAAATTAATAATAATGCTAGTATTTCTGTTAATTGTAATGTCTATTCAGGTATCCTGTAAGAATAAGGAGAAGAAAGTATTGGCCCTGCCTTATTTGTTTTTCCTATACTTTCCTCATGAAAGTAACAGTCTGAAGGGAGGAGATTGCTATGTCTGTGCAGCCTCAGTAATAAAACAACACTCTTGCTAGCATATTCATCTGTCAGTCTAAGAGTAAGAGCATGCTAAAGCAAGCCGGAGAATTAGCTGTCCACCTGGTCTCATGACAAAAGTTAGGAGAAAGTTTCACAGACATGCAGAAATCCTTGTGCAACTTGTTCTTATAGAAAGGTAGCAGGAAAAGCATCAAATCCTATGTCTCCTGAATAACCGGTTTAGTTAGAAAATCTTTAGCCAGTTGTCACCAGTATAAGAAAACAGAGTCATTTACATGACACCATGTTAAGGGCTCCAGTGTGTTTCTAATGTCTGCTCCAATCCAGAACATGTCTAACTGCATGAAGCTTTACTTGCCATGTAGAACAGAAGTTTTGCTTGCTTAACTTTTCTGGAAACATGCCTGAAGATTTTTTAACATGGGTTCCTCCAAGTACCATTTTACAATCTATTGCTCAGTCAACCTACAACTGCTGAACTTGTGTCTAGCAAATGTTGACCATAGTTGTACATATCATATTTGTATTGGACCAATGCAGGATAAAAAACTATCATATTAAAAGTAAGCTTTTTGTTAGAAACCAAAGGAAGTTGGTTTCTAAGTGAGCCATGAATTTATTTAATGGCATTCAGGGAACCACCCAATCAAGCTTAGAGGTGACCCCAGAGGAGGAGGCAGTCCATAGCCACCTGCAGATGAGTTTGCAGACTTTGAGACTTCTAGGTTCTCAGTGGCCTGTGGTCACAAGGATTCAAAGGTGTCTGGGGGTTTCCTGGTAGAGTGGGAAGAAGAGTGAGTAAGAGTAGGAGTTGTGGAGGTACAGAACAATATAGGACAGTTGGGATTGGCAAAAAGGGAGGTAAAAGGGGAAGATGTAGAAGGAGAGGGTAGAATAATGGGGCATCAAAAGGCTCAGAAGGTGGACCTGCACCTACTACTGGGGTAGACCTTCATTTTTAAGGAATATCCCTGGATGGGTGGGTTGGTACAGATGCAGAGGCTATTATAAGAGGCTGGATGCCAGGCATGTGCCAAGATATCCTACAAGCTCTCATACTAGGGGGAATGGGAATAGCAGGAGCAAACCTGGGCAGTAGCATGGGAGAGCTCATCACCTAGAATGTACTGGCAGAAGACTGGAGGTGGGAGATGTTGTGGGTCAGTGCCCACACAGCAACCATGATGTGGTGTAGCACTGAAGGACTATGAAAGACTTTGAGGGGGTGTGAGTAGTGAGGTAACTGTAAATAGTTGATCACACCTATGCTGGACTGAGTTGAATTAAAGGTACACCTGTACAGAACTCCAAAAACATGCATCAATGCTGCCTCAGTAACAATGGACGAGGGTGGGTGGACTGCATAAGCATAAGAAGGGGATGTACTCTGAGCTGTGCCCCAAAGTGGGATCATTTAGCAAATTTGGGCTTAGCTGCTTGATTCACAACTCAGTGGAGACCAGGCATATGAGATACTCGTTCTGAAATTCCACTAGTGATCTGTTGTCCATGGGGTACCGTATATCTCATTAATTTCAGGCTTCCCTTATCTGTGTACCTTAAAAATGGCAGCAGTAGCTATACTGGCAAGAACATCCCAAATCTTTGGCCTAAAATGTTTGACAATAGTTCATAATTTGCTTCCTGAAATTAAAAAAATCAGTGGTTTTGTAAAACATGTCACCTCAACTGTAAATTTTTAGGACTTTAATAATGTTTAGGTTTTATTCTTGGTCAGTCTCTTTCACCAATGACGCTGAGAAACAAGAAGTGTATTTATGGTACTGCCACTAATAATAGTTTCAGCTCAAAATATTATTCCAAACAAAGCCTATTTATCAATTACAAGGAACCTTCCTGGCAACGTATCCCACGATTGCAACAAATGAAGGAAAGAAATAGGAACCGAACTATCTGGAAAGAAAATCTTTATCCAGTGTTTTGAAAGAACTGTTGAGGCTTGATCTCATTAGCTGGAAATGATTAATACAGTTGAGATCAAAATGCTAGAGCAATCCCGTAGGAAAAGGTGAAGCAATTTCAAATATAATAAATAAGATTAATTTTCACCAACAGTGGGAAGTCTGTTTGGTTAGGGTATGACCACAAGTCTTGACTGGAAAGTCGGAATGTCCACATTACTAGGTGAACACCATATCTGCTAACTACAGTATGGCAGATTTCAAACATTATAAGATTGTTGTCTTTGTGTATGTTTACATGTAATTTAAAAACCCAGCCATAAATAAACAAAGGGCACAACTGTGCAAGCACTGGGACAAGAAGAACCTTGTGTACTGACTCTGAGATTGAAAGCAGATGTCCAATTCTGTAATTAGGCACGGTTCAAGCTGCCTGTGGTGCGTAAAAGCAGTTGTTAGGGAATCTATGGGAGGGGCCAATCTAACATAAACATTGTTTGTCTTTTTTTTTGGCTGCACATGGCAAGAGATTAAAGAAAATGCTAACACATTAATCATGGGGAAAATAGTCTTTAGGGAAGGCACTTACATATGTACCTCTGGTATCTTTCAGAGTGAAATGTTTAGAAATCAGGATTTCTGTGCTTATTATCGAGGCCCAATAATACCTAGACAGTTAAGGTGCATGACGTGTGGGAAGGTCATACGGCTTGAATAAGGTTGACAATAAAAGGTGGAATGCTGATTTGAGTTTCATGTTGTGATTTATCTCTAGTAAATAGGAGTTACATTTTGGCTGAAGCTATAAATGCATGTGAAATCTATAAGATTACAAATACATGAGTTCCCCCAATATAATATATTATTGTGCTGTACTATGAATGTCTTCTTGGAAGTATTTCCTGCAGTAACACATGTTCCAATTTATATTCTTATAACCCCAAATTATAGATTCATGCTCTGCAAACATCAGACATTTTGATTACACTCCTGCCATCCCAATGCTATCAATACAAAGTGAAATTACATGAATATAATTTGGATCAATTGGCACTCATGCTTCCCATCTGTGCAAAGAAAAGACTGCATTCTGAATCAAGGGAAAGCAAAGAAAAGAAAACACATTTATATGCTGCCCCACAGCGCTCAATGCTCTCTCTGGGCGCTTCACAGGTGAATTAGCATTTTGCCCCCAATATGCTGGGTCCTCATTTTACTGACATCGGAAGGCTGGAAGGCTGAGTCAACCTTGAACACTGGTCAGAATCGAACTTCCAACCTTTTGGTTGGAAAACAGCAGTTTACCCACTACGCCACCAGGTGCAGGGATTCTATATCCTGCCCTACTCAACAAAATTGTGACGCAGGGTGGCTTACAATAGAGAATATACAAAAACAAAGATACAATAATCAAAAATACAATAGGGTACAGTAACATCTCAGAAATACAGTAACATTTCAATAACGCAATAACATCCCAGTAATACAGTAACATCTCAATAATGCAATAACATCTCGCATATTGCACTCCGGCTCCAGACAAGTAAAGTCTGCCCCCTCTACAGCCTTTTAAGTCCTGGCCATGGGTGGGACCCAGGATGCCAGCGGTGGTGGTGGGTCCCAGGGTCCATCGCTGCAGGGTCTCTCTGCCCCATCCGCTGGGAAGACCGGAGGCGGCAATGGGAGTCCTGCCACCTCTATGGCCTTTTAAGTCCTGGCCCCGTGTGTGGCCTAGGATGCCGGTGGTGGTGGCAGGTCCTGGTGTCCATCGCTGCGGGGGCTCTCCGCCCCGTCCATATTGTGTATTGTGTATATTGCATAATTTCAATAGCAAATGTGCTCATTTAATCTAAAAGCCACCAAACAACAGCAGAATATTGGCTGAGAAAGACACCTCTTGTAGTTTACTTTCTGCTCACTGTGGCTTGGGTGGAGAGGCTGCCATGGCAATGGGCGCCAGGACCATCCCACCACCAGTGCCCTGGGCCCCACCCCTGGCTGGGGCTCAAAAGGCTGCTACGGCAGCGGGTGGTAAGACTTTGCAGCCGCTGCAGTTTTGTAACGTGGTATATTGTTTGTATTGAATACTGTATATTGTGTACTCACAGTATATTGTATATTGTTTGGATTGAATACTGTATAATTATTGTGTATTGAGTACTGTATATTGTGTATATTGCATATTTGTATTTATATATTGTATGATTATTGTGTGAGCCACCCTGAGTTGGACTTCCTGATTGGGCAGCATACAAATGGGAAAATTAAATTAAATTAAACAGTGTTTTCATGTTTTTTGTGCCAAGTTCAAAATGAAGTGTTCCATCAGTATGGCAGAAGAATCAGATTAATGTCGTCCCCCCCCAAATTAGCAGTTATGGATATAACTATTGCTCTAACTGGAACAGGAATCATACCTATTAGGATTAGGCTTTTTTATTGTTTAGATTTAAAATACCAGAATGAGGTGTCTGTCTAACAAGTAGATCTCCCTTTCTAGAAGTTCTACCTGTTAGACCAGGGGTTCTCAACATTTTCCAGCCATGGGCCAGACCACACCTGCTCAGATAGCTTTGTGTACCTGGTTGGTGCCATTAAATGCATCCATGATTGTCGTAAACACTTTTATGATAGCCACATACTCATTGCAGGCGCACCCCCCAATAAAGGACTCAGACACAAATGAAAGTGGATAACGGCATTGGGCCACATTTATTGATTCATGCCCTAGTCCGAATTATAAATTTCTATTGGTAATTGACCAATCATAATTCTTAAGGCAAGCAGGCCGAAGTAACACTGGTAAGGTACCACCCAAAATTGCCAACGGCAATTGTTACAATGTATCTATTTGTATCAATTTGTTTGTTGACAACAAACAAATTGTTGACTGTAGTCAATATCTAACTAATGACCCCACCCTCTGACGTGTATCCGTAAAATCAGGGGTGATGCATGCTGTCTAGCTGTAGCCATCACCCCATAGCCTGGTTCGTCGTTGACCGGACAACGTTTAAACAAGTTATGCCTATCTAGTGTTGTCCAGTCAATTGTGAACCTGCCGGATACCTGTGGGTCATAAATGTTTACCTTACCAGTGCTACCCGCCACCCGGAGAGGCTTCAATAAAGGCTCGACGCCCCCCCCAAGACCGTCAGCTCGGTCGACAGGCCTGCTCGCCAATCACCCAACAGGAGGTCCATACCTCCTCGCGACAGATGGACCCCATCCCCTGCATAAAGCCCGTAATTTTGCAAATTAATGGCGGGATGACGACTGACCCGCCCCCAGCCCTTGGTCAAAAGGAATCGGGCCACAGCCCTGTTCACCATGCGCCTAGCGCGGTCCAGGGCCTGAAGGTCAAAGCCTCCCCTATAAGCGTGCCGTGGGACCATATCTGACCAAACAAGGGTTGTGGTGGGCCATACGTAATGTAAGTAGGCGAGGTCACTGCAAATCGCATGCTTCAGCGATAAGCCAGTGACCTGTCCCAAATCATTACCCCCAAGGTGTATGATCAGAATGTCAGGCGGGTCAGCATTCCTTCCCAAAAAGAGGAATGGCAAGAGCTCCCGCCACAACATACCGGGCTTACCGTACCATGTGAGACTTGCGTATGCACCCAGTCCCAGTCGGGGTCCCCAATCTGTCGCCGCAGCGTAACGCGCTGCCCTGTGCACGTAGCTATGGCCCACCAGCCATACTGTCACCGGTGTGATACGACACCCAGGGTCTGTCAAGGAAAAAACAGGGAAGGAAAAATTATGCGGTGACTAAACCGGTACTCACGGCAGGAGCGGGCAAACATAAAACTGGAAAGACTGAGGGCCCCACCTCCCCATGCTGCGTATGTCAGCCCCGGAGTACCCATAAGCAGCCGCAGTAGAGGCCGCCCCAATTCTAAATGAATGGGTGCCGTAACGGGCCCCAGGGAGGCCCACACTAGCCAGTGCCTTCCCAGTCACCTTCCAAAATTGAAATTTAGTGAGGGGAGACCCATCTTGGTGACAGAAAAACGGGCCATGGTGCGTGCCACGCAGTGCAAGGAACTCCTGTAGGGCACCAACCGGACAGATGTCTGCCAAGGAACATCATAGCAGTCTTACTCCACTGCCTACGCCGTGCTGATCTGTTTTAGAGGAGCGTATCCTCAACTGAGCCCAATCATTGCAAACATGGACATCTTCGAGTTCCAGTGCCCTACGACTTGCATCCGCCTTAGACAGCATCACAAGCTCGCTGATGCGGAGCGCTCCAAAAAAGGCCACTGTTGTAGCCGCATGAAACAGGGCTGCCTCATACCTATCGAAACATAGGTCATGCCAGCCCCGTGCCAGTTGGGTAAGGACCCCAGGGGAAATTGGGTGGCGGTCGTCCAGGCTACGCCCACGTTCCCGCACCCACCCCTCCAAAACGTGTCTCACACGGAAATCAGCGGTACTATCCGCATGACCTCCCACCTTGGCCATAAAAGCCAGCGCTGACAACCTGGATGCTATGGTCCGGGATGCAAGGCCCTGGGCATGCAGGTAAACCATGAAACGGAGGACGTGGGCCACTGGGATCGGCCAGGTATCTGGCAGACGAGATTGGGTACAAAATGTCCGAAAGGAAACCAACGCATGGTGATACGCCTTACGCGTGCGTGGCACCAGCGACATGCCGATCGCCCGGTTCACCTCTCCTTGCTAAAGGTCCATATCTCCTCCGGGAGTGGCGAGGGAAATTCCTCCGCATCCGGGGCCAAGGCGCGGAACCGGGAGATCTGCAGGCGGGACAAAGCGTCAGCAATATCGTTATTGACCCCCGGGACATGCCTGGCCCTGAACAATACATTGAGGCGCAGGCTGCGCAATACAAACTGGCGCACTAGTTCCATGACCCTGGGAGATTTAGAAGTCTGTGAGTTGACAATGTGAACAACGGCCGCATTGTCACACCAGAAATGCACCACCGAGTTGGCCCACTCCTCACCCCATAGCATCAAAGCCCCCAGTATGGGGAAAAATTCCAAATATGTGAGATCCCTCAGGCGACCCGTGCCTGACCAGGCTGGTGGCCATCCACCATAGGCCCACTTCCCGTTGAAGTACATCCCATAACCCAGGGATCCCGAGGCATCAGACTGTATCTGAAAGCGAGGTGAAGCCAGGAGGTCAGACCTCCAAAATGAGACCCCATTGAACTCCCTCAGGAACTGGAGCCATATGTGCATATCTGCCCTGATGCCCCGTGTCAGTCTCACCCTGTGATGGGGCCTGGATAAGCCTGACATGGCGTCGCACAAGCGCCGAGCAAATGCCCTGCCAGGTGCGACAACCCTGCAAGCGAAGTTAAGGTGACCATGTAGCACCTGCAATTCCCGAAGGGATGCCTTGCGCTTAGCCAGCAATCCCGAAATGAGGGCCGCTATCCTGGCCACCTTTTCCCCTGGCAACCTAGACGCCTGCGCTACTGTGTCAATCTCCACCCCAAGGAATACTAGCTTAGTGGATGGGCCTTCGGTCTTTTCGGGCGCCAAAGGGACACCGAGTTCCTCCATTAGCGTCTGAAATGTGTTGAGGAGACGTGTGCACGTGTCCCAGCCCTGTTCACCCCCGAACAGAAAATCATCCAGGTAATGGGCTACAGACCGAGACCCTGACCTACGGACAAATGCCCACTCCAGGAATGTACTAAAACGCTCGAAGGCCGAGCAGGAAATGGAACAGCCGAAAGGCATGGCTTTGTCAAAATAATATTCACCCCTGAATTTGAAACCCAGCAACTCAAAGTCACCCGGGTGCACCGGCAGGAGACGAAAAGCCGACTTAATGTCGCACTTAGCTAACAGTGCACCCGGGCCACATGAGCGCACCATGCGCAATGCCTGGTCAAAGGATGTATACCTGACCGAGCAAAGGTCATCAGGAATAGCATCATTGACTGAGCGACCAGCTGGGTAGGACAAATGATGAATCAGGCGGAACTCGCCCGGGGACTTCTTGGGCACTAGTCCCAGTGGGGATACTTTAAGGTTGGGGAACGGGGGCACGGGAAAAGGGCCAGCAACCCTGCCCGCATCAACCTCCTTATTAATGCTGGCAGCAGCCACCTCCTCCCTTCCTCTAAGTGACAAAAGGTTGGGTGCGTCTTGAGGTGACCTATCCCCCGTGAAAGGAATACGAAAACCCAGTTGAAAACCATGAAGCAGGTACACTGCGTCTGCCCTCCTCGGGTACACTGCGAGCCAACGCTCCAGCATGTCCACATTAATTGGGGAGGGGGCCTTTCGGTGGACCCGCTCCCTCAGCGGCAGTCCTACCTGCCCCTTGTCCACCCCTACCCTTGCCCCTGAATCCTCCCGGCCTGGGACAGGCGGAGGCAGCATGGGGGCCAGAACAAGAGGGACACTCATGCCTGTACTTGCAATTCTTTCTGTTGCAAGAACCATTGGACGAGAAGGTCCAGCACAGCAGGCGGGCTGGAACCCCCTGCCCCGCCACTTGGCGGGGAACCTGTACCGGGGCCGCTCATTGGACCGCATGTCCACAATGATATCTCTCCCCGGGCGCCGGGCGCGTGGGGGTCATATACAGAAGCCACAGCTTCTGGCAGGGCTCGTCCCACCTCATCTCTGGGTGCAGTGGAATCCTCATGCGGAATTCCTCGTCGTAAGCCAGCCACGACGGACCCGGGAAATCGACCATAGCCCGGTAAATGTTGTCCAAATACTGGACCATAGGGATGGCCAGATCCGGCCTGGCCCGGAGGTAAACAGCCATGTAAATTAGGTACGCTGGCAACCAATTTACCCATGTACGTGGCGGCTTACGACGACGTGCCTGCTCCTTATCCTTCTCATCCTGCCCTTCCCTCTCTTCCTTGGTGGGCTCCCTGTTAAGAAGGGAGAAGATGTCCACATACTCGCCCCTCCAGATCTTTTCCTTGGTGGACTGGGCCAGATGGTCCCCTAGGGGCAAGGAATACCCCGCTGTCGGCAATGCCGACACCGGCACAGAGGGAAGTGCGGGCAAAGCAAAGGGGGCCTGTACCAACCCGGACACCCCCAACACATTTCCTACTGCATAAGTGGCGCCACCCCAACCCGGGCCCTGGGTCAAGGATGAAGTCGCCGGGTGGGCCGGAGGCGGCTGCACCGCCGCACCACCCGTGCGAGGCCATGGCCACTGAAAAGCCCCCCCCAGGGAAGTCAGTTGTGTGGGTGCACTAGCTTGAACTGCATACTCACCCGATGCACCCCCACGGCCCGCCCCCACCGGGTGTTCCGGCCCGCTGGGAGAGTCGGAGCTCACGACCAAAGCTGAGCTCGTCGACGGGGCCAGATCAGCACAAGTATGCTGCGCCTGCTGAGTGGGGAGCTGCGAGGCAGTGGCCGCCACCGGCCCGCGCGCCTCAGGTAGCTCGACCCGACCCGTCGCCTGCCGCCGCCCGGCAGCCAAAGGATCAACCTGGAACCCAAAAGACGCCCCCGCTTGGTTGGCCCTTGCCAGTGATGCCTCGAGGGCCGCTACGCGGGCCAGAAGGGCCTCCACGTTAACATAGCCCCCAGCCCCGACAGGGGGCAAAGGGCCAGCCGGCCCACAAGTAAAGGGCACCTGTCCAGGTCCCTGTGCCCCAGGGGCCGGATACGGCCAAGAGCCCATGCTCGGCCCTTGAGGGGCCGTGGGCAAGCCCTGCCAAGGCAGGGAACCCAACCACCCCCCATGGCTCGATCCCCCCATGGGGAGCTGTGCACCCAGGGAAGAAGGCCCAGCCGCACGGACCATGCCAGGGGCAGTGGCCATCGTTTGCGGGCCAAGGGCCAAGGCCCCAGCCGGGGCAGCCTGCGCGCGCCGCGCATCAGGCCAAGGAGCCACCAATCCCATCCCACCGGTCCCGGTGGGCTCCGCCAAAGGTGGCTGCTGGGCGGGCGCAGTCGCGGTCCTCCGACCCGGCTGCCGCCTCCGCGCAGATCGAGCCACGTTCGCAGCTGCCTTCTTCTTAGAGGGCATAGCTGGTCTAGCTGGGAAGCCAAAGAAAGGAAAAACTGCACCGAAAAAGGCTTCCCCTGAAAGGACACAAGCGACGGAGGTAAGAGGGAAAAACTTCTCCGCTCCGTCGCTTCGCAAAATGGCAGCTCATGGCCAGCCCTTTTATTAGGGTGCTGGCCACGCCCCTAACTACCCGGATGCCTTCGTCCGGTGGGGGGGGGGCCCGCAAAGAGCGCGGCGGCCATTTTGGCGCCACGCTTGCATTTGTGGCATATCAATGGAAATTATATAGTTATAGTAAATAACATCTTGGAAACAAACAGCTAAATTAGAGGGAAATGAAATAATGAAGAGGAGTCTGTCATGTATACATGGCAGACTCCTCTTCATTATTTCATTTTCCTCTAAATTTAGCTGTTTGTTTCCAATATGTTCTTTACTATCAATATATAATTTCCATTTATATGTATCTGATGTAATATTTTTATGATGCAGAACTCTATTGAATGCTTTTCCAAGTCAGTGAAACATATATATATAGACCTTGTACATCCAGTTTTCAGTTAGAACTATTAAACAAAAAATTCCTCTTTGTCTATTCCAGACCTAAATTCAAACTGTGTTTTGTTCATGCAATCCTTACGTTTTACATTCATTCTTCCATAAGTAATTCAAGAAAGAGCTTTAAAATTTGGCTCATTAAACTAATTATTCTATGTTAGTTGTACTTCTTTGTAGCAGCCTTGTTTGGACTTTTAACAAATATTGACCACTAACATTCAATTATTCAAAAATTGGGATTTTTCCTTGTTTATATATTACATTGAAAACCTTTTGCAGCATTTTAATACCCTTATCTCCCATGACTTTTAAAAAATGTGTCTTCATTTTATCCAGTCCAGGTGATTTACATTCCTTGCAAATTTTTATTGCTTTTTCAACCTCAGCTGTTAAAATAGGTGGTTCTTTATTGTTGCAACAGATATCATTAATAACTTCAGGCAATTTATCAGAAAACATATATCAACTCTTACATAAAACACAAATCAATATACAAAATATAAACTTAATAACAAATAATAATACAAACTATTGCAACAATCACCAACTCCAGGATCTTTAGAAACATCTATTCTTTTTTCATTCCCTTTCTCTCCTTAATTTACTAAACCCCACTTCTCTTAAAAAAAGCATCTTATTTTTATTATTAAACTAGCTGGGGGCTCGGCTTTGCCCAGGGCAGTCCCCCCTTCATCAGTTCCAGGCCCCTGTCCCCCTTACCTGGGCTGTGTGCCACAGGGAACCATGCCTCCGCACTGGGCGCCTGGCGCTCCCTAGCCCCGCCGTGGGGTTTTTACAGTAGCTGCCCTCTCACTTGGTGGCTGCTCCCGCCGGATGGGTAATCTCTACACCCTGGGATGGCTGCGGACTGGCCGGTCCATCCCTCTGCAGTGCTGCTGTGCCGTGGGGCATTTACTGCCGCTGCCCTCCTGCTTTGGGGCACCACGACCTAGGAGAAGGGTGGGGGAGGAGATGGGAAACCCCCAGCCAGCAGGCAGGTCCTTGGGCTTGCCGCTGGTTCCCTTGCGGCGTCGGTTTGCTGCAGCCTACGTGGTTGGTGTTGATGGCCCAGAGAGGCCAGGAGCACAAGACAGTGTGTTTGGGCATGCATTCAACATGGCACCATAGAATAACATGGAGGCTGGGTGGCGCGAGGAAATGACAGGAAGGACAGCAGGGAAAGCAGCGTGGCCATCAAGAAAAAGATTGGCTTGTGGGTCAGGGAGCCCTGCCCTGGGCAGGTAAGTAGGGTGAGAGACTGGGCCTGAGGTGGGGGAACTGGGCGTGGGTGGGTTCTCAGGTCAGCTTGTTTGGGTGGGGCCTGAGTACATGTGTCCCCTTTCTTTTGCTGGACCTGGGCAGATGTTTTGTTGATAGGCCTGGGACTGGCACACCCACCCCAGTACCTGCCCAGGGTGAGGCTTCCTGTCCCGATGCCTCAGCGAGCTACTCTGTTTCTTGACTGCCTTGCTGCTTTTCCTGTTGTCCTCGGCACCATCTCCTCGCAGTTCCCAGCCTCTGCATTATTATGTGGTGCCATTTTGGATGCCCCCCAACTGCACTCTGTGGTATTCCTGGGCTCTCTGGGCAGGGGCGCTGGACTACCCCCAGCTGCCAGCTCGGCGAGGCCACCCTAGGGCCGGCGGTGGTGGCAGAAGGGTCCAGGGATGGCCCCCCTTCTCTGCACCCTCTGCCACCCGGTATCACTTTGAGGCCTGCGGGCCCATCCTGGGGCCTGCCCCGCTGCTCCCATGGTGGATGCATCTCGCTTGGGCGGTGCCTGGCATGGCAAGGCCATCCCCGCTGTGGGATCTGCTGCCTCCTGTGTCTGATGCAGCCCTCTCACCCTGTGTTGGCTCGCACACCTTCACTAATGGCAGTTGTCACTTACTGCATCATTGCACGCATGTCGTCACGTCAAACATTCATTGTTTGCACCCAAAGCACTATGGGAATTGTAGTTGCTGCTGTATCCTCCATTTTGTGGGGCCCATGCCTCCCTCTGGACTCGACACCCCGACAGTGACCTTCTCGCACGTTCCAAGTAAGTGTGTGTGGTCACGGACAGTAAAGGGAAGTGGACTGGTTTCCTGGACCCACAAGCGGACACCTTTCTTTTAAATATAGATTGTATATTTAATCATTGTATGTAATATTGTATAATCATTATAATTATCTACTAAATTTCCCAGACAATATTTTCATCTTGTTTCCTTAATTTGCTGATGAGAATCATGATGCTTATTTCAAATATCTTGTCATTAATCATCCTTGCATCTTTCTTTAGCATTGTTGATCTTTTTTCTCATTCCTTTATTTATGATTTTATACTAATCCTGATTTACATTCTTGTACTTTCTTTCCTCTTTCATTAAGTCAAATAATTCATTTGTCATCTGTTGCTTGTTCTTTCTTCTTATGGTGCTGGACAATATCTTTCCTGCTCAAGTCAATTCATTTCCCCTTTATACTTTCCCATAGGTCCTCTTCATTCACAGGATTCACATTATTTCTCCTCAGTATGTTCCTCTCACTCTCTATTTCACTTCCGTAGGTTGCTTTAGTTCTTGTACTTCTAATTTCCTCTTTCAATGCATTGTTTTTTTAAGTTTTATTCTCATTATGGCCTGAATTTATTTCTGCCCTAGAATTAGGTTTTGTGCTTATTGCACTATTTTGGAGTCTGTGATGTAAAAGTATGTAGTCAGTTGGATTACTTACATTGTTTTCTTCAGTATGCTGAGAGAATGTCTATGTATACATTCCTGGTAGTAATAAAGTGAACCATGCATTTAATATGACCATATTTGCTTCTTGGCAAAATTAAACTAGTTTTCTTTTTGTTCATTTCTAACCAATACTCCTTCACTACAGTATCAACTCTTCCTTTAACAACTTTTATATTAAACTAGCAGAGGTTGCCCGGCGTTACCAGGCTGTTATAAACTGTGATCAGCTTTTTGGGTGGGTTTTTTTTGTGGATTAAATAAAGAACAAAGGATGATATAATTTTTTCAAATTGTTTTATTTAACCAAATAATGTTTTAGTTTGTGCGGTTTTTTTTAACAGTTGTACCGTAGGTAATAATTTTAAAAATGTGAAAGTACATGTTTTTTACATTCAATGTTTTTAAACTGTGTAGATGTTTTGGGTTTTTATTTGGGTTAGAACTCAACACAGGATGTTATAAATCTTTTTATTTTTTTACATATGTTTGTGCTTTGTGTAAAATTATGATTTATTCTTATGCTTTTGACTTGTTTTTACTCTTGTGGCCTCTAGGTGGGGCTGTTGAGTCTTTTTGAGTTGTTTTTACTATTTTGCCCTGCAGGTGGGGCTGCTTGTGGTTCTGTTTTAGTTTGGTTTTCTCTCCTGGCCTCTGGGTGGGGCTTCTTCCGGTAAGTAGTCTCTTTGTTTCTTCATTTCTGTTCCGGTCATCATGGAGGGAGGACATGCTGGTGATTTATTTATTTTATTTATTTATTTATTCAATTTATATCCCGCCCACTCAACACAAGGCCGACTCTGGGCGGCTAACAACATAAAAAGTAACCCCAGGGCAACCCAAGGAGTTTACAGACAATATTAATAATCCTAAAAACAGTTAAAACAGTAAAAAAGTTAAGACTACCCATCCCCTAAAAAGCAGGGGCTGCAGGATCGAAAAGGCACCATGGGGAAGAGTTCCTCTACACCAACCACCCCATGGTGGTTACCCTTCCACCTGCACCCCACACTTGACCTGCCAGCCAGGTTTTAAGATCCCTTCTGAAAGGCAGCAACTCCGTCCGAAGACGTAATTCTGTTGGCAGGAGGTTCCAGAGGGCCGGTGCAGACACGGAGAAGGCTCTCCTCCTTGTGCCAGAGAGGCGAGCCCCTCTGGCTGATGGAACAATTAGAGAGCCCCTCCGGTCCGCTCTGGTTGGACGGACAGACGTCCTCAGGGCGATGCGGTCTCTTAGGTAACCTGGCCCACTACCATATAGGGCTTTAAAGGTCAAAACCAGCACCTTGAATTGCACCCGGAGACATACTGGCAACCAGTGCAGCTCCCGGAGCAGTGGCGAAGCATGAGCATAACGCCCACACCCCATCACCACCCGGGCAGCCGCATTTTGGACCAGCTGTAGCCTCCGAATGGTCGTCAAGGGCAGCCCCATGTAGAGCGCATTGCAATAGTCTAGTCTGGAGGTAACCAGAGCATGGGTGACCATGAGCAAGGAGTCCCGGTCCAGGAGTGGGCGCAACTGGCGAATCACCCGAAGTTGGGCGAAAGCCCTCCTGGTCACAGCCGCCACCTGTTCTTCTAGCAGTAGCCGTGAATCCAGGAGGACCCCCAAGTTGCGCACCGGGTCTGTCTGGGGCAAAATAGCCCCATCCAGAACCAACGATGGTAACTCCCGGATTAACGCAGGACCCCCTATCCATAGCCACTCAGTCTTGCTGGGATTCAGTTGTAGCCCGTTAGCCCCCATCCAGACCCCCACAGCTTCCAGGCATCTGGAAAGGACTTTGACGGCATCACTGGGGTCCCCATGGGCCGAGATGTACAACTGAGTGTCATCCGCGTACTGATGGTACCGCACCCCATGGGAACGAATGATCTCACCCAGCGGTTTCATGTAGATGTTAAATAGGAGAGGAGAGAGCACCGAGCCCTGAGGAACCCCCCATTTGAGGGGCCTAGGACTGGACCTCTCACTCTCCAACCACACCGACTGGGACCGACCCCTCAGAAATGAGGAAAACCAGGACCACACAGTACCCTGGATTCCCAAACCTCGGAGCCGTTCCAGAAGGATACCGTGGTCAACGGTATCGAAAGCCGCTGAGAGGTCAAGAAGAGCAAGGACGGATGGATGACCACCGTCCCGCTCCCGCCAGAGATCATCCATCAGTGCGACCAATGCCGTCTCGGTACCATATCCAGGCCTGAATCCTGACTGAAAAGGGTCCAGATAATCCGCTTCATCCAGTACCCCCTGCAGCCGACACGCCACTGCCTTCTCCAACACCTTCCCTAAAAAGGGGAGGTTTGAGACAGGCCTATAGTTAGTTAGGACAGCTGGGTCGAGGGAAGATTTCTTCAGGAGGGGGCGCACCAAAGCATGTTTTAAAGGTGCAGGAAACACCCCCTCCCGCAATGATGCATTGATCACAGCCCCAACCCAGCCACCTGTCACTGCCTTGGAGGTTTTCACCAACCAGGTGGGACAGGGGTCCAAAGGGCAGGTAGTGGCGCGCACAGCTGCAAGGAGCCTGTCCACTTCATCAGGGGCAACTGGATCAAACCGGTCCCAGATGGCATGGCAAGACTGTGCTCCGGCTCCCTCCGGACTCTCCCCATCCACGCCAGGATTAAACCCAGAGCGAATCCGATCGATTTTCTCCACTAGATGGTCAGCAAAGTCCTCAGCCGACCCCTGCCAACCGGGCACCGGGGTCCCCCTACCAAGGAGAGACCTGGTAACCCGGAACAGGGTGGCCGGGCGATTATCAGCGGAGGCAATAAGGGTGGTGAAGTATTGCCGCCTCACCACCTCCATCGCCACTAGATAGGCCCTAATAGCGGCCCTAGCTAGTGTCCAATCGGAGTCTCTCTGGGTCTTCACCCAGCGGCGCTCTTGGCGTCTCTTTGCCCGTTTGAGCTCCCGCAGTTCATCTGTGAACCATGGAGATGACCTAGCTCGATGAGCTCTGAGAGGCCGTAGTGGTGCGATTTCATCCAAGGCCGCTGTTGTCATCCTGTTCCACAGGTCGACCAGCGCCTCGGGCGAATCGTGTTGCCGATCCAGAGGGAAATCCCCCAGTTCCCTCTGGAATCCATCAGGATCCATCAGTTGCCTGGGGCGGGCCATTCTAATAGGCCCTGCCACCCTACGGTGCAGCGTCGCACCCAGGAAGTCTAGAGCCACCAAATAGTGATCTGACCATGGCACAGATTTGTCTGGTTTTCTTTCTTCTGAGGTTTTTCTTTGTTTTGCTTTTGTAGTGGTGGGCTGAGAAGTGTTTCTGTTTGTTCTTTTTTGTTTTGGTTGAGTTTTAGGTTTGTTTAATTGGTTTGGTTATTTCTGCTTGTGTTTAATTAGTTTTATTTTGTTGTTGTATATTTGTGTAATTAGTTGTTTGTTTGTGTAATTTGTGGTTTTTTTAGTTGTAGTTAGGTATTTTGTATGTGGTTCTGTGTCATTGTGGATGTTTTTGTTTGTGTATTTTGTGGCTTATTTTTTGTTTATTAATTGTTTTTTTAATTATTGATTTATTTTTGGTTTATTATTTTTAATAATTTTGGTGTTTGTTTTTGTTGTTTACTTTAGTTTGAAGAACGGGCTGGCTGTTGGTTCCTCTTTCCCCATTGCTGCTTTGAATTTTAGTTTAGATGTAGCAATGGAGGAGAGGGAGGAGGCAGTCAGCCCGTTCTTCTCTCAGGAAGGTTCATTAGGTAGGTCGGGGAAGAAGGAGGAGGAGGCAGAGAAGAGCTTTCTCTGCCTAACAATGGTTCTCTCCTCCCTGTCTCCTTTTTCTCCCGGCTTACCTAACCGGAGATCGGCAGGCAGTGATCCGTAAGGGGTGGGGCTCTTCCTTGTGGATTGCTGGCTGTTGTTTTTGTATTCTGAAATACAAAGGCATCAGCCAGTCATCCACCAGGGAGGGTGCTTCCCCTGACGAAGTGCTGCCTGTTTTGGGGTTTTTTTCCACCCCAGCTCAACTTTACTTGAGGCTGGTGGTGGTCTCGCCGTGTCTTCAGTGGGGTAGCGTGGAGGAGAGGGAGTCCCTCTTCTCCCCGTTGCTCCGGGAAAGAAAGACGGTGGGTGTCTCGCGGTGGCATTTTGTGGCTTTTTATTTTGCGTGGCTGTGAGGCGCCGAGTCTGCCTGCTGGGGACTTGCACTCCCATTCATACCTGTCAAGTTTTGGATTTGGAAATAAGGGAAATTTCCCGGCAAATACGGGATACTTGACAGCTATGCTTATCCTGTGCTGCCCTCCAATGGTGGCAATAGGGCACTGCAGTCTAATTAATAAGGGATGACGATGGGAAAGAGGGTAAAATAAGGGGTTTTCCTGGCCAATAAGGGATACTTGACAGCTATGCTCCCGTTGCTTTCTCAGCGTTCTACGTGCGTTTGTGGTTTGCATTCATACGGCGTTTTTTTTTCCTGCGGCTCGATTTCAATTGGCCGTGACGCATTTCCCATTGTTCTTTTTCCTTGCACCTCTCAGCCTGATTGGTTGTGGCGTGACGCGGCGCAAAGAAGATTGGGAATTGAAGTCCTTTTTCTTTGTTTGCATTCGTGGGGCTCTTGCCCCACTGGTGCATTTCTCAACCTGACAGTTACCTCCGTACCTGGTTCGGGCGAGTGCAGGAGACTCGGTACGGGCTAGTGTGGCCGGGTGCGGGAGCCTTTATCACATTCCAACTGTTAGCGCTTGGATTTATAGGTATAGATTATCTTCATATAATTTTGACACTATGTTTCTTTGTAGAATTTGCTTTTACATCTGCTACATCTGTGGTAGATGCATATGTTCGTTTTATGCTCCTATCTATTATGTTTATATTATTTTCCATACAATTGTAACATATTCTGTCCTACAGTGTTAAAAGCAAAGCAAAAAAGCAATTACACTTATATACCGTCCCATAGCACTTAGTGCACTCCCTGGGCGGTTCACAAGTTAATTAGCATTAACTAGAAAATAGTTGCATGGGTTTAGTTACAGGAGAACATGGGATATGAATGAACATTCAGGTGTACATTCAAATGCATGTCCTATTGAAGGCAATATAAAGCAGACAGATAGCATTTACTCTTGGATGGTTGTTATGATGTTTCCTTGCATTTAAATATAACTCAGGGCAGGGAAATGGATTACCTTCAGACATCAACTCCTATTGTCCTTGTCCACTGACACACTTTTCAAAAACCTTCCTGTTTGCTTATCAACTGTTATAGGTGAACTGTAGCAATCTATCAATGTCTTCAGATTCTGAAGAGACAGTGAAGCCATTGAGACTTTTAGCTTCCTACTCCCATATACCATGAGCTGTTGACTCCCGGTATTCCAGAGCAAACCAAATTTTTTTTAGAATTATTTTAGAGATTGAAACCTGGGGATTATTCATACTCTGAAAATTAAAGATCTGCTGGAGACTGAGGAACATTTGATTGTTTTGTCATATTATTATTTTTTCTTGGCTTCTCTAATGTGCTGCTTTCCCCTTGCCTCTCACAGTGCAGCTCTATGACCATTCCAACAGATGCTGATTCTGCTCATAGATAGCTATCACGAAGCTATACCAATCATTATGAACTTCATCCTCATTTAGTGCCGAAAATGCTGCTGCCTGCTTCCAGAATTACTAATGAAGCCAATAAGTTCGACATTTGAACATTGCCTCATGCACTCTATATGGAGGCAGCTTTTGTTGGGATTCATTCCTTATGGGCAGTCCTCACATCTTCCATTGATGAAATGGAACACTTTTCTAATGATTCAAAGGAACAACACAGGAATGGCATGGAGGTTAGGAAACTGCCCTATTTCCTGCTATTTTAAGTACTCCTGGTTCCATAATCCAACCCCGACCTTGCTCCAGCTACCTGAGGAGCTCCCACTGATTTATGAGACTGTGAATCCTTTTTTTAAAAAATAAATTTTTATTGAATATAAAAAGATAAACATTACAAAGAAGAAGAAAATACAGAAAAGAAAACACGTAATTTAAAAGGAAAAAAAGCATATTCAATTTTTATCGAATCCAATTACATTAAACATAACATAAACACCAATAATCACCCTGTGTATTTACAAGTTATAAGAGCCTGCGGGATATTGACTTTTTTTTACCATTTCCAAATATATATATATTCTGGTACAAGGCTATTGCTCTGATCTCCATTCAGTGAGTATTCCACGAAAGGTTGCCAAATTTTCCAAAATCTATTTTCTTTAATTTTCCCCTTATATTTGTTTATTTCCCATGTCAGTTTGTCATTCAATGCAAGAGCCCACATCTCTTTGTACCATTCCTCTACTTTTAGAACTCTATCAAGTTTCCAGCTCCTTGCTATACACATTCTAGCTGATATCAGCATAATAGCTATTAGTTCCTTATTGTCTTCATTTATTTTCAAATTCTCCACATCTGTTAACAGCACCATATTTAAATTCAATTCACATTCTACCCCCATAATATCACATATTTCCTTCTCAATTTTCCCCCAATACTCTTTTACCACTTTACAATTCCACCACATATGTTCATATGTCCCTAAAGAGTTTTTACATCTCCAACACATTTTACTTTTAGCATTGTGCATTTGAAATAATCTCTCAGGAGTCAAATACCACTTCCATAACATTTTATAATTATGCTCTTTCATTCTTACTGACATAGTTCTCATATGTCTTTTTCCCCACTTATCTTTCCCATTTTCCCCCTGAATTCTTATGTTCAAATCCTGTTCCCAGCATGACTTCAAAGTTTCTTGCGGATTACCTTCATTATTTAAAATTTTATAAATCCTGCTTACTATACCCTTTAATCCCATATCTCCTTTTCGTATTTTTAACAACAGTTGCTCAAATTCTGTTTTATCCCTCTCTAAACTTGTATTTATCAGTCCATCTATCCAACATTACCTTCTGAAGCCATTTATTCAACTGTGAATAAATTACTGCTTTATTCTCACGATCTTTACAGGCGCGAACCCAGTCCTTCAACAAAGAAACATTTTTCCTTTCCAGTACCATCTTTAAACTATTATCTAATTGTATCGGAAAACTTTTAATATCATCTAATTCTATATAGGAGATAGTTCTAGACTCAATTTCTTTTTGACCTTGTTCCAAACATCCAACATTGTTTTCATCATTCTATTTTTAACACTGATTTTCCCTTTCTTGTCGCCTAGGAATACCCCTTTACCCATTTTTAACTCCTTCATCTCTATTTCTTCCCAGACAACCTTCTCCCTTGCTAAAAGTTTTATAATATTCTTAATTTGAAAAACTCTATAATAATTCCTTAAATTAGGTATTCCCAATCCTCCTTCTTTCTGAGATAAGTACCAAAAAATCTTAGCAATTCTAGGCTTTTTTTGCTGCATTACAATAATTCTTTATTATGTTTTGAAAATCTTTAATTTCCTTATCAAACAACCTAATCGGCAATGCATCAAATAAAAAATTTATTTTTGGCAACAACATCATTTTAGTTAGCGCTATCCTACCAAACCATGACAATTTGATTTTTTTATACAATTCTATTTTCTCTTTAATTTCTTTTTTCTGTTTATCATAATTTAATCGCTTAAGGTCCTCAATTTTATTTGAGATACTTATTCCTAAATATCTCAAACATTCTTTAACTTGAATTTTAAATTTAGCCTTAATTCTCTCTTGTTCCTCCTTCTCAACATTACAGGCTATCATTTCTGATTTATCCCAATTGATTCTCAGACCTGTTATCTCTTCAAAATCTTTTAGATGTCCTTGTATTTTTTCCAATGCCTTTCTAGGATGCTTCATTATTATCAAAGTATCATCTGCGTACAAACTTATTTTATTTCCAGCCATCCCTTCAATGCCTTTATCCCCTCTTATAATATTCGCTAACAACTCCATTGCCATTATAAACAATACTGGGGATAATGGGCAACCCTGTCTTGTACCTGCTTCTATTCTTATCTCTCCTGTATTTTCATCGTTGACCCTGACTTTTGCAAATCCAAATTGATATAACTGATCTATCATGTTACAAAATCTATCTCCAAATCCATAACATCGAATTATCTCTTTAATTGTAACCCATTGCAAAGAATCAAAAGCCTTAAATATATCTAATGACAATAATCCAACTTTCTCTTTTGTATGCCCTGCTATGTCAATCAAGTCCAGAACCCTCCTAATCAGATCAGACATATGACGTCCTTTCAAAAATCCCGCTTGATCCTCCTTTATGTAATTGCCCATGAACCCATTTAATCTTTTTGCTATTATTGCTGTAAATATCTTAGCGTCTTGATTTATCAGAGAAATAGGCCTATAAGATTCCACTTTTTCAACATCCTTTCCAGGCTTTGGCAGCAAAACAATTATAGTTCTGTTCCATGATGTTGGTATCTTTCCCCCATCCAATATATAGTTAAACAATTTCACTAATCTTGGAACTACACTATCTTTAAATCCCTTATAAAAATCCGCCGTCAGTCCATCCTCACCCGGGGATTTACCTAGCTTCAGGTTGGCTATTGTATCTTTTACCTCTTTTTCCATTATTTGCTCCTCCATTCTATTTTTATGTTCCAATTCTATTTTTATTTGCACCTGTTTTTCTAACTGTTCTCTCAACTTTTCTATATTGATATCTCTTTTAGTATACAAACTCTCATAGAAATCTTTTACAATCTCAATCTTATCATTAGCCTTATTACATCTCACCCCTAATTTATTTATCAAAATTCCAATCTCTCTTTTCATCCTCTTTTCTTTAGCAGCTCTTGCCAATAATTTAGAATTCCTGTTACTATATTCAAAATACTCTCTCTTCAAATATAATAGATCTTTTTTTACCTTCTGCATATCTTTTCCTATCAACTCTGAATTTAACCTTTGAATTTTATCAAATGCTTTTTTACTATTTGTCTTTATATGTTCCTCTTGCAGATGCTTAATCTCGTTCTCTATCTCAGACTGTTTGTCTCTACGTTGTTTATTTTTAATACTAGCCAACCTAATGCAATTCCCCTCTAAATATCGACTTCATGGTATCCCAAACCACATTATAGCTAACCTCTCCATTATCATTCCAGGCCCAACTTTCATTCCAATTTTCAATTATCTTTTCTTTACTCTTTTGATCATAAAATAATTTTTCATCATATCTCCAAATCCTCCTATCCTTCCCCCCCCCCCATCAAATCTCAATTCCATCCAGAGTTTTGCATGATCAGATTTCTTAAAGATCCCGATTTCTACATCATCTAATTTTTAATCAAATTTTCTGTGGCCAGGATGTAGTCAATTCTGGAGTATGTATTATGCACCTGTGAAAAATAAGTATAAGGAGACTGTGAATCCTTGAACTCAAAAAAATCTCATCCCTGTTAAATCCTTTTCACATGTACTACTTCCAATCTAGTTGTCACTAGTTGTCATTCAAGTCATTTATAATGATGTTGAACAATACTAGCCCCAGATCAGCACCCAGTGGCCACTGCACTTGACCCTTCTTTCAAGAATGTTGGGAACCCATTGGTGAACACTCTTTGGCAGCCTCCTAGCCAACTATAAATGCACCTGAGAATAGTATCATTAGCCCATCTTTCATTGGCTTGGCTGCTAGAATATCTTGGTTACCAAAAGCCTTGTTGAATTAATAAAGATATACTATACATCCACTTTTCTACTATACATTCCCCTTTTCTACCAAACTTGTGACTCTTTCAAAACATGAGATAAGATCAGTCTGGCATGATTTGTTTTTGAGGAATTCTCAAGGAACTACGATTGCTCCATGCGTGCTACTAAACAGAACATCATACACTTTGCATTTCATTTCGTAGCATACTCAGCATGAGTGTACTAGGGCCACATGATAAAGTTCAAATTCTTAGTCCTCACCTGTGTTGATTTTCTTAACTTTCTCAAGATTCATTCTGGGTTAACTTTGTATGCAAATAATAAAGAACCATTATCTTTATTGTTATATATATTACTCAATTAACGAATATAATACTCACATTCCATCCATTTTTAAGTGACTAATTACACCACACATTGTTATCCATTCCTTCTTGAATAGGAATAATCAGGCCAAAGATTTAAGGAAACAGAAGGCATGGACAGGAAGATAAGTGTGCTAAAGACATAGGTGATTATCCTATACAACTATATAATTATTAATCCTCTTGACTCGCATATACAGTAAATATATCACTTTTCCCCATGCTTGTTGACACCTATAGTAATTACTCACAGAAAGGTAATTCTCTGAGGCACCATATCTAGCTTCTTTAATTGTTAAACTACCAGCTTACACTAGATCAGCATTGATGAGCAGTGACATTGTCTTGTCAGCCAAGTAATTTGTGGCAGCAAACGCCACCGATGGTTTAGTCCCCATCTCTCAAACTTCCTCATGCAAATAAGACACTATAATTAGTGCTGACCTTTGCCTAATGCTGGTTGCCAATGATTTGTGCACCATCCTCAGGGGGTGCCTTCTTTTACCTTGGTTTAATAGTGGTGAACATATGAATGGCAGAAACAGGAAAGAAAGAAGGAAAACCCACGGATTTGCAAAGCTGCTATGTTTTTAGTGGCAGATTTCCTAATCTCTTCTACACAAGTTATCGTCAACGAGCAGAGGCTTTCAGTTTTGCATATCATCATCATTGCATTTGGAAGTGCACCACTGTGGTATGCAAAACCAGCAGCTGATTTTCATGATGGGCCAGATGGATGTGCTGTGCAGGTCCATTTGAAGACAGCAGTTCCCAATGATTTCTGATTATGCAGAGAAGAAGGAAGGTAGGTAAAAGTCACACTTGCTCAAAAACCAATCACATTCAACTCTAGGGTTCAGTGCTCATCTCTGTTTATAGCCTAAGATCCAGCATTGTCTGCATCTGCAGATGTTTCTGTGGGCACGTGGCAGGCATGCCTCAACACCGGAGTGCACAGAACACTCCCAACGAAGTGGTACCTATTTATCTACTTGCAATTTCTTGCTTTCAAACTGCTAGGTTGGCAGGAGCTGGGACAGAGATGGAAGCTCATTCCATCTTGCAGTACTCAGGAATCGAACTCCGACCTTCCAGTCTTTGACTTCAGCATCTTAACCACTTGGGCCACAGCAGTGCCCCAAGAAGGAAGGTGCAGCATATCAAATAAATGATAATTCAGGATAATTTAGGGGACACACACACACACATATGGATGTAGAGCCACTTCATAAAGAAATGTGACATGAAAGGGAAGCTGGAGAAAAAGAAGACATATTTTAGCCCTTGTATATATGGCAATTTTGCAAAGCAGTGCCAGGGCTAGCAAGTTTCTTTGTTGCACCAATTTAGAGTGCAGTGGTATAATATCGAGTGCGGGAGTTCTCACCTTTTTAAAGCCAGGGGCCGGGGCACGCTCCATCAGACAGCTTCAGGGGCCGAATGGCCATTTTACCCTTCCTCCACCACATGGCACTTCCTGGTGTGGTGGAGGCAGTGAGGGGCCACATGAGAGGCAGTGAGGGGCCTGCAGACCACAGGTTGAGAATCCCTGATCTATTGTTTCTGGGTAGAATGCATTTTACTTAGATTAAACTTTTGGAAGGTATTGAGTGAAACAGGATTCAGAGCCCTCAAAGGTAGGTGTTAGTACCACAGGGCTGAAAAAAGCTTTCACACTAGATCCTCACTTATTTTGCAAAGGAGGTAGCTGTTGAGAACTTCTGAAAAAAGCTTAAATATTAGTCAAATAGCTGGAAACAGTCATTGACAACTATTGAACCAATACTCACAAGTGGAGCTTAATTAATGGGTCAAAATTAAAGTGTCAGAGGAGCATGGCATGTGCCTTTCTGGGGTGCCTACAGGAAATAAAACATTTAGTAAAAACAGCCCTAAGTCTTGTAAGGGTCACTGATCACAAGTGTCTACTCATTGCTGTTTAATTAAGAAATGTATTTCTTAAAATAACATTTAAGAAAAACCTTTATGAAACACCTTTCTTGAATATAAATGGGTAGAACCATTCAAATCTGTTCAGAAGGTTAAAACTTTATTCATTCTTGGGAAGAACTATCCAAGCATATCTTTCTACTCTAATCAGTTCCATAATGATTCTTCTTCTTTAGTTTGGGCCAAATTACTTGCTGTCTCTTTCACTAGCCAATCAATCTATTAGAAAATCTTTATCTACATTTTGTGGAGCAGATCCTCCATGCATAAAGCCTTCAAAGGCTTGCTCAACCATATTTCACAAGCCTCCCCTCCTGCATGTGCTACTAGACGTGCCAGTGATGGAGCTATTTAATCGAATTAAACAAATTAATATCCAGATTAAAAATGACTTGTAGTAAAGCCAAATCACAAACTGGAAGCCAATGAGCTTCATTGGATATGATAAGTTTGAAATATTGATTAGCTCAACTGGAACATTGTTAAAGCCAATTAAAATTAGAGACTCTACCTACCACCCATGCAGGACAATTGTGTTCAGCTTCAAAGGTAGGCAACTAGACAAGCCTATGCTGATAAAAGAAAGAGGATGGCTTGCCAAAAGAAAGGGAACTGAATATCAAAGGAAAGTAATATTAACCGAAGGCATCCTTTGGATGGCCAGATCATCTTCATTCCTCCTTCATATGTGATAAGGAAGGGGAAAAATGCCTTCCTTGCCCATTCCTCTATCACAAGCATTTTGGGCCATGGGCTGGTCACATGCTTAAGTGGACCGGTCATGAGGTTCTTCCCACTGGAAGTGGAAGTAAAACGCACCTTGAAATCTGTTTTACAACAGTATGAGATAGATTTTTAGGCTTCCATTTTCTCTGCTTAAAGCAGGGATGCCCAAACTACAGCCTGTGAGACAGATCTGGTCCTCAATACCAATTCATCCAGCCCACACCGCCCTTGTAGCTACTGGAAGTGGAAGTAAAATGCATATGGGAATGTTTTACTTCTGCTTCCAGGAGCGGCAAGGGTGCCATGGGCTGGATGAATTGGTGTCAGGGGACATATCTGGCCCATGGGCTGTAGTTTCGGCACCCTTGCTCTATCACCTGACTGGGAAGGGTGAGAAAAGCAGTTTTTTAAAAACAAATTAGATTCAGAGAGTTTCACCAGCAGGTAAACTAGTTATTACTGGTGAATTAACCAACAAAGTGCTAAATTCCATAGTTCTGTCCTGGTCTCAAGCAGGACCATGGAGAAAGGTCTTAGCAGACTGAGGGCTCAATCAGAAGGGCCTTTATCCAATTGTTCGGCATGCTGAGAGGGTGTTTTAGTCTGTTCTTTTTCTCAGTGATCAGATAACTTGATTGCTAAAGCAGATCAGTTCTTCCCCATAAAGCCCCTACTCATACCTTTTGGAGTCCTTGTCAGGGGGTTCTACTTTCTGTGTGCAAGTCGATGCACTCTACTTTAGTCCATTCTCAGTGCATGCTAATGCTGGGAACAGACCAAATGTGAGCCTTGCAGCTGTCAAAGCTGCCAAATTACTTTCAGTGTCAATTTCTGGTGGAGAAAAGTCATGGGAGGTAAAAAATAATAATACTCTGCTAAACCATCAGTGATGCACTGAATCGCTTAGCTTTAAACATTATTTTTCTTTGCCTTTGGAAGAAGTCATATTGAAATTTTGGCTGTGGGCAGCTTCTCAGTCAGTACTACCCAAAGGACCCCAGCAGACTTAGAGTACAAATTTTGAAGGAGGTTTCTATTGTCAATGTGCCAACCAGCAAGTCTCTGTTTGTGTGTGTTCGCTTGTGTTCATATGCACCTATCTGTCCATGGGGAAGATGCTGGGTGGTGCAAATTTGTTTTGAAGAAACTAAGGGGAATTTGTGACTTGGCCCTCACATCATGCCCCCTGATCAATAATCAGCACCTTCCTCATTGCAGTGAGACCATCAACAACAGGTGGTCAGCAATCTGCCCCACCTCACTTTAGTCTCCCAATTTTGCAATGTGTGGATATTTATGCAATGCTTCCCTTTTTCTTCTCGATTGAGATTAGGATGCCATTTGAATATGAGGATCACACAAAATGAGATATCGTTATTCTACCCAACATCAAGTAACCCAACCTAGACTCTAATTAGCACATACCCAAAGGGCCAGTACCGTTGTCCCCTGAAGCAAATGCAGTTGGAAATAGACATAGGTGGGAAATCCAGTATAAGGCTGAGAGACAAAACTTCCCCTCCCCAAAAAAATCTCAGTAATAGGCATAACTGGTGGAGGATCTGAACTGCAGGATTTGGCCCACTGAAGGACGCAGGGTTTTGCCATCTTATGTCATTCTCTTGGACTGGGAGAGAGTACAGCTTTCTCCCTTGACTCAAGCATAGAGCAACTTTAATTTTGCTGACTAGCCTCATGGATCTCCATGGATCCAGAGTCTACTGGGCTCAAAGATGCCTATTTCATATTGAGTTTTGGGTGACAATTTCCCTCTTGTCTTCACTGAAGGATTTGTCCAGTTAGACCATGGCAAGTCTGACCAGGTTATCCTGCTATGGTAATAGAGTAGACCATACTGCCAGTGACTCAACACCAAGTTAAGTAACCTGACAACCCTGAGGACTAATAGAGATGGGTGCTGAATTCCACAGGGAAGGGTGATGGTCTCCATGTGAATTAAATCCCACTTGAATCCATCTTGATGGAGGGCTGCAGCTTCATCAACACTGTCCTGGGGCTGATGAGGACTTTGTGTGTCAAAAGGGCTTAGGACTAGAAAGTGTCTCACAGAACTGGATCAGTGGCATGGGTGTCATGCTTTAATGTAGAAGGCAAATGGAAGGCCACTGCATTATATTGTCCCCAGGACAATCTTCATGGCTGATCACCTATATGAGGATCACCTATATTTGGATTCAGATATGGCAGAATAACAACAAGAAGACGACCATGGGAAATATCCAAAGAAATATTTGAATTCTGTGTGATTTATTCACAACTCTGTGTATAAGAAATGTTGGAGGTACATAGAAAACTGCATTGTTTTGTACCCTAGAGTTGGATAGAACTGGTTTTCAAACAAGGCTGACCTTTACCTTACAGTGCTTCATCTGTGTTCAAGTAATTATTTTAGTGTCAACTTTGTCCACATATTTTAGAATCTCAGGTGTTTAGTTATATACATCATCCATCACCTGATTCTTTTAATTGAGGATGTCAGTGATTAAACCTATAGGTAAAACCACAATTATTATTTTTTTGCTTGTTTGCTGCATTTTTTATACTACTGGGCTTAGTGCGAGCACTACTCTGGGCAATTAACAACAAATAAACATTAAATACAAGCCATACAATGAAATAAAATGTGACCATCACAACTGTTTTCTGTAATTGAATGGTGAGAGGATTTTAAAATACATTTCATCACCTTTTGATCTGCATGACATTTGGCAACGCACTGCTATTAGCTTGAAAAACTTTCCATTAGGGTAGAAAATTTGCAATATGAAGTTTGGATTAAAGAAAGAGGAGAAGTTATGAAGAGGCAAAGTATCCACAGAGGCAGGATGGGAGCATATAAACCACAGGTGGTATGATATACTCAACCAAGAAAACTAGTTGGTCACCTTGGACCAGGGGTTGTCAACCTTTTCAAGCTGAGGGCCAGGTCATGTTCCCTCAGACAGCTTCGAGGGCTCAATGGCCATTTTGCCCTGCCTGCCACACATGGCACTTCCAAGTGTGGCGGAGGTGGTGGGGGACCACATGAAATGGTGTCATGGGCTGCATCCAGCCCCCAGGCCATAGGTTGAGAACCCATGCCTTAGACCATTCATTATTTCATAGCCAATGAAAAGGTTATTATACAGATAAAATAGAAGAATAGACATCTGTTTTTTTCTGAGTTTCTTCAGAAGAGGGACTGCAGTGGCTTAGATCAGCAGTTTGAGACCCAAGTACTGTATGACGGAGTTAGCGCCTATCTCTGTCCCAACTCCTGCCAAACTAGCCGTTTGAAAGCAATAAATTGCAAGTAGATAAATAGGTACCACTTAGGTGTCCACGGAAATGTCTACAGACATAGAAAACACTGCCTCTTTGGCTTTAAACAGAAATGAGCACTGAATCCTAGAGTTGGCTATGACTGGCTTTCGAGCAAGGGCGACATTTACCTTTACCTTTATTTCAGAAGAAGGTTGGGGCTCATAAATCAATCAATGTGCCTTTGAAATGGAACTTCTTCCAATGTCAGGTTCTCTCCAACCAGAATCAGTGTCCACAGAGAATCTTTGAGCTTGAGATATTGTAGTAAAATGCAATGCAGTGTTTTAAATAAGAACAAATCAACCAAAAACAAATCTCTGCTGCTGTTACTATGTCGTTGTTGTTACTTGCTATTACTTATCAGGCTTCCAAGAACAACAGTTTTCTGGTCAATGTGTAAATCAGTGGGGTGATCAGCTGTGGTTATGGTACAGTTCTACACAATTTCAGGAAAACCCAGAATATGGACTAGGACCAAGGAATTGGGGATATCCACTTTCCTTTCATGATGTTTTCCCCCCTTTCTCAATTGAATCATTTCTCTTCAAAGCTGTAAGCAAAAGACATTAAATCCCTCAACCACCTTGAAACAAAGCTGCAACCCATTAGACATCTCCTGAGGACATGGATTGAAAATGGTGCCAAAGTGGAAGGCAAAAAAACATTCCAGCCTTTGATAATCAAGAAAGAAGACAGGCAAATTTATAAGTGGGGAAATTTTCAAAAACAAGTTACAGAACTGGCCCACAATTTTCTTGTTGTTAACATTTATGTTTTATGGCTCACAACCAATGACATTTCTACCCCACCACACCCTGAGCTATAAACAGGAATTAAACATAAGGACGGCTGAATGGATGGAAGAAACCCACCCACTCATTTTTGTAAACAACAAAAGATTCTACATATGTTATTAAATAGAAATCTCTGTTTCCCCATTTCCTGTCAGTGCTCAGTTATGTCCAATTTGCTATAATGGACCATCTTGCAAAACACTAGTGAAATGCTCTGTTGGTTTGAGCTGTGAAAATTAACTTGCTATCTGACAAGAAGGTGGAGACCCCATGGTTTAATTTAGCAGCTTTCATCTGGGATACATCTGCAGTTGTTGACAAGCCTAAGCACAATTTGCGGTAGGCATCTTGTTTCCACTGCTGGAGTTGAAGTGTTTGGCAACCCCCAAAGTAACAAAGAATATATTATCCTAAGGATGTGTGTTCTCTTTTCAGAAGAGTATTGGAAATAAGGTTTTGTGTGGGGTTTCAAAGGCATTTCCTTTTGAAATAAAGTAGATAAAGAATTTTTAATCTGATGGTAATAATATAATTATAATTGTGTGCCATCAAGTCAATCTAGACTTATAGTGATCCTTTTTAGGAATTTCTAGGTTTCTAGGTAGAGTGTACTCAGAAGTGGTTTATCATCCCCTACTTCTGAGAGCATCCTGGGGCTATGCAGCTTCCTCAAGGCCACATAGGCTGACTCTTGTGGGATACAAAGTAGGAAGCAGAACTCCCAGCCATCTCTGGCTCCACAGCCAGATACATAAACCATTGAGCTATCCAGCCATATGCAAATGGAACAGGGCACTTGCATATTCAATAGTGTCATAGAATAGAGAACTTCAATGGTTATCTCCTGGTTGATTTTCAAACTGACCTGTGTTTTTAATTGTAGAGTTCTCAAAATTTCCCTTCCATGAACCCAAAATCACCCCTTGTTTCCCTGTCAAACTATCAATTTAAAAAATATCTGTATGTATGTATATGTTACAGGAGATATTTAGTATTGATTGGCTGCTTGACATATGGTTATTTTATGCCAGGGTAGGTCCTGTAAAACTTGTTGGACTGAATTTCCTTTCTTAGCTAGCTCTCCTTTCGGGCAGTGCAATCTAAGAGTAACTGGAAGTCTGTATTTTGCAATAATATCTCATTAGCCATTGATGGCTCTTTTAAAAGAATGACACAATCTGCACTTTTTATATCAATAAGCATATGCGTTTCATCTTACCTCCATTGGTACAAGGAACCTGAAAGGCCTGTCAGAGCTCAATAGAGTGTGGATATCTGCAATTTAGAAGGAAAGGACCATAGTTCAGTGTTGGAGCATGAAGACCATCTCAGGCTGCCCCATTGCCAAATAGAACTGGGAAAGGCTTCCTATCTGAAGACTGGAAAAGAAGTGCTAAATAGTGTAGGTGATATTGAACTGGGTGGGCCAGTTGTCTGGGAGCAGAATCAGTTTCTAATTGCAGTTTCTAATTAGTAACAGAGCTTCCTCGATACTTGTTTTTCTGAATAGGAGGTTCCCACACTTCAAGAACAAGGAAGTAAATCTTTACTTATTTACTCATTTCACATGAGAGTAAAAAAATTCAGAAGTCTTCTGTCCTCTAGGAGAGATCACAACATGTGCATTTTAGGATTTATTTTTAATTTTTATTTACTTTAGAACATTTGTGGGACTGCTTTTTTGGCACAAAACTGGTCTTCTCAATCTGGCCAATAAAGCACAATATCCAATTTTTTTGGCAATTTACAAAAAAATACAGAAGAAACAGAATAAAAATGTGGTTCTTTTTCTTGCAAACTTTCTGGGACAATTCCTCTCACTGCCCATAGTCCAAGTCTTAAGTCAACAGGAGGGTTGGGACACCCCAGGTTAACTTTACCAGGGTGGAGAAACCTGTCATTGTCCTCCTAAATAGGTGGATGCCTTTCCCACTGTGTGGGTATTATATATTGCTGTTGAAGCATTCTAGGTGGGAGGTCCATCAGTATCAGCAGATGCAGTGCTCTTCAGAGGGTGTTTCCATGTGTGTGTCTTTGCAGGAGTTTCTCCACCTTGACCATAGGGACCCACAGTTGCATATGGACCCCATTCAGTAGTTCTCCTTATAAATGTTTACCTATTTTGCTGAGGGAGAAGCTACTCCAGTTCCTTCACATCAGCAACACATCTGTCAACTCGATCTTCCAAGGTGTCTCCTACATCTCCTTCTGCTGTTTCCTCATCTCTCCATATCTCTGCACCTTCCCACATGCCTTTCTCACCCTCCAATGCCTCCTTTGCATTCCAGTTTCAAAAGAAAAGCAACACAGCACTTCAACCTTGTCTAGAGTTGCTATATGTCCTGATTTCCCAGGATTTTCCCGGGTTTAAGCAGTCCCGGCCGGTTCAAGAAATCCCAGAAACAAAGGGTTAATTTCATAGAGTCGCTATTCCTAAAGAGGGAGGACAGAAAGTGAAGAGTTGTCTGCAGCAAAATAAGTCCCTTCCTGTCTCCTGTTTTTCTCCTTCCAGAGGGAAATGGAGGCTCCATGAGCTGCATTGCCATTCCGGGGCCCTCCATTGAACTTTCTTCCAAGGGATCCTCATCTGGGGTTTGAATGTGAGTCTACCTCAATGGGTGTGTATGTGTGAAGGGGAGGGGGGTGACCCCAGGGGGAGGAAGGGTGGTTTAAAGAGTGGCCCAATTTTTTTTAAAAGGTAAAGGTCACCCTTGCTTGAAAGCCAGTCGTATTCAACTCTAGTGTTCAATGCTCATCTCTGCTTCATAGCTGAAGAGCCAGTGCTGTCTGCGTCTGCAGATGTTTCCATGGTCATGTGGTAGGCATGACTAGACACTGGAGTGCATGGAATGCTGTTTACCTTCCCATCAAAGTGGTCCCTATTTATCTACAGTACTTGCAATTTCTTGCTTTCAAACTGCTAGGTTATCAGGAGCTGGGGCAGAGATGGGAAAAGAAATAAAAATAGAACCATCAAGAATCATTTTTTGCAAGAAAAATCATATGGGAAACAACCTCTTCATTATAGCTTTTTAAAAACTGATGGTGGCTGCCCGCCCTGTACGGGGATTCTGTGGGGTCATAGAGCTGTGGTTTCCATGACACATGCACAGTTTGAATAATGCAATGATGTCACATGGCTGTCCCAGTTTAGTGGGAGATAATTATGGCAACCCTAACCTTGTCCTAAGACAAAGCAATACTAAAAAGTGAACATGCTTTCAGGATTCAGGAAAGTCAAAAAGGATAGAGGAGGCACAAAAACAAAAGGCACTGTATTCCTGAGTATTTTAAGGACAACAAACACTCCATCACACAGAATAATAGACACCTTCAAAAAGCAGCAACAATCATATTTCTAAGCTCTTCTTTTAGTAGCAGTTACTCATGAAAAGAAAGACAATTCCAGGTTATCTGTCCTGAGAGTTAACAACGCAGTTTCAGACATTCATACATCTTTATTACCAAACTACCATCTTTGGAAATACCATTCCTCATTGGTAGAACACATGCTGTGAATACAAAAGGGCACAAATCCAACCTCTAAAATTTCTAGGTGGGGTTAAGAAAGAGTTGTGTCTGTAAGTAACTGCTACTAAAAGAAGAGCTTAGAAAGGGACTTTTCCTTTCTTTTGGACTATAACTCCCAGAATTCACAAGGAATTCTTCCCAGGCATGGTTACCTAGGAATGATGCAAGAGTCCGTGTGAACCTCAAAGGAGTATGGGACAGGTAATTCTTTAAGAGGCTCCTTAACTGGCAGTGAGAGTACAGTACTTATCCTTTGAGACCCCATATGAACCCTTGGACCACTCCCAGGTGCCACCAACATCAGTTTCTTTTTTTCCCTTAAAAGCTCAAAATAATGGCGACAAAAGCCCTGTGGAGGTGAAAAAACCTACCCTTTGAATTACTGGCTTTGGGTTTCAGCTCCTAGTATTCTGCTTGAGGAAATTCTTGGCAAATTCCAGGAGCTGCAGTACAAAGGAAATAAAAGTTATATGCCTATTTGCCTTTTAATATGGACAATACTGGCCCACTTGGTCCAGTGACCTGTGTCTGTGTAAAGCCATTTCTTATGTTCCTCACGTGTTGTCATAGTTCAGTGCCTAGTTTCAAAATGAGAGGCTATGTAGATATTGTGAGAAACAAGACATCTCATTCTGAAGATGACAATAAGCCACATATTGTTAAAAGGCAGAGCAAATGCTTCCATTCTATTCATCTCTGAGAAGTGTCCTTTGCAAGAAGATGAAAGAAGCTCCCACTGTGTTTCTTCTGTGTAAAATGAGAATGAAATGATTCTCTGCTCTCCAGGGAATATCACAAAGGATAAGTACATTGATCATAATGCAGGGATTTTGTACAGTAATAATGAGGAAACAAAGGGCGTGCTAGCATACAATTTGAACGTTTCTGAAAGCAATGCCAATGAAAATGTTGACTTTAATGAATTGGGTTTCCACCCTGAAGAGCATTTGTTCCGTGTAAGTACATCTAGTATTGGAGTCACATGGCTGCCCACAAAGTCAATAAAAATAGAACAAAGAAAAACTTATATCTCTATTTTCCCCCTTCTTTTCCTACTTTGCTAGAACATGATCATTAATTTCCTGGCTTCCAGACATAATTAGTATACACTGAAATGGAAGAAGGCCTACTGACTTGAAGGTAAAGTAATCTCTGCTCCAACAGGGATTTCATTGCACAGTAAATCAGGAAGAACTGATGCACCATTAAAATGTAGTGTTTCTCCAGTCCCTGAAGAACAGCTTGTAAAACAGTTACAGCTGCACTTTCAAATCTACTTATAGCCCTAAAAATACAGCAGCAACAACAATAACAACAACAAAGTGTGCAGAATTAATTAAATTATTGTGATGTGGCCCTAGTTTTTCTCCTTTCCCTAAAAGCTATTTCAAGTGCTTTGATTAAATATGCAAAAGAATACAGACAGGTGGAAGGAGTGCAATCAAAGTTCTCAAAATGCCTCTTCACTTGTCATAAAACTCCCACGTGCATTAAAAAATAGGTCTTGTCAAGTTGAAACAAGTCGATTACTGTTTCTTTGTCCATCTACTTTAGTCTGGCTCGTGGCATGTATGCATTGCCCATACCTCTGCCTACTCCGAAACAGTCGCTCCCTCAGTCTTGCTCATGGTAGACTTGCCCATATTTGTATCCATTTAGGGTAGCTTCCTCCCCGAACTGGGGGACTTTGATGTAGGCAGATTGAATGCACACGGCGCTGGCAGGTGGGCCAAACACTTCTTTATTTCAGCATGGTCAATCTGTACATGGGCACATGTAGGAGACACAGCTCCTTATATACTGTATTCGAATTCCCCGCCATGGATACTCATTGGCTGTGGTGGCAGTGATGTCATTGGGGGCATACTACATAGCTACTAAGGTACACCTGAAACCGGGTGGTTTCCCGCGCTAGCTGCTGATTGGTTAATTTGAGTTGCATGGGCTGAGCTTCCTCAACTGTGCTACTGTGGCAGCTGAGTTGCATGCAGAATCGGGAGCGTTACTTGCATACACAATATCCCCCCCCCCCCTAGGATGGGACGAAGTCCCTTAACCATTGTGGGGGCCAGTGATTTCGCTGTGGCCGGCCCGCAGGTTCAGAGGCGCTCCCTGGGGCGCCTGCAGCGCTTGGGCTGTTCCCTTGAGAAAACTGAAGGGTCCCATAGGCAGGAGAAAGGATGGGGTATCCCTGGCTTGGGGGGATAAGGGAACCGTTGGGAGAACTCAAAGCCCCGCTGCTCACTGGGACGAGTAGGGGAACACTCGCGAAAACTCCCCTCATCCGGTAACAAGAAATCAAACTGGGGGTCCACTTCCTCGGGCTGAAAGGCTGACTCCGGTGATTCCGCACAGCCTGTAATGTTCAATCCTGTATCCCCCCCTTGGGTTAAGCAGGTGGGGGGCAACCCTAACATTGAACCCTCTCTGTCACTCCTTTCAGGGGGTTCCTCTGGATCAGTCCCCCGGGTGGCTTCCATGACCCTTCTCCTAAGCTGGTCAGCGTGTCGGCACCACAGCAACCCTGACTCTGTTATCACTTTGTACGAAACTGGCCCTGTTTGTTCTACCACCTCCCCAGGTACCCACGCTGGTCCTGAGCTCACATAGTTCCTGCAGTAAACCGGGTCACCTGCCCCAAACACCTTTTACTGCTCTACTGACATGTTCGTACCCCTATCCTCCACCCTAGAAGGATCCAGGCAGTCACACAACATTGGGATTCTCCTCCGCATTAGGAGTTCCAAGGGGGATTGCCCCGATGCTAGTGGGCTGACCCTGTAGTTTATTAGGAATTGGCAGAGCTGTAGCTCCGGGTCCCCCGGACACATCCTCCTTAGGGCCTCTTTTGTGGTGCGGACCATGCACTCTACTTGGCCATTCGTGGCCGGGTGAAAAGGGGCAGAGGTGATGTGCCTGACCGCGTTCCGCTCGATGAACGCTTCGAATTCCGCAGACGTGAAAATGGATGTGTTATCCAAAATTAGCACATCAGGAATGCTGAAACAAACAAACATCCTTCTCAGGTGTTTGGTTGTGGCCGCGGAGGATGTGTTACGCATTGGAATGACCTTGAGCCATTTCGAGAATGCGTCTACCACGAGTAGGAACATTGTGCCCCTGAAGGGCCCCGCGAAGTCCACATGGAGTCTGGACCATGGGCCGTGTGCTGTGTCCCACTCCCTGGGGGGTAGCCTATGCTCCTCAAGCAGTGATTGCTGGCAACTCTAACACCAGCCCACCAATTTCTCTATATCATCTTCTATATTGGGCCACCAGAAGTAGCTCCTTGCTAGGGCTTTTGACTTGACGTTTCCCGGGTGGCTCGTGTGGAACAGACAGAGCACCTTGGCTCACAAAACCTCGGGAATTGCTACTCTTTGGCCCCAGAGGAGGCATCCTCTCTCGAGCGAAAGCTCGAAGTGTTTCCTGAAGAATGGTGTGAGTTCTTCGGAAGGGGATATTAAGGGCCAGCCCTTCTTAACCTAAGCCAGCGCTTGGGACAAAACCTTGTCTTTGGCCGTTGCCTTGGCGATATCCACAGGCACAATTGGGGGCAATTCGAGGGACTCGAGCAGCACCTGGTGCTCTTGCTCAACCTCACACTTGGGTTCTCCCAGCTCTGGTAGGGGGGAACTGGAAAGTGCATCCGTGTGTGCGATATCTTTCCCTGGGTGATGCACAAGTGAGAACTGGTATGCGTTTAGGAAGATCGCCCATCTTAACATTCTAGGGGACAAGATCTGTGGGGTGGGCTTGGTCGTGACAAAGCTACCTAGGAGGGGCTTGTGATCTGTGACAACGGTGAACTCCCTCCCATACAGGAAGTCATGGAATTTCTTTGTCCCTGCAATGATTGCGAGGGCCTCCCTGTCTGTCTGGGCGTAATTGCTCTCTGCTTTCAAGAGGGATCTCGAATATAATGCAATTGATGCCTCTCTCCCATTCTCAAACATGTGGCATAGGACAGCCCTGACCCCCACCGGTGAGGCATCACACACTAGCACTATGGACTTCTTGGGGTCAAAGTGAGTTAATATTGCCTCGGAAGAGAGTAGCTGCTTTAACTCACTGAATGCTCACTCTTGAGCCTCCCCCCACCGCCAGACTGCATCCTTTTTCAGTAGGCAGTGCAGCGGCTCTGCAACAGATGCCTTCCGTGGAAGAAAGGAGTGGTAGAAATTCAGGAGCCCCAGGAACGACTGCAGCCCTGACTTAGTAGCTGGTGTGGGGGCATCCTGAACAGCCGCAACCTTTGACTTTGATGGCTTTACCCCATCGGGGGTGATCCAAACCCCAGGAATTCTACCTCATTTGCATAAAAGACGCACTTGTCCCTTCTCAGGCGTAACCCAGCCCTCTTGAACACAGACAGAACCCGGTCTAACCTGACTCGTCCCCGGCAGTTATCAATACATCATCGAAGTATGGCAATACCCCGGGGAGTCCCTTAAGTAGGTGTTCCACAAGCGCCTGAAATATACCGGGAGCTGAATTCATGCCGAACTGGAGGCGTGTTACTTTAAAGGCACCCTTGTGTGTCATTATCATCTGGGCAGCTGCGGCCACAAGTGTGACTGTTAACTGCTGGTAAGCCTGCGCTAGGTCCAGCTTTGCAAAACACCTCCCCCCATGTAACTTGGCCAGCAAGTGGCTAACTACCGGCACCGGGTAGGCATTGGGACAGATTGCCTTATTGATAGTGCACTTGTAATCAGCACAAATCCTAACCTCCCCATTAGATTTCATGGCCGTTACAATCAGAGTCTCCCACTCCGCAGAGTCCACTGGAACCAAAATCCCCTGACCCAGCAATTTGTCCAATTCCACCTCTATTTTGTCCTTTAGTGTGAAAGGCACTCTGCGCGGCTTGAGGTGCACGGGGCAGACGGAAGGGTCCAAATCAAAGTCCACAGGCAGCCCCTTGTACTCCCCAAGTACACGTCTTGGATGGCGTTGCCTCGGACGGCGTTGATTCCAGTCAATGCAATTCCCAGACGTTCAAACCACTGGGTCCCCAGGAGGCAACTAGACCCCCCCTTAAGGACCACTAAGGGCAACTTCCTAATGAAGTTCTTAAAATGGACGGTGATGTCCCCCACCCCCAGGAGTGGGATGTATCTTCCCTGAACATCCCGCAAGTTTGTTTCGAGGGCTCTAAGCTTGGGGCGGTCCTTAGGGGTATACGCAGAAACTCAGTCTGCAAGATTATGGAGTAGGCAGTCCCTGAGTCCACCTCCATCTTCACCTGGACACCCTGCAACAGTACCTTAACAAAGAAACAGGTGCGCTGGTCTGACACACGTCTCACCACTGTGTCTCCCACGTGCACCTTCCTGACGTTCTGGTCCTTCCAGCGGCTGGTCCGGTCAGGGTCTCGGTGTCTGCGTTGTCTGCACACCTTGGCAATGTGCCCCAAATGCCCGCAGTTGTGGCATTTGGCTTTCTTGAAGAGGCACTTCCTCCGGTCATGTGTGCCCCCGCACCCCTCTCAGCGTCTGCTTGCTTCAGCGGTGTCTCTCCTCTCAGAAGGTCTTTTCCTCACCTTCTGGACCTCGTGTTCGCTTTCACTCTTGCTGAGGTCAGATGAGGACGTGGTGGCGGCTGCCGCAGCTATCAGTTCTTGCTCCCTGCGAGACGAGCAGCTGTGGGCCTGCACGGCGGAAGACAGGTTCCCAGAGGCACCGGTTGTCACCCAACATGCCTGTACCCCGTCCTTGACTGCCTCTGCAGCCTGGGCAGCCCTGAGGACCTGCTCAAATGTGATGTCCTCGTCCCGGGCCAACAGTCGTCGTTGGGCGTCCTCGTTCCACATGCCGAAGAGGAGGTGGTCTTGCAGCACTTCACTCAGGAAGGCTCCCCAGCGGCAAGGGACAGCCGCCAGTCTCAGCGTGGCGGCGTACTCTTCCACACTCTCCCCTGGCTGTTGATCGCTCCGGTGAAAGGCCAGTCGTGCCGGGAACATGGACACCTTCGGCCGGAAGTGTGCCCACAGCGCATTCAGGATCTCGCCGAGGGGGAAAAACCTTAGGGCCCTCAGCATCAAGAGGTTCCTTGCCAACTCCAGGGTCGGCAGCCTGCACTGCGCCAGTAGGCAGGCTCGTCTCTGAGTTTCGTCGTCGATGCCCTCAGCGTCCATGGCGTACAGGAACTGCTCCTTGTACAGGTTCCATGACTCGGGCTTCAAGGTGTTCAATGGTGCGAGGGTTACTCTGTGGGAAGTCATTATCCCATCCTCGTTGCCAATTTGATGTAGGCAGATTGAATGCACACAGAGCCGGCAGGCGGGCCAAACACTTCTTTATTTCAGCATGGTCAATCTGTACATGGGCACATGTAGGAGACGCAGCTCCTTATATACTCTATTTGAATTCCCCTCCATGGATACTAATTGGCTGTGGTGGCAGTGACGTCATTGGGGGCATACTGCGTAGCTACTAAGGTACACCTGAAACCGGGTGGTTTCCCGCGCGAGCTGCTGATTGGTTAATTGGAGTTGCATGGGCTGAGCTTCCTCAGCTGCGCTACTGTGGCAGCTGAGTTGTGTATGGAATCGGGAGAGTTACTTACATACACAATAGGGACACAAAATTAACCACTTGTCTGCCTATTTTTGACATTCACATACAGTTCTACGTCAGACACAGTAAGATGGATGCTGCAGATAATACATGGAGTGAAGAAGGTAGGCCCTATTACAGAGACGATAATGAAATCAAAGGTGAATGTTGCTCCTAATTTTAGAAATTATATCAATATATCGCAAATATGCTCACTGAAAGGAATATGTGATGGAATGCCACCATGTGGAATAGTGCTGAAGGATGAGGAATAGCAACAGTATTATCCATGTCTTGTTCCCGGAGGGGTTTGCTCCACCCCTAGATAGATATTGCTACTCCCATGATTTCTTCCATAGCCTCCCCATTCCTATCACAACTTGCAGTTCATGTTCCTCTTGAATTGTGGTTTACACACTATTCAGGATAGGATTGCCAACTTTTCATTGACTTGAATGTTATTTTTTAATAGAACCCTGACATGGAGAAATCTAACTTTCACCTGTTCCATCCCTTTATTTCTAGGACAATACAGGCTTCTCCTGTTAATTTCTTCATTGGAAGTTGTTATTACTTCATGGGAGGAAGTCAACTTAAAATTGGAATTCTTAATTCAAATCTGAGAAAAACCTACACAAATCCATGTCTGTTACATGGACCAGGTTACTTAAGAGAACACATTGCCCTGAGAACCTCTGCCCATCTCACTAGGGCAGACCAGAGGGGCTCTCTATGGGTACCAATGCCTGGAGAGGCTCACCTTTCCAGCACTAGATGGAGGGCCTTTTTGGTATCTGCCCCGGCCCTCTGGAACCTCCTGCCAATGGACCTCTACTTCTAACCACAACTGCTGACCTTTAGGAAAGACTTAAAGACATGGCTGGCCCACCAGGTGTGGGGTGCTGCTGTTGGATCTACTTCACCCCACTGGCTCATATGACCATCTGATAATTTTGTAATAGGGATTTTAGATTTTTAGATTAGATATTTTGTGATTTTAAGATTTCAGAGATTTTAGAGTTTTTATTATGTTTATGTTGGGGGTGTTTCTTGTGTTGTAAGATGTGAGGGGGCAGCTAAAACAAGTCAAATATGTAATAATAAATAAATAACCTCAGAGTGTGTTTTTTCATCTTCATATAGTAGGAAAATGGATGCAAGAAATGAGTTTTATATGATTTTTTTTTTAAAAAGAAAAAGAAATGTGCTGTTACTTTCAAGTTATCATAGTTAACATTTGATCTGAGAAGATTTTGTGTAGTTACAAAAGTTTAATAACACATTATTATTAGCTTGCAACTCTGGAAGAAAACTTTGAGCACAGCCATATGTCATTGTTGTTCCCCTGCTGTACTCCTTTGCTCTGGGGAGGAAAAACGTCTGATATATCACTTTCACTTTGCATACAGTCTCTCACCTGAAATCTCTAGAGTGAGATATAACTATAGCAGTAGGGCCATGATTTGTTGAGGGCAAGTGAAGGAAACAAAAATATATCCCTAGTCTTTAACTTCCTTCTGATAATGTAAGTCCCGGCATTTCAGGTACAGCTCCATCCACCTTCTCTCCTCAACCACTGGTGAAATTAACCATCACAAGAGCTATACAATAAAGTTCAAATATGTCTCCCATGACTTCAACCATATCTTGTTTTTCCTACAAAATATAAATGTCCTTTTTGCTTAAAAGTGGCAGGATTTCCCCTGAAGTCCTTAACAGTGTATTATCAGAGGAGTATTTCATTCCATACAGAAGATTTTACTCTCTCTCTATTTTTGCATCTGTTTCCAAAGTGCATGTCATTTTTATGGGGTGTTAAACTGGGAAGTTTGAATACTATGGTGGCCTGATATGAAAACACATATAATTTTGCCTCAGAAATTCTTGCTTAAATTTTATGCATAAGGATTCAAGATATACTGATAGCACTGTGTAAATGGTAAGATGTCTTATAGCTTTAACAGTTTACTCTAACAGTGTCTTTCTGAGCAATTTGTGATCAAAATGTGGTGTAACAAAAGGGCCAGATCTGATTCCACTTCCACCCTCACCCTGACTTCACCCTTCTCATTTAATTTTTGATTGGCTCGGAGAACATTTGTTTTAAACATTTCCGAATTTCTGCTTAAATGTTAATAATAAATAAGTCTTCAACAGGAAAATCTGGAGTTAAGTGATGATATTTAATAGTTAAGACTTGTGGCATCTTTTTAAAGAGTATATGAAAGCCTGGCATTGTTTAATGTTTGCATTTATTAATATTATTGAAACTGTTTCTGCACAACTACATTAAAACATTCTCTTCTTAGGTAACACTTTAGGCTAACAGTGGGGAAAAAAATAACAGATATCCTAAAAAATAAAATAAAATTGAAACCCAAACAACAGTAAAACCAACAGAGTAAATTATATTACACAAAAACATTTGCACCACTATTCTATGAACCATATGTGAAGTGGGGTGCGTGCCCCATGTTGGGAACCACTGCTCTATGTATGACTTGTTGAGTTATGTTATGTTCAGAGCATCTCATAAGAGATCAAACAGCTTAAGCCTCATGCTTGTGAGTGGTCTGAACTTATGCCTGAATGTGGATTTAACCTATGTTTCTTCAGATTTAAACCACTATGCTGCACTTCCTGTCACTGCACTCAAAGTTATAACATACAGCAGGAGTTCTCAACCTTTTTAAACTGGGGGGCCGGGGTCACACTCCTTCAGACAGCTTCGGGGGCTGGATGGCCATTTTGCCCTTCCTCCATAGCACTTCCTGGTGTGGTGGAGTTGGGGGCCCCACATGAAATGGTGCTCCAGGCCAAATCCAGCCTACAAACTGCAGGCTGAGAATCCCTGAATACAGTATGCCTTATTCTGGGGACAAAGATGTAGACATATTTGTGATCTAGCTTCACAGCCAGGAACAACGTAAGTGCAATCGGTCTTAGAAGACTCATAAATGCATCCCTAGAAGACAAGGCAAGCAGACCCCACCACTCACCCCATATTTATACCTGAAATAACATATAAAGCAAACTGGCAACTCAAATGTGGTCTCAGGCATGTCTTCCTCCTCATCTCTTATATTCTGATTGGATGTTTTGCACTCCTTTCCCCAAAAGACCCATAACCATGCTGACGGAGTGGTGTAGGGAAAACAATTTATTCCTCAATGTAAAAAAGACAAAAGAGATCATTGTGGACTTTAGAAAATGCAAATTGAACATCCAGCCACGTATTATTGAAGGGAATTGTGTGGAACAGGTCTTGGTGTTTCGATTTCTGGGAATGGAGCTGAGGGATGATCTAACATGGGGAGCAAACACCAAAGATCTGATGAAGAGAGCACAGCAGTGGTTATACTTCTTGAGAATCCTCAGGAAGAACAATATTTCAAAGGACCTGCTGTTGGCATTCTACCGTTGTACCATAGAGAGTGTGTTAACCTATGGTCTGTGTGTATGGTTTGGGAGTTGTACAGCTAGGGAAAGGACAATGCTGTTCAGGGTCGTAAAGACTACAGAGGGGATAATCGGGCGTACTCTTCCAACTCTAGATCAAATCTATGCCACCAGGTGTTATAAGAAAGCTGTAGAGATTGCGCAAGATAGTACGCACCCTGGAAATGATCTCTTTCAGCTTCTGCCTTCTAGAAGAAGGTATAGGGTCATAAAGACCAGGACCAGCCGCTTGAGAAATAGTTTCTACCCCAAAGCGGTTCTGGCTTTGAATGCAGTGCAATGCAGTCTATGAGGGAGCTCTGGTTCTCCAATACTCTGTACAATACCTTGGTGAACCAAAACTTTTAGTTTATGAGCCTTTATTCTTCCTGGTGCTGCAAAATATTAGTCAAAATATGAATTAACCCTTTTTCCTGTGATAAATGTCAGATGTGATGAACACAGGCTTCTGACCTTTCCCCTAAAGCAGTGATGGCAAACATTGGCACTCCAGGTGTTCTTGAACTTCAATTCCCAGAATCCCTGATCAGCAGGAGTGCTGATTTGGGCTTCTGGCAATTGCAGTCCAAGAACACCTGGAGTGCCAAGGTTCGATATCACGACCCTAGAGGTTTTGTAGGGCTCTTGAAGCAATGATAAGGCATCAGATTCTCTGACCTGACAGATGGAATTTTGCAGGTGCAGACTTGATAAATACACACATACCTGAGATGTACCACTGGGTACATTGGAATTTATTTCCAAGAAAACAGCAATATGAGTTCAATGTACACTAATCCAGAAAATCTTGGTATGACAGGGAGGTAGTATTCAGCTTGGGTCACGTCTCCTATGATGATTAGCAGGAAGCCACCGGTGTCCCATTTCTGGCACCTACTATAGCAGTGATGGGCAGTCTTGGCCCTCCAGCTGTTCTTGAACTTCAATTCCCAGAAACCCTGACTAGCTGGTGTGTTGACTTGGGCTTCTGGGAACTGAAGTCCAAGAACAGCTGGAGGGCCAAGACTGCCCATAGCTGTACTATAGTCAGTCAAGGATGGAGGACTATCCTCACCTGGACATTCAGAAAAAACTATGAAGTTTTTGAAAATGCCTCTGTTTACATTGCTGATTGTTACTGGCTTGTGCCCATTAACTGTTTCCATTGATTTAAAAATGTGTGATTGGGCCTAGGATGTATCACGCAGGACAACGAAGAGAAAGATAGGTAGCTCAACAGTCTTCAGCCTGACAGCAAGCAAGCTGTGAACACCATTATGACAGAATTCAGTACCATGCTATTTCCTACATTTAACGGCAGTTCTCTGGCAGGAGTCCCAAACATTGTAAGTAAGAGGAAATGATGTTACAAAATCACGCTATTGTAGGGATTGAGTTTTATTGCTTTTCTACTAGAGTTAGGCATGTATTAACTCACTTAATGAGGCGTATTATTGGGGATTGGGGTGGAGGGGGTGGGGACGGAGAGAACATAATGCAAGACTTCCTTACCAGATCCCAAAACAGCCACATGGGAATGTTTTGGTGTTTTTATATATATATATATATATATATATATATATATATATATATATATATATATATATATATATATATATATATATATATATATATATATATAGAGAGAGAGAGAGAGAGAGAGAGAGAGAGAGAGAGAGAGAGAGAGAGAGAGTAGCGTTTTGTTATAGAGTTTTGTACCTATACTCAAGAGAGTAGCATTTTATTATAGAGTTTTGTACCTATACTCAAGAGTACCAACCAGCAATCAGCCGACTTATCATGCAGTTTAATTCCTAAAATCTCTTTGTCAACATGGAAGACACATAAGAAATAGTGCTGCCTTCCATTGAAGAGCAGTGATATTGTTAGTACAGTGCCATCATTTGAACAAAAAAATTGTACTGTGCCATCATCGGTGTTCCATCATATGTTTTATTCTTTTGAAGGAGGCACTTCTATTTCTCTACTACATTTGCACGTTGCTTTAGATTTTCTTCTGTAATGTTGCTTATGAACATATCTTCTCATTTGACGGTGACTGAAGTAGGTGTGTGAGGCATTCTGTCTTATCACATAGCTCTCTACCATCCTGGAACTCCCCAACTGCCCAGAAGAATAGATGGGAAATAAAAATAGACGTAGTACTATCAAAACATAGAGTATTTTTTTCCAATGATGGGAGAAAAATTTCAAGTGTTTCACAATTCAGTTCAAAGAGAAGGAAATAAAGTCAAGCATATGGTTGATTATTCTAATGCATAAACACACGCATACACACTCACACACATGCACACTCGCACCCATATTTATATACGCATGCACATGGGAAATGCTTGTTTCTTTGGAAATTTGCTCTTAGCTGTTCCATTTATACCAGAGGTGCTCAACCTGTGACCCATGGGCCAGATGTGGCCCATGGCACCATTTCATGTGGCCCCTCACTGCCTCCACACCAGGAAGTGCCATGTGGTGGAGGAAGGGCAAAATGGCCATCCGGCCCTTGAAGTTGTCTGAGGGAGTGTGAACTGGCCCCCGGCTTAATACGGCTGAGAACTCATGATTTGCACTATGCTTTGTACAGTTTTCTTCTTTGTCCCTCTTGTAAATGTCACTTTTACAAGCCCCATGTTTTAAAGTGTCTTTTGGGCAAGTCGAACTCAATGAGCCTTCTTCTGCACAGAGTATGTACACCTTCTTGCTGACACAGTCATCACTCCTTCCTGCTATGCCTGTCTGCCCACCTGCCTGGAGGAGAATTCAGGAACAAAGAATCAGGAAATACTTCTTCACTCTTGCTATCCTGTGATTCGTTCACTTTGGGCTAGAGAGAAAATGTATCAGCACAAATTACTTTGAAATGCCCCCACCCTACACAGAGGCCCTGCTGTGCTAGCCTCTAATCTTTTCATTATCTGTCCAAGATCTCTATAGTAGATAAAGAACACTTTTATTGCTCAATTTTGTTTTGGCACAAACATTTCTGTGCTGGGTTTGCTGATATACATTTTACCTTATTAGAATGTATTACAAAGCATCTAAACTTGTGGTGGTTGGCAAGCAAATTTCCTCTTCTAAATGTGACTGAGTCTTGCCATTCAGGGTGGGAAGTATGTGGGAAAATATTGACTTTCTTTATAGGCAACACATTGCTTGCATTTGAATTTTATCTCTTCTTAAAACTAGAAGATTCCTGCTTAACTTGTGGCTAGTGTAGCAGAGACACCCAAACCAAGGACTTCTGAGGAATAGCAGTTATAGCAATAACAATTACACTTATATACTGTCCATAGCACTTAGTGCACTCTCTGGGTGGTTCACAAAGTAATTAGCATTTTGCCCCAAACATGTTGGGTACTCATTTTACTGACCTTGGAAGGATGAGTCAACCTTGATCCCCATTAGGATCAAACTCACAACATTTAGGCTGCAGTATAGGAAAGGAAAGGGCCTTGCATCCAGTTCTGTGAAATGAAGCTGAGGTATATGTATGGCCCCAGAGATGATGATTAGTTGATCTGCAGTTCTCACACTAGGCCAATTAGTCTTCATAGTAGAGCATCATTTGCATTCATACCATTTTTAAGTATTTGCTTTCTCCTTTCTAAAGGGCTTGCTTTGCACAGTGGCAACAAAAGTGAATGAAAATATATGTACCATACAAGTTTCCAGCACGATAATACAGCAGGATGTCTTTCATCATTTTCAGTTAATTTTAAATACAGGATTAAGCCATTTCCCAGTCCACTCATTCCTGTTGCAAGACAGTACTTAATATGCAAAAACAATTCCACACACTGGTGTTTTTAAAATAATCCTTGCTTTAGAAAGGCACATAAAACTTTAAGACACCAAGAAGGCTATAAATTTTACTTCTGGTTATGAACATCCAAAGGAAACTGAACATTACAGAATGCTTTTAAAATTCAGTGGGGAAAATGATCACGAAGGGAAGGCACAATAAATAAACCCTGTCTTCCATGGGTGACGCAAAGTTTTACAGCATTTGGACATCTTAGCATTAGCAAAGAAGATACAGGTCTAAGGAACTAAAAGAAGACTTATGTCTCTTGCCTAAAAGAATATAAATAAATAATTCTTTGACTTTTACATTATCCCATGTGGCTAAATGCAATCATTTTGTTGTTATGGACTGTCAAGTCACCTCCAAGTCACACTGACCAGATGAATAAGTGATCTCCTCACAGGTCTTTTTGTTAATAGCTAGCTCAGCTCTTGCAAACTCAAGGTTGTACCTTCCTTTTTTGAGTCAACCCATCTTTTATTTGGTTTTCTTTTTTTCCTGTGGACTTTTCCTAGCATTATTGTCTTTTCCAGTGAGTCTTGTCTTCTTAGGATGATTTCAAGGTATCACAGTCTTGGTTTAGTCATTTTTGCTTCTAGAGAACATTCAGGTTTAATTTGATCTAATACCTTGACAGTAATTTTGCTCATAGATCAGTGATGGCGAACTTTGGCACTCCACATGTTCTTGAACTTCAATTCCCAAAAGCCCTGATCAGCACAGGCAGGGTTTCTGATAATTGAAGACCAAGAACACCTAGAGTGCCAAGGTTCACCATCATTGTCATAGATTGAGGCAAATGCACACTCTTGAATTGGGGGGGGGGGGATTGCACTATTCTGAGTCTTTGGTAATCTTTCCCATAACACTCATTGTAGGAAGAGTCCCAGTGGTGGGATTCTATTTATTTATTTTACTATCTACTCTGTGGGCGTGGTATGGTGGGTGTGGCCAGGGGGGAAGCCATGTGTTGCACCCCAATTAGGACTACTTTATTTCAAAACTTGGATGGGCAGGGCCAGCCAGAATTTCTGCTATTGGTTCTGTTGAACTGGGGGCAAACCTGCTGAATCCCACCACTGAAGGAGTCCCCAATCCCCAAATGATACAGAATGCAGAACTAGAGTAAAAAGAACTGATGGTTACTCTTCTTTATTATCCTTCTTTATATAAAACAGGGCAAAATGAAAGTCTAATATTTTTGATATCCCCAATTTATTCACAATAAAAAAAGTTTTTCAAGCCATTTGTAATACCCAGATACATTTTGATTCCTGAGATTGTAAGTGTACTTTTTAAATTCTGCACTGGCCTACAAAACACAGGATAGGCTGCTAAACGTCCTCTGTATATTTGTCCTTTCTAATCTATGGTGTTTCATGAAGCTGTATGCTGTATCTGAGAAGTTTGTGTCTGATATTACTGTGAATGTAATACAAAAATTCTTTAAGCTTGTCTCAGTTTCAAAGCAATCAATTTTGCATACCTATATGTAAAAATAGTTTCATTATGTTTATTATAAAAATATAAATGTTTCCACTACAAATCATTTTACATTAGTAACAGGCCATCTACAATTGCACAACATAATTCACTAACTGAGTAAGTAATGCTTTGAAAGAAATAACATTAAAAGTAAATGCAGATTTGTCCATTCAAATCACAACTATACATTGCTTATTAGATTCTAAGGTACAGCAAAGGCTATGATATATGTTAACAGAAATAAATAATATATGTAGAAACAATATTTTAAAGGTACAAAATCAATAATATGGTACATATTTTTTGTGAAGACTTTTGTGTTGCTTGCTTGATGTGAAGAATGATCAAAGGCAGGTCCTGTACATGAAGATGGCCACAACATTTCTATTTCTTCTACTCCACAGTTAAGAATTGTACACTGCTATGTTTACATATGTACAGGGGGAGAAGGGCAATATGGTATATAGGAGGCCACTGGACAGTACAAAATTGTAAGAAAGAGAAGATGAAAAGCTGTTTTAAAAACCCCTGCAAAAATGAATTTTCTCCTGGAGAAACAATGGAGTTAGTCCCTCATACTGAGCAAAGTCAAAATATTTTTATAGTATTACTGAACAGTGAGAGAGAATTCAGGATAAGTCAAGCCCTGTTTAGTCACTCTAGAAAGCTAATATTTTCAATAGTGAGAGCACATTGCCTAGTCACTTATGGGACAATCTGGGCTCACACTTTACAGGTAATTTGCTCAATCTTCCGACCTTCTTGCAAATAATGATGAGTCTGAAGAGAGATCCCTATTCACCTGTAGGCTCAAAACATGAGTAGGAACTGTCAAAAATCTAGTATGGGTGAGTCTACATACTATCTTTAAGCTATTATGACAAACATTGATTCTGCAATGACTGAATAGTGCACAACACTAAACTTTGTTCTAAAAGCCTGCTAATGAATCATTTGTTTCTTTGACACCCATTTAAGGTCACCTCCAGGACAATCTGTTCCACATGGTGGTACAGAGCACATAAACAGAATTACTTTTCTTTTAAATTACTTCCTGTTAACACTGAGATTAAATGCCAAGAAAGAAAGACACAGGCTGATGCAAATCCTTGCAGAACTTGAATACTAGCTTAATATGGCTCCTACTTCCTGCTGAGTGAGTGGAACATTGCATGGCACCACACTGATGGGCCACAAAGGTCAGAGAGATGCATAAGAAAGGCATCCCAATATTAATGTCTGGGTGTACACATTTTGCAGTGCTGTTTTATTTATCCTGAAATTTGATCACATATTGTTTTAGATTTTGCAGTCTGTTTGAAGTATGTGGTTCTTTCCGAATATTCCGACTTGAATTCATCTTCCACACTAAATGCAGTGAAGGATATTCAGATACCATTTGCACACTGAGACACACAACACAGTAAGCAACAGATAATGTTTGTGGTGATTTCTTAACTTAAGGCAATTTGGTTCCAAAAGCCATTTGTGTCACACCAGCATAACTAGGCAAGAGGATCTGAGCCATTGCATGGCTACTCTCTTGCAAGAGCACTGAATGCTTACGGTATATTAAAATGCTTCTTTAATCAGAAGTAGGTTCCTGTATTCCATATGGATTAGTCCCTAAATATTTGCTGATGATCCTGCTGAGGATAAGTAGTGTAGGGTTGCAGCCTAAGTACATACATCAATTATATTTTTTCAACATATGCCAATATTATAATTATTTCAAATAGACGCTTTCCTTTGTGTACCCTAGGGGCACTAGAAATGAATCAATTCATTACCAAATTGTGCACCATAGAGAATGTTTAAAAAAATCTGCCATGATCCAAAGTTACTTATGCTGCAAGCATATTAAGTACATGCAATTATAGAAGCTTGTGCTAGTTTGTGGAGAAGATATGAACTGCTCACTGAGCCTATTCCCTTTGTAGAACAATAATTGCTTGGTTCCTTGGCATGCGCTATGCAGTGCATCTTGAATGAAAGTTTCTGTATTGGTAGACCTTTGTGTATGTGTGTATTGGTAGATCTTTGTGTATGTGTGCATCTAGACCTTTTTTCAGCATGACAGCAGTTTATCCCAACTGGGAATTCTTTATCTTGAAGAACGTTCATTACTTCCCTGGGCTCTCTTCCAGATATTCAAACCTGCAGCCAAAGTCTAAGCAAATTTGGCACTTCGATGTCACCATCCCAGTCAAACCACGTATAAATATAAACAATAAGAAAATATTTTAAAAAGAAATAAATAGGCCTTCTATAAAAGATCTTTTGATTTTTTTAAAAAAAGAACACACACACATCAAACTGAGCCCCATAGCAAGTATTATTTGTGAACTATTGCCTTCATTTCATCCCAAGCACCTTATTCATGTTTTCCTTCCACACTCAAAACATAATATTGCAAGAATATCACTGCAGATATGGCCAGACTGGTCTGAGGTATCATCCTCAAATATCCTTAGGAAGAATTATTTTATAGAAATAAAATACTAGTTACCCATCCCTTTCATATATTTTAAAAAAAATACTGCAGTAGTATTATTTTCCTTCCTGCTGCTGATGGTTGGTCAAAGCACAGCATTACATCTGCAGTTGTTCACCTTTCATAGTGTTCCATCCATAGATATTTGAATGGCTCTAGGTTACCTGGAAGGATTTTAAAACATACGCTTAACATTACCCACTCCCATCCCAAAGTTCCTTATAAGTTTGAGCGGTCTGTTTTCACAGAGGAGGAAAAAACACCCCTCTGTCAAGAATAAGAAATAGAAAAAGAAATGTTTTTCATTCCTATTTTAAGGCAATTTAACTCATCTTATGAGTCTCTTAGTGGGCTTGCAAGTTTGACCCAAATTCGATTTTTCCCACATTGTCACAAGAGTGTCTTTTAAATCTTGCAGTTTTGCACGCATTGCCATGACCTCTGCAGTAACTCTTTCTTGCTTCCTCTTGTTATATCCTGAGTGTCAACATTTCGATATTTTACACAGGAACAGGGCCATTCCTTGTATTTATTTCTAGAGACTTAATACTGCTAACAAGCTGTTTCTGCGGCCCGACAAATGTCACACTGACTTTCTTCATGTCCCTGAAAAACATAGAACACAGTGATGAGTTTGTTGGAGACAGGAGAGTGTTGCACATAATATATTTGTCACAATACAGGGAAAGATCATCCTTTGCCTATTACTAAATGGTGATAACTAGGATATTGACTGCTTGGTGGGCCAAAGGCAATGAAGAACATGTCTAAGACTGAAAGAAATAGGAGGCAACAGAAGCATCCTCACAGTTGTGGGAAATGATTGCACTGTTCAACAGCTGTCCAATTTTGATGGATTTGTCCCACTTGGTCACTAACAGGTGTGACAAAGACTAATTCACTGAAGTGTTCCAGTGTATGTTTAGGTTTGGGAAGTATGACTTTGGTAGGGTCACATCAAAATATAAACCAAAGACATTTCACACATCCCCCTCTGTATTTCTCTCCTGGCACTCCTTAAGGTTCTGCAGTTGTTCTGAAAGTGTGTGGAAAGCATACATAGTGTTAAGATCATGCTAGTGCCTTTTTGGTATATTTGTGGTATTAAGCTGTAAACCCAGGGTATATGAAGTCTCAAGGCTTGGTCTCCTGTGCCTTATGGCCAGTATTTAGGGTCTTGTTTTTGAGTGAGGCCTATTGGTTGGGGGAGTAGAAGGGAAAGGGGCTTTTCTGTTTTGGACTACATTTCTTGATGCCCTCTACAGCAAAATATGCCTGACCCTCTGGGTGACCAAATTATGGATGATTTGTGGTACTTTATTCATCAAGTATATGCACACCTATGTATCTTTCAGAGTCACTTGGATGCAAAGATTTCAAGGCGGAATAAAGAGATGATACAGGGAAGGATGACAAAAATAAGTTTTTCATGTTCATCTACAAATAAAAATGGTTGGAATACAATTTCACATAGTGGGATTTATGTGCTGGCAACTATTTCAATTTTGTTATTATTTACTGCCTTTTATCAGGTTTCATCTAATTGATTTATATGCTTCTATTTCCTGTGTGGTCTCAGCAAGTTGTAATAATTTAATTTTTTTAATGATCCTATTACATTGTTTTATTGATTGCTCCAAACTGCCTTGGAAGGATAATCTATTCTGAAAGGGAGTCGAAAAATCCATTAAATAAATTAAATTAATTAATGTACTTGATATGTTTAACTATATACAAGATTAAAACTCAAATTTGGAAAATTGAGGAATGCAAAGTGAGTAAAGTAAGTGATTCTAAGATAGCTCTTACTCTGAGGAAATCTTTGCTAGTGTATCACACGAGCTGTATTCTACTCCTGTGAATATGTCCTTGCAGTGTCCTATCCGAATGCCATTGACCCAGTCACTAGTTGAGTGAAAAGCTGAGATTTCAATGCTGCTTTGGTCCAGAAGGAGATTTGATGGCCTGGAATAAAAATGAATTTAATTACAGGAAGAGCACAGAAATGCAATGAAATTCATGTTCTATCAGATTTCAACATTAATCACAGCAGGAGCTCACAAATGTCTTGAAGGTTCTCTGTGTAAGTGTGGAATTTTATGAATATAAGTGCTCTAAGAACAAAACAAGTTACTTCAGTGGCTAAGACCCATGTATCTGGAACAGGCCCTACTGAAACTGATAGTAGTCATTGATCCCCAGATTTGCACTAAGTAAACCAGTTGACCAATTTATGACTCAAGATGATAACTGCATGGCTACTTCCACTGCTGACGTACAGTGGAACCCTGTATAGCAAATGCTTCGTATCACAAAAAATCCATACAACAAAAAGTTTTTGCGCTATTGCCATTGCACCATATAATGAAAAAAAAAAGGTTAGCTATAGGAATCACTATTAACAATACCCTGTACAACGATTTTTTTCATTTTACAGGGTATCGCCAATAGTGATTTGTATAATGAACATTTTCTTTTCATTATACGGTGCATCGCCCACAGGGGTTCATATAACAAAACGCGTATAGCAAAGAGCTCCGCAGAATGGAGGTTTTTTTTGTTATATGGGGTTCTACTGTATTTCTATTTGAACTGAAGATTTCACAACGTAATTTAGTAATGTAGACTAGCTAACCTTGTTCAGATATTTGATTTGAAAAACATATCTGAATTAAGAAACCAGTTCATTTCAGTGTTTAACTTGTTAATCTGACACAAAACTAACCAATCTTTTGACATAAACTGTAATTTATGCACAGGATGAACCACTGGTTTAAAGAACACAGTGCACCATTTAGGATACAGCAGCATGTTTCAAACATACTACATGGCTCTAATATAAGTTAGGAGTTAAAATCACTACAGACTGCTAGTACCTCATATACACTAAAACCAAAACTCTAGACCAGTTTTCACTTTAAGCGTCAGGAAAAAAACCAGAAACATTTTGCATTTGTTTAATTATTACAGGTAGCGACAGAAAGTAATTTCATATAGTTCTTAACTTCCCTTGTAGTGTTTTCATTTTAAACAAAATAAAGCTTGAAACATGAGGGCAAACTTAGTTACATGCAGAGCATACTCACAGAAATCAACAAGACAAGCTGGCCTTAAACTAAGTTATGTCCCATTAATTTTATTGGTTTTCTCAATGACTATCTGCCTTCTAAATCAGCCTAGACCTAACGTTTAACCTTCTACAATATTATCTCCATAAGCTGGTGTTCAAACTAATGCATAAACAACTGCAGGTTCACCATCCCCAAATGAGACCAAAAACAAAACAAAACACAGAAAACAGACAAAAATGTTTTGCCACTTAATGACTAACTACTATATTTTAACGTGAGCTTTCAATTGTCTTCTTTTTTGTTATTTTTACTTTGTTTTGTTTTTTGTCTGATATGCCTGCACAGAGTAAGTCAGCTACCACCTTGAAAACTACATCCCCAAATGACTTGGTATGAAAGAGATATTAAGGCATTCCCATCTAACTTGTGTTTGCACAGAGTCATCCAGTGGAGTTGTTCTGAATGGCAAGGAGCTCAATATATGCTCATCACATAAGAAGATGGTGAACAGTCAGGAGCCCACTGTAAGGAATATGCACAATACTTTGCATGTGGAGTTGATTAAACCACTCTTATTGGGTGTTGTAGTTGATACAGGACCTGCGGATCCCTTCTTGACTCATAATGATGAATATGTTTCAACAGATGCAGCTGGAGGTTGTAACAAGATGCTTTGAGGGATGAAAGCCACCACAATGTGTGCCAGATCCTCTCCGTCTTGGTTATAAAAGCAGGCAGAGGAGGAAAGGTTGTGTGGGCAAAGAGAATAGTTAAGGTCTCCATTCAGCTGAGTATGATCCCAGCATGCTTAATGGATGCAGTAATAACATTATTGAAAGTCTCAAATATTCAATTACTCAGGAAGGTACAGGAAGTTACAGGAACATGTGGTGGTTTCTCAGGACCAAGGATTTCTGGATGAAGTGGATTATCTAGACCTGACTTCAAACCTGGCTATGGGATGGAGACAGCTTTAGTTACCTTGCTGGATGCCCTATATCTGGAACTGGGAAAGTGTACCAGTTGGTTTTGATATCATTTTAGGACATCTCTCTGAGATGGAATTTCAGTGGTGCTGGTTCCTCCTTGAAAGGGGAACTCAGGTGAGTTTGATGCCCTGGCTTTTGGCCTGTGAAATTTCTCAGGACTCTGTTTTGTACTCATGTCATTTATGATTACAGGAAACCTCTGGGAGACATTGTCTGGAGTTTTGGAGTTTAGTGTCACCAATAGGCTGATGATATCTACCTCTAGCTCTCCTTTCCATCTCATTCCAAGGAAACTCTTTTTTCTAAAGATTTTGCTTTTATGTTTTTGTTTTAATGGTTTGCTTCTTGGGAACTGCTGCAGAAGCTCTCAATATGTCTCCAGTTCTTCTTTCCATATATATGTTATATTTTTGGTTTGCAGCCATTTCACCTACAGGTTTATCTAATAGATAAATTCAATGGCTATACTAATAGTAATTGTACCAAATTCACCTAAGCAAGTGGTTTCTTCTCTAGTCAAGAAAAACATGTCCTTGTATTTCTACAAATTTGGAATTGAGTTAATAACAACTTCAGGAGAGGTGGGAGGTTTTAAACCACCTGAGAAAGAACAGAGTGACAGGGTTACAAATTGGAACAGAGTAGTAAAGATTTGTAACTTATTCTGGGGGTCATGGTAAAATGAAGTGAAAAATATGAACTGATTTTAAAGGAAGTAACCACAGAATAATCAGTGTTGTAAAATATCAGTTGTTCCATTGTAAGATTTTAAAAAATAAATAAATAAAGTTACTTTCCTCCTTGGAGAGGACATCTGGACAGCTTATCAATGAGCAGGAATTTGCCTCTTGCTGTGAAGAGTCTGTGATGTCTCTTCATGTGCTCTATGGGAATGCTGGGCTTTTGGAGCATCTGCACTCACTGACTTCTGCCTCTCCCTCCCCCCCTCTGCCTTTGACCCGGCCCCTAAACAGCAGGTCTAAACATGAAATTTATGGGCTGGGTAATGTGTGCCATAAGCTCACACTTTTTACTAGGCAAATTAGAAGGAGTGCAATCCGTGCAGCTGTAAATGACATCCTGCCGAGTTCCACCTGATCCTTCACAGCTTTTCATAAATCAGGGCCCACTAGTGTCAGACTGCAGTCATTAAAAAGAAATCATGGAAATTACATCTTTGCTCAGGGGAAGTGAAACTACTTTAACCAACATGCCCCCTCCCCTTATTTTTGCTACTTGCAGCAGATAGTTGCATTTCAAAAGTGCTCTGAGGTACTGGTACAGAAAAACAATACCAACTCCGATTGATTTGAGCACTGAGCATAGCTCAAAGACTACATGATACATTACTTTTCTAAAATAAAGGGGAAGCAACCCATTCGGTTAGAACAGGATACGGAACAACTGGGTCATTTAGAACAGGCTGCATATTGTCATTCTTCTTATTTAACTTATATGCAGACCACATAATGCACAATGCAGGACTGGATAAATCACAAGCTGGAATTAAAATTGCTGGGAGAAACATCAACATCCTGAGATATGCAGGTGATACTACCCTAATGGCAGAAAGTGAAGAAGACCTCAAGAAGCTCCTGCTTTGGTTGAAAGAAGAGAGTGCAAAAGCTGGCCTAAGATTCAACATAACACCTCCCCACCACCACCACCACCACCAAGATAATGGCAACCGGCCCCATCACTCCCTGGAAAATAGAAGTGGAAGCAGTGACAAACATTTTTATGATCCAAGACCACCATAGATGGTGGCTGGAGCCACAAAATAAAAAGGAGATTAATTCTTGGGAGGCAAGCTATGAGAAACCTAGGGAACATAATTAAAAGTAGAGAGATCACCCTGCCAACAAAAGTCCGCATAGTCAAAGCAATAATATTCCCAGTAGTAATGTATAGCTGTGAGAGTTGGACCATAAGGAAAGCTAAGTACAGAAGAATAGACGCCTTTGAAATGTGGTGCTGGAGAAGAATTTTGAGAGTACCCTGGACAGCAAAGAGAACAAATAAGTCAAGCCTGAAGGAAATCAACCCTGACTGCTCCTTAGAAGGACAAATACTGAAGATGAAGCTAAAGTACTTTGGACACTAAATGAGAAGAGAGGACTCACTCAAGAAGGCCTTGATGCTGGGAAATATCAAAGGCAAAAGGAGAAGGGAGCGGCAGAGGGTGAGATAGCTAGATGGTTTTTTTATGCAATGGGCATAGAGCTGAGTGGGCTATGGTGAAGGATGGGGTGCCTGGCGTGCAATGGTCCATGGGGTCGCAAAGGGTCGGACTTGACTATGCAACAGAACCACAAAAAAAAAAGCAGCAATTCAGCAGTGAAATTTTAGAGCAGGGATCAGCAAACTCCAGCCCATGGGCCAGATCTGGCCCAGGTTGCCAAATCATCTGCACCCATGCTCAAGCCGCCAGCGAAATTGGCTGTGGACTCAATTACAGCAGCCACAAACAGTGGGGGGGACCACCAGTACAGCCCCCTCAACTGTCTGAGAGAGCATGACCCAGCCCCTGGCTTTAAAAGGTTGCTGACCCCTGTTTTAGAGTATATGTCCTACCAATGGCGTCTTGCAGTTGGCTTTTATGTACTAAGCTATTCTGCTAACAGCTGTAATTAACCTTTTTCTTTTGAATGAAAGCCTGGAGACCCATGGTTTGCTGTCATTAAGATGGATGTCACCACACTGCAGAAAAGTTTTCTGTCACACCACATCGTGTCTTGAGATAAACATATAAATAGCAGAGGAGCTCTCCCTCCCACTGATACAAATCACTGCTATGAATGAGCAGCCGTTCAGTTGGAAAGAGATAACTCAATCTGTAACAACTACTATCAAGCACTACTATTATTTGAGGTGCAGCATTGTGTTTCTAAAATAAATTTTGGATACTGTACCCAATAACCTTCTAAGTCAGTTTTCCTTTGATGATCTCCAGTGCATCCATTTCAAAGTACTAATTTTAAATCTCTTTATTATGTAAATATCTGCTAGGCATTCCACTTAGCTAAAATTCGACATTTATTGCTAATAAATAAACCCAAGGACCAAATCCTGGATCTGTGATTAATTTCAAGATAGTTATCATCTGTAAGTTCACAAAAGCATAGGTAGGTATGTTTATCTCTTTCTCTCCCCTCGCCCCACATTATCTTCTTTGTTAAATGGAAGCATGGATCTTCCCATTAGGAGACCAGAAAATAAATGAAACACTACAAAGTCATTGAGACATTCTGTTGACTTTGATTATCTCTGTGCCAAAAGGAGTACAATGTTGCCTTTTATGCTTGCTTTGAAGTGTTGCTCAGATAAAAATTAGTAACATTATTCTTTAATAATCAACCTAGCTATGCACTATGCTTGCTTTTCCCATTATTTCTTTCTATCTTTGGTCTCTAATTCTCTCCATCCCCTCAGAAGATTCTGTTTGTGCTAGTAGAAATTTGGGATTACATTTGCAAACGCGGCACCAAAATGGCCGCCGCACTCTTTGCGCCCCCGGCATCCGGGTGAGTTAGGGGGGCGTGGCCACCCTCTCTAAAAGGGGTGGCCACGAGGCAGCTGCGCTGCCATTTTGGAAGCGACGGAGCGGAGAAGTTTTTCCCTCCACCCCCTCCTTAGTGGACAGTGTGATTTTCTGGTCGCTTCGGGGCCGGGTGGGAATTTTTGCTTGAACCTACAATTGGCTCTTTGGTTCTTGGCTTTTTCGTCCATCCCACACTGTCGCTAGAGTTTGAGATACGGGGTAAGTTGACTTTGGTCACTTTTGGTAAGGTAAAGATTTATGACCCATAGGTATCCGGCAGGTTCGCAATTGACTGGCCAACATGTAGATAGGAAATAGGATTGGCCAGTCAAGGGCGAACCATGCAAGGGGTGATGTCAGGAGCTTCACAGCCTGCATCACCTTGATATTGAACGGATACACGTCATAGGGTGGGGTCAGTAGATAGTATATTGACTCCGGTCAACAATTTGTGTCAACAAACAAATTGGTACAAATAGATACATGTAGCCAATTTCCATTGGCATTTTGGGAGGAACCTTACCAGTGTTATTGCGGCCTGCTTGCCTTAATGAATTACAATTGGATGATACACCAATTGAAAGTGATAATTCGGACTAGGGCATTATTCAATAAAAGTGGCCCGATGCCTTTAATCCAATACCAGTGTCTGAGTCTTTTTTTGGGGGGTGCGCCTGCAATGTTCAATGGCTAACCCTTACCATGGGTATTATTGACACTCTGGCAAATGTCATAACCCATCACTTCAAACTGACTTGTTTCTAATGTCGGATTCATATGAATCAACAAGTAGAAATGTTAATTTCCAAACTCTTCCTTGCAGTCATCCCAAAGAAGGCTTGTGGGAATGGGGGATTAATCAAGATAACGATGATTTATTATGCCCCTGAATGAAGCCCATTTGTAATAGTCAGGTGAGATAGCCAAAGTACTGCTTTTGAGTAGGAATGGGAAATGACTTCATTTACCTATCTGATTTATATTTCTAGACTAATTCGTGGATAGGAACACAATTATCTTTTCACCTTTGAATTTCTCTGAATTTTGCACCCAAGCGTTAAGCTCAGAAAAATGCCCAAATGTTCATGAAAATTCATATTTTAAAGCAAAATGTAAACAAGCATATTGAAATACATCAGAGACTAGAGTTGGCATCTTAGATCTGAATCACATCTGTCTCATTGATCTCATGATTAACTTAAATCCCACTGGTGAATAATACTGGTTATCACTTCGCAATAAAGTAGAAAATGGGGATATCAGGCAAAGATCACAGTTAAAAGACATAACAGAATACATGACAAACAAATTGCATGCATAAATGACAATAGATGGAGTGCCAGAATAATGAATTGGTATCTGAGGGATCATAAAAGGCCCAGAGGAAGACCACCTCACAGATGGGAAGACTTTCTCAAGAAAAATGTTGGACAGACATGGAGAAGAACTGCCAGGGACAGATCGATATGGACAGAAGTTTTGTGGAACGTGTCAAAGACGTCTACCAATACAAGGACCTCTCGATGAATAACAACTCTGAAGTATGCAAAGTAAGTATCATCTTGTTTATAGTAACCTATGAGTTGGTCTCCTTAAACAAAGTGGGACTTAAGCCTTAGTAGGCAGATGTACTGTTACTCTGGATCAAAATCAAGTTTGTATAATCTGGGCTAAAGAACTGGAGAAGACTTTCTGTTTCCTTTCTTCTTATGCAGGCTTCACATTACTAGGTTTTAGTAAGGAATATCCAAGCTTAGGCACCAATAGTTCACACCACGTGCCCAATGAGTTTACTGGCAAAAATAATTAGAGACTAAAATCCTCCTAGCCCTGCGATAGCTCCAGGAAAACCAATCCTGTACCACCACAGCGTATATAGCTTGGATCTGTTATATTAACTCAGTGAAAGCAGCTTATTGCTAAAAGAGCCCACCTGAGCATCCATCTGTGTTTCCAGATGGCTTGTATAGACGTTTGCCAGCTAAGCAAGCAATCACACCTGGAAACCTAACACTGAGCAGGGTTAGTGGAAGAATAGAACTTACTTTGCTCTCACACATTGCTACCAGCTTGCTTGCTCTCAGCCTTTTTGTTGCTTGCATTGAATCTTCCTGATGTAACAACAACTAGTCCTGGGAGGTGGTCTCTTGATTTGATCCAGGCATCTGTTATTTAGATTGTTTCTGCTTTCATCTTATGCTTCAGCTTGTACCTACTGCTGTTAAGAACAGCAGTGAGCTATATGCTATTTCTGATGACTGTGCCACAAGATATACTACAAGGAATGCACTTGTCTCCCCCCACCCTAGTTTTCAGTAATACATCTCCAACTCTGACCATATATTCGTAGAGTCTATTGATATGTTTCTTGTTAGGACCTATAATTTGTCAAAATGCAACACATGGTAAGGATAAATTTGAAATGTCAAATAACATCCTACCAGTGCATGGTTTGATTTCATGGGGATTGATTACTGGAGGATAAATAATATATTATCATAGATGGACCAGTTTAAAAATAGTAGAATGTACTTTTGACATGTTCAGCTTTGTATTGCATGTAAATCAACTGATTACTTCAGGATAGTGTGTTTCAAATTAGGTTGTTCCCTGAACATTGCACATAAGATTTCATCTACCAGTTATCTTATACATTTCTTTTCCACCACTGCAACTGTGTGATTCTGACCTGCCATTAGCTTTTCATTTACAGTGGTACCTGATGCAATGATTTTAATCAATTTCACAGGGCTCGTTGTTGTACGAAAGAATTGCTATATAATACTTGCATTATATAGCGATTTCCCCTATGGGATGCATCGTACAACGTTTTTTTTTTGCTAAGTGTTTTTTCCCATTGAAAAATTGTTGCACGTTTTTTTCCATAGGGAAAATTGTTATGCGGAACACCATTTCCCCCAAAACCTAATTGGTATACGATTTCGTTGCTATATGGAGCGATTGTTGTATGTTCAACTGTACATTGTAGTTTTTGTTGTTGTTGTTCAGTCGCACAGTCGATTCCGACCCTTTGCGACCCCATGGACCATTTTCCTCCAGGCACTTCTGACCTCCCACCATCCTCCTCAGCCCGCCCAGCTCTGTGCCCATTGCATCCACAATACCCCACAATACCATCTATCCATCTCCTAGCATCAAGGACTTCTCAAGTGAGTCCTCCCTTCTCATTTGATGTCCAAAGTACTTTAGCTTCATCTTCACTATTTGTCCCTCCAATGAACAGTCAGGGTTGATTTCTTCTAATATTGACCTATTTGTTCTCTTTGCTATCCAGGGGACTCTCAGAACTCTCCTCCAACACCACATTTCAAAGGCATCTATTCTTCTGTGCTCAGCTTTCCAAATGTTCCAGCTCTCATACCCATACATTGCCACCGGGAATACCATTGCTTTGACTATGCGAATTTTTGTTTTCAAGGTGATGTCTCTGCTTTTCACTATATTCCCCAGGTTTCTTGTAGCTTGTCTCCCCATAATCAGTCATCTTTTTATTTCATGGCTACAGTCGGCATCTGCAGTGTTCTTAGATCCTAGAAAAGTAAAATCTGTCACTGCTTCTACTTCTTCCCCATCTATTTTCCAGGGACTGATGGGACCTGTTGCCATTATCTTGGTTTTCTTGATATTGAGTCTCAAGCCAGCTTTTGCACTCTCCTCCAATCCAATCAAGAGTTTTTTTAGGTCTTCCTCACTTTCTGCCATTAGGGTGGTATCGTCTGCATATCTCAAATTGTTGATGTTTCTCCCAGCAATTTTGATCCCATATCGTGATTCCTTCATCCCTGCATTGCACATTATATGCTGTGTATAGATTGAATAAGCAGGGTGATAAAATGCAGCCTTGTCTTACTCCTTTTCCTATTCCAAACCAATCTGTCATTCCATGTTCTGTCCTAACGGTTGCTTCTTGGTTCATGTACAGATTTCTCATGAGGCATATAAGGTATTCTGGTATTCCCATCTCTTTAATTACTTGCCACATTTTGTTGTGGTCCACACAGTCAAAAGCCTTGGTGTAGTCAATAAAACAAAAGTATACTTGTTTCTGGTATTCCTTTGTTTTCTCCATGATCCAATGTTGGCAATGTGGTCTCTAGTCCCCCTGCCTCTTCTGAAACCAGCCTGCACCTCTGGTAGTTCTCTCTCCACATGTTGCTGAAGTCTATCCTGTATTATCTTGAGCATCACCTTGCTGGCATATGGGATGAGTATAATTGTTCGGTAATTCGAGCATTCTTTGGCATTGCCTTTTTTGGGGATTGGAACGTACACTGATCTTTTCCAATCCTATGGCCACTGTTTTGTTTTCCAAATTTGCTGGCATACTGAATGCAGTAGTTTGACTCCATCATCTTTTAGGGCTTTGAAAAATTCAACTGGGATACCATCATTTCCACTAGCTTTATTGTTTGCAGTGCTTTTAGGGCCTTTCTGACTTCACTCTCCAGAATGTCTGGTTCAAGTTCAAATTTCTCATTATTGTTATTATCAGGAGTGTTGAGGTCCTTTTTGTAGAGTTCCTCTGTGTACTCTTGCCATCTTTTTTTGATCTCTTCTGCTTCAGCTAACTCCTTTCCATGTTTGTCCCTTATTATGGTCATTTTGCTTTAAATCTTCCTTTGATTTCCCCAATTTTTTTGAAAAGATCTCTAGTCCTGCCTTTTTTGTTGCTTTCTTCCATTTCTTTGCACTGTTCATTCAGGTAGTTTTCCTTATCTCTCCTTGCTTTTCTTTGAAATTCTGTATTCAGGTGATTGTATTTTTTCTTTCTCTTTGGACTTTTGCATTCCTTCTTTCCTTTGCTATTTTAGGGACTTCATCAGACAACCACTTTGTTTTCTTACGCTTTTCTTTTGGTATGGTTTCTCTTGCTGCCTCCTGCATGATGTCCCGCATCTCTCTCCATAATTCTTCTGGTACTCTGTCTATCAGATACAGGACATTAAATCTGTTCATGACGTCCACCGTGTATTCTTTAGGGATGTTGTGTAGGTCATATCTGTCTGGTCTAATTGTTTCCCCCATTTTCTTTAGTCTAAGCCTGAATTTTGCGATCAGTAGGTTGTGATCTGAGCCACAGTCTGCTCCAGGTCTTGTTTTTGCTGACTGAATGGAGGTTCTCCAGCTTTGACTGCAGAGTATGTAATCAATCTGGTTTCGATGCTGGCCATCTGGTGATGTCCATGTGTAAAGTGTCCTCTTGTGTTGCTGGAAGAGGGTGTTTGCTATGACTAGTGCGTTCTCTTGGCAGAACTCTATCAATCTTTGCCCTGCTTCATTCTGTGTTCCAAGACCAAACTTGCCTGTTATTCCATTTACTTTTTGATTTCCTACTTTGGCATTCCAATCTCCTAAGATAATGTGGACATCATTTCTTGGTGTCTGTTCTATGAGGTGTTGTAGGTCCTCATAGAACTGGTCAACTGTGGCTTCATCTGCACTAGTGGTTGGTGCATAGACTTGGATTACAGTGATATTGAAAGGTTTGCCTTGGATTCTGACTGACATCATTCTATCATTTTTGAGGTTGTATCCCATTACTGCTTTCCTCACTCTTTTGTTGACAATTATGGCTACTCCGTTTTTTCTGAGGTTTTCTTGCCCACAGTAGTAGATGTAATGGTTTCCAGAGCTGAATTCACCCATTCCTGTCCATTTTAATTCACTGATGCCCAGGTTGTCAATGCTTATTCTTTCCATCTCATTTTTAACCACTTCCAGTTTTCCTTGATTCATAGACCTCACATTCCATGTCCCTATGCAGTATTGTTCCTTACAACACTGTATTTCTCCTCCCCCTTTCATGTCCCTCCCCCTTTTCAGATCTGCTGTGCTGAGCATCCCCTTGTTTTGCCTTTTGTTTTGGTCCATAGGGTTCTCTTGGCAAACTTCATGGTGTGCCTTGCTGGTTTCTACACCAGTCCCTTCCTATCACACATGTTATCACAGTTTAAAACAGTTTAAACATTAAAGTATTATCATGCACAATATCACAGTTTATCACTCAGTATCAAAGTAAAAGTTGAACTAATTAATGAAAGGGTAAGAAATAAATAAAACGTCCACTATATCAAGTCTCTATGTAAGTCAGTTTCTTGTATAGTCACTATGTCAGTTGCTATAATCCATCTATGTAGTTTGTAACATTGTAACATTGTAGTTACAGAAGCTCAAATGAACAATCAAAAAAGGTAAAGGTAATGAATCAAAAAAGCAGAGTAAAAATGGTACGAAGTGATCATTAATGATTAAAAATTTTACTGTCTTCGGGTAACAGTCTTGTTCTTAAATGTAGTGGCAGGATCATTATTCCTGACAAGGGAAAGAGTATTTCAAACTTGATTTCCTCTTATTTAAAAAGCTATTTTGATTAGTAAATAAACAAACAGACACTGGGTCCAAAACCTTAAAGGTACATAAGAACAGCCTTGCTGGAACAGGCCCATCCAGTCCAGCATTCTGTCTCACACAGTGGCTCACCATTTGCTTCAGGGTATTCCCAAGCAGATGCCTTCACCTGCTTAGGATTCCCTGGAAATGGCATTGAGAGATATCCTGCCTATCTCTCCAACCCGGAGGTTGTTCTTAGGTATCCATAATTATAGCCATTGATATCCAGGTCCTCCATGAACTTGTCTAATCTTTTCTTAAAGCTGTCAAGACTGACCGCTGTCACCACTTCTTCTGGCAGGGAGTTCCATAGGTCACCCTTGCTCGAACGCCAGTTGTATTGGAGTCTAGGGTTCAGTGCTCATCTCTGTTTATAGCCAAAGAGCCAGCACTGTTGGCATTTGCAGACATTCTGAAACTTTAACAAAGGCTCAAATACCATGTTTAAAACAGGTTGCTTAGTAGTTTGAAGTGATTCAACAAACTGTATGGCACAGAATTGTCTAAAGCTACGCTAAAGGACCTCTAGCCATTGCTTCTTGGCTTTATTTTGAGAAGCATTCAGTAGTTTAAATATTTATCCCATGTCTAATAGATGCCTTGGAACTAGCTGTCTAGTAAGAAAAAAAAACATTTTTTAAAGAAATTAACAAAATGATGGCAATATTTTATTGTCCAAAACCTTAATGATGACAATATTTTATTGTCATCATTTAAATCAAAACTTTTTTTTATTAATGTAGGCATTAAAGGAGTGATTTGTATCCAAATATTTCCTATACAGATTGGGAATGAGCTACTATCAAGTGGCCTGATTCCATTTGTATTTGTATGTTGTTGGTTGTTTTTTTTGGGGGGGGGGGGGGGGGGGAGAATGACAAATGAACCAAAGAAAGAACCATGGCATGGGACAGTGGTTATCAATTTTAGAAATGTGTAGACATTTAATATGTAGGTAAAACTCCTAGCAGCTTCTTTCTGCGCCATCCAAAACCACACAATCTACTCCTTGTCTTGCTCTTTAATCAAGATTAAGTACAGCTACCTAAAGAGTGGTAGGGAGAGGAGGGAACTTCTAGAATGCAGCCAGTCTAGTATTTGAATGCAGCAACCTCTCTTTACCATGCCTGGATGTGAAATGATGGCTTGCTTGGGATGACAGGAATACATATTGGCCAGTGAGGATAGTTTGTGCTTTCCTCAAGGCCTCAGTGACTGAAGCTTCCCCAGAAGGATTTTGCTTCCCTTGTGACTTCTGGTGTCAAATTTCTACTTTGACACTTCCTTCTTTTACTACAGTGACTAGTACCAAGTGTTATTTCCCTCCAATTTCAGCATTTCTAACCAATGGTGGGCTCAAAAAAAATTACTACCACACTGTGGGTGTGGCATGGTGGGCGTGACCAGGGGGAAAGCCCTGTGTTGCACCAGAATTAGGACTACTGTACTTAATTTCAAAACTTGGATGGGCAGGTACAGCCAGAATTTCTACTACCGGTTCTGGCGAACTGGTGCGAACCTGCTAATGCCCACACTGTTTCTAACCCCCTCAAACATCACAGTAGATATTTGTCAGCAATGACCTGAGAGCACATACATGTTACTCCTCCACCCAGTTTGAATACCACTTTTCTCCAAAGCCAGTGTGCAACCCTAGTGGGCTTATTTCTGTTTGGATTTATTGGAGAATAAGAAAATTCCCATTCAGAATTCCCATTCAAGTCACTATGACCTAACTCTCCAGGAATGAAAATGGAAGCTATCCCTATCAATGTTACAATCCATATAAGCATAATTGTGGTTCACAAATATAACAAAAACAAATGTGACATTTCATTTCTATGTTATGAAGAGAATCTTTTACTATACAATTGACATAATTCCATGAGAACTATCTACTGATCACAAGTCAGTTAAATGCAAGGGTGAACAGGGTATGAGGACTTGGGAGAGCTAAACTAAGCCCCCAAACTACTGCATTGAACAGTTGGCTCAAAAATGGCTGAAAGTTGCATTCCTTTTAAAGCAAACAAAGAAACAAGAATTGTTTGACGGGACACTTCCATTCATGGGTGAGGAGAGATAGTCTTTCAGCACTCTCCAAATCCCAAGAGTAGAAAAGATCTGCTCCTAGTCACTTGATTTTTAAAATTTATTTTACTTGGGAAACTGTCAAGAGCCCCTGGGAGAGTGTAAAAATATCCCATGAGACATTCGCGGTAGATGGGCCACACTTTGCCTAATCCTGGTATAAAGCATGATTTATACAGAGCCTAATAATGCCCTGTGCATAGGACAGTATCCCAAAAATTTGATTTAATTTAATTTAATTGTTGAATTTCTATACTGCCCAATCGACCAAGGCCGACTCAGGGTGGTTCACAATCATAGCTAAAACAGATAAAACAGAATTAAGAACCCACCCCCTAAAAAGGGTGCAGGTACCAACCACCCAATGGAAGCCACCCTCCCCCTACACCCCAAACTTGGCCCACCAGGCAGGTTTTCAGTTCTTTTCTAAAGGGCAGCAACTCTGTCTGGAGGCACAATTCTACTGGCAGGAGGTTCCAAAGGGCCAGTGCGGACACGGAAAAGGCCCTCCTCCTTGTGCCAGAGAGGCGAGCCCCCCTGGCTGATGGCACAATTAGAGAGCCCCTCCAGTCCGCTCTGGTTGGATGGACAGACGTCCTTAGGGCAATGCGGTCTCTTAGGTAACCCGGCCCACTACCATATAGAGCTTTAAAGGTCAAAACCAGCACCTTGAATTGCACCTGGAGGCAAACTGGTAACCAGTGCAACTCCCGAAGCAGTGGTGAGGCATGGGCATAACGTCCACATCCCATCACCACCCGGGCCGCAGCATTCTGGACCAGCTGCAGCCTCTGAATGGTTGTCAAGGGCAGACCCATGTAGAGCACATTACAGTAGTCTAGTCTGGAGGTCACCAAAGTGTGAGTTACCATGAGCAAAGAGTCCCGGTCCAGGAGCGGGCGCAACTGGCGAATCACCTGAAGTTGGGCGAAAGCCCTCCTGGCCAAAGCTGCCACCTGTTCTTCTAGCAGCAGCCGCGAATCCAGGAGGATTCGCATTAATGACAAAAATACTATATATACTTGTTTTTTTTAAAGATGACAGAAACATTTTAAGAACATTAGAAGTCAGCTGTCTGTTGAGGCTCTTAAAATAGCAGAGGAAAGAAGGAACGCAAAAGCCAAAGGAGAAAGGAAAAACTACAATCATTTGAACACAGAATTTCAAAAAAAAGCAAGGAGAGATAAGGAAAACTACCTAAAAGAACAGTGCAGAGAAATGGAGGAAAACAACAAAAGAGGCAGAACCAGAGATCTTTTCAAAAAAATCGGGGAAGTTAAGGGAACATTTAAAGCAAAAATGACCATGATAAGGGACAAAGAAGGAAAGGAGCTAGCTGATGCAGAAGAGATTAAGAAAAGATGGAAAGAGTACACAGAGGAACTCTACAAAAAGGACCTCAACACTCCTGACAATCACAATGATGAAGAAGTAGAACTTGAGCCAGACATCCTGGAGAGCGAAGTCATAAAGGCCCTAAAGAGCACTGCAAACAACAAAGCTAGTGGAGATGATGGTATCCCAGTTGAATTTTTCAAAGCGCTAAAAGATGACAGCGTCAAATTACTGCATTCAATATGCCAGCAGATCTGGAAAACAAAACAATGGCCACAGCATTGGAAAAGATCAGTATACGTCCCAATACCAAAAAAGGGCAATGCCAAAGAATGTTCAAATTATCGAACAATCGCGCTCATCCCACACGCTAGTAAGGTGATGCTCAAGATAATACAGGATAGACTTCAGCAGCATGTGGAAAGAGAATTACCAGAGGTGCAGGCAGGTTTCAGAAGAGGCAGGGGGACTAGAGACCACATTGCCAACATTCGCTGGATCATGGAGAAAACAAAGGAATACCAGAAACAAGTTTACTTTTGTTTTATTGACTACACTAAGGCATTTGACTGTGTGGACCACAACAAGATGTGGCAAGTAATTAAAGAGATGGGAATACCAGAGCACCTCATATGCCTCCTGAGAAATCTGTACATGAACCAAGAAGCAACAGTTAGGACAGAACAGGGAATGACAGAGTGGTTTTTTGGTGTATGCAAACCAAGACACAGGACACAGCCTCGGGCTGGGTTAACTCAGGTTTATTGCATTGTGGACAGAGGGAACATGAGGTAATGGCGGATCGGTAGCTCTTTATATACAGTGGTAATACATTTGAACGTGGTGCCATAGTAGCCCATTGGCTACTGCCTGCGTGACGTCATTGCGAGTCACGCCCTTCTTGTCCAGGTGTAGGTAGTGGCGGGAAGGCTTCCCGCGCTGCTGCCTTTGATGAGATCGGACCAAGAGAGCTTGGACGCTCGCTGCTGCCAGCTGGTGGACATTAGCTCGCGTCCTCATGCAGGGTTCATATGATACAGCTGAAGGTTACATTGTTGCTATAGGCAAGGTTACATTGGTTCAGATACATTGTAATCCATGTGGAAGGTAAAACCCTTAGAACACAACACCCCTCCCCCCTAGGACGAGACAACGTCTCGAGCCCATGCTTCTAGACACTCCCCCCCCTAGGAGACAAAATCTTTCAGCCAAGATGGCTTGTTTCGAACACGCTGGGGTCTCGATGCGGGCTGCCTCTCCCCGGGTTTGCTACCTTCTCTTTGTCCCCTGGTTTCCTGTCCTGTAATTCGAGAGGGAGACTCGTTAGTGACCTGCCGCGGCTCCGCGGCGTTGTTGGGAGGTGTGCTCTTACTTAGGGAGGAACCGGGGGCACTGGGGACTAACGAAAAACCCCTCTTCTCGCCTGGAAGGGTGGGGGAACACTCCTGAAAACCCCCCCGGTTTGCTAAATCAAGCCCAAAATTCCAGTCGGGGGCAGCGGTCTCGAACTCCTCTCCCCCTTCCCCGGCCTCCGACGGAACTGGTTTATCAAAAGGATATGAGTCGGGGCCGCTGCTTCTTCCTTCCCCCCTTGCTTGGGACTGTTGTCCGCTGCTGTCTCCCCCTTGGGTTACGCGGGTGGGGGAGAACCCTAACGCTGAATCTTGTTGGGGATCCTCACTGACTGGCCCACTGACTCGGTGCCTCAGTTGGTCTGCGTGCCTCCTCCAGAGGAGACCGGTGTGGGTTTCGACCCGGTACGACACTGGCCCCGTCTGTTCTACAACCGTCCCCGGCACCCAGGCTGGCCCCGCGCTGGCATAGTTCCTGCAATGGACAGGGTCGCCGGCGGCGAACCCTTTCGAGACTGCCAGCCCCACGTTTTTTCCCTTATCCCCAATTCTTGTGGGGTCCAGCCTGGACAGGAGTGTAGTCAGTTTCCGCCGCATCAATAGCTCTGCCGGCGAGTAACCTGACGCTAAGGGGGTCACCCTATACGCTAATAAGAACTGACATACTTGGTGGTTCAGGTCCCCGGGGCCCATGCGCCGAAGCGCCTCCTTTGTTGTACGCACCAACCGTTCCACTTGGCCATTCGTGGCCGGGTGAAACGGCGCGGACGTGACATGCCGAATGGCATTCGCCTCCATGAATGCCCCGAACTCTGAGGAGGTGAAGCAACTCGCGTTATCGCTGACTAAAGTGTCGGGTAAACCGAACGTTGAAAAGACTCTCCGTAGTTGGTTAATTGTAGTGGTGGAGGATGTGCTCTTTACCGGAATGACCTCCAGCCACTTTGAGAATGCATCCACCACCAGGAGAAACATGGTTCCTCGGAAAGGGCCAGCGAAATCTACGTGCACTCTGGACCATGGCCCCCTTGCTGTGTCCCATTCCCTATGCGGGAGGCGGGCCGCCTCTGGTCGGGACCCCTGGCACGCCTCACAAGTGCCGACCATGTGCTCAATGTCCTCGTCCAGCTGTGGCCACCAAAAGTAACTGCGGGCCAGCGCTTTTGAGCGAACGATGCCCGGGTGGCTGACGTGCAGCAGTTTGAGAACCCTCGGCCGCATGGGTGTTGGGACCACCACCCGTTGGCCCCACAACAGGCACCCCCTTTCTAGGGACAACTCTAGCTTCTTCCGAAAGAATGGGTCGAATTCCTTGCTTGGGGACGATGCTGGCCACCCTTTCTGCACCCATGAGCTGACTTTCTCCAGCGTCCTGTCCTTGCCTGTCGCCCTGGCTATATCGGCCGGTACTATTGGGGGTTCGTCTAAAACCTCGATTAGCAACACCTGGCGGTCTCTTCCTATTCTGGCTTTTTGGTCGTCCGACAAGGGCAAAGGGGATCTCGACAGCGCATCAGCATGGCTGATCTCCTTTCCGGGCCGGTACTCCAACTCGTGTTGGTATGCGTTAAGAAAAATGGCCCATCGCAACATTCTCGGGGATAGTATCTGCGGCGTGGGCTTGCCTGCCGTGAAAATTCCTAACAGGGGCTTGTGATCCGTCACGATTTTGAATGGGCGGCCATACAGAAAATCGTGAAACTTTTTGGTCCCCGCTACTATTGCCAATGCCTCCCTGTCGGTTTGTGCGTAATTTCGCTCTGCTTGGGACAGGGACCTTGAGTAAAACGCCACTGGGGCCTCCCGACCGTCATCCAACACGTGGCAAAGCACCGCCCCCACCCCCACCGGTGATGCATCACAGACTAAGACCACCGGCCGTTTGGGGTCGAAGTGTGTAAGGATTGCGTCCGATGTTAAAAGTTGCTTTAGTTCGTTGAACGCCTTCTCGTGCTCGTCACCCCACATCCATGTCTCCTCCTTCTTAAGTAACCGATGAAGCGGTTCGGCCACGGAGGCTTTCCGCGGAAGGAATGTATGGTAGAAATTGAGGAGCCCCAGGAATGACTGAAGTTCGGTTTTGGATGTGGGGCGAGGGGCCTTCTTAATGGCTGCTACCTTGGATTTGGACGGCTTAATACCCTCGGGTGTGATCCGAAACCCTAAAAATTCGACCTCGGTTTCGAAAAAAACACATTTGTCCTTCCTCAGTCTCAGCCCCGCTTTCTCGAACACAGTTAGCACTTTATCCAATCTCTTTGCCAGTTCGGCCTCACTCCCCCCTGTTATCAATACGTCATCAAAATAAGGCAACACCCCCTCCAGCCCCTTCAGGAGGCGTTCCACAAGCGACTGAAAAAGGCCGGGTGCCGAGTTCACGCCGAACTGTAAACGCGACACCTGGAACGCTCCTTTATGTGTGACTATCGTTTGTGCCGCGGCCGTGGCGGGAGTCACGGGGAGTTGCTGATAGGCTTGTGCCAGGTCGAGCTTAGCGAAACACTTTCCCCCATTTAGCCTGGCCAAAAGGTGGCTGACCACTGGCACCGGATATGCATTAGGGCGAATCGCCTTGTTAATTGTACACTTATAATCAGCGCAAATGCGCACCTCCCCGTTAGCCTTCAGGGCTGTTACGATTGGAGTTTCCCACTCCGCGGAATCAACAGGAATAAGAATCCCCTGGCCCACCAATTTGTCCAGTTCCGCCTCTATTTTATCCTTTAGTGCGAAAGGCACCCTGCGCGGTTTGAGTCTTATCGGGCGGACCTCCGGGTCTAGGTCGAAGGCTACAGGGGGTCCCTTGAACTTTCCAAGTCCTTTTTCAAACACGGTGGGGTGCGCGTCACACACCGCTTGTATCGGATCCGCGCCCACGGCATGCACCCCCCCTATGAACAAACCCAAGGGCTGAAACCACTGCGTCCCTAGGAGGCTACAATTCCCCCCTTTGAGAACGACTAACGGGAGTTCTGCGGAATGTCTTTTATAGCGAACCCGAAATTTCCCGACCCCCAGCACTGGAATGCTGTTCCCTTGTACGTCTCGTAGCGTGGACCTCAGAGTCTTAAGTTTGGGCCGCGCTTGGGGGTCGATCTTCAAGAACTCTTTCTGGGGAATTATGGAATAATAGGACCCCGAGTCAATCTCCATCCTAACAGGGGCCCCTTGTACTATTACCTCAATGAAGTAATGGTTTTGTCCCGTGGACACGCTGAACACGGGGGCGTCGTCCTCACTGCCGTCCGAGACGCGGCCCACGCCGTCCTGCTTCCTCGTGGTTCGGGCGCCATCTTGGGGTCTCGCTGGACGGTCCGGTCTGGCCGAACGGTCTTTCGACTGCCTCCGGCCCTCTCTCCGATTTCTGCATGCCCTGGCGATGTGCCCGCGCCTGCCACAGCCGTAACATTCGGCTTTCTTGAAAGGGCACTTCGCACGCTCGTGGGCCGCCCCACAGCCATCGCAGCGGCGCCCCCCTTTCCGGACCTTCTGTACCTCTTCGCCGTCGCTGCCATCTGTAGAGGATCTCGAGGTTCGTCGGGTCGCGTGCACCGGCTGTCCTGACTTGCCACGCACCGAACTTTCAGCTTTGCTGGCCCTAGGACGCCACTCACGCCACTCGTGTATCTCGTCCACTCCCGCATTCGTGGACTCCGCGGATTCCGCGGTCTCTACGACCTCGGCCAGCGTGGGTGGCGGCTCCCTGTTCATCAGGCGGCGCTGCACTTCCTTGTCCTTCAGGCCACACAGCACGACGTCCCTCATGATCATCTCCAGGTTGTCCCACTTGCAGGGAACGGCGGCTACCCTCAGGGCCTCCACGAAAGCCTCTACCGACTCATCCGGCGCTTGGACTCGCCTCCAAAACGCACTCCTTGCGGGAAACATTGCCTTCGAGGGTTGGAAACGCTCACGCAGCAACTTCAGTATGTCGTCGGTTTTGAAGTCGTCCAACGTCTTCGGTTCGATCATGCCCACCAGCGTCCGCTTGGTCTCTACACCCAGCATTCGGGTGAGGATGGCCCTCTTCCTTTCCTCGTCGTCTTTGACTTTGAGTTCCACCAATGCCGCCTTGAAATCCATGTTAAAGATGGTCCAGTCTTGCGGCTTGGTAATATTGAACCCGCTCTGTGTCCTGGCACTTTGGGAATCCATCATCCCATCCTCGTCGCCAATTTGGTGTATGCAAACCAAGACACAGGACACAGCCTCGGGCTGGGTTAACTCAGGTTTATTGCATTGTGGACAGAGGGAACATGAGGTAATGGCGGATCGGTAGCTCTTTATATACAGTGGTAATACATTTGAACGTGGTGCCATAGTAGCCCATTGGCTACTGCCTGCGTGACGTCATTGCGAGTCACGCCCTTCTTGTCCAGGTGTAGGTAGTGGCGGGAAGGCTTCCCGCGCTGCTGCCTTTGATGAGATCGGACCAAGAGAGCTTGGACGCTCGCTGCTGCCAGCTGGTGGACATTAGCTCGCGTCCTCATGCAGGGTTCATATGATACAGCTGAAGGTTACATTGTTGCTATAGGCAAGGTTACATTGGTTCAGATACATTGTAATCCATGTGGAAGGTAAAACCCTTAGAACACAACAGGTTTGGAATAGGAAAAGGAGTAAGACAAGGCTGCATTTTGTCACCATGCCTATTCAACCTATACACAGAGCACATAATGCGCAGTGCAGGGATGGAGGAATCACAATATGGGATTAAAATCGCTGGGAGAAACATCAACAATCTGAGATATGCAGACGATACCACCCCAATGGCAGAAAGTGAGGAAGGCCTAAAGAATCTCTTGATTGGGCTGAAGGAGGAAAGTGCAAAAGCTGGCTTGAGACTCAATATCAAGAAAACCAAGGTAATGGCAACAGGCCCAATCAGTTCCTGGAAAATAGATGGGGAAGAAGTAGAAGCAGTGACAGATTTTACTTTCTTAGGATCAAAGCTCACTGCAGATGGGGATTGTAGCCATGAAATAAAAAGGTGACTGATTCTTGGGAGACAAGCAATGAGAAACCTGGGGAACATAGTGAAAAGCAGAGACATCACATTGAAAACAAAAATTAGAATAGTCAAAGCAATGGTTTTCCCAGTAGTAATGTACGGATGTGAGAGCTGGACAATTAGGAAGGCTGAACGCAGAAGAATAGATGCCTTTGAAATGTGGTGTTGGAGGAGGGTTTTGAGACAGCGAGGAGAACAAATAGGTCAATCTTAGAAGAAATTAACCCTGACTGCTCATTGGAAGGTCAAATAGTAAAGATGAAGCTAAAATACTTTGGACATCAAATGAGAAGGGAGGATTCACTTGAGAAGGCATTGATGTTGGGAAAGGTGGAGGGCAAAAGAAGAAGGGGGAGGCCAAGGATGAGATGGCTAGATGGCATTGTAGACACAATGGGCACAGAGCTGGGAAGGCTGAGGGGGATGGTGGAGGACAGAGGCGCCTGGAGAACAATGGTCCATAGGGTCGCAAAGGGTCGGAACCGACTGTCCGACTGAACAACAACAAGAAGTCAGCTTAAAAAACACAACAGATCAAAAGCCAAGGTAAAACCAGTTTTGAACATCAAAGGTTATTGAGAACTATACATTCTTTGCTGGCCACTGAAAGTCCATCAGCTTCGTCAGAGATTGAGGCAATCAAGTTTCACTGAAGAGCAAGTTATACAGCTAAGGATCTGCTACACAGAAAGCCCAGACTTTTCTCAAGGTGATGAGATATGCAGCAGAGCTTCCATTGATGATCTCAAATTTTGGTCAGGCTAATAAGAGAGGAAGTGTGCCTTTTATCTCATTTTCTAGTTTTCTTCTGTCTAATAATTCTAGTTTATCCTTTTCAGCTTCTCTTCCCTGAATCTATGTATTCTTTCTCCTAGGGTATCAAACTATTTTGTTCTGCTGTAACTTTTCACTTCTTCACAACACTCTCTTCAGCACTGAAATTCTTTCTTCAACCCTAGTCAATGACTGATAGTCAAAGCTAGACACAAAGTACACAAATATATACATAGACAGAAAGGTCTGATCTAGTGGATGCTAATATCACAAAAAGAAAATCAGTTAACCAGTTTACACCACCAGTCTTGTTCTGGTTTCCTCCACCACATATCCTAAGGGGAAAGAGAATCTGTGGAGGCTCCTATGTTCCCAAACATCTCAGGGCTGAAGTTTCTAAAACATAAGAGTACCACTCTTATGTTGTTCTGTAATTGTTCATTCTGTTGTTCTGTAATTGAGTCCAGTATTCACAACTGAGAAGTAATACACAAGGGGACCAAAAATAATAAGCCAAACTAGCCAAGTAATGGAAGTGATCAAAATTGAGTGAACTATGAACTCATTCTTTTTTTTAAAGTCTAGACAGTATATAGATTAAATTAGAGTGGGGGAAAATTAGCAATGTTCAGACATTCAGAAAGAACTGCAGGAGACAAGTCAAAGAAATTATGAATCAGTTGTGCAATTTGCTGGCACAATCACATACTAAACATTGAAAAAGACCTGAAGACATTCTACCTTGATCATCTACAATAAGAAGTCTACTTGTACTGAAATAAGAAAAGTTGGTTTAAAAACACAGAACAAAAGTGGCTAACTCTTAAGACACTTTTCCTGAAGCTTGTAGGGCAAGTAGTAGAAAGTGCTGTATTTTTAATATAGATGAAGGAGGATGTCGCTGATCAAGAGTGTCAGCATGAAGTCTTCTGAAGCAAGGGAATATTTGTGTTTATTGTCACAGTGCAGTGGGTCTCTCCAGGTATCTTAAAATAATAACAGGTTTGACATTCAAGAAGCCTTGTTCTTCTCTAACAGATTTTCTGATATACTGGCCTAGTTTATGGATCCAGGAGATTGTTATACTTTCCACCCCATACCAAAAGTGCTTATCAATGTTTTGTGGTTGCTGTATGAAGACATGACAGGTGAGATGTATATTTTGCTTTGTCTGGAATGCAGTCATCTAAAAAAAGATAGTAGCTTTTTCACTTAGAAGACAAGAGTTACAAAAAAAGACAATGATGCTAAGGAAAGTAGAAGTCAGTAGGAAAGAAGAAGGTAGTGTGAGATGGATTAATTCAATCAAATCCTGAATATGACAGTTAATAGTAGGACTTCTCAGAAATAATTAATTCATATAGTCACCATAAAAGAGAAATGGCTTGAAGGTACATTATTTACTAACTAAACACTTTCATTGTGGGTGTGCTTTTTTAAAAAGAGCCTTTCTTTCAAAATATTGATAACCACTGCAATTTAGCTTAGAAACAGGAATGTTAAATAAAAATGCATGCATGAATACAAAGAAGCACAATTTTGCAATTTATATTGCATCTGTTGGTAGGGATGTGAAAAATGCTGACAAAATTACTAATTTTCAGTGAGATGGGCTGTCTAAACATGTTGGGACAGCTTGTTGAAAAACTGCTGACCTCCTATGAGTTTGCCTGCCTGCAACCAGAATAGGAGAACACTTCTTTTTTGTGCAATTTTCCTGTAAAACAGGTATCTTTTTTATTTCGAGAATCAAAAGAGGCATAGCCAGCAAGCCCAGGACTGGTCTGTTGATCAGAAAGCTTAAACAATCCCTCAGTACTTCAAAGTCTTTTCAATGGTTTTATTGTGTTTGTTCTGCTTTTTTTTAACATTGTTAGCCACCCAGAGTGGGAGTGTATCCCAGATGGGTGAAGTATAAATCAAATAAATAAATAAAAATAAAGTTTTAAAAGCCTAATATAGCTGCGATCATCTCATTCTGTTACTTGGGTGATCTGCACCTTGCATAATCTGTGCAAAAATCTTTCCTGTGAATTAGAAAATTGCCACCATTGCTGGACAAAAATAGTGTGTGGTTCTCTAGGTGAGGGGGAATACATTGTGGTTTCTCATTCTCATGCGCAAAAACAGATAAGGATATACTGTACAGCCCTGGTCACAATGAAGGGCAAAAAGTTATGCAGGGCCATTGAGCCAGTGGACATTTTGGGCGGAGAACTGGCTCAAGTGGTGATTTAAGACTAAAGTTTGTTCCAGCAATGGTGGAAGAATGTTTGTGTGGGCAAAATTGCCTGCTGTGAATTGAATGTTTTAAGAAGTTGGAGAAGAAGAGGTACTGTGAAAATGGTGACCATGGACTGGAGAAATAGCAGATGGGGAATGTTGATGAGAGACCTTGAAAGACTGGCCTGGAAGTGTAAGAGTCTGGAATGCAGCACTGGATGATTTAATGTACTGTATGTTTGAGAAGAGGAATGGGTGGAATGGTTGGAAGGAATGAGAAGGATATCAGATGGTTTAAATGGAGACAATGGAAGAGGGAGGGTGGAGAGGGAGGGTTATTGGTCTGAGCACTGAAAGTGCTGAATATCAGATGCTGAGAATAAGAGTTAAATGGAAAGACAGAATTGTGATTGGGGTCCTTAACATTGTGAGAGCTCTGTTAATTAACAATGGTAGCATTAGGACCCACCACCACCCCATGTGCTGTTGGCACTCTTCTCTCAGCAGGCAAGCTGTTTTATTTAGCTAGAAGGAAGTGATAGGAGATGTTATAGTAATTTTAAACTGGGCTAATACAGTAATTAGACTGGTTACACTTAAACAGGTTGGGCCATTCAATGAGATGACTTGCCAAATTTTATGGGATCAGTTTCAACTTGTGTCATCTGAGGAGGCAGACAAGATGCTTGAACTCCATAAGGCCACTATTGATATGATTCTTGCCCATCTTGGCTCATAAAAATCTGACAATCTTGGTCCATTAATTGATAGTCTCACAAATTGACTACTGTACTGCTCTCTACATGGGGCTTCACTTGTCCCTGACATGGAGATTGGCACAGGTCCAGAATGTGGCAGCCAGGCTGCTAATGGGAACAAAAAAAATGAACATATGTCCCCAGCCTTGCCAAGCCTGCACTGGCTCCCCATTCCCTATTGTATCAGGCATGAAGTGTTGACATTAACATAAAAAGCCTTATACAGTTTAGGACCTTCTTATCTGTTGAAGCATCTCTCCCACAAAACATCTGTCCACATCATTCATGGATCTCAAGATGGCCAATTCTGTGTATCAACACTGAGAATGGGTAAAAAAGACCAACAAAAACAGTAGGGCCTTCTCAGTGGTGGCTCCAATATTTTGGAATTATTTTCTGCCTGAACTGCACCAAATACCATTCTTTGGGGATATTTAAGAAACAACTTAAAACTTTGATCTTTGCTCTAATTTTGTTTGGTTTAATTACATTGGTTTGGTTTCTGTGCACATCGCCTCTGGAATATTTTTGGCCTAATCTTTAATTCTGCTGTTATTTATATTTGTATATTTTTAATATTGTATTCTTATGTCTTATTTGATGTTGTACACTGCACAGAGTGGGTAGATCACCCAGATAGGTGGCATATAAATGAAATGAAATAAAAATAAATAAATAAATAAATATTTCTATTGCTGTTATGCTATATAGCCAAGTTTCTGAGATTTCTCTGTTTATTAGTACTGTCTTGTGCTCATTAATACACTTGCTCAAGTAACAAAATAGATGCATGTGTACATTCAAATTATACATATATCAATGAATGTGTATATAGCCCTATTGTTGACATGATTTCAAGTCTCTCAGTCAGCTTCCGACACAGTATCAAGGATACTGCTGTGGGAAAAGTTGGAGAAAGCCTCCATCGACCCTCGGCTATTGTTTCTAATTCAAGCGCTGCACCACAATACAACCATTAGGGTAAAATGCAGCATGCAGGGACACTTGTCTAGATCTATTAAAATGGATAGGGGTGTTAGGCAGGGTTATGTTTTAGCTCCTGTATTATCTATACTTATAAAAAGAGGCCTTAACCGTTGGGTTCATTCAAAGACTCCTGCACAAGGCCCAACCATCCCCGACATAGCCTTCTGCACTCACCATAACCCATGCCTTCTCAGCGCCGCAGGGTTTTGGTCATCGCCAGTGGGGCAGCAGCCCCACAAACGCGACCCAAAAAAAGAACTACGATTCCCAGAGTCCTCTGCGTTGTGCAACCCCTCAGCCAATCAGGCGGAGGAACGTGAGTGCAGAGGAGGCTGGAAAAGCACGCACTGACTTAAAAAAAAACAAACGCTGGGAGCTGGAGGGAAAGACTTTGAAAGACCCACCCGGTCCAGAGCCAGGATAAGGTAAGTGCGGTCGGTCAGTGGGGGTTAGGGGGTGGGGGGGAGGCATGGCCCCAGTAACAATGGTGCCCCACCTCCCGCCCCACCACCTAACACTCCCTCCCTAGCCCCCACCGACTGTACTTACCTTTTGCCGGCTCCGGGTGGGTCTTTGAAACTCTTTCCCTCTCGGCGTGGCCTTCTGCCTTCTGCCAATTACTGTCACCAAAACCAACTGGAGATTAATTACTCCAAAACTAAAACTGTGGTGTTTGCCACAAAACCTAAAATACATCAGTGGTATCTGAACCAACAAGTAATTGAACAGACCCACTATTACAATTACCTGGGGGTAATCTTTCAATCTAACGGTAGCAAAAATTCACACATAATGCACCTAGCCTCTAAGGCAAGTAGTTGTCATGGCGTCATCCAAAACGTTTTCTGGAAGAAAGGCGGTTATAACGTTGTAGCCGCTCTAAGGCTGTATTCAGCCAAACCCCTTGCTCAAATGTCTTATGGGGCCCCATTTAGCGCCGCATTGAGTGTTCATCCCTTAGAAATTGTCCAATCTAAGTTCCTGAGGTCCATTATGCAGTCTCCATCTTGCATTTCTAACGCTGCCCAAAGGTTAGAAATGGGCATGCTAACCGTGAAGGCCAGATTATTAACATGCACCACTATGTATTGGGTGAAACTTCTGTTTTCTCCAGTGGGTCTGCTTACTTTAATGATGGCAGATAATGTAACTTCCCCTTGGATTTCTCATATAGAAGCAGTTTTGACATCATATGGACTTTCTAAAACTCACCTTGTTTCCCTGGGACCAAATCGAGCCAGGGAGGAAATTAGACAAAGGGTAACTGATATATACCGCCAAACAGATCTAACCAAAGTTACCTCTTCCTTGTTTGAGTAGCCGCATTTTAAAGTGCTTAAACGGTTGTCCTAGCTTTCCTCTTTAAATAACCGAGACCACAGATGCTCTTTTAGTCTCATTCGATACAATATGCTTCACTCGGCATTTAGGGAGGTGCTTTTTAAGAAAATCCCAGTTTGTGAACGTATATGTGCTTGTCAAACCAAAAAGATAGAAAATTCCAAGCACATTCTTTTGGAGTGTCCCTTTTATGAAGATCTCAGAAAAGAGCTCTTTTTAGCAGTTCCATACTTGGCCTCCAGCGATAATCGAAACTTGAGCGTATTACTATCTGACAGTTCCAAGGCAACGATGGCCGCTGTCGCCAGGTTTGCATGGAAATCATCCTGCATTCGCAAAAGCATGGCAATTCATGTCTTTTGACCCCAATAGTGCTCAGTAAATAGTGAGCCTCCAGTGTTAAAATTCACGAACGTGAACTTGGGACAGTCAGACTAAAGTAAAATACTATGGTGTATGCTATAGGACTCTCAAACAAATTTTTAATTTTTAATATTTTACTGTATATGCTCGGTGTGTCGGAAAACCTTTTATTTTATATGTGATGCCAGAATGGTTGTGTTATCTGGTGCACTCTGTCTGGCCTTAAGCTGTAAAAATAAAGATTTAGATTTAGATTTCAAGTCTCTCTCCAATTCACCAGTGCTGGAAGCATGCTTCAAAAAACACAACAAAATCAACAAAAAATGTTAGGTTATCTAAATTCTCTGTCCATTCATAATTTCTAGCCTTGTTGAATATGTTTTTTCAAATACTTTCTTCTGATAATGCTCATATTCCTAAATCATATCACCTTTAAGGTGACCTAGAGCAGTGGTGGTGAACTTTGGCACTCCTGGTGTTCTTGGACTTCAATTCCCAGAAGCCCTGATCACTACGAGTGCTGACTTGGGCTTCTCGTAATTGAAGTCCATGAACACCTGGAGTGCCAAGGTTCACCATCACAGACCTAGAACCATAATTTGGTTATCAGTTCATAACTGGATTGACTTTGAAGCATGGCTTTCATGGACCTCTTTTGCTAGCTGGGTTCATATCCCCCAGAACAACAAGATGTTCTGTTTGTTTAAAAGGCAAGCAGAGAAACAAATAGCAGTCAAACTGCCCTGTGTCTTTTCTGGCTGCACCCTTATGGGAACTAAGCAATGGAAAAGTAATAAGGTGAGAAAGTGGGTGGTGGACCAAGTGAACATATTACAATCATGGTGCAAGAAAAAAGCCAACATATTTCCTGTCAGTGTGCAAGCTGTAGAATATATAGAGTCACCTTGCCGCCGCAGTAGTGATTATTTTTAGACTGCTGGGATTACGAATCAGCTTGTCCAAGATGCTGACAATCTGCTCAAACTTTGGTCTGTCGTTTCTGTCTTTTTGCCAACAGTCCAGCATCAACTGATACAAGGCAGCTGGGCAGTCCATGGGTGGTGGCAAGCGATATCCTTCTTCCACAGCTTTAATGACCTGCACAAGGAGAAGACACGGGAGAAGCTGAAGGACACTGAGTGAACTCCCCCACCCTTGGGGTTCTGTAAGGGGTAACCATTCCATCTTGTGGATGCATGGCGTTTAAACAAACATATTTATTCTTAAATTGTGCTAGAGTCTCTCTCTCTCTCTCTTCCTGTTTATCTGCGAAATAAATACAGATATAGAAAGAGGCAGAAAAAGCACAAGATTAACAATGAAGGAACACAGAGTAACATATACACATCTTTTAAGAAGGTGATGTTCAATCTTGCTTGATGCTGAAGTTCGATTACATCAAATATAAACACCTAAGTACATTTCCTACAACATAAATTAAATGGCTCCAAGGAGAAAACATCTGGATTTCTATGGCACACTCGGTTCCCCTGCTTAACAGTCTATAGGAAATGATATGCAAGATTAAACAAGCATAAGGAGCTGGTTCATCTATATAGTATAAGTCTTATATTGATTCATCTATCTAGTCTTGTCTGCAGTAACTGGCACTGGATCTCCTTACCTGGGAAATGACAAGGATTGCCTTGATCTTGCATATTATATGTGATTCTACCAAACTACAACATTTCCTTATACTTTCTATGACGTCAGTTTTAATGATAATCGTATTTTTCTTTCTTTTAGCATCTTTTGATATTTTACATGAACTCTTGCAGCAAAGAGAGAACACAGAATACTTCAGTTATAACTGCCTATTAGATACGTACATATGTACAGTATATGTGTGTGAAAAAGATGTAAGAAGGCAGAACAAAGACAGGAAGATAAACATTACGTAATATAAACATTATATTAACTGGTTGACAAAGAGAGGGCAGTATTCAGTTATAAAGTATCCATTGAAAACTAGCTGCTTAGCACAACTATTTATCCCTTCTTTTTTCAGCAAAGTATTTTGAATGACACACTTAATGTGGCAGAAGATAGAAGTTACTAAATTCCTAAAAATATTCAGCTATAATACCAAAATAAAACCCACCCCAAACCATATTAATGCACCATCCCAAAGAATGAGCTGCATATTCCGTGAGTTATATGATTGTTGACAGATGAGTTAAGGGCCTAACAATTACACAACATTGCAATAATGCTAGATTGCCAATGATTACCATAACAAGCATATTTCCAGTCATGTTGGGTTTTGGCTTGTGAGACTGTGGCTGGTAGTTCAGCCATGTGAAATGAATATATTTTGTCCTTCTTGTAATTCTCTCAGGGAAACTGCTGAAAAGTAGCTCACATCTTTAAAAACACCCCATTGTAGATCATAAGCAACTCTCTTTCTAATTTTCATTCTGGGACAGAAATGTCTTCTGAAATTAAATGTTTTTAAACTAGGAAGTTACTCATGAATTAGTCCAAGACTATGAACCAGTGCTAATAGTTGAAAATCTGTTGCTGAGTGTAGCAAATATGCTCAGTAGAAATTTAGTGAGTCAAGTCTTCCATAATTTTCATTGATACAAATGGGCCTACTCTATTTTAGCACATTAATATTAAGTCAAAAGAATTTATGGAAGAGTTAACTCAGCAAAGCCCCACTGTCTCACTGGAGCTACTGATTTTAGTGCAGATTACTACCTTAAGCAACAGGATTTCAGCAACTATCTTCTGATCTGCTAGCAAAGTGAAGAGGTTGGAAGTTAGGAATTTCTGCTTCTTTTCCTGCAAGGTATTTCTGCTTTTCATGTCACTGTTCTTTTCTAAATTGCATTTACTTATGGTTTAAATACCAGTTTTAAACTTTGTTTTGTTGATGCCTTAACTTCTTCTTTTTCTTCCGTGTCCAGGCCAGATGTGAAACTGCCAAATTGAAGGTACCGCTTGATGAGTTAATTCTGCAGTTCCCTTTGCCTGACATAGTGTGAGAAAGATTAGCTGGCAATACAAGGTTACCATTACCAGGGTACGTCCGATTGTGACTCAAAAAAATACCACAATCTTTGAGGAGGCTCTTTCTATGTACTCCTTACCTGTAAAGGCAGGTTTTAAGACTGTCACCCACACAATCCTTTAGTCAATGTAGTAATTCTGGGAGCTTTAATCAGGCTCAATTGATCAGGCTTAATTGAACTGTTAACCCAACAAGAACATTGAATTAATGGAATTTGCAAAACCAGCACATAAAGTTCAATGGATCTACTATAGTTGGAACTTACAACTGATTGTAAGCCTTTTATGCCCAGGATCTTTTCCCATCCCTTTCTTGGCACAACAGCTTGTTTTATGAGTGGTTCAACACTGGATGAGCTTGGGTAATGAGGCATCCATTGCCTTTGTGTGGATGCTCCACATGCTCTGATTTCACGTTATCAGCTGGTGACGTTAGGAATCAGGCCAACATTTAGACCAGCCTAATAAACACATCACTGAAACCTTCTTGAAGCATTCCAGAAACATAGTTTATTACACTATATTTACACTCAGTAGTCTGGCTCCTGCCTTTGTTGGTAAATGGGAACATATATTTTAAAATTATACTTTTGTCAGCTAGATAGCAAGCAGTGATTTGTTCAAATTTGATCTTAAGCATACATTTGCTGAGAGAATAAAATATGGCACATGAAATATATTATCATTTGCAGGGACTCCTGCTAATGTTGGTAGATGGGAACACATATTCTAAAATTATACTTTTGTCAGCTAAATAGCAAGCAGTTATTGGTTCCAATTTGATCTTAAGCAGACGTCTTTTTCACTGGTTTTTAAAACATCTTTCCATTCCTGTTCTGTATCTAGTTCCAGTTATTCTTCTACATTTTAATTATTTTTATTGTACTAAGTGGCACACGTTTGCAACAAACAGTGAGATTTTTAATCTTTGGTTTTTGCTTGATATCGAAAGACAGTGTCATTTTCCTTTCCACTCTTCAAAGCACCAATCTATGCTGTTTCACAAGCTTTTCTTCCAATCACAGTTTGAGAATGAAACTCATTGTACTCACATCTTGATTGGACATTTCCCAATAGGGTCTCTCTCCATAGGACATCACTTCCCAAAGTACAATACCATAGCTCCATGCATCACTGGCTGATGTGAACTTGCGATACGCAATGGCCTCTGGCGATGTCCATCGGATTGGAATCTTACCTCCCTAGAAACATAAAGCATTCAAGACTATTGCAATGATATAAAACTGGAACCCTTCAGAACTTATTTGATCCTTCCGTATCTGAAAATACGGATATTTTATAATATTTTATAATATACTTTATAATATTGTAATTACTTGCACCCTCTTCTACGGCATGAGATATGAAATCTTGTGGTTAACAGTACCTTGTGGAGTCAATCTTAACAATAATTCAATTGAAACATGTCAAGATGAAAATTTTGAACAGTTTTGCCATTAAATAAAAATAGAAGCAGGGCATTCTGAATTTCCCACAACTACACTTGAATTTAATTGAATTTAATAGTCATATTTATATATGCCGCCCACTCAGGCAGAACCCGACTCAGGGCGGCATTACAACAAGTTCTAAAAACACATAAAAACACTTTAAAAGACCCACATCCCACCCACTTTAAAAGACCCATATCCCACCCACCCATCCCACCCACTATAAAAAGAAGAAGAAGAGAGAGTTCTTAATTGTTTGCGTAAGCCAGCAGGTGGGGACCGTGTTCCCATTCGGGCCCCACACCTGCCCTGCCAGCCAGGTCTTCAATCCTTTCCTGAAGGGCAGCAATTCTCTTTGAAGTCTTAGATCTGTTGGCAGGAGGTTCCAGAGGGTTGGTGCGGACACGGAGAAGGCCCTCCTTCGGGTGCTGGATAGATGTGCACCCCTAGCTGATGGCACTATTAGAGAGCCCCTCCGGTCCGCTCTGGTTGGACGGGCAGACACTCTTGGGACAATGCGGTCTCTAAGGTATCCTGGCCCACTGCCATATAGGGCTTTAAAGGTCAAAACCAGCACCTTGAATTGCACCCCGGAGACAAACTGGTAACCAGTGCAGCTCCCGAAGTAGCGGTGAGGCCTGGGCATATCACCCACATCCCATCACCACCCGGGCTGCCGCATTCTGGACCAGCTGCAGCCTCCGAATGGTCGTCAAGGGCAGCCCCATGTAGAGCACATTACAATAATCTAGTCAGGAAGTGACCAGAGCATGGGTGACCATAAGCAAGGAGCCCCGGTCCAGGAGCGTGCGCAACTGGCGAATCACCCGAAGTTGGGCAAAAGCCCTCCTGGCCACAGCCGCTACCTGTTCTTCTAGCAGCAGCCGCGAGTCCAGAAGGACCCCCAAGTTGCGCACTGGGTCTGTCTGGGGCAAAACAGCCCCATCCAGTACCAAAGATGGTAACTCCCTGGATAACACGGGGCCCCTTATCCACAGCCACTCTGTCTTGCTGGGATTCAGCCGAAGCCCATTGGCCCCCATCCAGACCCCAATGGCCTCCGGATAGGATTTCAACAGCATCACTGGGGTCCCCATGGGCCAAGATGTACAACTGAGTGTCATCCGCATACTGATGGTACCGCACCTCATGGGAACGAATGATCTCACCCAGTGGCTTCATGTAGATGTTAAATAGGAGAGGAGAGAGCACCGAACCCAAAGGCACCCCATACTTGAGAAGCCTAGGGCTGGACCTCTCACTCTCTAACCACACCGACTGGGTACGGCCCTCCAGAAAAGAGGAAAACCAGGACAACACGGTGCCCTGGATCCCCAGTCCTTTGAGCCGTTCCAGAAGGATACCGTGGTCGACGGTATCGAAGGCCGCTGAGAGGTCAAGAAGAGCAAGGACGGATGGATAACCCCCGTCTCGCTCCACCAGAGATCATCCATCAGTGCGACCAATGCCATCTCTGTACCATACCCGGGACTGAATCCTGATTGAAAGGGGTCTAGATAATCCGCTTCCTCTAGGACACTCTGCAGCTGGCGCACCACCGCCTTCTCCAAAACCTTACCCAGAAAGGGCAGGTTGGAAACCGGCCTGTAGTTGTTAAGGACAGCTGGGTCAAGGGATATTTTCTTCAGGAGGGGGCGCACCAAAGCATGTTTTAGTGGTGTAGGAAATACCCCTTCCCATAATGATGCATTTATTATCGCCACGACCCAGCCACCTGTCACCACCTTGGAGGCTTTCACCAACCAGGTGGGACAGGGGTCCAAAGGACATGTAGTGGCACGCACAGCTGCAAGGAGCCTGTCCACTTCATCAGGGACAACAGGATCAAACCGATCCCAGATCATACAGCAAGACTGTGCTCTGGTGCCCCCCCGGCCCTCCCCATCCACGCCGGGATTCAGCCCTGAACGAATCCGATCGATTTTTCCCACCAGATGGTCAGCAAAGTCCTCAGCCGAACCCTGCCGAGGAGGGACCTGGTTACCCGGAACAGTGGCTGGGCGGCTATCAGCGGAGGCAATAAGGGTGGTGAAGTATTGCCGCCTCACCACCCACATCGCCACTAGGTAGGCCCTAATAGCAGCTCTAGCTAGTGTCCAATCAGAGTCATCCTGGGTCTTCACCCAGCGGCACTCTAGGCGTCTCTTTGCCCGTTTGAGTTCCCGCGGTTCATCTGTGAACCACGGGGATGACCTAACCCCACGGGCGCGGAGAGGCTGCAGTGGTGCGATTTCATCCAAGGCTGCTGTTGCCGTCCTGTTCCACAGGTCGACAAGTGCCTTGGGTGAATCGTGTAGCCGATCCAGAGGAACATCCCCCAGTTCCCTCTGGAATCCATCTGGATCCATTAGTCGCTGAGGGCGGGCCATTTTAATAGGCCCTGCCTCCCTACAATGAAGCGTCGCCCCCAGAAAGTCAAGAGTCACCAGATAGTGATCTGACCATGGCACAGGTGAGATGACTAAATCCTGTAATCTCAGATCACTCTGCCACTGCTCCGACAAGAAAACTAAGTCTGGCATGTGACTACTGCCCCTGGTCGGACCCCAAACTACCTGAGTCAGGCCCATGGCTGCCATGGAAGCCATGAACTCCCTTGCCACCTGAGAAGCCATCCCCAAAGATGGCAAATTGAAGTCCCCCAGAACCATAAGCCTGAAAAGGTGAGGACTGTGGTATTCCAAAATCATTCTGTAACTATGGTTTAATGTGCCATTCTAGCATGGCATTTGGCAATTAATGATGACATCCATCTATTACTGTCACAGGAAATCATATCAGAATGGCTTGGCATGTGGACCATAAGCTGATGGTTCTCAGTATAATCAGCATGTTGTAATATCATCCTCAACATCCTCTCAAATCTAGTCAATGCTCTTTCATGACTGTAATTTTAAAACCCAAACAAACCATAGAAGACTCTTCTAGGTCTATGATGGCAAACCTTGGCATTCCAGATGTTCTTGGACTTCAATTCCCAAAGACCCCATGAATCCGCAAGAATGGGTTTACTGCGACTCCTCTGGCCTGCACTGCCCTCGTCACTCCTGGAAGCGGAAGGAAAATGCGCCCGGCTGGATGAATCGCAGTAAACCCATTCTTGTGGATTCATGGGGGCTTGGGCTTCTGGGAATTGAAATCTAAGAACATCTGGAGAGCCATGGTTCACCATCATGGCTCTAGGTTATTCTGAACATTGTCTAAGCTTCTTCTGGAGTAATTCATGGAGGTAGCCATATATTTCCTTGCAGCAAAAACATCAAATAAACTTGTGGCACTTTAAAAAGCTAAGACGTTTTGTTAGATGTAAGCTTTTGTGGACTGTAGTCTAGCATCTGTAGAAATAGACTACAGCCGAAAAAAGGCTAGGACTAATAAAGGCTTTGATCCTATTGGTGATTTACACTTGCCAAAGTCTAGATACTGGCTGCAAATTGCTGCTTGTTGTGTTCCTGGGCATGCATCTGATTGCTTGATTGGGCATGAAGCCAGGGACACAACCAGAACCTTGTTAATGAGTCACTTGTTGTTTCCAAGGCTTTCGTTACTCCACGCAAGTGTAAATTAGCAAAAGTGACTCAGCCTTCCACCCTTTCAAGGTTGTTAAAATGAGTACCCAGCATGTTGAGGGGAAAATGCTAATTAACGTGTGAACCGCCCAGAGAGTGCACTAAGCACTATGGGAGCAGTATATAAGTGTGACTGCTTTGCTTTGCTTAGTCATTAAGATGCTACAAGACTTTTTGTTGTTGGTTCTGGAATTACAGTGAAACTCCGACTTACATATGCCTTTAGTTACATAAAATTTGACTTACATAATGATTTTGTGCTAAAGCCATGTCTCAATTTACACAATTTCCTATGGGTTTGCTTCGAGTTACATAAAGATTCTTTTTCCAATGTGTTTGCTTTGAGTTACATAAAAATCCATTTCCCTATGGGTTTGCTTCGAGTTACATAAAAAATCGATTTAAGCAAAAGCCTGCGGAATGGACCTTTTTTCGTAAGTAAGCGTTTTACTCTATTTCCCTTCCTTTTGAAATACACAGGTTGAAATCTCATACCAATACTTTTCTAGGAATTTGCTCAGCATTACAGAGTAGCCATTATTTCCATGTATAGGGCTGCACTGTTAAGGAAGGCCTCTCTCTCTGTGTGTGTGTGTGTGGTTACAGTTATAAGTGTTTATTAAACCTTGAACTCTGTGCCTGTGAAGCTAATAAATAACTTTAAGGGCATTTAGGTTGCCTAATGTATGTCAGGTGGCTTTGGATGTGCAGCTTGTAGAATTGTCTCAGACAGAATGAAATTGTTGATGACCAGGCTTTGTTGATGATCCAGGGGATGGGGGCCTCTATGTTTTATTTGATTTTCAGTCATCTCTAGCATCACAGAAATAACTCAGATAAAATTAAACTCACCCTTGTTGTGTAAGCAGCTTCAGGATCATCCTCCAAGACACGGGAGAGGCCAAAATCAGACACCTTGCATACCAGGTTACTATTGATGAGAATGTTGCGGGCAGCCAGGTCACGATGGACATAGCCCATATCTGACAAGTATTTCATTCCAGATGCAATTCCTCGAAGCATTCCCACCAGCTGGATGACTGTGAACTGAGCATCATGTTTCTGTAAAACATTTACAATACGTTTTCAGTGTCTTACTGTGAGCAAGGTTCATATCCACAAGCATTCTATGAGAATTCAAAGGCTGCAACTGGTCCAGAATGCGGTGGCCTGGGTAGTGATGGGGTGCGGGTGCTATGGTTACCAGTTTTCCTCCAGGTGCAATTCAAGGTGCTGGTAATGACCTTTAAAGCCCTTCATGGTAGTGGGCCAGGTTACCTAAGAGACCGCCCCGGCCCAAGAGAGTCTGCCTGTCCTACCAGAGTGGACCGGAGGGGCTCCGTCAGTGTTTCATCTGCTAGAAGGGCTCGCCTCTCTAGCACGAGGAGGAGGCCTTCTCCATGTCCGCCCTGACCCTGTGGAACCTCCTCCCAGTAGACCTAAAGCTGCACACAGAATTGCTGCCCTTTAGGAAAGGGCTTAAAACCTGGTCCCTTTTACTGTTGGGTGTGGAGGGATGGGTTTCTTTTATATTTGGATGGTTTTTAATAGTTAATTGAATTTTAAGGGGTATTTGTATAACACCTATATTGTATGACCTGGCCCCCGGCTTGAAAAGTTTGGAAACCTCTGATGTAAAGGGAGAATAAAACTTCCTCAAATAGTGCCAAACAAGAGAGAGGTAATCTCATTTAGAAAAGCACATACTCCTTCAATCTTTCTCTCTTAATAGAATCCATTTTCCAGTTCAGTTGAATGGCTACGTTTTATTTTTATTGCTGAAAAAACTTAATCCTCAATTCCCTGACGTGTTTACTAAATTAAACAGATATACAGAAAATACAATAAACTAACATTATTTATATACTGGATTCTGGTTAGCACATTCTACTTAAACACCATCCACAACTCATTATTTTTCACTGTATGAACCTAAGAATCGAACTTCACTTTTCCCCACAACAGTTCTTCCCCTTCTTGTTGTTCATATGTCACATGAAGACTTTCATAAATACACAAAATGGGGAGCACCATGTGCATAGTTGTCAAGTTTTGGACATGAAAATAAGGGAAATTTTAGGCCACACCCCTCTGTCCACCAGGCCACACACCCTCCCCCCCCCAAAAAATCCAGGCACATCCAAGAGCCTAGAAGAGGAGAAGCCACCAGAGCCAGGGAGGAGTGTTGGGCTCCCCCCAGTGGAGGAAGAACCACCCTCTAGGCACTCTCCCTCTCCCCTTAGCACTACTGCTGTGCTGCCTCTCGCAGAGAACAAGGCAATGGGCCAGCCCCTAGAGGGCAGCCTTACTGTAATAATTCTGTTTTAAATTTCTCCCTATTCTCTGCTGCGACAGCATTTTAGAATATGGTGATTTTTCATGGAACTATTTTTTACACTTATATCACTTAATTGTCTACTGTCTGGGCCTTGTGTACCTCAATTTCATTTTTTAAAACTCTGTGTTTAAGACAAAACCACCCAAATATCCTCTTTATGTTGTATGCAAATATACTTGAAGCCAATTGGCTCATTGTCTCTTCTCTCTCCTGGGAAAGAGGATGTTAAAGGAAGGTAGAGAAAATATATGTTCAAGAACACAATAGGCCACAAAAAGATGAACCCTGCTGAAACAGATAGTTGATAGCAATTTAATTAGCAGCCAACTATCTGTTAATATTAGTTGCTTGTTATTAAGCACACTTACCTTCTCCTAGCATGCAATTCTCCTTCTGAGTTAACATTTTATCCAGCCGCAAAGCCTCATGTACATTGAGCGTGACACAACAGTACTATTCTAAGGGGGAAAGTGCACACAACTTTTGGACACAAGATACATGTTTAATGTTCTCCCAGGCCTCTAAAACTGTAGTAATAATTTTGACATTTCTAATATCTTGTAAAACTTTTTAATGTTTTAATCTGTACTTATGCCAAAGGTAGAATGAGACTTTTTAGTTTATCTTTGTCTTGTGTAACCAGGTTGTGCAATAGGAACTGGTATGTGCATAACTTATGTTCTTGTTCTGGATTCAGCATTTATTGGAGTTTTCTAATTTCTTTATTGTTAGGATTTTTAAAAATTGTGTTTAGAACATATTTTATAGATGTTTAATATTGTTTAGGTTGTACACCATTCACAGAACATAGATTATGGGGTACTTACAAAATATAATTAATTAATAATACCCTACAAACAGGTTGGCCAAAGTCCTGTTGTTGTTGTTGTTGTTGTTGTTGTTGTTGTTCCATATGACCAAAGCCACTCTGGGTGGTTCACATACAGTACATTGTATTATTATGCCTATACAGTATGATTATGTGCATCATGTCAGTTCTGGCTTAGGATGCCCCTTTCCTGGTTTTCCAGGTAGAAAATATAGAAAAATGGTTTACTATTCCTTTCTTCCAGGAGCATCCTGGGACTGTGTGTTTGCCCAAAGCTACACCAGCTGGCTCTTCTCACAGGAGGTGCAATGGCGACTCAAGCTCCCGATCTCTGGCTCTGCGATCAGATACTGTACCTAAATCACTGCGTTATATAGCATAATTTGTAGTGGCTTCTTGCTGCTAACTAATGACTCCTTGCTTGCATTTTTGGAGATGCTGTAGTCTACTGGATTGGTACACATCTGAAAATCCGAATGGGATCTTGAAAATTGCCAGTAAGATGTCATTGTGAGTTTTATCATTTGTCTTCCTTAGACCAATAGGATATGGGTGATTGAGATTGCAGACCTATGCATACTCAACCGGACATAAGCACAACTGAAAGAGGAATTTGTTATCTGAATAAATAAGCAGACAATAGCTCTGTATGACATAAACATCTGTGTCCATTTTACAAATGTAAGAGCATAATAAAGGTTATGTAAGAGACAAGATAATCACCATGATATTGGTAGAGAACTTACCCTGAGGAAGCTATCCAAAGAGCCGTTTTCCATATACTCAGTAACAATCATGACAGGCTTGCCTAAAAATATATTGAATACAATATCTTAGACACAAATACGACACCTGAAGATTTTATTAAATTAGAAAACTTAGCGATGTAATAAGTAGACAAATATATTAAGCATTAGCAGATATGACCACATCTCTTCTAAAAGCATACTTAAATCAAATTATGAGCATGCATACTAGATGGTTACACAGTATTTTAGTGCACGTTGGAACAAAATTCAGCTATGTGAGAGTTCTGTTTCGTTTTAAACCATCACATTCAGGTATACAAACTAGAGACAAATGATAAATATTAGTACTGGTGGCTGGACACATGCTCCAAATTACAAACAGTGCTCATCTGAACGCATACTCAGCAGTTTTTAATCAATACAGAACCAAGTTCATCAGTCCTTGTGCTCAGAAATTGATACTTGGGTTTTCTCTCATGCATTTTTGAGCAACCTAATTTGTTCTAGGAAGAAACTTTCTAACGACTGCCAGTTTTGGCCAATGTGGAGTTGGGAACTCTACCAAACCTACGACATATCACCCAGAAATCTATCAGTAGAACTAAGTGACTTTCTATCTCCCCATAATCTAACAGAGAGGGATTGGTAAATGTTAATCATTTATGATTTTCTTTGCTTTTATTTATTTTTCTCTAGAGTTTGAGATCAAACATCCAGGTCCTAGTGCAAAAGTCACTCAATAAAATATTTCTCAGGCTAGGTATTTGCTCTGATTACTAGAACTGAACAAAACTTTCTTAAGATTTTATAATTTATTAGCATTATTTAGTATGGCAGGGCACCAATGTTGATTCTTTTACTGTTGCACAAATGAAAATCAAAGTCCTGGTTGTCCCACTATAAACCATTCAAAATCTAGTAGATTCAATACAGAATTGTGCACCCAACTCCAATGCGTACATGTTTGATGGTGGATCTCACATTTTCTCAGAATGAGAGCATACGAGGTTAACATAAGCAGTACAACATCTTTGACATCTTATTGTAGCAAGGCAAAGTGTGTAAGCTGTTTATATTTTAGTCTTCTAGAAGGAAAGTATAATATTAACATTAGAGAAATGCATTATGTAAGGGTTTGCTAGAAACTCAGACTCATTTAAATATGTCTATTCAATTTCCTGTTCTAATTAATGTCCCTTACATAGAGAAAACAATATCATTGAAGAGCTTATAGACCAGCATCTTAATCCTAAACAAGTTTATCTGGAAAGAAGGCTGTTAAGTGACCTATCTCTATGTAAGTATGTCTAGGATTGTATAAAGGCCAAAAGACAAAACATGTCATAAAGGGAGCAAAGAGTGTGGAGATAGTCAATCATATATATACTAATGTATGATAAATATTCAGATAAAAAGAAGGCAGACATTTGTAATGCACATGTTGCTCATAATGATAGATTCCTCACTTTTGTTCCTTTCTGAAGACGTCAATTCACTGCAAAAATATTACTACAGTATTTCAGAAAAATTTCGTCTGTTCTTTAGGACTCAAAGATAACACACACCTCATCACTGAAGAGAAATGAAGTCATATATACTGGACATGTAAGGACAAGAGAATATCAAGGCAGAGCCCCTTGCAGCTTCTCTATGACTAATTAGCTAATAGCAAACTGAGTACATTTAATTATCACAAGCATTAAGCAGTTCAGGAATGGCATATCATAACCAGTACCCTAAAGAGCCTTTCCACTGCCTAATGACAATTGGACACAGTTCTTTCATGTGTCTTTTATGAAGAAACACTGCCACTCTCACGCTCCAATGAATTTTTACAAAGTTCAGTCCCTCACATTTTTCTGGTCTGGTCTGACATTAATTATGGCCTGGGAATGAGGCGGAAAACATTGGATAATCCATTTAGTAACTACTTTAACCCTTTAGGAATATCACTCATCTCTCCTTTGTCTTCAATTTATAATCAATAAACACATCCAAATGTTGTACAACATTCATTTAACTAATTATTAACAATCATTTTGCAATTGCAAATAATTTATCAGATACTAGAATCAGGAGCATATACTGAACTATACCACTATTCTGGCAGTGATCTGTACAATTTTTATGATGACTTCGGGGCTATTTAGCCCAAAATGTTCACACAAGGCAATACCTAAAAAAAAAAAAAAGCTACTTATTTTCAAATAGTCACATGGATTCTACTAAATCAGGGGTCCTCAAACTTTTTCAGCCACGGGCTGGACCCCACACCTTCAGACAGCTGAGTGGACCAGACTGGTGGTTCCCCATGCCATGAACGTTGCTGTAAAATGCATCTGCAACTGCCATAAATGTGTTTATGACAGCCAGAGACTCATTTATGGCTGTAGTAAATGTATTTATGATGGCTGTAAATGTGTCCGTGGCTGATTCCGGTGGTGATGGGGGCGGCTCGAGCAACGTCGGGGGCTGGATTATTTGGAGCCGCAGGAATGATCCAGCCCACAGGCCATTGGTTGAGAACCCCTGTTCTAAATCCTGAACTTGATTCTTCAATCTACCCCATATAATCACCAAACACCATTTTTCAGAGGTTTGGTTTAATATACAAATATTTAAGCTGTGGACTATAGTATTTCATGTGCCCTTTCTTGGGATAAACTTTAATTATTGAGAGGATAACAAAGGACTGTTGAATGTTTATTATGTATTATTTATGGGTGTATAACTGTTTATGGGTTCTGGGATTTGTTTTTTGTTTTTATATTTGTAAATAAAATTGTAATATTTTAATACTTGTACACCACCCAGAGCAGAAAAATATCCTAGATGGGTGGTATATAATTATAATAAATAAATAAATAAAATAATGAACTAGAATCATAATTTCTTTTTAAAAATAGGGCCCATCTTTTTTTAGTTACATTGTTGCATGCAATGCAGGGGAAGACTTATGTTAATCATAAGGTAAATTTTAAAATCCTGGCAGTGGTAATACCTTTCTTCAACCAACTAAAATAACCCAAAAGATTTTTATTCAATTATTTGGTAAGAAAGATCTCAAAAGATTTCCTAAAGAGAATCAACATTAGATCTCCATTTTTACATTCAGACTGTACCACTGATGCAGGAATACATCGTTAAGCATCAGAGATTTTTTTCATATGTATTTGTAAACACTTGTCTTGGGGCTACTAATGGTTTGGAAAAGGGGGCTTGGGTGGCTAAATTTTACCTACTACTACCTGCATCTCCACATTCTTAGTCCCCAGTCTTGATGTTTTGAGCATGGAGGTCTACAGGGGCATTTAGATTGTTTTCTTTTCAATGAGGTTATTAAGGTCTATAAACACATGTGAACATTTTATTAACATGCTACTGAATATGAATAGGATGTTTCTTTAGAGCTTGCCAGTTAACATGCAGGGTGGAGGCCAGGGATGATAGGGGACAATATAGAGGGCAATAAACAATGTCAAAGTGTGTATATTACCATTCATATACCCACTTACTGTATATCTATCATGCATTGAGGCAAAGGCCTGAATAAGGCTTATGTCTGTTGAGGAAGTCTACAGTTATGATCAGTTTGAGCTGTGGAACATCTGTTTATCTGCTAAAAACATAACTGACCACAAGAGCAACTTGAATGCAAGAAAGAAACTGATCAGTTCAAGCCCAATGGATTCTAAATCTTAAGAGAGCATTTCAATTTAAAAGATCACTTTTGTATCTCTACCTTGCTCTCATCTCCATATAAATCTAAAACAATACCCATGTTTAAATAATCTAGCAATTCCACAGATCAGGAGGCAGGCTGGATGGGACATGCATTCCATACTCTGACAAGTCTAAACAGCACAACATTTCTATTATTTGTTTGTGGCTGGAGCACTAACTTTGAGTAATGGGAACATTTGGCACCATTGTTTTTATGTCACACTTATTTTAATACATTTAAATCTCTTAGTCAGAAAACAAAACAACAACAAAACAGCTGAATTAGGCATTATATGTTTGTATAAGCATGTATGATACTTATTTCGTTAATCCAATAACAATGGAATTGAAAGTGCTGTATCATTTCATTCATGACATAAGTTGTTTAGTTGCAGTCTGAATGTTGTTTGCCATGGCCATGATGTGCCAGGAGGGTAAAATTTGTAAAGAAGGGAAAGCTTTTAAAATTATCAAACACAAATTTCCTGACTTATTTCTCCTATTCTTAACACAAGTTCTCACCGGTGTTGAGACGGTAATGTATAGGCAATCAGAAATGCAAGCTCTAAAGAAAACTGTGTGTTCTATGCTCATTTATCAAAATGCAGCCATTTACATGGTAACAACTTGTGTCAACAGTGTTTTTAAAATTTATTGCACTAAAATGCTACATATTGCTGTAAATTATTAGTAAACTAAGCGGAACATGTGTGCTGGCTATTAGGGCTGCTGCCTGGAGGGCACCCTGGAGACCAGGTGTGGAAGGAAAGTTCAACCTTGAAACAAATATGAAACAGGGGAATAATTCAGCATTGGAAGAATGGTCTGAGGTCTTATTCAGCTTGTGTACCTGATCACATCTCTAGTGAGTAATAAGCTATATTGTTTTTAAAGAGAACATGTACCTCTCTTCATTCAGGCGGGACCTCTTATGTACATCTGTCATGCTTGTTGTAAAGAATTAGCCCATCACATCCAATCAGCATGAAAAGTCAGTTCATATGTAAGGGCCATCCATCAAAATCTGGTTTGCTGTATAAGTGTCCCAATGCCTATCTATTATTTGCTTTATATACTGTATGTTGGAAGGTTTGCTCGGCAAATTCCTCTCAGAAAAGAACATCCATAGATAATATATATAATTTCTCTATTTACTTGAAACATGGCCAGCCAACTTTTAAGCACAAAATAATTGCCAGTAAAATTTAATACAAAAGTACTGGGGAAATTTTCATTATAACATATTGCTGCAGAAAGAAAAAAAATATATTAAAGCATTTGCAATCCTACTTGTAATGCAACGTATTGATTTGATTACCATTTTAAAAAAATTAAAAACAACAACACAAGAGCAATTAAATTGATAATGTCAACTCTACTAAAAAGAATTATTATAATTATATTCCAAGTCTATCTTGGAATATGCTTAGTGTCTTTGTAGTGGTAAAATATCTGGCAGTTATTAGCTAAGCACACTGGACTAAAGTCATGGAGTGTTCATGAAAACAACTGCTGAAAGAGTGAAACTAAATAAAGTAATGTTTGCAAAAAGTTTATATACCTAAATCAAAACTTTTCTAAAGTTTGGTCTGCTTAAGCAGGTCTATCAGGAAGCCTAAGGGCTATAAATCTAAATGGGAAGAAGCCTTTCTTTCCTTCCTTCCTTCTTTGATAAGAAGTCAACAAGATCAGCTCATTTCTTTATACGTGAGACAGAAGGAATTACTGTAAGAAGCCTTTCAAAAAATCAAATGTAGTGGGATGGGGAGAAAACAAAATGTTCCACTTTTAAGAAAAGACAAATGAAAAATAACTGAAAGGAGTGCTGGGCCTACTACAACCACTCAGTAAGAAAATAGAACTGTATTAACTAACTCGACAAGCATTCACATTCAGTATAAAGCTGGCAGCCTTCCAACCTTTTATTCTGATTAATAACATTCATCAAAACTGATGAGTTCCAGATTAAATGACTGTGTTCTTAGCATCTCTAGTGAAAATGCTCTACCTGGAAAGGGCAATTTATAATTCTAATGAACAATACATGTTTTAAATTCTTTCAGTGTTATAGGTTTTTCTTTAAAAATTAAATTACCATCCACACTGTGACAGCAACATAGTGAATCAAAGCTTTTGTCATAAAACGGTCAACACCGTTCTCCGTCATTTGCAAGCTAAGAACTTGTCTTTATCATATTTCTGCATTAAATTCTTATAAAGTCTTTGAAAACACATTCAAATTACCATGTAATTAATATGAAATTAACCTATTATTCAGGCTAATGATTTCTACTTGATTTTATTAGGATGTGGGCAGTCTAACTGTGGCTATTCCAATATCTACCAGATGCTGACACCATGAGGTAGTGTACAGTATGGTTTTCTAAGAAAAATCAGAATGTCTGCAGCTGTTTAAGAGCAATCAATTTCAACACTAAATCTAGTCTTTCCTAATCTTGAATGACAACTGTAAAGCATTATCATTATTATCACCACAGGAGGGTGTGTAGCACACAGAATTCTTAAAAACTCCAATGTCTCCAAGAGATTTTTTAACAGGATTCATTTGTTTCACCATATAATTATTTTTTTAACACGGTAGACCATTCTTTGGACATATAATCATGTTTCCACTTTTAATAACTAGCAAACATCATTGTACTGAAGGGAACTCAACAAAATCTGATTTATAACTATACTGTGAATAACAATCACATGCTTATACAGTAGAACTCCGCATAACAAAAAAGCTCCATTCCATGGAGCTCTTCATTATGCAGTTTTTTTTCATTATGTGGATCAAATGGGTGATACCTTGCATAATGAAAAAAAAAGTTTGTTATACAGGATTTACGTTATGCAGGGTATCGCACAGAGCACACGAACACTTTGTTGTACAGATTTTTTGTTATATGAAGCATTTGTTATGCAAGGTACCACTGTAGCTGGAAGACTTTGGGACAAATTACACATTACAGACAATCTGTCTTGAGACAGAGATAACAGTATTTCATGTCTGAGAAATCAGATCTGCAAATGAAATCTATAGTTAGTTCCCAAAAGCCAATCACAAAACCAAGCAAGATAATTTGCAAACAACAACAGGGGAGAAAGGTTCCTACTGAGATGATGCCATCAGTTAAGAAATACCGTCTTTTAAATTTGGCCCTCAGAACAAGGAAGCAGGCTCTTTCCTGCTGACACTGACCACAGAGACCGAGAAGTGCAATATTATGCTATTAACACAGATTTTGGATCTTAGAAATAGCATTATTCATAAACAACTCATATACCACCTACAGCCAAGGGGTTTTAATTTATTCCTTGTGCAAGTCGGAAGTCAGTTGAGCAGTTTCTGAGGATTTTAATGCAAAATCATCGACCAGGGACAGATGATATTTGCTGCTGATGAAAGTGATATTTTTGCAGCATATTAGGCAAACCATGGCCTTTTCTTGACAGAAGCATAAGAAGGCCTTAAGCAGGTAAGTCTCCTTGGATAATATCACTATATTCCACATAACTTATAGAAGCATCTTGAAAAGCACAAGAGTGCTTTATAAGCCTCTTCATGATACATATTTTGAGTCTTGTACTTAAAGCAAAAATGCTAGCAAACACACATCATGAAGAGTCTTGAATAAACATTAAGAAACCTAATGCATCTTTAGCTTTCATTTCAACCAGGCACCAGCTGATCAGAAAACATATTCTGTAGACATCAGTTCTTACTTTTGGTGACAACTCCTTCTAATCGAATAATGTTGGGGTGATCAAATTGTCCCATGATGCTTGCTTCTCCTAGAAAATCTCTTCTCTGCTTTTCTGTGTATCCAACCTTCAGGGTTTTGATGGCAACTGAAATCTCCTTTTTAGATGGAAGTTTCAGGCGGCCACTGCATACTTCTCCAAACTCACCTGAAAATCAAATTACATGGAAACTCTTCATTATTATTTTTATTTACATACATAGCAAAAGATGAACAGACTCAGAATATGTCTAAAAGATGAACAGACTTAAAATATTGCTAATTCAACCCATTTTCCTCTATTTTGTGCATATGTATCACAACAATGCCACAACTGTAAAGAAACATGCCTGATATTTGCTAATTGCTTAATTTCTCTTCTACAAAACTATGACAGTTCAACTACCTATTTTACGGGTTAACTGTAGCATATTGGTACCAAACAGCTTCTTCCATTATGGCTGTTAATAAAATTTTGTAAAACTCATACTTTATATGATAATCAAACCAGTAGCTGTTTTAGTCTGTTTGTAGTAGAAGAGAAACTAGACGTTTTGTAACTCCTGTAAGACTAAGCAGTTAACTTTTCATAAATTTTCATGTGTACTTCTTCAGATGAATGGAGTGGCCATTTTCTGGGGAGGGACAGCAAATTCCAAACTTTGTATACGGGTGTATGTTGGTCCTGGGTAAAGAAAATGTTTAACATACAATAGTGTATCAGAGAGTAAACAAAACAAAAATGTTCTAGCACTTTAAAGGCTAACTGCTATATTTTAATGTTAGCTTTCATGGATCAAGTCTACTTCATAATCTTTCTTATTCTGTTCTATCTGCATGTTTCCAAAATCCATTGTTAATGCTATTTTAGGACACATCTCCAATTTTTTACACAATTTTTGATTGAATTTTTTAAAAAGAAAACATTTTCCATATTTTCGTCACATTCTTACACTCCCACCATAAGTGAAAGTATGTTCCAACTTCTTCTTTTTTTACATCTCCAGTAATCTTTTGAATAATAACAATCGCACCGGATTCAAATACCACCTCCATATTGTTTTACAGTTGTTCTGTTTAATTCTGACATATCTTTCATAATTCTGTTTCCATATTCTAGCCCATTCCTCCTCTTTAATTTTACCTCCTAAATCCATTTCACAAGATAAGCTTAACATTTGTTGTTCAGCTGACACAAATGGGTACACAGAGCCTCCTTGAAGATTATAGTATTTTGAACCACAATTGGGCATACCCCGGGAAAGGCGACCTTGATGTGCCGGCTAATCTTTCTCACACTAGGTTACGTAGAAGGAACTGCAGAATGAATTCACCAAAAGGAAGTTTCATGTCTGGCCTAGACATGTGAGAAGAAGAAAAAGCTGGTGCAAAGGTGTTGTTGTTGCTTAGTGATTTAAGGCAGAAAGAAGAGACTTTAAAAGGCAGACCCATCCTGATGTTGGCCATTTCTTGCTTAGCTGCTGGATGAGCAAAACAGAGAGCACCAGCAGTACAGAGCATCCAGAGTGGGGTGCAGCACCACCACTCTTTCTGGCCTGTTTAATGGCCTAGGACTTGTGGCTGGTTGATGGTCTAGTTGCGTGTAGGTGTAGTGGGAAGTGGGTGTCAGCTTCTTCCTTCCCTTTTCATGGCAAGTTCAGCTGACAGTATTTCTGGTATATGTACCCAGGATATTATAATTTCACTTAAATTATAAATGGTAATCTACTCATGCCAAATGATTGCTGAGAGTTTGAGAAGTGAACTTTCCATTTCATGAGCAATAATGGCCAATGGCTTCTATACTTTTGTTATAATTCAAACATTATTTTGCTTTCTCTTTATTGAGTATTCTAGTGCAACCTCAGCATGAAGCAACCAGAGAGACAAGAAAGACTAGCCTGGCCTAAAGGAAGTTGTTTTGCATTGTTTGCATGTGGTTACAATTACAAAGTTTCTTTCCCGATCCTATTTGGAAGTGTTAAGTCCTTTGTTTTGCTCTGGCTTTCTCTCTCTTGATTTTCTGCCTTGGAAGAGGAAAGGTGTCCTTTTGAGCTCCTCCATTTTCCAGGCCACATGGCTAGAAAAAAGACTTTGCTTCTTTCTAATCTAAACCAACTTCACCAAGACTCCTGAGCACATGTATCTTCTGATGTCATTTTGTGAGTAAATGATATAATTTTCCCCTCAAGTATCTAGTCCTAGTGTGTGTATTAACTGTGCTAAAAAGGGGTGAACTGGGAGACTTACATCTTAACCTATAAATCCAAGGGTTAACAGTTGGAACTGGCTATAGGTTGCTATGCCTCGCCCTACTTGCCTGCACTCACCCTTCGTGCACACGGCCGATCTGGGTACGCAGGTCAACGAAGGATTGAGAAAACCGGCAGTGGGGCAACAGCCCCACAAACGCGAAGAAAGGGAAACAACTTCACTTCCCAACATTCCTTGCACCGCGCCGCGCCAGAGCCAATCAGGCTGAGAGGCTCTCGCACAGCGCAGCGTTTGGAAACGCGCCACAGCCAATCAAAAGAAAAGCATTTTAAAAAAACGCAGCACAAACACAAAGCACCAACCCATAACTACAAGCCCCAGCGTCCTGCGCGCCATGAGCGCGCAGAACGCTGAGGAAACCGGCGCCCGAAAAATGAAAAAGAAAAACAACTCACCGCCTCACAGCCAAGCAAACACCAGCCGGCTTTCTTTCCCTCACCCGCGGTGCCTGAAGGTCCCGACTGGTGTTTCCCCTTTACCATCAGTGGGTGGGGGGTTGTGATCCCCCTCTCCGCTGGCTACCCTAGGGTTGGGAGGTTTGTGGGAACAAAAGGGGTATGTTGCCCAAATCCTTCTGGACCCAGGAGACCAGGGAGAGGGGATCGATTCCCCCCTCCTTAAAACAACTCTGTCTTTTCTTCTCTTTAAAAACGGAGTTGTTTTAAGGAGGGGGGGGGGAATTGATCCGCTCTCCCTGGTCTCCTGGGTCCAGAAGGGTTGGGGAGAGAACATACCCCTTTTGGCCCCCCAAACCTCCCAATTCCAGGGGAGCCAGCGGAGAGGGGGGTCGCAAGCCCCACCCACTGATATTAAAGGGGAAACCCGATCTACTTTCACGACTCCACACAAAGCACCATAACACACTAAAGCCCCCCTCCCCACTACCTAGCCCACCCTTCCTAACCCCAACGACCATGCCCCCCTCCCCACCACCTAGCCCACCCTTCCTAACCCCAACGACCATGTCCCCCTCCCCACCACCTAGCCCACCCTTCCTAACCCCAACGACCATGCCCCCCTCCCCACCACCTAGCCCACCCTTCCTATCCCCCACCAACCACGCCCCCTCCCCACCACCTAGCCCACCCTTCCTAACCCCCAACGACCATGCCCCCTCCCCACCAACTAGCCCACCCTTCCTAACCCCCAATGACCACGCCCCCTCCCCATCACCAAATAAATAATTTTTTTAAAATTACTAAAAACACAGACAAAAACATCCAAAAATACACAAAAACAAAAACACCAAAAACAATACGAAGTAAACAAAAACACAATCAAAAACAAAACAAACAGACAAAAAATACAAATTCCAACCCACCCCCACCCACCCCCCGCCCACACACACACACACACACACACACACACACACAAGAAAGAAAACAAGCAAACTTACCAAAAGATGTCCTACCTCCACCAGGACTGGAAAAGAAATGAATAAAGAAAGAGACTACTTACCAGAAGAAGCTCCACCCAGAGGCCAGGAAAGAAAAAACAGTCAAAATACAATAACCCCTACCAGCACCACCTGCTGGCCACAATAGTAAAAACAATTCAAAAACACACAACAGCTCCAAACAAAAGGCCACAAGAGTAAAAACAAATCAAAAACATAACACAAATTCACAATTTTACACAAAAGGTCACACCAATAAAAAGTCAAAAACATTACACTAAAACACACTTTAACACAAATCACAAACATATGTCAATAAACTACAATAGGAACCTTTAAAAATCCTGTGCTGAGTTTTAACTCAAATTTAAACCCAAAACATCTAAACACATTTTAAAAACACTGAATGTAAAAAACATTTACTTTTACATTATTAAAATTATGACCTACAGTACAACTAATTAAAAAAATTCAAAAAACTAAAACATTATTCGCTTACATAAAACAATTTGAAAAAAATATATCATACTTTGTTCTTTTATTAATCCTCAAAAAAACTCCCAAAAAAGCAGATCACAGTTAATAACAGGCAAGCCAAAAAAATTACATAAATAAACATTTAAAAAATTAAAATTACAGACTAAGCAATTTTTAAAAAACATTAACACAATTTAACCTTCCAACACAATTTAAAACAGCCCGGCAACGCCGGGCATACCTCTGCTAGTTCAAATATAAAATTGTCTAAAATTTAAACCATTTTGCTGAGCAGCAGCTACAAATAACTTAACACATTTTAGGGGTCAAAACTAGATCAGGAAAGCAGTTCTACTTCATATATTGCTGCATCTCTTAGTTGCCTCCAGAAGCAGTGGCATCATCTAAGGTTTGTCTTGTGTTATATGGTGTAATTTAGGCACATGGGTCAAAGCAAACATGTGTCATATGACAGGATGACAATTTTTCATCTTGAAAAACATACATGGAACTAACAGATTTAAAAGCCACAAGCCAGCAATAGTCTTTCTACTGCTGACGCTGCTGAGAACAGCTAACAAGGGGTGGCATTAAAATGGAATAAATAGCATAGCAGAAGGTAACATTTTCATTAATATTTAACATTGCATCGTGTTGCTTTCTTTTTGATTGGTTGTAGGTCAAATGTAATCTATAGTAGGTCAAAATGCTACTTTGAAAAAAAGTGTTTCCTATTGTAGGTTTCTTTTTACTGACAATTTAGAGATGCTAACTTTGATTCAAGAATTGACACAGGCTGTAACAAGAATTCTTACGAGAAAAAAAAATCTAACCTCTGCAGGAAACCACATCTGCCAGTGTGTTTTACTCAGGGTATACTGTACTTCTATTCAAATATTAGCATTAGGTCAATACTATTTGGACACCCCGTGAGTAGAAAATCAAAGCACAACACCAGAATGTTATGTTTAATTCCACTTCCTAATAAATTTTGTTGAGGTTTGGTATTCTCTCTCTCTCTCATATGTACCGTATTTTCCGGCGTATAAGACAACTGGGCGTATAAGACGACCCCCAACTTTTCCAGTTAAAATATAGAGTTTGGAATATACTTGCCATATAAGACTACCTCTCTTCCAATGCACACCAAATAAAAATTAACCCACACTCAACCCGAAGACGCGCAGCCATCTGAGTTGAATGGGCAGGTTCTGGTGGAGAGCCAATCCATGCTCACGTTCTCCTCCTCGAGGTACAGGAAGATGGGTGCAGCTTGCTTCCCCTTGCTTCATACTCCCCGCACAGAGCAGGGACTCGGCCGCGGCACCCCCCACCATATGCGCCGGACATATGAAGCAAGGGGAAACAAGCTGCAGTTAAGTACCTGTCCTATAAGACGACCCCCGACTTTGGCACAGATTATTTGGGGTTAAAAAGTAGTCTTATACGCCAGAATACACAGTATCTTAATAGTCTTAACAGCTATGTGCTGCTAGTCCCTTGCACCTAGTATTGTGTGACCACAAGCAAAGCTTTTATTTATGTTTTGAAAAGGTATACCTGTTAAACCTATGCTTTCCTTGCCTGGAAACAGGCGGTAGGATCCACTTGGTTTTGATATTTGATTTTTTTTTTTTTTTGCTTTTAGGAGTGGGCAATAAAATTATTTTATTTGCTGAATTAGCATTATTCATTGATTAAATTGTTCATTTTGGAATAGGCAATGGACTTTACAGAGAAAGGCAATTCTCTCCAATTGCAGGTTTAGTGACTTCTTCAAAAGTGTAGTTTTTGTCATTCTGAAGTTGCATTCCATAGTAAAGAAGTTTATTCTAGATAAACTACATACAGTGGAACCTCATATAACGAATGCCCCCTATAGCAAAAAAAACCCGCATAACGAAGTTTTTTTTTAAAAAATGGGCCCCTGCATAATGATTTTTCCTATGGAAAAAACCCATAAAACGAATATTCAATGGGGAAAATTGCTTAGCAAATAATTCGTTGTATGATTTTTTCCGTAGGAAAAATTATACAATGAAAACATCACATAGCAAACAGACTCGTATAATGATTTAAAATCATTATACGGGGTTTTACTGTATCCCTTATCACAATTATTGGCTGGGGATAGTAGGGTTGAATACATCTTACTCTTTGTCACAGATCCATACCTGTCAACCGCGGTTTTGGACAATCCGGGACCTGTGTAAAACGGTTCTGTGCAGGTCGCTTTTTACGCATGCATAAAAGCCTTCTACGCATGTGTAAAAGCGACTTGCGCACAACCATTCTGTGCAGCTCGCTTCTACGCATGCGTAGAAGGCTTCTACAATCCCCTTCTGCAGAGAAGCCTTCTACACATGCGTAGAAGGGTTCTACGCAAGCGTAGAAGGGTTCTACACATGCATAGAAGCGAGCTGCACAGAAGTGATGTGCAGTAACACCTTTTCCCCCGCTGCCAAATTCCGGGGTTTCAGCAGCTCCGGGCGGGAAATGGAGAAAATTGGCACTGAAAAATGGGAAATCCCAGCCAATCCGGGAAGGTTGACAGGTATGCACAGATCTGCACATCTTATTCTTTGTCACAGATATGTCACATATATTATTATTATTATTATTATTATTATTATTATTATTATTATTATTATTATTATTATTATTATTATTATTATTTGCTGCCCAATCAACAAATGTGACTCCGGGAGGCTCACAACAGTGCACAATACACAATAAAAACACTCACAATAAAATACTGATCGTCCAAATACAAAAGTTCAAAAATGGCCACAGACCGTCCAGGGGCTAGGCTAGCTGGGCTGGTGAGGGGGTCGAAGTCCAGCCCCCACCCCAACGGCCAAGTCCCAGCACCAAAACAGCACAACTCCAGCCATGGGCATAGCCCGGGGTCACGGTGGCGTTCCTGCCGCCCGGAGCTGTGGCTCTTCAACCCTGGCCAGTATGCATTGCTCTTTGCAGGCGCACCCCCCAATAAAGGACTCAGACACCGGTAAAAGTGGATAACAGCATCGGGCCACATTTATTGATTCATGCCCTAGTCCGAATTATAAATTTCTATTGGTAAAACGACCAATCATAATTCTTAAGGCAAGCAGGCCGAAGTAACACTGGTAAGGTACCACCCCAAAATTGCCAACGGCAATTGGTTACAATGTATCGATTTGTATCGATTTGTTTGTTTACAACAAACAAATTGTTGACCGTAGTCAATATCTAACTAATGACCCCACCCTCTGACGCGTATCCGTGGAATCACGGGGTGATGCATGCTGGCTAGCTATCGCCATCACCCCGTCGCCTAGTTCGTCGTTGACCGGACAACGTTTAACCAACTTATGCCTGTCTATTGTTGTCCAGTCAATTGCGAACCTGCCGGATACCTGTGGGTCATAATGTTTACCTTACCAGTGATACCCGCCCATGTGACCAAGTCAACAGCATCACAGAAACCCCTATATCAAACCATAGCAACAGTGTGGGATGGGCGAAAAAACCAGGACCCGAGAGCCAATTGTGGGTCCCAGCCAAAAATTCCCACCCGGCCCCGAAGCGACCAAAATATCACACTGTTAACTAGGGAGGGGGTGGAGGGGAAAAACTTCTCCGCTCCGTCGCTTCGGAAAATGGCAGCTCGGCTGCCTCATGGCCACCCCTTTTATAAGGGAGCTGGCCACGCCCCTAACTACCCGGATGCCTTCGTCCTATGGGGGGGCCCCGCAAAGGGCGCGGCGGCCATTTTGGCGCCGCGCTTGCATTGCAGGCGCACCCCCCCAATAAAGGACTCAGACACCGGTAAAAGTGGATAACAGCATCGGGCCACATTTATTGATTCATGCCCTAGTCCGAATTATAAATTTCTATTGGTAAAACGACCAATCATAATTCTTAAGGCAAGCAGGCCGAAGTAACACTGGTAAGGTACCACCCCAAAATTGCCAACGGCAATTGGTTACAATGTATCGATTTGTATCAATTTGTTTGTTTACAACAAACAAATTGTTGACCGTAGTCAATATCTAACTAATGACCCCACCCTCTGACGCGTATCCGTGGAATCACGGGGTGATGCATGCTGGCTAGCTATCGCCATCACCCCGTCGCCTAGTTCGTCGTTGACCGGACAACGTTTAACCAACTTATGCCTGTCTATTGTTGTCCAGTCAATTGCGAACCTGCCGGATACCTGTGGGTCATAATGTTTACCTTACCAGTGATACCCGCCACACGGGGAGGCTTGCAAAGGCTCACCGCCCCCCCCAAGACCGTCAGCTCGGTCGACAGGCCTGCTCGCCAGTCCAGTAATCCAGAGGTCCATACCTCCCTGCGACAGATGGGCCCCATCCCCTGAGTAAAGCTCGTAAATTTGCAGACTGATGGCGGGGAGGCTAATGACGCATCCCCCGCCCTTGTCAAGGGAACCGGGCAATAGCCCCGTTCACGGAGCATCGGCTCAGTCAAGAGCCCCGAGGCCGAACGCCCCCCTGTAAGCGTACCGCGGTATCGTGTCCGACGTGCGGATGCACCCTGTTCCAGTCGGGTACCCACTCTGTCGCCGCAGCGTAACGCGCTGCCCCATGCAGCGTAACGCGCTGCCCCGTGCACCTGGCTACGGCCCACCAGGCATACTGTCACCGGTGTAAAACGACACCCAGGGTCTGTCAAGTAAAAAAGGGGAGGGGGGGATAAACAGTGCAGTGACTAAAACTGGTACTCACAGTTGAGGAGGGCGAAGACAAAACTGAAAACATTGTGATCCCGACCCTCCCATGCGGCGTATTTCAGCCCTGTAGTACCCAAAAAACAACTGCAGCAGAAGCCGCCCCTATGCAGAGCGAACGGGCGCCGCAACGAACCCCTGAGAGGCCAACACTGTCTAGTGCCTTCCCACCATCCTCCAAATTGGGATTTAGGGATAGAAGACCCACTTCGGTGACAGAAAAAACGTGCCATGGTGCGTGCCACAGAGTGCACGGAAATCCTGTAGGGCACCAACCGGACAGATGTCTGTCGAGGAACATCGTAGCAGTCTACTCCACTGCCTACGCCATGCTGATTCGTTTTAGATGAGCATATCCCCAACTGAGCCCAATATTGTCCACACAGACATCTCCGAGTTCCAGTGCCCTACGACTTGCATCCGCCTTATACAGCATCTCAAGCTCGCTGATGCGGAGTGCTCCAAAAAGGCCACCGTTGTAGCCGCATGAAGTGGGCTGCCTCATTTATCCAAACAGAGGCCAGGCCAGCCCCGGGCCAATTGGGTAAAAACCCTGGGAAAATCTTGCATCCGCCTTATTCAGCATCTCAAGCTCGCTGACGCGGAGCGCCTCCAAAAAGGCCACCGTAGTAGCCGCATGAAATGGGCTGCCTCATCTATCAAAACAGAGGCCAGGCCAGCCCCGGGCCAATTGGGTAAAAACCCTGGGAAAATCTTGCAACCGCCTTACTCAGCATCTCAAGCTCGCCGATGCGGAGCGCTCCAAAAAGGCCACCGTTGTAGCCGCATGAAGTGGGCTGCCTCATTTATCAAAACTGAGGCCAGGCCAGCCCCGGGCCAATTGGGTAAAAACCCTGGGAAAATCTTGCATCCGCCTTATTCAGCATCTCAAGCTCGCTGATGCGGAGCGCCTCCAAAAAGGCCACCGTAGTAGCCGCATGAAATGGGCTGCCTCATCTATCAAAACAGAGGCCAGCCCAGCCCCGGGCCAATTGGGTAAAAACCCCTGGGTAAATCGGGTGGCGGTCGCCCGGGAAACGCCCGCACACGCGCACCCACCCCTCCCAAACATGTCTCACACGGAAGTCATTGGTGCTGTCCACACGACCTCCCACTTTGGCCATAAAGCCAACCCGACAGCTGAGATGCTATGGTGCGTGGTGCAAGTCCCTGGGCATACCGGTAAACCATGAACCGCAGAACATGGGCTACTGGGATCGGGGAGGTTCCTGGCAGTCGAAATTGGGTACATAATGCTCTGAAGGAACTAAATGCGTGGTGATACGCCTTACTCATGCATGGCGCTAGTGACAGGCCAATCGCCCGGTTCACCTCTCCTTGCCAACGTTCCATCTCTCGTCCGGGAGTGGCGAGGGAAATTCCTCCGCATCCGGGGCCGAGGCACGGAACCGGGAGATCTGCAGGCGGGACAAAGCAGCAGCAATATCATTATCAACCCTTGGGACATGCCTGGCCCTGAAGGGAACGTTGAGGCACAGGTTGCATGACACAAACCAGCGCACTAGCTCCATAACCCCGGGCGATTTGGAAATCTGTGCCTTGACGATGCGGACAACCGCCGCGTTGTCGCGCCGAAATTGCACAACCGAGTTGGCCCCACTCCTTGCCCCATAGCATCAAAGCACCCAGGATAGGGAAACGTTCCAGATACGTGAGACCATGCAGGCGACCCTTGCCTGCCCAGGATGGCGGCCACCCACCATAGGCCCACTTCCAATTGAAGTACATCCCATAAACCCAGGAATCCTGAGGCATCGGACTGCATCTGAAAGCAAGGGGGAGCCAGGAGATCAGACCCCAAAATGACACCCCGTTGAACTACCTCTGTATCTATGGCCAGACAAGCACATCTGCCCCGATACCCCGGGTAAATCTAAGCCTATGGTGGGGCCTGGATAATTCCGTCATGGCGTCGCACCAGCGCAGAGCAAATGCCCTGCCCGGTGCGACGACCCAGCCAGCGAAATTAGGGTGACCATGTAGCACCAGAAGTTCCCTCAGTGATGCCATGCGCTCGGCCAGCAAGTCCGAGATAAGGGCCACTAGCCTTGACACCTTATCCCACTGCAACCTAGAATCCTACGCTACCGTGTTACTCTCCACCCCAGGAATACTAGCTGTGGAGATGGGCCCTCGGTCTTTTCGGGCGCTAAAGGGACACCAAGTTCCTCCATTAGCGTCTGAAATGTGTTGAGGAGATGTGTGTACGTGTCCCAGCCCCGTTCAGCCCCGAATAAAACCATCCAGGGAATGGGCTACAGACCGGGACCCTGACCTGCGGACAAAAGCCCATTCTAGGAAAGTGGTGAAACGCTCGAATACCGAGCCCCAATGGAATAGCCAAAAGGCATGGCATCATTGAAATAATATGCTCCCCGGGACGGGGGTGCAGGGACAGGACCAACGACCCCGCCCGCATAGACCCTCTTATCAAAGCTGGCAGCAGCCACCTCCTCCCTCCCCTTAAGGGATGAAAGATTGGGGGCATCCTGAGGGGACCTATTACCCCTGAAAGGGATCCGGAACCCCTGCCTAGAACCCTGAAGGAGATAACCCGCATCCTCTCCCTTCGGGTACAATGTGAGCCAACGCTCCAACATGTCCACCTTAAAAGGGGAGGGAGACCATCGGTGGACTAGATCCATCTGCGGCAGTCTTGCCAGCCCCCTGTCAGCCCCACCCTCTGCCCCGCATCCTTCTAGGCCTGGGACAGGCAGAGGCCGCATGGGGGCCAACACAGGTGGGACACTCCTGTCTGTATTTGCAATTCTTCCCATTGCAGGAGCCATTGGACAAGAAAGTCCAGCACAGCAGGCGGGCTGGAACCCCCCGCCCAGCCCCCTGGCAGGTGACCTATGCTGGGGCCGCCTGCTGGACTGCATGCCCACAATGGTATATCTCCCCGGGCGCAGGGCGCGTGGGCGTCACGTACAAAAGCCGCAGCCTCTGGCCTGGCTCAACCCACCTAATCTCGGGGTGCGGGGAAATCCGCCTACGGCATTCCTCGTCACAAGCCAACCACGATGGGCCCTGAAAGTAAACCATCGCCCGGTAGGCGTTGTCCAAATACTGGACCATCGGAATTGCCAAATCCGGCCGGGCCCTAAGGTACACCGCCATGCATACGATGCAGGCCGGCAACCATTTGGCCCACATACTTGGTGGCTTGCAACAACGTGACTGCCACTATCCTTCTCATTCTGCCCCTCCCTCTCCTCCTTGGTGGGCACTCTGTTTAGGAGTGAGAAGATATCCACATACCCCCCCGCCAAATTTACTCTCTGGTGGCCTGAGCCAAGTGGTCACTCAGCGGTAAGGAATAGGGGCTTGGACCAACCCGGCCACCCAAAACATTCCCCTCAGGGTAGGGAACACCCCCCACCACGGGGCCCTGGGTGGTAGTTGTCGTCGCCGGGTGGGGCGTCAGCGGGTGCACCGACGCACCACCCACGCGAGGCCAAGGCCATTGGAAAGCCTCCCCCAACGTGGCCACGTGTGTAGGTGCACTAGTTTGGACCGCATACTCACGTGCTGCACCCCCGTGGCCGCCCCCACCGGGGGTTCCGGCCCACTGGGGGCGTCGGAGCTCACGACCGCCATAGAGCTCGTCACTGGGGGCTGACCCGCACCGGCCTGTTGGTTGGGGAGCTGCGAGGCAGAGGCCGAGGTTGTGCCACGCCTCAAGCAGCTCAACCCGTCCCGTCGCCTGCCGCTGCCAAGCAGACGACGCGTCGAAATGAACCCCAAAGGGAGCCCCAGTATGGCTGGCCCGAGCCAAGGACGCCTCAAGGGCCGCAACACGGGCCAGTAAAACCTCCACGCTGACGTGGGGCCAAGGGCCGGCCGGCCCTCCTGCTACAGGCACAGGTACAGGTCCCTGTACCCCGGGACCCGAATAGGGCCATCGCCCCTCGCCGAGGCCCGGTAGGGCCGATGTAGGCACCTGCCAGGGCAAGGGGCCACACCACCCCCCAAGGCTAGAAGGCCCCGGGGTGAGCTGCGCCCCCGCGGCTGAAGGCCCAACAGGATGGGAAGCACCAGGAGCGGCGTCCACCGCTTGCGGGCCGCGGGCCGCAGCCCTCACTGGACCCATGCTCGGGTCCCCCGCCTCCGGGCAAGGGGGAATAGACCCCATTCCACCGGTCCCGGTGGGTACCAGCAAAGGCGGCTGCTGGGTAGGTGCAACCGCGGTCCTCCGACCCGGATTGCGCCTCCTAACAGCGCGAGGCGCGCTCGCGGCCGCCCTCCTCTTCACAGGCAGGAAATCTAAGGGAAGCCAAAAGAGAAAATTCGCAGCCAAAAAGGCTTCCCCGGCAAGGTAAGAGCGACGGAGACAAGAGGGGAAAAACTTCTCCGCTCCGTCGCTTCGGAAAATGGCAGCTCGGCTGCCTCATGGCCACCCCTTTTATAAGGGAGCTGGCCACGCCCCTAACTACCCGGATGCCTTCGTCCTATGGGGGGGGGGCCGCAAAGGGCGCGGCGGCCATTTTGGCGCCGTGCTTGCATTATTCTCCTTTCAACACACCACATTAGCCACCTTTCTCTTTATGTTCAATAACTGCAGTGGCTCAAGTGGCTAAGACACTGACTAGGAGGCGGACGGTCAGCAGTTCGATTCCCGAGTATTGCAAGACAGATTGAGCTCCTGTCTTTGTCCTAGCTCCTGCCAACCTAGCAGTTTGAAAGCAAGAAATTGCAAGTATATAAATAGGGACCACTTTGATGGGAAGGTAACAGTGTTCCGTGCGCTCCGGTGTCTAATCATGCCTGCCACAAGACCATGGAAACATCTGCAGAAGCAGACAACACTGGCTCTTTGGCTTTGAAACAGAGATGAGCACTGCATCCTAGAGTTGGATACGATTGGCTTTCGAGCAAGGGAAACCTTTACCTTTACCTACAGCCCACTTGCAAAAATGTGAAAATGGTCTGTATTTAAAAAATAAACAAAGATATCATTTTATTCTAGTAAGCAGATGGAAAAGAGTGACATTTATACATTATCATGTTTTAGGATTGTTCAGATATCCAATAAAAAGTACAGTAGGGAAGAAACCCCATGATTTATTTTAATAATATTTTTTATAAAAAAAAGAAATAACATGAATAAAGAATTAAATAACAATTTCAATAGCTTTTTCCAATGAAATTAATAGTAAGTCTTATAAGCACCCTTTATAGCAGAGGTGGCCAACTTACAGCCCGTGGGCCGGACACAACCTGTGGCACCATTTCATGTGGCCAACCCTCGCAGCTAACGGAAGTGGACACATTTATGACAGCTGTAAAATGTGCCCATGCATGCGTAAATGCACCTGCACCTGCTGTAAACGCTGTTGTAAATGCACCCATGGCTGTCATAAATGTGTTTATGACAGCCACGGATGCGTTTCATGGCAGCTTTTATAGTGGGAGGAACCACGTGACCATCCTACTCAGCTGTCCAGGGGGCGTGGTCCAGTCCGTGACATGAAAAGGTTGGGAACCTCTGCTTTATAGAATATTCTCTATTGACACAAACTTTGGTGTTCATCTCCCTGATGTGCAAATGACACCACCAAGACCTAAAATTTTCATTATGGGATCACTTGAAACAATAGATTTATTAGAAATTAACCCTATAATCCTATGCCCAAGTACCTAATACTCATAGCTGTCAAGCATCCCAGATTGGCCGGGATTTCCCGTAATTCATCACTGCAAACTCTACTTTCCCGCCACCATCCCGTAATTTGATGGTGGGGGAAAGTAGTTACTGTGCATCCCCTTCTGCGCAGAACCTTTCTGCGCATGCATAGAAGCCTTCTACGCATGCATAGAAGGCTACTGCACAGAAGCCTTCTATGCATGCGTAGAAAGGTTCTGCGCATGCATAGAAGGGTTCTGCACAGAAGGCGCAGGTCCCGTATTCTCCAGAGCCGCACTTGACAGGTATGCTAATACTTGAACTCAGTGGCTGTTACTGTGGAGTAGATATGTGTACTATCGTGATGCACTTTCATAGTTCTTGTTTCCAGGGAAAGAAATAGCACTGAACAGGGCATGAGTTCTTCCGAAACAATCTCTATCATTAATTAGGCGTTGGGGATTATGTTTACAATAGTTAGTTATGGCACAGCAATTTATTCTACTGTATTCTAAAGTGAGAAATCAAACTATTATCCATCACAGTAGCTTTTCCATCCTGACTACACATCAACATTTTTAAACATCTGGGCTAGAATGAGTGCCCCCATTCTTTCAACTAATACAGATTTGCCCAATCCTGACTAAATCAGGCAGTGTTGAAGCAAAATGACAGAATCGGTTCCTAGGTGAAGCAAGCAAATGTACAGATCATTTCACATCGAGAGAACAAACTAAATCCAATATGGATACAAATTACTTTCTCTGGTGTGTGTGTGTGTGTGTGTATTTGATTTCCCCCCATAAAGGTATTTCTTTTCTTTTTTTGAATTTATTTACCTGAGATTTGGTTTCTCTTGTGTGCTTTAAATTTCTGAAATATTTGGTATCATGGTGTGCACTTATATTGAGAACTACTCAAGAATTATTTCTCATGAAAGTTGTATTTTAAACATAGATTAAAATAAATAACTAAATATTCCATGTGTTTCCACTACCTTTCTCAAGGAACATATATGCAGAGAGAAATTTTGGAATGCATGTGTCTTCCTTGATGGCTAGTTGCTATCACTATTAAAAAGAAACGGGGGGGGGGGAGGGGAGGGCATCCTGAACTATAAAACATTACAAGAGTACCTTTATGTATCTTTACCACTCAAGAGTGGAATGTTTTGAGGTCAGAGAAATGGTTTCTGTGCTGTAAATTCACACAATATAAACAAATATTACATCTCTGTCTTCATTTTAATTAGAGAATGCATAGCTGTATTCATCACTCATTTGACTGTCAGTTGTAAAAGTGACCTGTAGTGCTATTGTAGAGCAATCGTGAAAGGATCATTTTAATTCATTCTAAATGCTTTGAAAACATTTTAAATCTTTTAAGATGAAACACCGTAGTATCTACTGTTGTGTAATTAACTGCTAAGAATTATAAATGGCTGTTGATGTTGACAAGCTGACCCAGATAATTTCTTCTAGTTAGCAGAGACAGTTGGAATTAATGATGAGGGTTAAACAAGATTTGTTTAATATCAGACAAGAACCTTTTAAAGGCAGCACTCCAAAATAAGCTGCCTAAGCTATACATGTTACAATTTTCCAGCAATGAACAAGTGCCAGCTGCCTCACAAGTTGTCCGTAAGTATGTTATGAAACACTTTCTTTCCTGATCCTAGTGACAAACTACCATGATCAGAAAAAGCATGTTACTGCCAGCTCAGACAGAAGATGATGGAAAACACTATTCTGGGGCAAAATGAAAACGCCCTCACCACTATGATTTAAAAAAGTAATTTCACTCTTCTTGCTATAATAGCTATTTGACTCTTGCTATAACAGCTACAACCGCTGCAGATTTAAAACAAACTATGCTTAATTGAAAAACGCAGATCTCATAAGAGTTTGTTGTTTTAAGGATTTACACTTTGTAGAAAACCTGCTTTTCTTAAGCAGTTAGTTATGAATTCAAAGCAAATGAAAGGAGAAGAGAAAGGTTAACTCCAGCTTGTGGCATTCCTTTCTTCCCTAGTCTAACCAAAGCTTCATGCCTATTTGAAAGGCTACTTCTTCAAAAAAGTGACTATTTCCTGGTTCAGCGTTGGCTCTAAGCAAGGAAACATTTATCATCCTGGCATGAACAAGGGAGCCATCATTAGTACCAACTAAATTCCTCTACAAAATTTGAAAAATACTGTTATAAAACCAAAATAAACTAAACAGTCATATCAAGAATTCAATTATTCTTCAACAGTTTACAACAAGACGTTAAGAACAGGCAATTCTGTAGCAGAGTATATAAATATGCTAGGAAATCTGTAGCAGAGTATATCAATATGCTAGGATATTTAGTTTGTGCCTGAGCAAATGATGCTTGCTATAGGTGCAGAGTGAAACTATTGAACTGGAGATTGTTGGTGGACTTAATATAATAGTGTTGGTATTAAACAAATAAAACAGAGGGTAACAAAGGTTGAAAGCTCATGCGCTCAGATTAATTTCTATTTGTTAGGGAAGGTTAGGTGAGTCAGTAAATTAGTGCCTGAAGACAAGCTATGGCTGAATCCATTAATTAAGTAAATCAATTCAATTACTAATCAACTGATCAAAATGTCAGAGTCATAACCTTCACCACCATCCTCCAGGTATCCATGCCAAATTCAGATGTATAAATTTAAGATTATTGGAACTATGGTACGGTCAGAGACTTGATCACATTGATAGATTTTTTTAAATTAACTCTGTAAAAATATGAGCATGTAAGAACATGTAAATGCACACAGAAGATGTAAGGGCATGATCCAGTTCTACTCCTAAATCTATACAAGCTTTGTCCTATCAGCTGTCCACATGTAAAAGTGCCTGGTAAGAACTTCTGCTTGGATGAAGAGGCCGAGGGATGTATAAGTAGAAATGCTAAATGAGTGGAGCAGGATTCTTCTTACTCAAGCAGTATTTTGCAAAATGAATTCAAAACTTTAAGATGCAAATGACTGTACTGATTTGCTGTTTTCGTTATCCATAATTTTTATCAATTTCACAAACCTCCTTCAGTAGTGCATCAGGTTATGATTCTTCTACAACAAAAGTCTGAAGCACCAATTAACCAAGTTCTCCTGCTAAGGAATAATCCTGCATATCAGAAACTGACTGCTTTGCCAGAAACCTGGTGATTAATTATATGTCAAAAAGCCATTTGCTCTTAAGTAAGTAACTCAAATGCTGTTGATAAAAAGAAAATCAATCTATTGAGCAACTGCCCATGCAGTCTGATGGTTGCTTAATAGTTTATAAAAATAAAAGTCTAAGGTAGGGATTCTCAACCTGCGGTCCATGGCCCAGATGTGGCCCGTGGCACCATTTCATATGGCTCCACACTGCCTCCACCACACCAGGAAGTGCCATGTGGTGGAGGAAGGGAAGAATGGCCATCTGGCCCCCGAAGCTGTCGGAGGATGAGTGTCCCTGGCTCTGGCTTAAAAAGGTTGAGAACTCCTGGTCTAAGGTACCAGCAAAGCTGATGTGTAATACCACATTATTATTCTATACATTTCCTGTGAAACAGCCAAATGGTTAAAGATATTCCATAACCTCTTCATTCTAGACAGAACATACTTTTCTTAGGCACACCAGCAATTCCAGAAGGAAATAGCTCGAGTCAGTAACTAATGTCTAAACCAGGGGTGGCCAACCATTTTCTGTTGCAGGCCTGACCACACCCTCAGAAGTGGACACATTTATGGCTGACATACAGTAAATGCACCCACTTCCACATTTGCACCAGCCGTGGGTGCATTTGCTCATGTATGGGTGCATTTTACAGATGATGTAAATGCGCCCATTTGTGGCGAAGGCAGTGGCGGGCTGGATGGGATGGTGTCGGGGGCCAGGTCCAGCCCATGGGCCGTAGATTGGGAACCCCTGGTCTAAACCTCTGATACTATTCTCAACTGCAGATCTGGAACAGCATGATATATACAAATTACCAATGAAAAGTATCCTTTTAGTAAAGACTAGAAATATTAGTAGTGTACATTTAAGTTTTGTATATTGTGGCTTTTACTAATCTCAAGGCAAGTAGGTATTGTCACATAGACAGAGAAAGTGGTAGGGAAATTAAGCCTCTTCTAATCTACACCCCACCACTGTGTGGGCCGCCCATCATTCTGGACCAACTGCAGTCTCCGAATGGTCATCAAGGGCAACCCCATGTAGAGTGCATTACAATAGTTCAAACGGGAGGTGACCAGGGCGTGGGTGACCATGAGCAGGGCCTCTCAGTCCAGGAGTGGGCACAATTGATTAATAATATGCTCTTGCCCGAAGGCCCTCCTGGCCATAACCTGCTCACAGAGCAAAAGCTGTGAATCCAGGAGGACCCCCAGGTTGCACACCGTGTCGGATTGGGGCAACAATGCCCAATCCCAAACCAGCGGTGATAACTCCTTATGAGGACCGGGTCCCCTCACCCAAAGCCACTCAGTCTTGCCGGGATTCAGCTGTAGTCTGATGTCCCCCATACAGACCCTAACCACCTCTAGGCAACTGGTCAGGACCTTGACTGCATCACTGGGATCACCATAGGCAGAGATATACAACTGAGTATCATCAGCATACTGATGATATCTCACCCCGTGGGATTGGATGATCTCACTCAGTGGTTTCATGTAGATGTTAAAGAGTAAGGGTGAGATGACTGAGCCCTATGGCACCCCATACGTGGCTTGTCAGTAGTATGTATGCAAATACTGTTATACTGAAAATAAATCACAAGAATACAGTGTAATGTGACAGCTGGGTAGAATTAATTGAGTAGTTCACTCTTTGCTGACTTAGGTACACAATAGACTGATCTGCAACTCTAGGATGAGATTTCTCAGAAAATAACAACACAGTGTCTTAGCAATTTCAAGCCATATACACAGACTAGAATGCAGACTTCAAGAGCATAACTATTTGACCTCATTTTGAACTTCCTTTACTTTCACTCAACCTTCTGCTTTGCACAACCCCAAGCTTGGGAAGTTGTTCTAGAGAACTCAAATAACTTGAATACTATTTTGTGACACTTGATCCTAAATGCAGTGTGGCAAAAGAACAAAGAAGTTATTTTCTCATGGAATTTTTTTCAGGGGTCCCATGCTCTCCGTGGAGCCACACCATTGCACTGGAGATGGGAGCCACCTGCGAGCCGCCGCCCCCGCCACCCACTTCGGAGCCATGCCTGGCTTGAAGGGGAGAAAAAGCCGCCACTGCCCGAGGGGTCCCGTGCTCTCCCCGGAGCCGCACCATCACTCGGTGGAATGGAAGCCACCTGCGAGCCACCCCCCACCTTCTGAGCCATGCCTGGCTGGAAAGGGAGAAAAAGCCACCGCTGCAACTGCCGTCCGAGGGGTCCCGTGCCCTCCCCAGGACCGCACCATCGCTCCGGGGATGGGAGCCACCTACGAGCTGCCACGTGTCGCTATGCCAGAGGACTCTTTTTGCCCGGACTCTGTTTTTTTACGTAAGCACAGGCTGTACTTGCTTAATTTTGTATTTAGGCTTTGGATTATATGTTTTTTGAATATTGTATTTTGTACTTGATTATGCTATTTTATTGTATTGTGTTTGATGTACCTACTCTGCAGACAGCATGCATTTATGTAAACTACTCTGAGTCGCCTTCGGGCAGAATAGAGCGGTATACAAAAATAAAGTGAAATGAAATGAATTACTATGGCTGTTTTTCTTTTTTATGTAAATCATCAACAACTTGTCCTTCATATTATTTCACCCAGGCTGCAGCAGAAAGCAAAGCAGTCATTTTCCATGGGCTGTGATTTACTGTTGGACATGATTACTATCCTAATTTTAGATGCAGATACGAAGCTCTTAAAACAAATATTTGTTTAACATTGGTAAAGAAGGCGGTCTAGATCAAACAGCTGCATATGAAAAAAATAAAATGGCTAGACTATATTCTCATGGGAATGCACATTGCAAGCATTCTTACCTGCTCCGACAACTTTGTCAATGGCTATGCTAGAAGAATCTAGCTCCTTGGCAAATTCATGGACAGCTTGATTGGGATCTTCGTATGTATGTGGATCTACATATGTTCTAAGGCCTGGGAGCTTTACTATTTAAGAAAGAAACCCAAAGAGACAATTGTAATTTCAATTAAAATAATCACTTACACCAGAGGTTCCCAACCTAATGCCTGTGGCACCATTTCATGTGGCCCCCAACCCATCCATGGGCACTTGAGAAACAAAATGGCTGCCCCTTTTGTTGGGACAAAATGGCCACCCCATTATGCAGGTAGAGCAAAATGGCCATCCGGCCCTCAAAGCTGACTGAGAGAGTATGACCCGGCCCCTGGCTTGAAAAGGTTGGGAACCTCTGACCTACGCAAAGGTTGTATTACAAAATAAAAATTGTACTGTTAAAAGAAACCAATTCTGTATAGCAAAAATGCAATACTCACAGGATCAAATATTTTAACAGCAAATCATAATGAAACCACATGTTAACATCAGAGAAATTTCAAGGGAGAAAAAAAAAGATTTCTTTCAGTTGCACCTCAGACTTTCTAAAGCTGGAAGGAAATTACATTTGAAAATGTTGCTTAAATACAAATCACCATCTGTAGCTAGCATAGATAGTAGTGATGGATGATGATAAATGCATTCAGAGAATATTTTTATTTCATACTTTCCCAGTCTTTGGTTTATTACAATTACATTGACTTGGAGAACTCCAAAAATATATCTTTAATGTGTGTAAATTCACAAATAGTATCAAAAAATGAAGTCAAGTTCACCACCATCTCTAAGATGTACCTTTGGACTATAATTTGGCAGTACTCTTTTCTAGTGCTTACCGCAATTCCCAAACCAATGGCTGCAAAAATTAATAAGATCATGAAAGCTCATATATTAAGTGTTAGTGTTAATTGCCCCCTCTACAATTTAAGGAGCCAGTTCAGGACAGAGAGGCTGTGTTTGGCCATAGACAACATGCTGGCAGTATTTCCTACAGGAAAAGTGGTTGATTCAGGAACACATCGCAATAAATTAATCCAAACCAGAGCAACATTTAAAAGACTCAGGCATGCCTCTGTAAACAATACAGTATATTGCTATTGGTTAAAGATCTCATAAAACTCCCTGCCATCCATGCTGGGCTGTGTTACAGACTCTCTCCTGTCCCTAATAAACACACAACTTCTCTCTCTCTCTTTCTCTCCCCCCTCCCCATTCAAAACCCTTTGAGTGTGTGTGTGGGGAGGGGAAGACTTCTGCTCTTGATTTTCATTTTATGTGTGCCAGTCTCAGAGTTCTTGTGTTTTCAAGTGATTCTAAGCTGCATGCAAGAGAAATAAGCTTTTCTCACCAATTACAAAAAAGCAGTTCATATAGTGAGCAGATTCTGTCATGAGCAGCAGATAATAAACACATGCACACGTGTTAAGCTGTACCACTTTACAGCTCCTTCTGTGCAAGCGACATCATTTCCATTTCCATTTCAGCGGCACAAGTTGCCCTCCGGGTAGCAAAGGAGTCGAAAGGACTCAGCCAGATGCAGACACAGGGAGATGCCCTAAGAAGGTGAAATATATTTCTTCTCCTTTGAAGTGATATTATAGGATTTGAAATAAGGCTGCAGGGAACCGCTCATGGTTAAGGATTTTTCTCAAGCAATTCAGAGTCAACAGACTGAAATAAACCAGCTGCTATGGCATGAAGTACAGAAAGTTTATTGCCGTCACTGAAGTTATTCTATCCTGTTAAAACTGACCCATGGGGCCTTTTGTGTTTAGACTTGCCTCTACCAGTGCTCACTGACTAAGTTCAGAAATGTCCCTGGTACTGTTGGGCTTATACTTCCCTAATGGCAACCTGGAAAAAACAAATTAGCTTCAAAGGGTCAAGAAGCATTCCTTCCTGAGAAACGATATCCCTAAAAGGAGGATTGCTAAACTATTTGCCTTCCAGATGCTTTGGACTCTAAGTCATATGGTCTCCTATCTCTGGCCATGATGGGTTGGGCCAACAGAAACTGAGAGTTCCAAGTTCCCCAACTCTGTCATAAATGAACTACAATAGCAGTTATGGGATGCACCCCTTAACTATTACAACATGCCAGACCAAAGATATTTCAACAGAATTGCCACTTCTTGAAAGGAGAATCTTCAAGATAACCCTTGAAACAAAGGAAAGTGGACAATCTACAGAAGGTTTAAAGGGAAATTAACTTTTCTGGTGTCTATTTCAGAACAGTTTACCAGAAGTCAAAAGTTGTCCACAAATATATTGAGTAGAAGAAGTATAATCAGTGACAGACTTTACTTTCTTAGGGTCCATGAAATAAAAAGGCGACTGATTCTTGGGAGACAAGCTATGAGAAACCTGGGGAACATAGTTAAAAGTAGAGACATCCCAGTGGTAATGTATGGTTGTCAGAGCTGGACCATTAGGAAAGCTGAGTGCAGAAGAATAGATGCCTTTGAAATGTGGTGTTGGAGGAGAGTTTTGAGAGTCCCCTGGACAGTGAGGAGTACAAATAGGTCAATATTAAAAGAAATCAACCCAGACTGCTCCTTAGAAGGTTGAATAGTAAAGATGAAGCTAAAGTACTTTGGATGAAGCTAAAGTACTCTTTTTGAGAAGAGAGGATTCACTTGATGCTGGGAAAGGTGGAGGGCAAAAGAAGAAGGGGGCGGCCAAAAATGAGATGGCTAGATGGTATTGTAGACACAATGAGCACAGAGCTGGGCAGGCTGAGTAGAATGGTGGAAGACAGAGGTGCCTGGACGGCAATGGCCCATGGGGTTGCAAAGGGTCGGAATTGACTGTGTGACTGAACAACAACAACATATTGAGTAACAATTAAGGGGATCATTTCTGAATATACACAGAATGGGTTTATATCACTACTTAATAATCTACTGAAGATATAACACACCTGATGATAGGGTTACATGGTTTCCAGTTTGGCTTCCATGCTTTCTTGAATACTTTGATCTCTTTTTCTACATTCATATTTTGCATCTTAGAAAAGTATAAACATTATGAATGAATCAAGAATTGTTCAACCAATGGTCAGACTGCTGCTACAGTAACAATATTTAGTAATGAATGAGTTTCATTACATATACTATGTAAATAGAAGTTCAATCCAACATTTGGGAGGTGTTGCCAGAAATCAAAAATACCCTGAGAACAGTATTTTTGCTGACAATTCTCTTTTTCCCCAGGTGAATTAAACAGTAATTTGTCATATTACAGCATGAACATTACTGTGAAGCACGAAACCTGAAGTGGTTGAAACCACAGCAATTTAACCACTGTGACTAATTTAGAAATAGTGATTGCAACATTCTACTGTACAAGAACTGAGAGACCAATTTTTGACCTGTTATTTGTCTGTGACACTTTTTAAAAGGCTCTTTCTGTTTTATAAGCTAATTAAATTTGAATAATGAAGACCTCATGATGTGGGACACATAATGTTAAATGTATCACTAAACTCAGTGTGTGTTAACTGGCAGAGTATGGTCTTAAGTAGCTTAATATCACAGCTTGTATGTTTGCAATAAAGAAGGCACAGACACACTCTCAAAGAGAAAGCTCTAGAGAGGGGGCGAACCTCACAATCTGAAATTTCAGTCACCCCAACAAAGCTGTAATTAAACAAGTTTTAAAATCTGTGGCTTCATGAAAGCCACATAGAACTGCACCAAAATTGAAGGGGGGGGGGAGGAATGTTGGTCGTGTTTTTTTATAATTTTTGAAGAGTATAAATACAATGTTATATCCTTGACTGCTGTTTTCCTAAGAATTAATACTGGATTTCTCCTCCTATAAAATGGGCCTAAAGTTCACTGTATGTAAAAACCATCCAATGCTAGAGAAAACTGTATCACATTTTTAATACTGGAGATGTTTCCAAATGTGCAAAACCTCCTGCCACCATCTCATGAGTAAAAAAGATAAGCTCTCCTGGTACAAAGAGGAAGGGGAATATCCAGGTTTTCTCTCAAGCCACCTAAGTACAAATCTAATCAGGATTTGCATCCCTGTTCATAAGTCTTGACATTAAGTGTGCATAAGTATCCTATTCCTTGCAATATAAAAATAAATTGTTCCCTCAAGGCATTTTCTTCAAGCTTCAAAATCCCATGAAGTTCTAAGACAGAGTGGAAACCTTTCTAGAGATCCTCTCTTGCATGCAAAATAGAATGAGGGGGATCATGATACATATGCAGACATAGTCAAAGACCCAAACAAAGCCAGTTCTCTCCGCAAGCTTCTTTGTAGAAACTATGAATGAAATATGTGTTGTATGATACACACTATTTCAGAACTCTAGTTACCATCATCTGTTCCACTAGGAGATCCTTTGCATGTGTCAAGATATATCTGCTGCTTACATGAATCTCTCCCCCTTCCTTCTTTATTTCTATGTATGTAGGAAGATGGGTGCTCACATTACCAGAGGCAAGATTAGAAATATTGTGGGACTGCCATATATTTGCATGAATTGCTATGAAATGTAGACATTGCAAAAATGTTATTTATAAGACTAAATTAAGTCAATCTTTTCCTCATAAGTATGTGGTCCTGTCACCACAACATGTCACTTGTTGCACAGTAGAGGGGCAATGGCTATCTGTTGTCTCCTGCCTAAATACTGAGCAGACAGGGCTCTATTTAAGTTTCTGAATTCAGGATGAGATTCATGTGTTCAAGATGGAATGGTGGAATAAAATGTAGAGGAGAGTGAATAGGCTTGCCCTATCCCCATGTGACTACCACAGGCTACCCCTACCACTCTGTGGAGAGTAATAGCCTGAAAGGAACAGCATCCTTCTACCTGCACAATCTTTACATACAGAGGAGACAAAGTGATAATTAGTCATGGTTTGGGGGTGTTGTGTCTTGTACCAAACATTAATTTCCATTTATTGTATCATAAAAGAATTTTAGACATAATAAAATTTGTTTAGTACAATAAAATACATGATGTACCCGTTGCAACTTACAATGACCGTTACCAAAGTACAGCCTTTTCTCATCAACTCCATGTTTTGATTTACTATGTCCACAGAACCTAAAAGCAATAAAAGTTTTTAAAAAAATTAGAAATACAAGATTTTATACTCTGCTTGAACATTAACAAAAACATACAAAAGAAATGTCATCCTTGAACAACTAAGTACCTGTTAAGAAGTATAGCACCATTTACTTTATCTGAACCCTACAGGGCTGAGATGTTCTGGGGAAATTTGAGGAAATTGGCTAATGGGATGATATGTTGATTTTTGACCCCTTCAGTTTAGTTTTACAGTTGCCTGAGAATGTGTTTATAGCTGTTTTAACAAGTTCTGTAGGACTGGAGCTACTATTGTTAGGAGTCTCATTACAGTGTGTAGCTCTGTCTTGATTTCCTGCTCAACAGATGGGAATAAAGCCTATCCATTTCCAGTCTGATTTACTTTCTCACGTATTCAGGCAAAAATGGGTTATCTCTCATTTCCTCATTATTTGTTTAAAAAAATCTGTACCAAAAGCAGATTAAATACATACTTTGAATCAAATTCCAATTAAGAAACCTGTTTCTAAATACATTTTTGAATGTGCATTTCTGAATGTATTTCCTCTTAAAATACACGCTGTAACATTCATTTTGGTACAATTTCTGAGCTACAAACTGTATCCTGAAACTCATAGAAATGTAAAACCTGAAAGATAAATATGTTACAATGTTATATGTGACCCCAGGATGTCTGAACCAGGTTAGTTGGCTTCAAAATTAACACTGAATACAATTGGTGAACCTTCTGACTAACCATTTCTGCTCACGACAATCTCTCAGCAGCACTGTTCATTATTCCAATGAGGCGTTGAAGAAATAGAAATAGAAATGTGTAAAACAAATGATGAACTAACCTCCCAATCAGGATGTAAACTACAATTGTGAGCAGAATAATTGCTACCGCAGCAGAAACAGCAATCATTACAACCTGGCTATTCTCACTGGAAATGGAGAAAGCTAGAAGTTAAAAGGAAATAAGAATTAGTAAAAGAAAAGCATCATATACGCTGTATATTGCTTCTGAAAAATAATGGCACTAAGTAAGTGAAGTCATTACAGAACTCTAAACTTTGGAATGACTTCCTGCTCCAGTGCATAACTAAAAACCTGTTTACTCTTTACCAAATGGAGAAGAGAAGGCAAGATGCTGTGTAATGTATTTGTAAGATGCAATAGTCAGAGAAAACAACATAATTATTGAGTTGGAACTAGGCAACTATAGGCCAACTTCCTCATCACTTATTTAGCTTCTCATCACCATTGTACACCCATTCCTTGAGTAGTTCATGTGGACTCCTGGAAACCGTGAAATGATGGGGAATGAACCATGGGAAGATGCAGTGGACTGGGAATCAATAGAACATGCCAAAATCAGATCTACATTGTGCAGGCAGAAATTCTTTCTACCTACATAATACAGGTTTGAATCCAAGTGATTGAATGCGGCATTGTTTTAGAAATGGTTGTTGCCATCATCTACTGCAATATAAAAAATGTAACTTGTTATGTTGCTAATTGTAGTGATCATTACTTTTTGGTTACTTTCTTCTTCATTTTTAATGAACTGAGGTTTGATCAAAATTGCACATAACTTAAGAAAGTCCTATCAAAATATCTCCATAATGGTCTGAAATGCCCTTAAAAGCAAGAAAGTAACTAAATAATTTATTTTTACAACAATAAACCAAATTTGTATCTTACTTCTGAAATGTACCTTTTTGCATCTTTGTTATTCATAATAAATAGTTACAGGTAAGTACAGTAGAACCTCGGATAAAGTCCAAACTCCATTCCACAGGTTTGGACTTTATCCGATTTTGGACTTTATCTGAATCAAATGGGCGATGCATCGGATAACGTCAAAAAAAAGGGGGGACTTTATCCGAGGTTCCTATACCAAATGCCTCGGATAACGTCCATTTTCTAGCGGTTTTGGACTTTATGCGATGCATCACGTGTGCATGAAAACTGCAACTTTATCCAAATAGGACTTTATCCGAGGTACCACTGTATCTTATTTTGTAATTCTTTGCTCCACATCTCTGAGTAATAGTTAGCTTTTGTTGATAATTTAGAAGTATACAACCAAAGTGGATTTTATGTTTATTTTAAAGTGCAGAAGTCAGATATCTCAGATTAAATAGATCAGATTTTCCTGTGGAATTTTATTTCATAGAAGTATGTGACTACTCTGGTACATGCATGAGTTTTTAGAACAGCTTTACGTCTCCTAACCGGAGTGAAAAATCTTCAATGGCTGAACATTTGACATCTTTTCCATTCCTCTGTCAAAATCAATTCAAAATCACTGGGATTTAAGAGCTTAATCTTGCTTCAGTCAAATACTATACACAGGCTAAAGTGATTTCAACCTTTTAAATTTCTTCACATGTAAGGTTATTAAAAACCAATTCATGTTTGCAAAATAGACAACAAAAATGCTACAAGACAATGTTAGGAAAATCCAACAATACTTTCCAGTGTGTTCTACAAATCATTTTATCAGTTCTGTGTAGTTCATTTTCCAGAATTATTTATGTGCAAATTTGCTCAAGTTGAGACAACACAAAAACATATTTCTTTGCCATATACTGTCATAAATTATTCCAGGGATTATTGTTAACACTCTTTGGGTGTAATAAAATGTATTCCTTAGGCTGAGGGTCATGGTAATAGTCATTTGTTAACTAAAATAAGTTGCTAAGCTATTTTCCAGAAAGAGCTGGAGTTATGAAAGCTCACACATCTCAAAATTTAAACATGTCAAGGGAGTGATTGCTTGGTTTGCTACTAAATTTCTCTGTTTATTTTTGAGAACATTTGTAAACTTCAGACCCCAGATCCAATACGAAACCTTTACCAAAAAGCTACTACTACAGTTATCTTTTTTGTAATCTAAATTCCCCCCTCTCTCTCTGTTCCCGAAAATCTCATCTGTCAGACAAATTAATCGGGGCCAGATAGATATATTATTTCTCCAGTAGTAGTTTATATTATACTTGAGTTGGACAAACTGAGTCTAGGTTGCTTAAAATATTTTGAGTAATGCTGCCAAAGGAACTGTGTCTCAAATCTAATTGTTTTATCTGAAAGCATTTAAGTTTCAAAACAGACCAGAAAGGTTGCAATCTTATACTTACTTATCTGACTAATGAACTCAGCAGACCTTATTTCTAGACTCAGTAGGTAGTAATACATTGATAGGATTGCACAGTTAATTATCTAAATTTAATTGGCTCTGCAGGTTTGATGTTACTTTAAAAAAAACAACACACAATACTGTTAATGCCTGGTGCAAAGAGGTATATTATATGCTTTCTAGTTAGGTAAGGTCCTTTGGAAGAAACATAACAGCTCAAGAACTTCTCAGAAGCCAAGAAACCAAGAAGAGACCAAGATCAGAAGGATTTTAGTTGGTTAGATTTATATTCTGCCTTAACCTTCATGCATGAAGGCAGACCTCCTTGCTTTGTTGAAACAATAAGCCTGTGAGCTAGATGAGTCTGACAATGAGGGGGGTCCCCAAGTGAGTCTCATGGTTCTGTGAGAACCGGAATTGGGAGCTGCTAAATCCTTATCCAACGTGCTAAGCAGCACTCCAACGCCAGTTTTACTTCATGCATACTTTTGTCCAGTGAAATTTCTGACATCTCCCAGTTCTAACTTTCTCCTGTTCCTCAGCAGGTTTTAGTGTGGTCTAAGTAGGGAAGAGGTGCTCTTTCAGCTAAGTATTTGATGAGTTTGCCTCAAATTTGTGATAATGTCACCTCATTCTGCAGCCACTTTTTATTGTGGAACTTTGTAGTTCTTTGTGGCCATCCCAAGAAGGCATACATTTGGGAGAAGAAAGAAATGACATTTTATTTCATGGAGAGTGAGATAAGAAACTCTTTCTCCCAGAAAATTTGTGCCTTTTTGCTACCATTTCATTTATTTTGCTAGACATTTAATCTTACAGCTATGTGATTTACTTCCATATCATTCTATTGAATTCTTACACTGGTACATTATTAACTTTATGATATTATCAATATGTCAAGAGCTTCATTTTGGAGTGGAAAGATATGGAAAGATACCCATTGCTGAAATAAATAAATACTTTGCTAGAAAAATAAAATAAAAAGGTGATCAGAGAGTAAACAAAACAAAATTTTGTGGCACCTTTAAGACTAACTGCTGTATTTTAATGTTAGCTTTCATTGATTAGGTCCACTTCATCAGACCTGATTTTAGCCAATTAAGAGGTTATTGTAGTGTGTCTAGATCACTTTAAAAGGTTGGGGTTGTCAACCTTTTAAAGTTGGGGACCAGGCCATGCTCCCTCAGACAGTTGAGGGGGCTGGACTGGTGGTCCCCCCCACCTTACGGCTGCCATAAACGCATCCATGGCCAATTCTGGCAGCAGCACCAGCATTGGGAGTGGGGGCAGGGGCCGGATTATTTGGCGCCACAGGATGGATCCAGCCCACGGGCCATAGGTTGCCTACCCCTGGTCTCGATGAACACAAAGTAACAAGGAATCAGAACTGAAACAACTAATTCTGAAGATCTTTGCTGAATGGGACTTCTTTCCATTTAAAAAATAGTGAAATGTTTTGCCATAGGGACAATTACTGGATGATAATATAGCACCATATGTAGAACTATATAGAAGTGACATTTTAAGTCCACTTAAGGCAAATGGGAAAAAGTAATATTTCAGGCCCTAGCACTAAAACAAGCCGGGTCATCTAGAGTGAGCATTCAGTTGCACTTATTTTAGCTGAAAGTTGCAGGAAAGCTCTTTTCCCCAGTCTTAATGAATGATCTCCAACAGTGAATTGGAAGAAATGCTGTGTTTAGTGCTAATGAAAATGAAAGCACTATTCAGTGGAGTTGAAATCAAGGAGAAATGACACAGTACAGTATTTCTTTCAGCGTTCAGGAGTCTATAAGGTCAGGCAGCAATGTCAGAACATTATGACTTTATGTGGATCTTTTAAAATTCTTTCTTGGCAGGATCTGCCATCTAGTCAAGGATTCATTTAAATCTGGCAACATAAATAAGACGTGGCAGCAAAGAGCAGGAATACCACCTGGGCTATTTTATGGTATATTTCTCATAGCATGTTTTAAAATCATGACAAAGTATAACAATTTATAGGCATGTTACCTGGAAAGGCAGATCATAAATACAGAATCGCATTTGCTGAACTAGAGAGGAAATAAAGCTAACCAGCTGTATAAATTTGCAATTGGGCAGGAAAACATTTAAAATCTCTTTTTTTTTAACCAATACATACAGTCTGGGCTGGTTTCAAACTCAAATTTGCGGCTGTTGGTCCCATATCCTGCAGCAGTCCGGGCTCTAATTTGGAAAATATAAGTAGTGTCTGGTTTGAGGCCATTGATGGTGACATTGGTGCTTTTTGCTCGCAGAATGGTGTAACTTGTCTCTTGTTCCTGCTTTAAAAACAAAGCCATCCCATTAAAATCCAACATACTCCAAGCCAATGGGGACAACAAAGCACCTTAATTCTATTAAGCTAACAACTCTTGTCTGGCAGGGTAAACAGAACTCACAGTGCAAATTCATTGCATTCACAAACATGCTACCTTTCTTTGCCAGAACTGCAAAAGAGATTCTACATTTGGTGCAATCAGAGATACTTATTCTTGCAATAAAACTCCTTATCTGACCAACATGGATACCAAGAAAGGGGGCCAACTTGCAAAGAGAAGATGAACAACTTAATACACATTCTTCATCTGGAAACGAAGGACTAATGGTTAAAGTTTTATTAAGTTGGAACGGTTACAAAATTTCCAAACTGATTAAGAGAGTTTGAAAGCTTTAGCGGGGGTTTTTAAAGGATAAATTTTCTGAACTCTGGAGTGAATAAGAGGACTCAGAAATGTTTTGATCCTATATTGGGTATGGAAAACATATTTGCTAAATTATTTGTTTTGCTGCCTTGATTGTAAAAGAAAATTCAGTGAGGAATGTTCAGCCTCCATAACATGCCTCGCCAACAGTCAAGAGTGAAAGAGACATTTTCCCTACCTCATGGTCTTTATAATTTGCCTCAAATGTCTGTATAACAGTTTCTTTCCCTTTGGAAAGAAAGCACAGAAGGGTTCACTGACTGTCAAGAAAGATTTAACAAAATAGTCTATAGCAATGATGGCTAACCGTGGCACTCCAGGTATTCTTGGATTTCAATTCATAATTTTGTATGAATTATGCTGTATTTATATTATTGTATTATTTTGTTGTCCTTGTGAAACCGCTTTGAGTCACCTGTTGGGTTGAAAAAAGCGGTATATAAATTAAACTTCAAATCAAATCTGCACACCTGCTGATCAGGACTTCTGGGAATTGAAATTCAAGAACACTTGGAGTGCCAAGGCTGGCCATCACTTGTCTATAGCTTCACATTTCTAAATCAATCAACAAGCAAGCTACTTTGGGGAAATCTACAAAAATGTGTGAACTGCACCAGTTTCTGCAATTTTTGTGTACGGTTTCTCACAAAATTCAACGGTGTTTTTTTTTAATACAGAAAAATGAGTCCCATTAACTTGACAGAGATGTTTAAAAATTCAGCACCATCCTTGTTAGTAAGAGGAAGACTACTATAATACTTCAAAGAGAATTGCTGCCCTTCAGGAAAGGATTGAAGACCTGGCTGGCAGGGCAGGTGTGGGGCCCGAATGGGATCACGGTCCCCGCCTGCTGGCTTACGTAAAGAATTAAGAACTCTCTCTTCCTTTTTTAGAGTGGGTGGGATGGATGGGTGGGATAAGGGTTTTTTTTTTTTAAGTGGGTGGGATATGGGGGTTTTAAAGTGTTTTTATATGTTTTTAGAATTTGTTGTAATGCCGCCCTGAGTCGGGTTCTGCCTGAGTGGGCGGCATATATAAATACGACTAAATAAATAAATAAATACTATAATTCCTCAAGGAGGAAACAAACAAGGATTCACTTTCCTTCCTCCATAGATTCATCCCCTTCCTCTTGCTATTTCAAACTTTTTGGAAACACTATGCTCCTGGAATGGCTGTTTCCTAAACATCTTGAAACCAAGTCTGTATTTTGTTTATTTGAACACTTCCTAACACCATTATAACAATATGATCTCTTTTTGCAAAGCAATAAACTTCTCAATCTTCTAGCTGCTAATGACAGGTAATGTTTGAAAAAGAATACAGATGTTTCATCAAAGCATGTAGTGCTTATATTCATGTTTTCCATGAGCAGTAGTCTGCCATTCAGGAGTATGGGATCTGTGATTTTGATTGGGGTTCACCTTTGAAACCAACCCAGTTCACTCACTAAGAGTTCCAAAGCCCCAGGAGAGATAATACAGTAGGGTTTCCTCAACCTTGGACCACAAGGTGTTCTTGGACTTTCAATTACCAGAAGCCCAAGTCAGCATGCCTGACAAAAAAAAATCACAAAACATAAATCACAGAAGTGCCAATCAGATGGCTATTCCCTCAGGACTAGAGTCGTACCTGTCAAGTATCCCGTATTGCCCGGGATTTCCCGTATTTCAGCGCTCGTTCCTCCCCTTTCCTGCCGCCATCCCATATTTGAACGGTGAGGAAAGGAGTTACAGCGCATGTGTGCCCACGATGTGCATGCACAAACGGGATACTGTGCACGCACCCCCACAGTGCGCATGCATAAATGGGTTACTGCCCACGCATGCACAGTAATTTCCCATATTTTGCAGACCCACGCTTGATGGGTACACTAGAGTTAACTTACTCATTAGCCATATATTTTAAGGCACCCACAATGATACTTCTTGGCAGTTCTGATAAAAAGGGGCCCAGCAGCTGAATTGTATTTCAATTGCTGGCCTTTTGTTTTCTGTTACATCTTCCATTTGGGATCTAGAGTAGCCAGTAGATTTGACAAATAGTGAAGAGGAAAATGTCACAACCTTTTCTCCGAGATCAGATTAGGGTCTCTGTGATGCCACTTTGAACTACGCAAAAACTTATGAATGATCATGACTGTCTCACATGGATTTCATTCATGACTTTACTATTAAATGTCTCTTACCTATCACAATACATTTGAAATTAAACTATGTAGAAAACTTGGACATGTCTTTCATTCTACCTTGAGATATGCAGCTCAAAGTTAAGTCCTAATTGCCAGGGAAATTGCTTAGTTTCATCAATGATTGGGAAGGATTATGTTTTAAGTAGTCCATCTGGACTTGGGAGTGATGTGCAGAGTTTATATAAAGTTGCCCTTTGCTGAATGAGACAAGTTTCAGCTTCCTAAAATGGCAGCTGCTTTCTCTCACTGAAAGAGAAAGCTGTATAGGTGGCCATGCACAAGTGCAACTACAGGAAATTCAAGTACTTACAGTTGATGGCAGACACTTGTGTAAACTTCATTTTTAGTGGCATTTTTGTAGTTTTTATCAATTAACAACAGAATCCCCTGGGTGGTTGCTAAAGTAAGTCCTGGTATGTTCAGTGTGATTCATCCCCAAATAGATACAGATCCAGATACAGTACGTATATACACAGGTTAGCAGTCTAAATGTGACTACGGTGATGTTGGTTGTGACTTTTTTTTGCGAACCTTGCTGAATTGTATATTATATACAGTGATACCTCATACAACGTCCAAACATGGTTCCACAAGTTTGGACTTTATATGGATTTGGACTTTGTATGAGGCATGCAAAATCCTAACCATGATGCCTCATACAATGTCCAAATCCTTGCTGCGATGCCTCGTACAACGTCATTTCCATAGAGATATATTGTGTTGTAACAGCACAGACTTCAGGGCAAAGTCAAGGAAACAGACAGGAAACTGACAGAACTTTAAGAAATCATTGTCTAAAGGCTAAATACATTACAAAAACATGTCAAACAACCCTGATTTCAAGGGACAAACCATACAACAAATGTTTAACTTTTGAAAACTTTATGAAATGCAGGTTTAAAAGTTAACATGTCCCATTATGCAGCACAGTGTTAATCTGCAGCCATGCGGCTGATCATCCATTTTGTACAAGCTACTGTAAACAATTACTGGATGGAAGCAAGGACAAAATGGATGCCAACATTTCCCATCATGCAGCACAGTATTAATCATCCAAACAGCAGCAAACACCAAACAATTGCCCACCCCACCAAACAGTGCCCCCCCAAAAAAGACCAACATAAGAAAAATTATGGAGCATGCAATCTGTTTTTAAAAACCACAGCAGCAAACACCCAACAATTGCCCACCCCACCAAAAAATTGCCCTCCCCCATCCACCTCCCCACCCCAAGCCAATCGGAAACAGAAAACCTCATTTACCTACCTTTCCACTGTGCCAAAGAATGGTCCAAGAACCTGAAGAATGCTGCAAAAATCCCAGGAATGCTTCCAAAAATTGTGACAAAAAAATTCCAAAAAACCCAAAATCGCGCTCAAGACCACTCCTAAACACTCTTCGCCTCATGCAAAACCCACAAGAGTAATGCTCACATGTGTCCTGCCTTTTACACTGCCCAAGCACAATGCAACCTGGGGAAAACCCCAATGCCTCATACAAAGTCACAGGGACTTTATATGAGGCAACTTTTTTCAAGGAATTAGGCGATGTTGTATGAATTCGAAGTTGTACGAAGTGGACTTTGTATGAGGTATTACTGTATTGCATTTAATCTGTAAACCGCTTTGGGTCGCCCATCGGGCTGAGGAAAGCGGGATATAAATTAAAGTTTATTATTGTTATATTTAGAATGACAAAATAGCACTATCTATGTAAACCTTTGCTTGTCTTTCACACGTAAGAACACAAAGAACAGAAAGGTCACCCTTTCTTGAAAGCCAATCCTATCTGACTCTCGGGGCTCAGTCCTCATCTATGTTTATAGTCAAAGACTCAGCAGTGTCTGTGTTTGCACACGTTTCCGTGGACATGTTGGCAGGCATGTTGGCAGTAGACGGAACACTGTTTACCTTCACACTGAAGTGGCATCTATTTATCTAATGTACTTGCAATGTCTTGCTTTCGAACTGCTATGTTGGCAGGAGCAGGGACAAAGACGAGAGCTCACTCCATTGTGCAGTACTCAATACAACCTGATTTATAACATGCAGAAGTGTTTTTACCTTGAGCTTTATAAAAATAATTAAGATCAATAACATTAGTCCAATAACACTGAAATGTATCTTCTTGACAGGGGAGGTAGAGAGGGAGTAAAACCCCACCCCCCCACTGGCTCATTTAGAGGAAGATCACTCATGCTTTTAAAAGTTTTTAACTAGATTTTTAATTCGTGTGGTTGGGAGGTAGTTTTTCAGTGTTTTTAGGAATTTTAAGGCTTTCTAGATTTTAAACGTTGGGGATTTTATGTATGCCGCCCAGAGTCGCACGCCGATTGGGGCGGCTATACAAATTGAATAAATAAATAGACAGATAGATAAAATATTAAGAAAGAAGCATCATATAAAATCTTGACTGGCACACTAATATGTTAATCAGTCTATAAATGTTATTAGACTTCTTATTAAAATGCTGGCATATATTTAGGTAACTAAAAACACATAAGTAAGTATATAGTTAGTTTATGTTTTAGACTACTCTAGTAGTAGTTTTATAAAATATTTGAGGATTAAAATGTTATGTTAATTGCATGGTAATTTCTGTTTTATATGCCATTTAAACATTATAATCCTATATGAATCTTGCCTAGGTAGCTCAGTGAATCAAATATCTGGCTGTAGTGCCAGAGGTCAGGTGTTTGATTGCCCACTGTGCCTCCCATCTATCTAGTCTTTAGCAAGCTACACAGCCCAAAGGCACTCCCAGAAGCTGGCAATACGAAACCATGCCTGAGTAATCTATACCTGGAAACTTGTTGCTAAGAGTCACAACCGACTTGATGGTTTATAATTAGTCCTTTACATTTTTTTATATGGACTCTGAGTCCAACAGGACTTCCTAGTAAATATATATTAGTATTTCACCTAAATTATATGTAAGGTGTGAAAGCGATATCAGGAGTTGTCCAACAGGGCACTATCAACTACCTTAGGTAGTAGCAAACTCTGCTTCATTAGAGGTTTTTTAAAAGAGGTTAGGTTCCATAGTTGTATTATTTTATTGGCAATTAGTGTCTAGAAAATAGTTCACAAATTGTAGCTCTTATTACATTAATGTCTGAAATGTTAACAGCTAATTTGATTAATAGATGTGGTGACTAATGGTGACTTAATAGATGCGAAAGAATTTATTTTACACTGAGATTACAAATAGGGATTTTTTGGGGGGTGGGGTGGGAAGTATACTACATAAATGGAATTTTAAAGGACAGCACCATCTAGGGTTGCTATAATTCTTTCTCACCAAACCAGGACAGCCACATGACGTTATTGCATTCTTCAAACTGTCCATGCATTGGATGGGGCTGTGGAGGAGACCACAGCTCTAAGACCCAGTGGAATCCCCATCCAATGTGGGCAGCCTCTGTCCTTTTCCCCTCTTTTCCAGTGGTTCTACAAGCTGGAGCTCTTTGGGCTGATGTTCCAGTGCACCTCTTGCCTGCATTGAACCAAGGGATTTTTGCAAAGAGTTAATTTACTGCCTCCCTGCCTTTCTCTCAATTACCCTGCTTGCAAGCATCTCCTCTCCCCGGTGGGCTTCTCAGGGTCCTGTTTTGTTTTCGCCTCTTGCAGGCAGGATAATTGAAAGAAAGACAGGGAGACAATGAATTAACTCTTTGCAAAAATCCCTTGGGGTGTGTGTGATCTTGTTTCCTTTGTTCGGATTTAAAAATCCAGAACTTTTACATGTTTTTTCTTGAACCGGCCAGGACAATTTTTCCGAGTTTAAATCTGGGAAAATCCCAGAAAAACGGGACATATGGGAATTCTAGCACAATCCATTCAGTTGGATAAGAACTCTAAAAAAATAATTTAATCAATCATTAAATTTAGCTATTATAAGCACAACTTTAGTCATGATACATTTGCAAACTATATGTTGGCATATATTATGACATTAGGTATTATTTCAAAGATTTTGGGAAGCCTATTATTGCACCAACTTCTTATCTTTCTTCTCTTATGCTTACTGTGACCAACTAAACAAGAGCCCCCCACCTCCACTCCCTGTCCCCTTTGCTGTGTCTTCCCACCTTTTCATAGTATTTGACTTCATAGTCCAAGATGATCCCATTTGGATGCTCAGGTTCTTGCCAGGAAAGAGAAACACTGCTCCTTGATGTCCGGTCTTTTCTGATTATTGTAACAGGGGATGGTGCTAGAGATGGAGAAAGAGGGCAGAGAAAAAAATAGAAAGCAAATGGTGTTTATCACATTTCAAACCCGTGACAAAGAGTTGGTGTCTCCATATGATGGACTTCTGAGTACTGTACATAAGCCTGGTTCCACATCAACACTCAACAGCTGGATTACAGATTTCTCATCCAAGCCTTGAAGCAGGATGGCCTGAAGGAAAATGAGTTAGAGTTTCTGTTGCTAGGACGTTGGTGGCAAATGAGCAGATGTTTCTAATCTGCTACCATAATATAAGCAATGAAATACATTTGATATATTAAAGAGTGAACAGAGTGTGTTCTGCCTATTTATTATGGCGTTGCAGTGTTATTATTACCAGATTCTGAAACACACTGATAATGTTTTTATATTTAAGACACACAACTGGACTGGAATGCATTATGGATGAGGGTTCCCAAGAGCTCTATTGTTAATAGTAATAATGTACTGTTGACCATATACTGCTCAGTGACATTCTACCTTATTCTCCAATTCTCTTACACAGGACTCTCGTTTCTCTAACAATGGAGTAAGGGTTTAAACAAACATATCTCTTTATCAAAACTTTAACACAGTACTCAAAGTGCAGGTGATTTTGTTTAAATGCATATATATGAAAGAAAAAATACAATGGGGTGAAGTGTCACTATTGTTAACATGTCACCACTGATATGCAATGCATAATATGAAGTAAAGATTACTTTAAATGAAATTATTGAATTCTTTTCTTTATTAAATTAGCAGACTTTTTACGAAATAAACTGTTTGGCATGTACCCAAATCTAAGACACAAACAATAGGAATGAAATCATACAATAATTGAGATGGAATGGCCTATGTGGCCATCAAGTCCAACGCCCTGCTCAGTGCAGGAATCCAAATCAAAGCAATTATGCAACATAACTGTATTTTTTTTTAAAAAAAACATAGTTAATCTTTACAGTTTTCTATTATTTCTTCAGCCCAAGAGAATATTTTTAAATGTAGATTTATGTGACAATTATGAATTACTGTTAATTAGGGTTATTGAAACATTAAAGAAGAGGCATAAATTATTCTTAATTTTAGGCTTTCCATATTTCTAACAGCAAGGGAACTGTGGTAGAATATGCCATTTTTGGACATCAAGATAAATTTTGGAAGACATAGTCCCTGGGGAAGGGAGCCCAGTTTGCAATATTTTACCATGCCAGTATCATCCTTAACAAAACAATGTTCATGTCAAGAAAAAGGGACAACATGTGGATTTCCTGTCCTTCAGACAGTCTGCTGTTATTAGAAGTATGTGGGATAGCCAGCTTTGTAGTCAGCTGGTGCAAATACAAGAAACGGCATTTATAACACCATAATGGCTAAGCAATTTATTGAGGCATTTCCTTTCATGGCTCACAATCTGTTGTACATGAAGAAATTATGTTGGACAATAGCAATATTGCATGTACTAACACTGGATATCAGCAGGAGGGTTTTTCCATAGCACAATGTGACTCTATTGCCCCACTCATTTGATTGGTAAAGTTCTTTTTCTGCCTCTGACATTTGATGCAACTCCTGTTTTTCCTTCTCCATTCCATTGTTTTGTACATAGTCATCTTATTTCTCTGACCTCTGACCAAGCAACAAGCATGGAGGATCTTCTATCCACATGCTGGAAATGCCATTTCCCCTTTCTCAATCCTGCTGACTGAAACTACAAATGGTAATTGTGAGTAAAGATACCTTGTTTTCTACCTTAAATGCTTTAAGGGTATTATATAAAGTGTTAGTTTGTGTAGGGGAAACCAAGTGGATAGGGCAATGATGAAACAGGGTTAATATCTCCATAATTCTCTGCGTTGCTGTTGTGGTTTTTTCTATCTCATAATTCACTAAGTACTGTAATAGGAATAACCAAAATTCCTCAATAATGTCTGTTATTGCAAATCCGATTATCTTGTCTGCAAAATTTTCACATACAATAAACTAGCCAGTACAAAAATGTGGCAAAAATGTAAGTGATTTTCCATATACTTCTGGGACATGATCACAGGTCCATATCCTTGGTCTGAATTCGAAGGAACTCCATTACCATGTTTTTTTCAACACCTATTTTTTCTGGTTTTGTAATACAGCTGAAAAAGAAACAAGTTACTTTTAAAAGTCCACAACAGCAAGAACATGTCTTTGTGTGTTTATATATCCTCCCCCCCTTTCAAAGTGATTCACAATTAAAGTCCATTATAATAGTTGGTAACAATCTGGATCTAGATCTGAATAATCACATTTGGTCACAAACAATTTTACAATTAGATAGGATGCTACTAAGATGCAGGATTCCAGAATAGTTTTCTAATTTTAAATAGAGAATACCATAATACAATCTACAGCAATTTTGTGCTAGTTGGTTATTTTTATATCCTTCTGATTCACAATATGTGCCTTCTTTGTTTTATTTTGTTTCACACTTCTCAAGCATGACCAGCTGAGGATTCATGGAAGATAACTGCTACACATATTTGGGTGTAATTAATAAATCATTACAACTAATTATTTCCTCCCACCACTAATAATACTTCAGTCAAACTCAATCAATATCATGCTGATCAAATTAAGATGAACATTGGTGACTGTAATGACTATAGAAAAGGAATTGTACCAACATGTTAAATTTTCATTGCATTATTATACAGAGTTTTGTGCTAGCTAACAGAACATGGAATAACAGAGTGGTTTGGAATAGGAAAAGGAGTAAGACAAGGCTGCATTTTGTCACCATGCTTATTCAACCTATACACAGAGCACATAATGCGCAGTGCAGGGATGGAGGAATCACAATATGGGATTAAAATCGCTGGGAGAAACATCAATAATCTGAGATATGCAGACGATACCACCCTAATGGCAGAAAGTGAGGAAGACCTAAAGAATCTCTTGATTGGGCTGAAGGAGGAGAGTGCAAAAGCTGGCTTGAGACTCAATATCAAGAAAACCAAGATAATGGCAACAGGCCCCATCAGTTCCTGGAAAATAGACGGGGAAGAAGTAGAAGCAGTGACAGATTTTACTTTCTTAGGATCAAAGATCACTGCAGATGGGGATTGCAGCCATGAAATAAAAAGGCGACTGATTCTTGGGAGACAAGCGATGAGAAACCTGGGGAACATAGTGAAAAGCAGAGACATTACATTGCAAACAAAAATTAGAATAGTCAAAGCAATGGTTTTCCCAGTAGTAATGTACGGATGTGAGAGCTGGACAATTAGGAAGGCTGAACGCAGAAGAATAGATGCCTTTGAAATGTGGTGTTGGAGGAGGGTTTTGAGAGTCCCCTGGACAGCGAGGAGAACAAATAGGTCAATCTTAGAAGAAATTAACCCTGACTGCTCATTGGAAGGTCAAATAGTAAAGATGAAGCTAAAATACTTTGGACATCAAATGAGAAGGGAGGATTCACTTGAGAAGGCATTGATGTTGGGAAAGGTGGAGGGCAAAAGAAGAAGGGGGAGGCCAAGGATGAGATGGCTAGATGGTATTATAGACACAATGGTCACAGAACTGGGAGGGCTGAGGGGGATGGTAGAGGACAGAGGCGCCTGGAGGAAAATGGTCCATGGGGTCGCAAAGGGTCGGAGTCGACTGTGCGACTGAACAACAACAACTGATTAGGAATTGTTCAGTAATGTATATTTCTGGAGTTGCTTCCTGTTGGAAAAGTCTACAACCAAGCTAAGAAATTACCAGACACAGAAGCATGACAAGGTTGACATATATTGCAGTTGCACAGCAATATGGATGAAGAAGTAGTGAGTCCTCGAACAGATGAACATGAAAATAGAAAAATCACTGACCTTTAATCACCAAGACTGAACAATGTTCTTAAGCTTAAAAACTCAAGACACAGATAGTACTATTAGATAACTGGCTTCTGCTGCCCACCTCTTTATGGCATAATCTCATTTTAAATATCAGCTACCTTGTGACGATGTTCAGAAGACTGTTTTGCAAGTGCACAACTTGCCTTTTCATTAGCAAAATAGGGGGGGGATGATGAAAAATGGCACCAAAATATTATGGTACTTTACAGATTAACAACATTGTTTTAGGGTGAACTTTCTTGGATCAAAGCCGACTTATTAACTTACTCTTCTAAAGATGTGGATTTTGATCCATGAAAATTCACAATGAAATAAAACTGTTGGCATTTAAAGTGGCACCTAACTCCCCCACCACCACCACCACCCACTCCAAAGCCAACAGTCCATTACTGTCCCAGTATACCAAGACAGACGAGTATAGCTGTTTCTTTGAAAACTACTACAATAGAAGACATTGGCCAAAAATCCTGTTGCTTAGCATAATAAGTTGCAATTAGAGTAGATCTATTTAAATCATTATAGAGAACTTATAGAGAAGTTGACTCATTAAATTGTTATTGACCCAATGGACCTACTTTGGAGCAATTTACTATGCTAAACAACAGGATTTTGGCTAATGTCTTTTTAGTGTGCATGTGTTAATTCTGCTCCTGCTCTTAAGTTACTTAGTTGTTGACTTGTTTTTCTTACTGTTGTTAAGTTCTGTTAATTTGCTCCCAACATATGACAGCCCTTCAAAAAAATCCTACCATTTGTAGACCTTCTATGGTATTACAAATTAAAAGATGTGGTTATTTTATAGAGTCAATCCATTTTATGTTTGGTCTTCTTTTACTGCTGCCTTCAACTTTTCCCAGCACAATTGCCTTTTCTAGAGAGTCTTAAGTCATACCCATAATTCTACACTTGTTTTTCCTTAGAGAATAAGTTGGGAGTTTAGGAAATAAATTCATTAGTTGCTTTCCAGGATAATCACAGACTAATTTTTCCTGTAGGTTTCACTCTTCAAGCAATACAGCAGGCTCTACATCATCATCTTGCCAGTCTTTTGGCTTATAGCAGGGGTTCTCAAACATTTTAAGCTATGGGCTGGACCATGTACCCTCAGACTGTTGGCAGGTTAAACCCCCCAGTGGTGGTGGTGATGGCATCAGAGGGAGGGGGCTTGGGGTGGTGCAGCCATGGTAGCAGAAGGGGAACCACCCCAAGCCCCCATTCCCACACTGCTTCCCTGCTTACCAGCCTAAAGGAGCTGCATGGAGTAGTCCAGGCTGTCTTTCTTGCCCACACTGGCCAGAGCGGCCCCCAGGAAAGATGCGGGCACCCACATGCATCTTCCGCTTCTGCTTCCACTACCGCCACCTCAATCCTTGTCTCCTTCACTTGGCTTGGCGTGTCCCTAATGGCAATCCATAGTAGAGCAGATGATGTAAGGCTTACAACATCTGCCCTACTATGGAATGTCATTAGGGACATGCCAAGCCAAGCAGAGGAGACAAGGATTGCACCAGCAGTGGCAGCAGAAGTGGCAACTGGAGTGAGGGCGAGGGCCACATGAAATGATGCTGCAGGCTGAGTCTGGCCCATGGGCTGCAGGTTGAGAATCCCTGCCCTATAGTGTTGAAACCAGCATTACTTAGTTAGGTGTTTACAGCTATTCGGGCTTCTAAGATTGGGGGAAGCTGCAATATTTGGATAGTTACTTCTTTGGATGACAGCTTTTCTTTTTCTTAAAAAAAGCCATGTGGCTAAGTGATCTATAGGATTGTGAGAGCTATAGCCCATTTGCAAACTCTGTTATACTGAAACAGCATTTCTATTTTTCACATTTCTTTGCCTTATACATTCCAGTATAAAGGAGTGCATAAGGCAAATGGTATAATACTACCCTTGACAAACAGAAGTTTTTATCAGCAAACTATGTGTATTTTGTTTTTAGTATTCATAAAATGAAATGCACGAAGTATTTTAAAAGAAAAGCAAAAAAGGCTAAGTGCTGTATGGAGTTTTGAAGTTTAAGAATTTCCCATTATGAAGCGACGTCCAACTGGTGACCTTACTACTTATGCATACTCTTGTATGAATACCTAAAGTGTGTCTACAGAGAGAACCGTGCTGTTTTCAAAAATCTCCACATTTGTTACAGATAGTTTATGCGACCTCTGAGTGAACAATGCTACAGCTTATCATACAAATACCTACTTTTAATTACAGTATTCCTAAGAGTTATAGGCAACTTGTAATGAACACTTGACTCTTCCACCTTAGTATGTCACCTGCTGTTTGTCTAGAAAATGCAAGAGAGCAGCACAAAGAAACACTGCTCTTGGGGAAGAAGTGTGTCAGAACATAATTCACAAATGAATGCTATCATGATCAGAATAATTACAATTTTAACTAACACTGCTAGAACTCCTCTTGGGATCACCTCTATAGAGGACAAGGCACAAAAAACAATAATAGAGTACATCCCCACCTTTATGATGCTGTCCTTGTAGATTATGTTAGATTTATCCGAAATAAGAGAATTTTGGATGAAACTTCCTTTGCTGCCATTTCTTTGTGGACAAAAGGAGGGTTACATTGTATTTATCTCCATCAAACACCTTTCAGAAACAATGACTTCCCCCTAAAGACAAACTCTACCTTTTAACAAGGAGATACAAAGACATTTCGCAATCGAGCCCTTATGAATTTAGCTTCTGTCCGTTATTTTCCTATTTCATTATGCGACAAATGAAACGGCACAGGTGAAACATTGGGCCTAACAATTTCTATACACGTTCCAACTACAATCAATAGAATCAATGCCAAACAATGGCTTATTTTCTATTCATTTTATCCACCTCACAAAGCCAGAAAAATAATATGCATGCAACCAGTGTCTTCTAAAATATGATTGACACAGCAACCGAGTCTTTCACTTGTATTATTTTAGGGGTTCCCAACCTAAGGCCTGTAGGCCAGTGCCATTTCATGTGCCCCCCACCCCTCCAAGGGCATTTGAGAAACAAAATGACTGCCCCTTTGAAGCTGTTGGGACAAAATGGCCACCCTCATCATGCAGGCAGGGCAAAATGGCCATCTAGCCCTCAAAGCTGATTGAGAGACTGTGACCCGGCCCCTGGCATGAAAAGGTTGGGAACCCCTGTATTATTTGAATAGTGAACAAAGAGTTCAACTTTTATACTTTCATTTTATTTATTTTGATTAAGTGGCCCAGGACTCTGTGATCAAAGTAACCAGTTGCACAGTTCTACTTGCACAACCAGAGTGATGGCATCAGCAGTAGCAGAAAGTCACTAATGAAAAACTTCTCTTTTTTAATGTAGTATGTGCAATTTAATGTCTTTTGGCATGAATCATATGTGCCACAAAATTGGAATACAACCTCTTTAATTAGCAGCAATCTGCTGCTGGCAATGACATAATTTGTGTTGTGTAGGCTGAGTTGTACAAGAAGAGACAGGCTAGTTATTTTATATCAGAGGCTTGTTGTTTTATGCTACAGATCCTCGTGAGTGGGAAATGTCATATAAACCATGTATCTAGTTTCATCACCTTTCTGTCAAACACATTGGTCTAGATAGCTTTCTCAAGTTTTTTTCTTTTTCTTCCATGCTATCCATTCTCAAGACAAAACAGGTTTACTGGTCAGCAATACACCAACATATTGTTATTTGTTGTTATCATTGTCAACAGCTAGAGTGATAGAAAATGGAAGAGGGGTGTGTGTGTGTGTGTGTGTATGTGGTATTTATGATATACATATGTATTTTCTCAATGAGACTATTCTAAGCCAGTGGTGGCAAACATATGGTACAGAGGCCTCTCTGTTGGCATACATGCTGTCGAGGGGAAGCCCCACCCCGCCCCACCCACTCAATACCACTTTTCCATCATCCCTTTTCCTCCGCCGATGGGGAGGCAAGAGAAGAGGCTGAAATCCCACCTGGGAGGTGGCGGCATGGCAAGGTGAGTCTATCAGACACCCCCATCCACCCCTCCTAGGAGGCAGGCACACCTGGGTTTGTCATGAGCACCCACAGGAGGGGGGGCCCACAGCCGCTTGCTTGTTTGCCATCACTGCTATAAGCTCTTCAGAAAAATCTCCTCTATCTTTTGTTATAATTAGAGGTTGAATCTACAGTTGCCCCATCCTCTGCCAATATAACTCTAAAAAGATAAAGCATCTAAAATGGGCTTTTGGATGTAGTATAATCTATACCTTTAAGAAGAGGGTGTGTGGAATGCGTGTCCACATATGTCCAGCCTATCCTGTAATGAGCCATGCACATATGCCTTGCCCAACTGAGACCATCACCGCGAGGGTCCGGGGGCTGAGAGTGGGGCCTAAGCCCCACAAAATGGGGAAAAGAATGGAAACTATCACTCCCATGGTGCCATGGGAGAAAAATGGCAGTTTGACAGCCAGACCTAGAAACAATGTTAGAGAGAGCTGATTTGCATGTTGGACTGTGATTGGTTGGGAGAAAACCTAGCCAGGCCTGGAAACAGAATGTTGGAGAGAGCTGATTTGCATGTTGAACTGTAATTGGTTGAACTTGAGAGTGAATGACTGATGGGGCAAGGTCCTGATGCAGATGGAACAAACCCATTCCATTTAAGCCTCTACAGCCCAGGAACGAGACACTTTCAATGTACATCAATGCTGAGTGAGAGGGAGACAGAGAGAGACAGGGAGTGTGTGTCTGCGTGTGTGTGCAAGACAATGTACAAGACAGTGAGTCCCAGATCAGTCATTTGTGTGTGGGTGTGCCTGAATATGAGAGAGAGAGAGAGACTAACTCTCTGTGTTGGGGTGTATCAGGGTCTGAAAAAACTAAACATACCATTAGTTCTCATCCTTCCTTCCCTACCTCCAGCTGTTCTTCTCCCCTTCCTTCTTTCTTTCCCTCCCTCATTCTTACCCTTCTGTCTTCCTTTCCTCCTAATTTCCCCCCTCAATACCTACCATCCCTCCCTCATCATCATGTTGGGGTGTGTCTGCCCAGGTTCCTTTACTGAGAGCCAGGGGACATCACAAATGGTGTGGTGGGAGGCAAAAAGGAAGAAACCCTCCCCAAGCCACTCCATGTGTTGAGTCCCCCAACCCCCACCCATAAGTAATAGGCACATCCCAGTAAGCCTCCATCAACACACAAATCAGTCTGCTTCTGCAGACATTTCCATGGTCATGTGGCAGGCATGAATAGACACCAGAGCACACGTAACACTTTTTACCTTCTCAACAACGTGGTACCTTTTTATCAACTTGCAATTCCTTGCTTTTGAACAAAAAAGTTGACAGGAGCTGGGAGAAAGATGGGGATCATTCCGTCCTGCAATACTCAAGAATCAAACTGCTCACCTTTCACATTCCAGTAAGCCTCCATCAACACACGAATCAGTCTGCTTCTGCAGACGTTTCTGTGGCCATGTGGCAGGCATGACTACACATCAAACCATCTATAACAAAGCATCCCAAATGCACACACACACATACAGAGAGACACAATAACCAGATAAACATTTCATAAGAAGTGTCATATCTTCCCACAATTAACACACACACACCCCGGCATGGCCGGGCAATCAGCAAGTCTGATATATAAATATAGGTGATGTTCTGAGGGTGGGGGAGTCTAAAACTTGAAGAAGGACAATTAAGATTTAATTTAATTAATTTAATTTAATTATCACATTTATATACCGCTCACTCGGCCAAAGCCAACTCAGGGCGGTTCACAATAAAAATTAAAAACACAAGTTAAAAACAGTTAAAACAGTTAAAACTACCCACCCCCTAAAAACAAGGGCTGCAGGATCCAAAGGCACCATGGGGAAGAGTTCTTCTACACCAACCACCCAATGGAGGTTATCCTTCCACCTGCACCCCACACTTGACCCACCAGCCAGGTTTTAAGATCTTTTCTGAAAGGCAGCAATTCCGTCCGAAGACGTAGCTCTGTTGGCAGGAGGTTCCAGAGGGCCGGTGCAGACACGGAGAAGGCTCTCCTCCTTGTGCCAGAGAGGCGAGCCCCTCTGGCTGATGGAACAATTAGAGAGCCCCTCCGGTCCGCTCTGGTTGGACGGACAGACGTCCTCAGGGCGATGCGGTCTCTTAGGTAACCCAGCCCACTACCATATAGGGCTTTAAAGGTCAAAACCAGCACCTTGAATTGCACCCGGAGACAAACTGGCAACCAGTGCAGCTCCCGGAGCAGTGGCAAAGCACGGGCATAACGCCCACACCCCATCACCACCCGGGCTGCCGCATTTTGGACCAGCTGTAGCCTCCGAATGGTCGTCAAGGGCAGCCCCATGTAGAGCGCATTGCAATAATCTAGTCTGGAGGTAACCAGAGCGTGAGTGACCATGAGCAAGGAGTCCCGGTCCAGGAGTGAGCGCAACTGGCGGATCACCCGAAGTTGGGCGAAAGCCCTCCTGGTCACAGCCGCCACCTGTTCCTCTAGCAGTAGCCGTGAATCCAGGAGGACCCCCAAGTTGCGCACCGCGTCTGTCTGGGGCAAAATAGCCCCATCCAGAACCAACGATGGTAGCTCCCGGGTTAACGCAGGACCCCCTATCCATAGCCACTCAGTCTTGCTGGGATTCAGTTGTAGCCCGTTAGCCCCCATCCAAACCCCCACAGCTTCCAGGCATCTGGAAAGGACTTTGACGGCATCACTGGGGTCCCCATGGGCCGAGATGTACAACTGAGTGTCATCCGCGTACTGATGGTACCGCACCCCATGGGAACGAATGATCTCACCCAGCGGCTTCATGTAGATGTTAAATAGGAGAGGAGAGAGCACCGAGCCCTGAGGCACCCCCCATTTGAGGGGCCTAGGACTGGACCTCTCACTCTCCAACCACACCGACTGGGTACGACCCCTCAGAAATGAGGAAAACCAGGACCACACATTACCCTGGATTCCCAATCCTCGGAGCCGTCCCAGAAGGATACCGTGGTCAACGGTATCGAAAGCCGCTGAGAGGTCAAGAAGAGCAAGGACGGATGGGTGACCACCGTCCCACTCCCGCCAGAGATCATCCATCAGTGCGACCAATGCCGTCTCGGTACCATATCCCGGCCTGAATCCTGACTGAAAGGGGTCCAGGTAATTCGCTTCATCCAGCACCCCCTGCAGCCGACACGCCACTGCCTTCTCCAACACCTTCCCTAAAAAGGGGAGGTTAGAGACAGGCCTATAGTTGGTTAGGACAGCTGGGTCGAGGGAAGGTTTCTTCAGGAGGGGGCGCACCAAAGCATGTTTTAAAGGTGCAGGAAACACCCCCTCCCCCAATGATGCATTGATCACAGCCCCAACCCAGTCACCTGTCACCGTCTTGGAGGCTTTCACCAACCAGGTGGGACAGGGGTCCAATGGGCAGGTAGTGGCGCGCACAGCTGCAAGGAGCCTGTCCACTTCATCAGGGGCAAGTGGCTCAAACTGGTCCCAGATGGTATGGCAAGACTGTACTCCAGCTCCCTCCGGACTCTCCCCATCCACGCCAGGATTAAACCCAGAGCGAATCCGATCGATTTTCTCCACTAGATGGTCAGCAAAGTCCTCAGCCGACCCCTGCCAACCAGGCACCGGGGTCCCCCTACCAAGGAGAGACCTGGTAACCCGGAACAGGGTGGCCGGGCGATTATCAGCAGAGGCAATAAGGGTGGTGAAGTATTGCCGCCTCACCACCTCCATCGCCACTAGATAGGCCCTAAAAGCGGCTCTAGCTAGTGTCCAATCGGAGTCTCTCTGGGTCTTCACCCAGCGGCGCTCTAGGCGTCTCTTTGCCCGTTTGAGCTCCCGCAGTTCATCTGTGAACCACGGAGATGACCTAGCTCCATGAGCTCTGAGAGGCCGTAGTGGTGCGATTTCATCCAAGGCCGCTGTTGTCATCCTGTTCCACAGGTCAACCAGCGCCTCGGGCGAATCGTGTTGCCGATCCAGAGGGAAATCCCCCAGTTCCCTCTGGAATCCATCAGGATCCATCAGTTGCCGGGGGCGAGCCATTCTAATAGGCCCTGCCTCCCTACGATGAAGCGTCGCACCCAGGAAGTCTAGAGCCACCAAATAGTGATCTGACCATGGCACAGGTGTTATGTCTAATTTCCGTAGTCTCAGATCACTCTGCCACCGCTCCGACAAAAAGATTAAATCTGGTGTGTGGCCACTGCCCCTGGTCAGGCCCTGAATTACCTGAATCAGGTCCATATCTGCCATGGAAGCCATGAACTCCTGAGCCACCCCGGAGCCAGTCCCCAGCAAAGGCAAATTGAAGTCCCCCAGAACCATCAGTCTAGGGAACTCCAACGCCAACGCTGAGATGGCCTCGAGGAGCTCAGGCAGGGAGTCCCTTACCCTGCAAGGGGGCAGGTACAGGAGTAAGACTCCCAACTGACCCTTAAAGCCCAGACGCAGAAGCAGGGCCTCACAACCCAGAATTTGTGGAGCAGTAGCCCTGGTGACTCCCTGGCTATGATGGCAACGCCACCGCCCTTACCCTCATCCCTAGGCTGGTGCCAAATACTGAACCCAGCTGGACATATTTCTGACAGAGGAACCCCATCCTCTGGTCTCAGCCAGGTCTCAGTAATACATGCCAGGTCGGCCCGCTCCCCCATAATGGAGTCTTGTATCAGGGGGGCCTTATTACATACCGACCTGGCATTCATCAGCAGCAGCCTAAGGGCAGGGTCACCCTGGGTCAGCTGCTCAGGACCTAGAGGTGTAACCATGGGGCTGGAACGAGGGACAGATACTAAGCATCTGCCCCGCATTCCCCGAGTGCGGCCCGCCCCTCGGTACCCGCTATATCGCCCCATGCCCATCACAACCCCTATATTGGCCTCCGGAGCCTCCCTGATAGCCTTGGACAGAATGCTGCCTCTCCTTTCTGGCTGGCCGAGCAGTATCTCCCTCCCTCCCTTCCACCCCCATATAAAACCGCCCCACTCACTCCCCCCACCACCCTCCGCAAGGCTCCGGCGGTGATGGAAGTGGTGGGGCATTCTTTCAGATCTACGTTGAGCCCTCAACTGTGGTGAGACATTCCACCCACAGTAGCGTCGGGGCATGGACGTAGCAGCAGCACCTGGCCTCCCATCCACCGGGACCAGATGTTGCGAGTCCCGAGGAGAGGTAAGACGGGTCCTCAGGCGGCGCGGGGCAGCGTCCTTTGAGCCCTCCGGGGCTCGGAAGGCAGGGACGTAGCGGTGGCACCCGGCCTCCCATCCACCGGGACCAAGTGTTGCAAGACCCGAGGAGAGGCAGGACAGGTCCTCGGGCGGCACGGGGCAACGTCCTTTGAGCCCTCCGGGGCACGGAAGGCGAGGCCGAGCACAGCGGCGGCGGTGGTTCGCCCGGCAAGCCCCCTCGCCTTTTGAGTCCTGGCGAGGGGGGGAGGGCGGGGCCCGGAAACGCCGGCCGATGGCGTGGCCATCGAAGGAGAAAGAAATTAAAGGGATTACAAGAAAAGGAGAGGAAAGGGGACAATATATAAAGTTAACCAAAATAAAATTCTTTAGTATTGTGGCTTATTCTTTTCAGAATGCAAGTGTTGTGTGGGCTACTGATTTTACAAGCATTTTATTTCATTTTTTAAAAGTGTACCACTTCAGCTATTTTTAAATTTTATGGGAAATGAAAACATGTATACCTCCTCACTTGATCACTTAACAGTTGATGATAGATAGCTGAAATGTCTGAGGCACCTCTAAGCAATAAAATGATATGCATCAAATGTCTTTTAATTTTGATTACTATTTCACATATATAAGTCATGAGTGGCCTTCTAAAGATTCGGCATGCTTTATCTCACCCTATAAGTAACCTTGTTTCAAGTGTAAACTTATTCTTAAAAACATACAAAAGGCTTTAGGGTTTTAATGTTTGTCAGGCACATAAAGGGACTGAATATTACCTTAAAGATTAGTGAGCTGCAGGCCTTGTTACTGAATATGGGGTATAAATAAATAAATAAATAAGGTAAAGGATTACATGTTGAAAAGGGCAAAAAGTAAAATGCAGCTGTTCTCTTTCACTAGCTTTTCAGAAAAAACTGCATCTTACAACTGTTTCTGTAAGAACAACCAGTAGTGCTAATTTTTTCATGTATATAATTATATCTAAAATCTAAAACAAACTGCTTGGTTTCACTCTTTCATGTGCTATTGTCTGTTCTATCTCTGTTTTTTAAGGACAGAGGAAGTGAGCGAATTAAATGCACTTGTCATATATTTAACATGTGTGTGATAACTCAGGGAAATGGCAAGTCTACTTGAAAAGTAACAGGCTGCACAACGTATACACTTCAAAAGCCAGAAGCTATGGTGGTTCTGGCTTGCCGTGATGAAAGGGGGGGGGGGGAGACTTACATGTGCTTTCACAAGATTTTATATCATGATGTTCATGAGAAGAGAAATATTCAGGTTTCTTCTAATTTTATGCATGCAACAGAAGATGTGATTTTACCCTATTTAATGGTAAAACAACAAGGCTGCTCAGATCAAAACAAAAGATTATGACAATTATAAATGTGTCTTTTAATTACTGAATAGGTGTTTGAATAATTTCTGGCAAAACTCTAATACTTTTAGCATGCAGTTTTGGAGCCATTCAACAATTACGTGATCCTCGAGGGGGGAGGGGGTCTGTCATCTGAATTACAGATATTACAAGGGGTGGGATGGGGGTCAGGTCAAAGATTACATAATCTATTTGGAGCTGTTGTGGTTTTGAAACATGGTGCTTTTTTAGGTTTAAAAAAGATCTCTGGGAATTTTGATCCGATTTGAGATTATTGAATTGCTTGTGCAGTCTATTTCTATTTCACCAATAGTGAAAAGATCTAAAAATTAGAGTTTCGATACAAAAGCTCTGGATTACATAATTTTAAGGGTGGTTGGGGAGGGGGTCAATTTTTTCCAAAAAAATGGATCACATAATTATTGAATGGCCCCTTTGTAGCATTTTTATTGCTACTATTTATGGATTCTCAACGCTCACAGATTAATAATCCATACCCTATGAAATGCATTTTAGATATAGATAGATATAGATAGATAGATAGATATAGATATAGATATAGGATTACATCCTTATGCCTGGGTAGCTCGTTGTGTAAGATATCCGCTTTAAAGACAGAGACTGGGAGTTCAGTTCCTCATTGTTCATCACCCCAAAACAACAACAACCAAGCTGCATAGTCCCAGGATGCTCCCAGAAGAAGTGAATGGTAAACCCCTAGTGAGTACTCTCTTCCTAGAAAACTCTGAAGAAAGAGTCACCATATGTCAGAATGGACTTGATGGTACACATTATAGATGTGCTGATCTCAGCTTCTGGTAATTGAAGTCGAAGAACACCTGGAGGCCCAAGGTTGACAAACCCTGATCAAAGAGATTAGAAAGTCCAAAATTCTATTTCCACAATGGTCAACCATATCTCTATGGGAAACCTGCAAGAGAGATGTTTGTATAACAGCACCCTCCCAATAATTTCTCCCCAAAGTATATTGTCTCCAAGTTTTTTAGGACCATCATAACAAGTGGCAATTAACAACCTCATTTTTGAAAGAAATTTTATTTTAAATTTCCCCAAGTTCAGAGGCATTACTACATCTTGTCAAAAGTAGCAAGTGGATCAAATTTCAGGTGTGTGATGCGGCTACACCGGGCTTCAGTCTGCACTTTACAGGAAGTATCCATATGTTCCTGAATAGTGTTGATCAAACTTGGAGTACACCGCTGAAACTAGAGTCACCATCTTTTGTTAACAATTTCATAGATTATTTATGTGCTGTGTAAAGAAGAACTTTTTATTCTATGTTAGCAGAAATTCTTTAATTCCTGCAAAAGATGGTAAGATCTGCCTGACAGTGGAATGGAAGTAGTAGTAGTAGTAGTAGTAGTAGTAGTAGTAATAATAATAATAATAATAATAATAATAATAATAATAATAATAATAATAATAATAATAATAATAATAATAATAATAAAGTTTATATACCACCTTCCTCACCCTAAGGAGACCCAGAGCAGTTAACAGACAAGGTATAGATTCAAGCAGCAATACAATACAACAAAATAATCAAATACAAAAGATCATATAACAATCCATAATTCACAGTGTCACAACATCATAAATAGAAACAATATACATCACAACCACAGCCGGTCATCCGAGGGTGCCTGAAGTCGGTACCTGGGGCTCAACATCTGTGGTGGAGCCCGTTCTCAACATCAGCAGCTGGGTCTTTGGGCAGTTGACATGGCCGAAGGGAGAGAAATCGCCATGCTCTGCATCTTCCATCCTCGCCGCGGGGGCCAGGCGCTCCCACTTCTCGCTGACCGGCCAGGTCAGGAGAAGGAGCATGGGGTGTCCATGGCAGGGATGCAGATTTTAATGTCTCTGTCACTGTGGGCCAGGTGCTCCCACTTCTCACCGGCTGGGTTGGGAGAAGCATAGGGCGTCTGCCACAGGAATGCAGATTTTAAAGTATCTCTTACCATGGGCCAGGTGCTCCCACTTCTCACCGACTAGCCGACTCGTTTTCCTCAGAGGTTTTCCACCAGAGATTGGACTAGATGAATCCTGTCCCATTGAATAGAACAGAATAGATAAATCTTTATTGACAATGACAATAAAGATTTATCTATTCTATTCTATTCAATGGAGCAATTCTGTGATTGATTCTAATTGTGTTTAGAAGACTACAGTTTAATGGGTATCCACACAAGTAACTGGTTTTCCTTAGGCTCAGTGTACAATGGTTAGGGAAAGGATGCAGATGCAAAAACATGGTGAAACCAATGTGAAGAATTTTTCTACCTCCTCCACAGATTATCTTGGTACACAAACAGACCTTTTGCAAATATCTGTAGTTTATGATCACATAACACTGGGTGGGACAACCAAGTAGTACAACCGAAAGAAAATAAGTCACATGATATTCTTCATAACTTTATCCACTCCTCGGGGATTCTCTGATTCCATAGTTGTTTCTGGGAAATGACTGATGAGTTTTGGACTTCAGATTGTTAAACATCTTCCTTCTAAATTCTAATCTGAAAAAGGACCACCTTTCTAACTTCTTGACTCTATAGATTTTAGTTTTTCCAATCTTATTCTTAAAATACTCATATAATGCAATCACATCCTACCATATGTTTTTCAAGTGTCTGTTGTTTTCTCCTGTTTTTCACTTAGTTTCAGTGAAACTTATTTCAGCTTATTATTTTTGCTTTGGAATCCAACTCATGTGTGCTTCATTTGGTTTGCAGACTATTTTTTTGATTTTTTCCTCATTGGAAATTTATATCAGGATACTGAACCTCCTACAGAAAGTAATAGCAAATTATACATTTTATTTTATCATTATCTTTGCTTCCACTCAAAATGGTCTTCACTTACACATGACAAAATAGAACAGGAGATGACTGAAGTCACCACTATCTTAAATTTAATTTATAAGGTTAATATAATGCTAACAATTTACCAAAGGCTCCAAGTATCTATAAGCTCAAATACATTGAATTAAACATGTTATAGATCCCTAGAATAACAGCTGGCCAAAATGTGATCTGAAAATCTAGCTGTTAAAGAAACACTGGGTGAGGAGATCAGATAAATCTGCATGTCAGCTTGTCAGAGTGGCACAGCTGTCCATATCACTCCATGACACATTCATAATTAGCACCTTGCCTCAGGGGATTGTGAATTTCAAATAATTCTCCTGTGGCAGTCAGTGACCCATCCTAAGCTGGGTTGATTGGTGTTATTAGATAACATCTGTGTGAAAACATATTATTGTGAGCAGAGATGAAATCTTGTTCCCTTTAGCAGGGTTGATAACAGGAGTTATAAGCCTCTTCTTTGACAATACAATGGCAAGCAAACGGGTAAAAAGCTGATTGTATGAGCTTCTGAAGGTGTAGTGTAATACTATTTCTATGATCAAGGTCAAAATAAAACCCAGATATAAAACTGTTGCAATTCTGGAGTTCTTTAAAGTAAATAATCTCAGCTCTGTGTCAAAAACTATGCATGGAACAGAGAATAAAGTGATGGACTAAGGTTCATGGCTTATAGTATTATTATAGTAACACTAGCTCATTACCCGGCTTTGCTCAGGTTTTTTCATTTTCACGTAGGCCAGCCTTTCCCTCTTGAAAACCTTGTGGGGTGTATGTGGGTCAACCCTGCCTCCCTTCCCCATCTCTCTCTTCCCTCACCCATCCCACTTCTCCGTCGACAGTCACTTCTGCCCTTATCCTTCCCATACATGTGTCCGACCACCTGGTGAGAGAGCAGCACACAGCCGTTGAGGAGCCCTCGGAACTTCCCTCCCTCCTTGGTTTTGCCCACCGTGGCCTCTGCCTCTGCCGCAGCCTCCTCCGTGGTTCCCACACCCTCCCAGCCCTCTCAAGGGCCTTTGTCGCCACAACAATGCCAGCCTGACCAGCCCCCCCCCCCCCCATTTGCCTGCCACCTACTGTGAAAACTACAGCTGAGCTCAGAGGGCTACAGCTGAGCTAGTCAGATGATGTCACAATCTCAATTTACCTGGGGCTATGACATAGCTGTCAAGTATCCCTTATTGGCCGGGAAAACCCCTTATTTTACCCTCTTTTCCGCCATCATCCCTTATTAATTAGACTGCAATGCCCTATTGCCGCCATTGGAGGGCAGCACAGGATAAGCATAGCTGTCAAGTATCCCTTATTTGCCAGGAAATTTCCCTTATTTCCAAATCCAAAACTTGACAGGTATGGACTATGATATCAGCTCAGTTACATCACTGGGAAACACACACATTGTGTAGATCAATTGATGGCTCCACCTGGCACCAGAACCAGGCCACAAACCAACTGGGAGCCCCAAGGTAAGTGTGTGCTGAATTCCAGGGGTTCAGTCCAGGGGTGTGGGAATTTAGTCAGGACATACACACACACACCTCTGCTTTATATTATACTATATTATTATATTATATTATTTATCATGGCCCTAAGAAGAGAAATAACCATTTCATCCCATTCTCCTATATTATTTCTTTATGGCAGTAAATAAAGACAGACTGATGAGATTTAACTGGAGTATGGATGGTATTTCAGGTTGTTGTGAACAGCATATCTTGTACTATTATACTGAAGATACATTATACTATTTTTTTATAGTCTGAAGATTTTCATGCAGAGAAATAAATATATAGTCATTTAGCAAGGCTGCACCTTCAACAAACTGTCTATAGAACTAGCTAACAGCATGCACATTAGCTGAGCACATATAGGCCATAAATGCATAAAACAGACCTTATTTATGAAACAATCTGCAATTGTTAAATCAGGATAAAAAATGAAAGAGAATGGATTAAAGTACCGTTCTGAAGAAAACAAAGTCAAACTATTATGTGTCATGTAGAATGAGAATTGGTAGCTACACACTCATGTTTTCTCCAAGATCAATGCTAATTGAACAAATGATATCACAACTATTTTTTGTTGTTGTTCAGTCGCACAGTCGATTCCGACCCTTCGCGACCCTATGGATCACCGCACGCCAGGCACCCCTATCCTCCACCACCCTCCTCAGCCCACCCAGCTTTTTGCCCATTGCATCAACAATGCCATCTAACCATCTCATTTTTTGCCCTCTGCCTTCCCCAGCATCAAGGCTTTCTCAAGTGAATCCTCTCTTCTCATTTGATGTCCAAAGTACTTTAACTTCATCTTCAATATTTGACCTTTCAAGGAGCAGTCGGGGTTGATTTCTTTAAAGATCGACCTATTTGTTCTCAAGGGTACTCTCAAAATTCTCCTCCAACACCACATCTCAAAGGTGTCTATTCTTCTGCACTCAGCCTTCCTTATGGTACAGCTCTCACAACCATACATCACTACCGGAAATACCATTGCTTTGACTATGCAGACATTTGTTTGCAAGGTGATGTCTCTATTTTTAACTATGTTGCCCAAATTTCTCATACCTTGCTTCCCAAGAATCAGTCACCTTTTTACTTCATGGCTGCAGTCTCCATCTGCAGTGATCTTGGATCCTAAGAATGTAAAGTTCATCACTGCTTCTACTTCTTCCCCATCTATTTTCCGGGGAGTAATAGGGCCTGTTGCCATTATCTTGGTTTTCTTGATGTGGAGTCTCAAGCCAACTTTTGCACTCTTCTCCTTCAACCTAAGCAAGAGCTTCTTTAGGTCTTCTTCACTTTCTGCCACTAGGGTAGTATCATCTGCATATCTCAAATTGTTGATGTTTCTCCCAGCGATTTTAATTCCAACTTTTGATTCATCCAGCCCTGTGTTGCACATTATGTGCTCTGTGTATAAGTTAAATAAACAAGGTGACAAAATGCAGCCTTGTCTTACTCCTTTTCCTATTCCAAACCACTCTGTCATTCTGTATCCTGTCCTAAGTGTTGCTTCTTGACTCATGTACAGATTTCTCATGAGACATATAAGGTGTTCTGGTATTCCCATATCTTTAATTAATTGCCACATTTTATTGTGGTCCACACAGTCAAAGGCCTTGGTGTAGTCAATGAAACAGAAGTAGACTTGTTTCTAGGATTCCTTTGTTTTCTCCATGATCCATTGTATGATGGCAATTTGGTCTCTAGTTCCTCCGCCTCTTCGGAACCCAGCCTGCACTTCTGGTAGTTCTCTCTCCATGTGCTGCTGAAGCCTATCCTGTATTATCTTGAGCATGACCTTGCTAGCACGTGGGATGAGCGCAATAGTTCGATAATTTGAGCATTCTTTGGCATTACCCTTTTTTGGGATTGGAATGTATACTGATCTTTTCCAGTCCTGTGGCCATTGTTGTGTTTTCCAAATCTGTTGGCATATAGAATGCAATACTTTAATTCCATCATCTTTTAGGGTTTTGAATAATTCAACTGGAATACCATCATCTCCACTAGCTTTGTTATTAGCAGTACTTTTTAGGGCTTTTCTGACTTCACTCTCCAGGATGTCCGGCTCCAGTTAAAAGCTCTCATCACTGTGATTGTCTGGGTGTTGAGGTCCTTTTTGTAAAGTTCCTCTGTGTACTGTTGCCATCTTTTCTTAATCTCTTCTGCATCAGCTAGGTCCTTGCCATTTTTGTCCCTTATCATGTTCATTTTTGCTTTAAATGTTCCCTTGATTTTCCCATATGTTTTGAAAAGATCTCTAGTCCTTCCCCATCTGTTGTTTTCCTCTATTTCTTTGCACTGTTCAGTTAAGGTTTCCTTATCTCTCCTTGCTTTTCTTTGAAAATCTGTATTTAATTGATTGACTTTTTCTCTTTCACCTTTTCCTTTTGCATTCCTTCTTTCCTCCACTATTTTAAGAGCCTCATCAGACAGCCACTTTGCTTTCTTACACTTTTTTCTTTTGGTATAGTTTTACTTGCTGCTTCCAGTATGATGTCCCATGCCTCTGTCCATAATTCTTCTGGTGGTCTGCCTATCAAGTCTAAAACATTAAATCTGTTCCACACCTCCATCGTGTATTCCTTAGGGATGTTGTCTAGGTCATACCCGTGTGTCTTAGTTGTTTTCCTTGTTTTCTTTAATCTAAGTTTGAATTTGGCAATCAGTAGATTATGATGTGAGCCACAGTCTGCTCCAGGTCTTGTTATTGCTGACTGTGTGGAACTTCTCCATCTTTGGTTGTGGATTATGTAATCACTCTGGTTTCGGTGTTGGCCACCTGGTGATGTCCATGTGTAAAATCACCTCTATCAGGGACGTAGGAGGAGGAACATGCCTCACAAAGGCTTCGTTGGGCTCCCAGAATTTTTCTTGGGGACACCCGGCAGGGCGGACCTTAGATCCTGTGACCTGCTTGCCTCTATGAGCACTCTTTCCCCTAGCCCGATTCGCTGGGGGACAGGGTCAGAATAGCCTTCTGCTTATGGCAGGTAATATATTATTTCCTTGGCAGAAGCTACACTTCTAAGTGCTACTTTCTCTCTCTCTGCTACTCTGCCCCTCCCTTACAGAGCATTCCCCTCTCACCTCCTTCTTCCGGAAACGCGAAGAGGATTGTCAAAGACTTCTTCGGCTCTGCTTGGTTTCCTTCTGCTCCTTTACAAAGGCAGGCACACAAACTACTGGGTTTTTGTAGTTTTATTGTTGGAAACACAAATACTGGATACAGATATTGCTTACTCTACACTTACATAAAAACACAGTGAATAAAAAAATAAAAGAAAACAAAATCTTACTAGCTTTTCCTAGCAGGTTCAATCTTAATGGTTTGGGGCACCATAGCCCCTCATGGCTTTTACCCCCGAAGAGCCATTTTGGGATGCCCACTGACAAGGGCTCCAGCCGCAATCATGATTATTATGTGGAGGAGACAGAGTTTCCCCTGTCTCCTGAAGTGGGTGCGTTTAGTGCTCAAACTGGGCTCTTTTTATAAGAAAAAGGAGCTCAGGAATGTGGTGATCTCATGGGAGTGCACCTGCGTTCCCAAGAGATAAGAGACGACTGGTATGTGCAATGTGACATTGAGCCCCCACCTTTGCATTCCTGGAATTTCCACATCTGCAGGTGTCTGGGGTAATTAGTTTGACTGTCAGGAGTGGAGACGTCTCTCCCTTGCATCAGTCTGTCCCATCATGGGATTGCAGGTGTCTCTGGAATAAGTCCAAGGCTGGACACTCATTTCTCCCTCCTCCCTCAGGAGAGAGTTCTAATCTTATCTATGCATCATTTGTCATGTCAGGCTGTCAGCCTGGCATTTCAATGTGCTTCTAAAAGAAAGCTGGCATTTCTAAACCTAAGAAAATTACAAAATGTATCTTAACACTACATGGATCAAATGTCATTTTAAAATTAAGGCAAGGCCGCATGTGGAAACCATGACAACCTCTTGTGTTGTTGTAAAAGGGTGTTTGCTATTACTAATGCATTCTCTTGGCATAACTCTATTAGCCTTTGTCCTGCTTCATTTTGTGTTCAAAGACCAAACTTGCCTGTTATCCCATTTACTTTTTGACTTCCTACCTTGGCATTCCAATCTCCCAGTATAATACGGACATACTTTTTTTGGTGTCAGTTCTATGAGGTGCTGAAATTCTTCATAGAACTGGTCATTTGTGTCCTCATCTGCACTGGTCCCTATCAAATATTATTCTTTGCAGCATTGCACTTGCCTTCCACTATCTTATCCACCTCCATCTTCCTGGCTGAGAGGGCTTGACATGCTGTTTCATCTACTTTGCCTTGAGGTTTTCTTGGCAAAATTTCTGACATGGTTTGCCTGCCCCTATGCCAGTATTTTCTATCATACATATTATCACAGTTTAACACAGTGTGACATGTGTATACTATTAGTATACTATTCATTAAATTACATTTTAACACAATGTAATATACTCAAGAAAGTTAGTACTGGATATATGTACTGTATTTTCTGGCGTATAAGACTACTTTTTAACCCCGAAAAATCTGTGCCAAAGTTGGCGGTCGTCTTATAGGACAGGTACTTAACTGCAGCTTGTTTCCCCTTGCTTCATATGTCCGGCGCATATGGTGGGGGGTGCCGCGGCCGAGTCCCTGCTCTGTGCGGGGAGTATGAAGCAAGGGGAAGCAAGCTGCACACATCTTCCTCGAGGAGGAGAACGTGAGCGTGGATTGGCTCTCCACCAGAACCTGCCCATTCGACTTGGAGGGCTGCGCGTCTTCGGGTTGAGTGTGGGTTAATTTTTATTTGGTGTGCATTGGAAGAGAGGTAGTCTTATACGGCAAGTATATTCCAAACTCTATATTTTAACTGGAAAAGTTGGGGGTCGTCTTATACGCCCAGTCGTCTTATACGCCGGAAAATATGGTAGTTAGAAGTTAAAGAAGCGTCTCAGTATATACTTATCATATAATTACCAAGAAGTCAACTAATTAGCAGACAGTCAAACTAAATAGTGATAACTCAAATATTTATCAAATGCATGCATCAAGGAGTCTGTGATAAAATCCAGTATTAAAAAATGACCCTTTTCATTTCTTCCTTTTCCATCTTCATGAAAAATAAATATGTTACTCTTGGCAAATCCAATTTGCATGAATGGACTCATGAAGGGCATCCGAGCACCACAAATTGAAAAATCATCACTAAAGTAATATTCATGTAAAGTTCCTGGTGTGCAGGACATGTAGGTTGAGAAAAACCCCATGAACGAGTGCAAAATATTATCCATAACATTATTAAACTTCAGCAATGCCAATGTTACTCTTTTATGTGTCTAACTTCAAAGCACTTAATTTTCTTCCTATTAAATCTAAATTAATCACTTACATGAGTGCCACAATTTCTAACAGAGGTTATTGAATGGAGCCTTTCATTAAATATGATCTTATTAATAGAACACATTTGTTCTGTGGCAAAACGCTAAAAATGTTACTTGACACTGCTGGCTATGGAGTTAATCTTACTAGTAATTCTTCCAAATCCTTTGGCAATAAAGCCATGACTAAAGATCTAATTCCATTCACCTTCACTGAAGTATTTAAGTAACATTTTTCCTCATGGCTTAAAAACAACCCCCACACACTTGCAGTTTAGAATAGAAACACTAGCATCCTTTAAGGCAGAATCATTTGTTTTATTCTACATAATAGACTTCCATGCTGCCTACCAAACCCTCCTAAAGGAGTGCAGAACAAAATTAGCCAATAAAATACTTGGTGGAATCTTAACTGAATTATAGATAAACTGAGTGAGTCTTCAGGGCAAAAGAGCCTGCAATGACAGATGAATTGGTATAGAGTTCTAGATGTTTAGAGCCCACATTTATAAGGCTGAGCACATCATGTCCATAAACTAATTGCTCTTGGAAGGAAGTCGCATGTTGAATTCTGATCTCAGAAGAAGGGGAATCTGGTGTACATAAGGATTGTTCTCTAAGTACCTTAGGTACAAAACATTTAGGTGTTTAAAGGCCAATAATAGCATATTAATACCATGTATGACTATCCATGAAACTGGTATAATCTAAGTATCACATGATCCAATTTTCTAAAACAGGAGTGGAATGCCTGTAAGTTATACACTGCTACAAAGGAGACCACTAGAACCCCCAGGCTATTGCTTACCTAACACCAACTAAGATATGAGTGGTCATATTTTGTGACTTACATTTCTGGTGCATCATGTTTACAGGCAGACCAAAATTACAGTAATCTTACGTAGTTGTCACTGGGCAGATCATGTATAAGTCAAAAGTATGGAACAACAATGCCATCTAAAATCTGCTGACTATTGTGCTTCTAGTAAAATAACAGCCAGAATAGCAATATAATCACTGCTAGCAGAAAACTAGATATCATGGAGAAAGGTTATGGCTAAAGATTAGCAAGCAGTTCCTGAATATCCTTGGATTGACTCAGAAATAAATTTGTTTCTTTCTCTACTGTCAAACACAACTTTATTTACTTCATAGAATCATTGAGTTGGAAGAGGCCTTTTAGGCCATCGAGTCCAACCCCTTGCTCAATGCAGTAATGCAATGCAGTGGAACCCCGGGTTATGGAATTAATCCATTTCATGGGATTTTCCTTATTGTGAAAAATCCGTATTATGAAGCTTGGTTTCCCATAGGAATGCAATGAAAACCAATCAATCCATTCCTGAGGTCAGAAAAAAGTTAAAAAACGTATTTTTGCTATTCCAAACTCTTTATACAGTACACTGTAATTTTTCACATTTATGCCACTTTACAAAGAGATTTGAACAGAGTCGGTTTTACCTGATTGTGCGGCATATAAATTTGAATATAAATAAATAAATAAATAAAAGATGTTTCCACCCCCCACTTTTTTTCTGACCTCCAGGATTAATTGGTTTTCAATGCATTCCTATGCATTTTCAGCACTTCTGACAGTGACCTCTAGTGGCTAGCTCAGGTAATGTCCCCGACAATCGGCTGTTTGCTTCCCCCACAACCTGGAAGTGCCAAAAGCTCTGTGTTTTAGTTGCCAAAATGCAGCAGAAATGTGACAAAAAAATCCAGGAACAGAGTGAACATACTCCAAAAATCCTCCCACCATTGTGGGAAGTGACGAAGGCCACCAAAGCAGCTGAAAAAATGGCACAATTGCACCCACCATGTGAAAAAAACGTCATATGGCAAAAAAATGTAAGCCAAGGTGTCATTTTATTGGGATTTCCTTCCATATTGCGAGTTTTCCATTATGCAAGGTTCCTTAACTTGGGGTTCCACTGTATTTTTACAAATCATCTAAGGAGCTTAAAAAGTAAAATCCTGTTTCCCTGTCCAACAAGCAACTTAGGTAGAGAGAGGATACACCTTCTTCCTTTCCACCACTCAACACCACATCAAGACACCAGAGGAAGAAAAAACACTCCCATTTTACAGCTGCCTTTTCTCAGGTATTGGTAAGTAAAAGGAAGAGAGCTTGTAGGTTGTGGGTGACTGACAGGGAAGGAGGCTGAGAATGAGAAAGAAAAGCCTTCTTGGTCTTGTATAACAGAAAAACCACGAGGACACAAAACTCACCGGCTTGATTGGTTGTAATGCTCACTGCGGCAAATTGTCTTGGAAAGGTGCTCATATCAGACACTCCATTGACAGCATCTATCTCAAATGTGTAATTGGTGTGAGCCAGAAGGTCCACCACAGTCACAGAGGTATTGGTGAGGCCAAACTGACGTGGAAGAAACCTTACAATAGCACTACATGGTTCACACAGCTTCGTGGCTGCCCCACATTTATTGCATACAATGTTGAAAGTGATGTCCTTCCTGCCTCCTGTGTCCAAAGGCCAGCTCCAGTCCAGAATGACTGATGTTTCATTTATATTAGATATAACATTTCTGGGAGCAGAAGGTGGTCCTGTAAAGAAAATGAAAAAAAAAATGTAATTCCTTATAATGTCCTTGGATTGTACAAGGGCAATAAAAGCATTTAAAGATGCATCTATTAATGGCAGATGCCACATAGTTTTCATTATCTGCTTCATTATCTCCCCAGGCAGATGTGTTTGTTTGTTTGTTTGTTTTTAAAAATACTGATGTAACCATCTAGAAACTATGTGTTCTTTTACAGTGGCTTTTACATCAATTATACTGTAAGTACAAATACACTTTTAAATATCAGTTTGGAAACATTAGATTAGTTTCAGAAATTTCAGTGTCTTTTATCTGCCAAGTTTGATGGAAAACAGCAGGGAAACAGCAGAGAGGATATGCTTGAAACACAGACGAGCATGGCTACTATTCCAAAAAAAAAAAAAATTCAGCAGATAGTTAAATGTATAAAAATTGTGCCATTACACTTTGTTAAAAAGCAAATACAAACCAAAGTTTGATGGAAAACTAATTTTATAACACGTAGAAACAGAGTTAACTTTTTGTTCTAAAAAAGAGTGCATCTGAAGTTCCACAAGAATAACTGAATGCACTTTGACACCACATTTATCAGTTTTCAAATGAAAATCACTGGGATCAAAGCATTACTATTATCACTGAATTAGGTTACAATATTCAATACCAATGGCATGTAACAAAGAACATAAGCAGAACAAGCTAAAGGAGCTAGAATCATGAGATGTAAAACCAGAGTAGGAATGGAAGTAGGACTCACAAGTTTAATGCCCTGGGACTTTCTACATAGCTGGGAAAGCTATATTTTTCAAAGATATATTTTGTAGAAGCGTGCTAGGTGAGAGCCTTGTCAAGATGTGGGGGCTCGAGTAGTCTAACTAGGCATTGCTGCCCATCACTTGTCAATGATATTAGGCCATGACTAAAACTCACCAAAGTGTCCCCCATTGGATCCCTTGGGCAAGGTGAAAGTGGAGACCACGTCATGGTCTGCATAGCCAGCGGGTGACGTATATCCAAATTGTTAAAAACAACAACAACCCACACACAGATGGACTTGATTTCCCAAGTCCATTTGCATGTGCAGAATGTCATAATGGAAATGTCTATCATTGCGCAGACTCCTCACTGAGTAACGACTCCAAAGTATCCAAGGTAAGGTATCTTTGTTGTAAAGTATTTGAGGGTAGTTTGGTCTTGAATAAGTAAATAATATCTATTATCTTTACAAAAGGCTTATTCTTCATATTTTAAACATATTTATGGCCAGATTCAGTTGCATACTTTTTTGGACTTTTCTTGTTTGTGGTGCAGAGAGGAACACTGTAATCATATGGGGACTGCCATAATGCACTTCCCAATTTACCTCTGTGGAAAGTCATCCATTTCTGCACCCACTGCTCAGAAAGCAGCACAAGAATCTGCTCAGAGAACACAATTATCAAAAAGCCTTGCTTCAGGTTTTGATTGTAAAAAGAAGAGAAAAAAGTTGGAATCTACTCCATCCTTACAGCAGAGATTGTGATCAGTTTACTCACTTGTGCAAGACATCGATGGAGGGTCTCTCTCAGATCGGAAGTAATTCTTTTCACATCTGCAGTTTGTAGAACCCTCTATGTTTGTAGAACTATGTGGCGGGCATTTTGCACACTTGACATTGCCAGCAAAGTCTTTGTAAAAGCCTGGACGGCAAGCTGTAAAAGAATACCAATAATTGCTTACAATCCCTCCAAAAATAAGGTTCTGACATTCCCCCCGCTCCCCAGGACAGATAAGCACTGGGAGCAAAATAACTGGTAAAATTTCTCTACATAAAAGCAGTTCTGGAACTGTCTTTCTGAAAGCACCGTTTATGGGAAATCCAAAATATGTGAGATAAGACAAAACATTTTCTTAAAATCTTTCAGTCTCTCAGGAGGGCCATGTCTCAGCTAGAGAGCACATGCTTTGGTAAGTTGTCCAAAGGGCTTCTTTTACGAGTCTTTCATTTGAATGGCTAATAGAGAACAATTCCACATCTAAATTTTTCCTGTATTTGAAGGATGGTACTGTCCAAATCTGACTGAACAATAAAGAAACATATGGAGAGAGACCAGAGACCTTACTTGAAAGGAGACTCAGCAACCTTCCTGGAAAGGAAATTCAGCAGTCTGAAAAACCTACTTAGCGACAAACTCCAGGTAGCATATTCAGCAAGTATATCACATTGCTTAGACTTGAGTTAAAATCACACTTCACATGAAACCATAGTCAGAAGTGTGCATAACTTAATCAACAAGCAGTTGCATTCCACTACCTTGGAAAAATAACTGATATGATTAGAGCAGAGTTTGACAACATGTGCCCCTCCCCACTGACTGAGTTGGCTACAGCTGATGGAACATATAGTCCAACAGTATAAAAATCAAGAAGGTCAATGGTTGTCTCTCCTAGACTAGCCAGAGAACACAGGGACACATGAAATTATAAAACTGTTTGCTAATCTCCTGAGTCCCCATAGTGAAGTTGGTAAAATGCAATACTGCAGGCAAAACTCTGCTCACAATCTGAGTTTAATCCCAATGGGCTCAGGGTTAGCTCGGCCTTCCATCCTTCTAAGGTCAGTCAAATGAGTGCCCAGTTTGTTGGAGGCAAGTTTCAATTTGCATAATTACCATGCAAACCACCAGAGAGTCCTTTAACACAATGGGGTGGAACATATGCAGTTGTATGTTCATTTTACTGCTTCATAATAAATCACTCATTAATGAGTCTTCTTTATGAAATCATTTATCCTAACAGAACAGCTGTTTTAGTATGCTTCACTAGCCCATGATAATGACATTGTTGATGAAACAATATAAAGTCTTTTGCAAAATGTATGATTTAATACATATTTTTCTTAAACCACCTGTATCTACAGGGCTGGCCTTCCTATTAGACAAACTGAGGACAGCTATCATAGGAAGTTGAGGCGTCACAAAATATCTCTTCATCTGTGCATTTCAAGTTTGCTCTGTTTTGTCTTTTCACTCAGAGTTGTAACTAGCAAGTCTGTCACCAGCTATAATTTGCATTTTTTCAATCTTGCTATCCTCTTAGTTTGGCATGGCTTATGTAAATGTGGCACATGCAGGGAAAGGATGGAAGTCTTCGCTAAGCCTGCCAGTTTTATGTTTACTTATGCCCAAGGTGGAGGAGCCTTCAGTAGAATACAGTTTTCTTTTGTGAATATTCAGAGGAGCTCTAGCACTAATCTAAGATATAAAAGCAGTGATAAGGTGATCTAGTACTAAAGATGGTTTTCTAAAAAAACATGTTGGGGTAATAGATCACGGGGAGGTTCTTTGCAATCCAAAGCATCATGCCCAGCTTAGTACATAACCAGAATAGCACCCAAAGTCATGGTCCTTGTCCTATTGATGAACGAAACAACAAATGGGAGAAAACCTAATTCAAGTTGTTCCAACCTGAAAAAAGTAGGAAATTCCAGTAGAGAGCGGAAAACATTTACTTCAGAAATGAAAAGGTCTGGGTGGATTCGAATTGGCCTTCGCATCATATGATTAGTTTAAAAAAATAAAAATTGAATGCATCAATTTTAATTCCACAGCAAATCCCATACTATTTACCCACATAAGCATATCCTTAATTTCAAATGTACTTCTGTAATAATGTAAAAATGTTTGTCTGAATAAACAAAAAAATGTAGGATGGAAAACAAAATAAGAAAACAGAGCTGCCCACAGAACTTGCTTAATGAAGACAAGAAAAAGTGAAATAGAACTTTGTGAGAAACTTCACAATAAAGTTAGTTTGGCCAATCTATTGTCTCTAGATGCAACAACTTCACACTTTTTTTCATTTTCTCTGTGGCTAGGCTATGGTGCTATGAACATTGCAGTTATGAGGGAAATGAGCTAGTTAGAACCCTGCTGTTCCAGCATGCCCAAGTGGGAGGATTTTGATTTGTGTCTTTCCCTCAGGCTGTCCTGAACTTCTACCTTTGCGTGTCAAGCAAACATAAGATTATTCAGTGCTACAGCCTTCAGGAAAAAGAAATGAAGGAAACAGTTATGTTGTAAATTAAACCTGGAAAGAGGGTGGCATGAAAAGGCAATCTCACCAATCTTATTTCTGTGACAAAAAGGGTGGGAGGAAGAATCATGTTCTTCATTTCAAAAGATATTTCTTTTCAGGATCACACGGAGTGAATTTATTGTATTAACTTACTTAGTAGACAGATTGACATTCAGCATCTCGGAGAATGTTCAGGGTGTTCAATGTTCAAAAGATTGTAACATATTTATTTTCATGAGATATAATCAACATTTTAACTCATCCTAAAATGTGGCTTATGCTCTTATAGGATTAAAAATGTTTAATAAAATGGGGGTACAGTACCAACAACAGATAAGAGGTTTGAGAAAGTTACCTTTTGACTAAAATACTGTACTAAAATTCCCCAGTCAGTATGGGCAGCAGCAACAATGGCCAAACTGACAAAGAGATTCTGAAACCTGTACTCCAAAAAAGTAACTTTTCCAGACTCTGACCAAAAGCAACAAGATACTAGGTTAGATGAGCCTTTGGTCTGTTCCACATGGGTTCCTCTTATGTTCTTATTATGACTTAAGTGTGAAGTAAGCACTTAAGTTCCACTTCTTTCAGCTCCCTCTGGACGCATCTGGCTACATCTCTTCCAAATTCTCCTGGACTACACCTGCTATAGTAACTTCTTTGTAAACTTTTGGCCCTTTATATGCAGCAACACCAGCTGTAACTACAAACCAGAGACATGAAGCAAGACCAGATAAACAAGATTATTTCCTGGATTAGCTATTCAAGGCCTACTTGTCTATGCAAGGTCAAAGCAACTGTTTATTCATGAAATGAGCCATGGTCTATGATCCAACAGGAACGCCATTCTTCATGTTCTGAACAGAAATACAATACTACAAGGCAAAGTCAGCCACATTTCAATGTGCTGGAAGTGGATATATGCAGTCATTAATCGTGACAGGCAAAGGCAGCATTTACTGTACAAAGTGATTCTTTGCTTCCTTCTATTGTTCCCTTCCTGTTCATTTAAAACAGAGAGCACAAGGGAGGAAAATCATGTCTTATTTAAAGACCATACTTTGAACACCAGGGGAAATAAGCTGTATAGCTTCTTTTCTTCCACCACACTTTAATATGACAAATAAATACTCCCAAAAGTATATATTTTTGCATGGACAAAAACATCCTGCATATCTGAGTTTAAAAAGCTAAGATGTCATCAGTTAAAAATAGATGCACATATATTTGAGGAGCAGGTAATCTTTAACTTCTTTTAACATGTTTTAAATCATGTGGAGTCCATTGTCTCTTTAATGATGGGAACATTGGCTGAAGAAGGAGAGAGTGCTCTGGCCACATAGCCTCTCCAGATTACTTAAAATCCTGATATTATAGGGTGAAAAGGGGGTGTTAGAGCACCTCTCCCTCTTCAGATAGTCACGTTTTTGTGGCTAAAGAGATAACAGAGAAATGGAGCTAAAGCACTCCTCTCAGTGTGTAAAAGAGGTTCAAAACATAACTAAGTAGGCATTTACACCTTATCATAGACACAGAAAAGAACATAATAGAAGCAATCTTATGGAGGAGACCATAATAAGCAACTTCACTCTTTACATATTTTGGATTTCAGAAACCCCAACCAATTTATGATTGTATGGTTCTGAAATATACTTCATCTTCAATTCTCAGAATATTTGTAACTTTTGATTTTATTTTTCTGCTGCCACATCATGACATTCAGCCTAGGTAATTATGAAAAAGCACTTCTTCCTAAGAATGTCACTTTTGCAGCGACTTCCATTTTCACTGGTCTGCCTTCTGTAGCAGTTTATCAGTGCTCTCAAAGAACATGTGCCAACTTTAACTTCTAGTGTGAGTCAGAGGTTCAACACCAGATGCAATGCAGGGTTAAAACACGGGTTTAGAAAGGGATCAGTTGCAATTTCCATCCCTTCTGTTCACTGCCTGTGCTGGCTAAGGCCAATTAGAGTTGCAGTCCAACAATATCTAGAAGGAGGAATGTTCCCTAGTACTGTTTGGAAGCAATTTCCAGTGAACTAATGAGTGCTCAATAGACAAGATAAGCTTCATTTTATCCAATGGGGCATTCAACAAGAAACAAGAAGAAAGTAGGCCATAGTTGTAAAGGAAGAGTATCTTGTTTAATATGAAGTCAAAATTGTGAGGGATCAATTAGACATATTTAGTCAGGGACCAAAGGAAATCTTATTGTCTTCATGAATATGACTGAGGTCATTGAAAATGTTCAACACAAGGTTGGCTTTCATGATTTGTGCTGTGCAGAAATGTTTGTGTATGTAGAGATGGGGAGCCTGTGAATATTTGTAACACATTTGCAATGAACCCCCTTTGCAAGAGTCTTCTTGCAAGAGCTTTATAGAATTTATACAAAATAAGTGCTTGAAAAGAAAGAAAATTGACCCAACTGATTAGTAATCTGATGACAAGGATAAACCGAGTTACCGCTACATTCGGGTGCACTGAGAACTTCTATGATTAGATGCTACAACTGCACTGATTTGGATTGTGGCCAAAGGCCAGCTATATCCATTATTCAAAGGCTTGGAAGGAAGAAATGAGATTGGTGACAAAACCAATCTGCAGATATAGCAATAGAAAATAATAAAGTTAAGAGTGCTTAGTAAGAAGCAACAATTATACAAATATTCCTTTTAAAATACTTTAAAGTCATCCAAAAATAATAAAGGAAATGAGCAATAAAATGAGAGTATATTGTTCTAATTACATATGATTTCATGTAAGCCACTGTTTTAGTCATTGAAATTGAACATTTCAAACCACAAGTTTTGGTATCAGATAAAGTAAAATGCAAAAAGGAAAAGCAGTAAAAATAATTGTCAATATAAGCTTTAAAAAGATATAGTAAAGTAACTGTTGCAAAAAGTTAATCTGCTAAACTAAAGTGTGAATACAAAGAATGTTAATGTTTAAAAGTTTACGGGTTAATCAATATAAATGAAAGGTTTAGTTATATAAAATAATTATTTTAGCTATTGTACATAGCCTAGCTTTGGTGTATGAGAACCAAGACACAGGACACAGCCTCGGGCTGGGTTAACTCAGGTTTATTGCATGGTGGTCAGAGGGAACATGAGGTAATGGCGGATCAATAGCTCTTTATATACAGTAGTAACACATTTGAACGTGGTTCCATGATAGCCCATTGGCTACTGTCTGCGTGACGTCATTGCTGGTCACGCCCTTCTTGTCCAGGTGTAGGTGGTGGCGGGAAAACTTCCCGCGCTGTTGCCTTTGATGAGTTTGGACCAAGAGAGCTTGGACGCTCGCTGCTGCCAGCTGGTGGTCATTAGCTCGCGTCCGATTACGGGGTTTATGTGATACAGCTGAAGGTTACATTGTTACCCGTTGGCAAGGTTACATTGGTTAAGATACATTGTTATCCATGTAGAAGATTACTCCATTAGAACACAACACTCCTCCCCCCTAGGATGAGACGAAGTCTCGAACTCAACACTCCCCCCCCCTAGGATGAGACGAAGTCTCTCAGCCAAGATGGCTTATTTCGAACACGCTGGGGTCTCGATGCGGGCTGCCTTTCCCCGGGTTTGCTACCTTCTCTTTGTCCCCTGTTTTCCTGTCCTGTAATTGGAGAGGGAGACTCGTTAGTGACTTGCCGCGGCTCCGCGGCGTTGTTGGGAGGTGTGTGCTTTATTAGGGAAGAACCGGGGGCACTGGGGGCTAACGAAAAACCCCTCTTCTCGCTTGGACGGGTGGGGGAACACTCCCGAAAACCCCCCCGGCTAGCACAACCAAAATCAGAATTAAATTCGGGGGCAGCGGTCGCGAACTCCTCTCCCCCTTCCCCGGCCCCTGATAGAGCTGGCGTATCAAAAGGGTATGAGTCGGGGCCGCTGCTTTCCCCCCTTGTTTGGGACTGTTGTCCGTTGCTGTCTCCCCCTTGGGCTAAACGGGTGGGTGAGAACCCTAACGCTGAATCCTGTTGCTGAGCCCCACTGACCGGCCCCCCACTCACTCGGTGCCTAAGTTGGTCCGCGTGCCTCCTCCAAAGGAGACCGGTGCTAGTCTCGACCCGGTACGACACTGGCCCCGTCTGTTCCACAACCGTCCCTGGTACCCAGGCTGGACCTGCGCTGGCGTAGTTCCTGCAGTGAACAGGATCGCCGACGGCGAAACCTTTCGAGACTGCCAACCCTATGTTTTTTCCTTTGTCCTCGACTCTCGTCGGGTCTAGCCTGGATAGGATCGTGGTCAGTTTTCGCCGCATCAGCAGCTCTGCCGGCGAGTAACCTGACGCTAAGGGGGTCACCCTATACGCTAATAAAAACTGACATACTTGGTGATTTAGGTCCCCCGGGCCCATGCGCCGCAGCGCATCCTTTGTTGTACGCACCAGCCGTTCCACTTGGCCATTCGTGGCCGGGTGAAACGGCGCGGATGTGACATGCCGAATGGCGTTTGCCTCCATGAATGCCCTGAACTCAGCGGAGGTGAAACAACTAGCGTTATCGCTGACCAAAGTGTCGGGTAAACCGAACGTGGAAAAGACTCTCCTTAGCTGGCTAATTGTACTGGCGGAGGACGTGCTCTTTACTGGGATAACCTCCAGCCACTTGGAGAACGCATCCACCACCAGAAGAAACATGGTTCCTCGGAACGGGCCAGCGAAGTCTACGTGCACCCTGGACCATGGCCCCCTTGCTGCGTCCCATTCCCTATGCGGGAGACGGGCCGCCTCCGGTCGGGAGCCCTGGCATGCCTCACAAGTGCCGACCATGTGCTCAATGTCCGCGTCCAGCTGTGGCCACCAGAAGTAACTCCGGGCCAGCGCCTTGGACCGGACGATGCCCGGGTGGCTGACGTGCAGCAGTTCGAGCACCCTCGATCGCAGGGACGTAGGAACCACCACCCGTTGACCCCACAAAAGGCACCCCCTCTCTAGGGACAACTCCATTTTTTTCCGAAAAAATGGGTCGAATTCCATACCTGGGGATGACGCTGGCCACCCCTTCTGTAGCCATGAACTAACTTTCTCTAGCGTTCTGTCCTTGCCTGTCGCCCTAGCAATGTCGGCCGGTACTATTGGGGGTGAGTCTAAAACCTCTATTAACAAAACCTGGTGATCTCTCTCTGCCCTTTCCTTTTGGACGCCCGACAAGGGCAAAGGAGACCTCGAGAGTGCGTCTGCATGGCTGATCTCCTTCCCGGGCCGGTATTCCAACTCATGTTGGTATGCGTTGAGAAAGATAGCCCACCGCAGCATTCTTGGGGACAGGATCTGTGGCGTGGGCTTATTTGCAGTGAAAATTCCTAACAGGGGCTTGTGGTCAGTCACGATTTTGAACGGCCGACCATACAGAAAATCGTGAAATTTTTTGGTTCCCGCTACTATCGCTAATGCCTCCCTGTCGGTCTGTGCGTAATTACGCTCTGCTTGGGACAGGGACCTTGAATAAAACGCTATCGGGGCCTCCCTTCCGTCGTCCAACACGTGGCAAAGCACCGCCCCCACCCCCACCGGGGATGCGTCGCAGACTAAGACCACTGGCCATTTGGGGTCGAAATGCGTCAGGATTGCCTCAGATGTTAGGAGCTGCTTCAACTCTTTAAACGCCCTCTCTTGCTCGTCACCCCACATCCATGTTTCCTCCTTTTTTAGCAACCGATGGAGCGGCTCGGCCACGGACGCCTTCCGTGGAAGGAAGGTATGGTAAAAATTGAGGAGCCCCAGAAATGATTGTAGCTCGGTTTTGGATGTGGGGCGAGGGGCGTTCTTGATGGCGGCTACTTTGGCTTTGGACGGCTTAATACCCTCTGGCGTGACCCGAAACCCTAAAAACTCAACCTCAGTTTCGAAAAAGACGCATTTGTCTTTTCTCAGTCGCAGCCCCGCTTTCTCGAACACAGTCAGTACTTTATCCAATCTCTTTGCCAGTTCAGCCTCACTCCCCCCTGTTATCAACACGTCATCAAAATAAGGCAACACCCCCTCCAGCCCCTTCAGGAGGCGTTCCACAAGCGACTGAAAAAGGCCGGGTGCCGAGTTCACGCCGAACTGTAAACGCGACACCTGGAACGCCCCTTTGTGTGTGACTATCGTTTGTGCCGCGGCCGTGGCGGGAGTTACAGGGAGTTGCTGATAGGCTTGTGCCAAATCGAGTTTAGCGAAACACTTTCCCCCATTCAGCCTGGCCAGAAGGTGGCTGACCACCGGCACCGGGTATGCATTAGGGCGGATCGCCTTATTAATTGTACACTTATAATCAGCGCAAATGCGCACCTCCCCGTTAGCCTTCAGAGCGGTCACAATTGGAGTTTCCCACTCCGCGGAATCAACAGGAATAAGAATCCCCTGGCCCACCAGTTTGTCCAGTTCCGCCTCTATTTTGTCCTTTAATGCGAATGGCACCCTGCGCGGTTTGAGTCTTATCGGGCGGACCTCCGGGTCTAGGTCGAAGGCTACAGGGGGTCCCTTGAACTTTCCCAGTCCTTTTTCAAAAACGGCGGGATGCGCGTCGCACACCGCTTGTATTGGATCCACCCCCACTGTATGCACTCCCCCTATGAACAACCCTAGGGGCTGAAACCACTGCGTCCCTAGGAGGCTACAACTTCCCCCCTTAAGGACAACTAGGGGCAGTTCCGCAGAATGTCTCTTAAAACTGACCCGAAATTTCCCGACCCCCAACACCGGAATGCTGTTCCCCTGTACGTCTCGCAGCGTGGACCTCAGCGTTTTAAGCTTGGGCCGCACGTGGGGGTCGATTTTCAAGAACTCTTTCTGGGGAATTATAGAGTAGGAGGACCCCGAGTCAATTTCCATCATGATAGGGGCCCCTTGTACTAGTACCTCAACGAAGTAATGGGACTGTCCCGCGAACACGCTGAACACGGGGGCATCGTCCTCGCTGTCGTCCAAGATGCGGCCCACGCCGTCCTGCTTCCTCGTGGTCTGGGCGCCATCTTTGGACCTCGCTGGACGGTCCGGTCTGGTCGAACGGTCTTGTGACTGCCTCCGGCCCTCCTTCCGCTTTCTGCATGCCTTGGCGATGTGCCCCCGACGACCGCAGGTGTAACACTCGGCTTTTCTGAATGGGCACCTCGCGCGCTCATGGGCCGCTCCGCAACCATCGCAGCGGCGCCCTCCTTTTCGGACCTTCTGGACCTCCTCGCCGTCGCTGCCTTCCGTGGACGACTTCGAGGCTCGTCGGGTTGCGTGCACCGACTGCCCGGACCTTCCGTGCACCGAATTTTCCGCTTTTCCGGCTCTAGGACGCCACTCCCGCCACTGGTGCATTTCGTCCACTCCAGCATTCGTGGATTCCGCGGCTTCCGCGGCCTCTACAACTTCTGCCAGCGTGGGTGGTGGCTCCTTGTTCATCAAGCTGCGCTGCACCTCCTTGTCCTTCAGGCCACACAGAACTCCGTCCCTGAGGGCCATCTCTAGGTTGTCCCATCTGCAGGGGACGGCGGCTATTCTCATGGCTGTTACGAATGCCTCAACCGACTCGTCCGGCGCTTGGACTCGCCTCCAAAACGCGCTCCGAGCGGGAAACATTGCCCTCGAGGGTCGGAAACGCTCACGCAGCAGCTTCATAATGTCCTCGGCTTTGAAATCGCTCACCTTCTTCGGTGCAATGATGCCCACCAGCGTTCGCTTGGTGTCTATCCCAAGCATTCTGGTGAGGATGGCCCTCTTCCTCTCCTCGTCGTCTTCTTTGACTTTGAGTTCCACCAGTGCCGCCTGGAAGTCCATCTCAAAAAGCTCCCAGTCTTGCGGTTTGGTGATGTTGAACCCGCTCTGTGCCCTGGCTCCTTGGGGATCCATAATCCCACCTTCGTCGCCAATTTGGTGTATGAGAACCAAGACACAGGACACAGCCTCGGGCTGGGTTAACTCAGGTTTATTGCATGGTGGTCAGAGGGAACATGAGGTAATGGCGGATCAATAGCTCTTTATATACAGTAGTAACACATTTGAACGTGGTTCCATGATAGCCCATTGGCTACTGTCTGCGTGACGTCATTGCTGGTCACGCCCTTCTTGTCCAGGTGTAGGTGGTGGCGGGAAAACTTCCCGCGCTGTTGCCTTTGATGAGTTTGGACCAAGAGAGCTTGGACGCTCGCTGCTGCCAGCTGGTGGTCATTAGCTCGCGTCCGATTACGGGGTTTATGTGATACAGCTGAAGGTTACATTGTTACCCGTTGGCAAGGTTACATTGGTTAAGATACATTGTTATCCATGTAGAAGATTACTCCATTAGAACACAACACTAGCTCAAAGGGGAGAAAATTCCGCCACTGCAGCCACCACCCGAGGGGTCCCGTGCTCTCCCCGGAGCCGCACCATCGCTCCGGGGATGGGAGCCACCTGTGCCTGCCGCTTGTCACTATGTTAAAGTTAATGTCTCTTGGACTGTGTTTTTTACGTAAGCATGGATTCTACTTGCTTAATTGTGTTCTTGGACTTTTGATTATGTGTATTTTGAATATTGTATTTTGTACCTGATTATGCTATTTTATTGTATTGTGCTTTGATGTATCTGACTTTCTATATTTCTATTATTGTATTTTTTTCACTTTTCTGCTGCTGTCTGCTCTGCAGACAGCATGCACTTATGTAAACCACTCTGAGTTGCCTTTGGGCAGAGTAGAGCGGTATACAAAAATAAAGTGGAATGTAATGTAATGGAATTTCTAAAATAACTACTTTAAATTTATGAATGAATAAATAATAAGTTGAAAAACAATACTAAAATGAAAGTTCCTAGTTTTAATATATATCAATAAATACACAAATTGTGAAACTTTTCATGCATGCTTATATTTGAATCGTTGTCATCGGCTGCAACTCGTACCTGAGAATGCATTTTTTCCTGAAACAAGAAAAATGCCATTGGCATGAATTTGTTTACGGTGGATCCCACGTTGCCATGATGTGGCCCCCACACTATGATCACCGGGTCATCTCCTGCAGCACATATGAAATGAGACATGCAGGATGTTTGAATCATTTCCAAAGGAAAATAAGAACATATGCCTCCTCTTGACACCATCAAGTTCAGGAAATCCAAAACCAAACTGTAAAGCACCAAAGCAAGGCTTTTATATAAGAAGTCCCATCTCCATCTTTAATAATAAGGTTACTTTCCCAGCAGGTCTTTCAGATGGTGTGATAAAGATTATCTACAAACTCATTACCAGAGGTGCAGACTGGTTTCAGAAGAGGCAGGGGGACTAGAGACCACATCGCCAACATACGCTGGATCATGGAGAAAACAAAGGAATACCAGAAACAAGTTTACTTTTGTTTTATTGACTACACTAAGGCATTTGACTGTGTGGACCGCAACAAGATGTGGCAAGTAATTAAAGAGATGGGAATACCAGAGCACCTCATATGCCTCCTGAGAAATCTGTACATGAACCAAGAAGCAACAGTTAGGACAGAACATGGAATAACAGAGTGGTTTGGAATAGGAAAAGGAGTAAGACAAGGCTGCATTTTGTCACCATGCTTATTCAACCTATACACAGAGCACATAATGCGCAGTGCAGGGGTGGAGGAATCACAATATGGGATTAAAATCGCTGGGAGAAACATCAATAATCTGAGATATGCAGACGATACCACCCTAATGGCAGAAAGTGAGGAAGACCTAAAGAATCTCTTGATTGGGCTGAAGGAGGAGAGTGCAAAAGCTGGCTTGAGACTCAATATCAAGAAAACCAAGATAATGGCAACAGGCCCCATCAGTTCCTGGAAAATAGACGGGGAAGAAGTAGAAGCAGTGACAGATTTTACTTTCTTAGGATCAAAGATCACTGCAGATGGGGATTGCAGCCATGAAATAAAAAGGCGACTGATTCTTGGGAGACAAGCAATGAGAAACCTGGGGAACATAGTGAAAAGCAGAGACATTACATTGCAAACAAAAATTAGAATAGTCAAAGCAATGGTTTTCCCAGTAGTAATGTATGGATGTGAGAGCTGGACAATTAGGAAGGCTGAACGCAGAAGAATAGACGCCTTTGAAATGTGGTGCTGGAGGAGTGTTTTGAGAGTCCCCTGGACAGCGAGGAGAACAAATAGGTCAATCTTAGAAGAAATTAACCCTGACTGCTCATTGGAAGGTCAAATAGTAAAGATGAAGCTAAAATACTTTGGACATCAAATGAGAAGGGAGGATTCACTTGAGAAGGCATTGATGCTGGGAAAGGTGGAGGGCAAAAGAAGAAGGGGGAGGCCAAGGATGAGATGGCTAGATGGTATTATAGACACAATGGGCACAGAGCTGGGAGGGCTGAGGGGGATGGTAGAGGACAGAGGCGCCTGGAGGAAAATGGTCCATGGGGTCGCAAAGGGTCGGAGTCGACTGTGCGACTGAACAACAACAACAAACAAACTCATGCTGTGCAACACTTTCCGACAGTCCTTTTTGTACTTTCTTTATAGAAAGTCACAGACCACCAAACAGCAAATGCTCACTAACACAACTTTTCCTTTCTAAACCACCCACAGTACTAACCCCCTACACAGGAAACATTTGTTTCACAACTTAACAAACAATGGAGTTGACATTTCCGACTTGACTTTGGCAACTGGGAAGGCTAAGGGCACAGCGCAAGAGCTGCTGAAAGCAGTTGTTTCAGTCCATCCACTTCTCAGAGAAAGCTTCTAACAAACCAGAGCAGACAGTGATCTATATCACCTTCTGTAGTATCAAACATGCAGACCAAATTCAACTAGCTTTCTATTCAAAGGACTAAGGCAGTGATGGCAAACCTTTTAGATATAGAGTTATTTATCACAAAGTGCAAACACAACAACAGGGGAGAAAGGAAATGCTCCTATTGGGCTGCTGGGCAGAGGGGCATGGCAAACTCTGTGCTGGGAAGGGAGGAAGTGCTCCCATTGGGCTGCTAGGTAGAGGGGCGGGTTGAAATCTGTGCTGGGGGGAGAGAAGAAGCACTCCCATTGAGCAGTTGGGCAGAGGGACTTGGCAAACTCTGTGCTGGGGTGACTGCATGGGTGCCCACAGAGAGGGCTCTGAGTGCCGTGCCTGGCACACGTGCCATAGGTTCGCCATCACTGGACTAAGGAAATCTTTTAGCATGAAAACAATTGATTCAGCAACCCAGAGAAAGAATGCGATTTCTGCATTCATTATTCAACTCTGCACAGCATTGCTCAGGATTATTTCTTCTCTACTTTCCCTTGAACGTAAGTGGCCCAATGATTATGACAGACCTAGCTCCAGACATGGCTTAATACAGTGGTTCTCAACCTTGGGTCACCAGATGTTACTGGACTACAGACAGAAGCCTTCAGTATTAGCTGTGCTAGCCAAGATTTCTGGAAATTGTAATTCAAGAACATCTGGAGACCCAAAATTGAGAACCACTGCATTGTATTGGAAACAAAATCAAAATAGCATCCCTAAGGCAGCAAATAGTAAAGGTAAAGGTATCCCTTGCTCGAAAGCCAGTCGTATCCGACTCTAGGGTGCAGTGCTCATCTCTGTTTCTAAGCCGAAGAGCCAGCGTTGTCTGCTTCTGCAGACGTTTCCGTGGTCATGTGGCAGGCATGACTAGACACCGGAGCGCACGGAACGCTGTTACCTTCCCACCGAAGTGGTCCCTATTTATCTACTTGCAATTTCTTGCTTTCGAACTGCTAGGTTGGCAGGAGCTGGGACGAAGACGGGAGCTCATTTCCGTCCTGCAGTACTCGGGAATCGAACTGCTGACCTTCCGCTTCCCAGTCAGCGTCTTAGCAACTTGAGCATAACAATAAAGTATATGAAAACTTGTTTTTCAGTAGCAGATTACAATTTGAAAGCTGAGGCCACCAGAAGACATGAAAGGGAATATCATCCATTTAACTTAGAAGGACTTTCTTCAGAGTAGAAATACAGGGTTCAGGTTGTCAATTATTTGTTATGTTTGCACTCCAACTTTCCTCCAGTGAGCCTAGGGCACTGTATATGGCTATTCTTCTCTCTATATGAGCCTCTCAACAATGCTATGAGGTTGACTGTACTAAAACCATGTTATGCAGTGAATTCCAAACAGTGGGGATTAGAATTTGCAGTTCCCCAGTCCAACACAACAACGGTATCAAGAGAGTTAGGTTACACCTCTTACAAATATTTCCAAAAGTTTCTTTGTCTGAAAAAATCTATGGAATGAGATATGCTAGAAACCCCAGTTAGTAGAGACATTACCACCTTCCTTCATTGAAGAATGGGTTCGCTATATCTCAAAAACGGTTTAATTTTGTGTGTGTTTCCTTGATAGTCCTGAAACATCTCCAAAAAAGAAAGCATTAGAAATACATGATTTTGAATTATCAGTATTATTGTATAACTTAAATAATTGCATTGTTTATATCCCAAATTTGGTTCTTCTTTATCCTCCTTTGTTTGTTTGCTTGCTTGTTCTGAAAGATTTCCAAACTAGTTTTATAAACAAGAAAGACAATAATCTGACCAGGTAATACAGATTTTCTAACCTAATTAGCTGGAAACAGTAAATCAAAATTGTTTTTTCCAAAAAAAAAAAACAACCAGTGGGGCCAAATGATCATTAGCTTTAATGCCTAATCATAAGCATTTTCTGGACTAGTCTGTTAAGCAAAATAACTGAATGAGCACTAGATTGAGGAAGAAAAAACACATTTTAATATTTGGAGGGGGGCAGAAAAAAAGTGAGAACTAGAGTGTACATGGGACTTCATGGCTTTTTAACCCTTGTGAAGCTGAGTACACAGTTTATTATAAACAAGCAATACAGGATATACATAGACTGTGTAACTCTGTGTAAAAATGATTAACATCATTAAAATGATCACACTGGATATCAGACATTTAAAACTGAATGCCTTTGTGGAAGAGTTTTCCAACCATTCCTAATCTCATCCATGAGTGAATTTCTGACCTATTTCACATTGATCTGTGATGTTAGGATTTTAATAAAATGCCTTTTACACAGGCTTAAATCCCAGCCCAAATTATTCAACAGGAACAATCCCTTCACTTAGTTTAATGGACCTTACTGGCAGACGTATTAATTATATGTTCATAAGAGATAGTTCATCCCAAGGGAACAACAGTGCACTTTTAAAAATGCATTTCATAATAGCTTCAATTTATAGTTACCCCCAGCTTTTTGAATCACATTTTAATCAACTATTTTACCACAGTAATGAGAGAGAACAACATGGCTTTTAAAAGGTGCTTCAGCATGTCAGTAAGGAGGAAATGAGGTTTTGTTCTCACAGACAACTATGAGTGCATCTTCAAAGGAATCCAATTGTGTGTGTGTGTGTGAGAGAGAGAGAGAGAGAGGAGAAGTGAAGTGAAGTGAACAGAAGTGAAGAGATTATTAGGTTTTCCATGAGACTACTGGGTAACTAGTTCCACTAGTTGTTGCTGAGGTCTGGTTTGGAGAATCATTCTCAATTTTACAAACTATGTTTTGTGAAGCTAGGAAGGAACACAGTTTAGTCTCTCTTAATATGGCAGGAAACCTATATCTTCATTGTAGGTTACTTGTACCTCTAATGTCACAGAAAGATTGTGCAGCTGCTTGTGGGATATCCTGCCTGAGACTTAACTCAACTGTACATATATTTTGGGTACATGCAGACTGCCATGTGTTTTTTTCTTGCTTCACCTCACGCACCAAAATGGCTAGGTCCAGAGATAAATGTAGAGATGGAACATTATTCTTTGTCCCTTCAATCACTGTACAGTGCACCTGTTAACTGGTAAAAATGAAGGATCGCCATGTTTGTCTTGAATGAAGATAATACCAGCTAATTGACAAGTTGTATAACTGGGTTTGTGATCAGCTACATAACTGAGACATTCCTCTGAACCTCATCAATTAGGTACAAACAGCTATGATAAGCTGTGTAGGACTTCCATGAATACCAACAGGATTCTGTCCAATAACATGTTTATTTTAATAAACTAAAACATTACCCAATAATGCTAATCTAAACCAGATCCTTTTGGGTAGAACCCTTAAAGTTTTAACTGATTAGGCCAGTTGTACTATCTTTCCAAAGTCTGCATGTTATAATTAGCCAGTACTTCTGTGCTTGATGTGTATGCTTTAAGGAGAAAGGGTATGCATTAAGGGGAAAGGACACTAGTTCTGTGCAGGTATGTTTTGCTTGAATTTCCAAGGTCAGAATCTTGCTGACAGTAATGTTTTGCTGGTAAAGGCACAATGATCTCCACTTTGTTACTTTTCCAAAGATGGAGATCATGGAACACAATCACTGAACACTACAGAGTTTGCACTGGCAAAAGAAAGTACCAAACATCTCATTGGGCTGGCTCCACAACAGGCATTACATTCATGCAACAGTCTGCTACGCATAGGGAATAGAAGCAGTGAAAAGTCTCCTTGTGTATCTTGGCAAGAGATGAGGAATATTGCATGTCTCTCAGATTCATTGCCAAGCTCATTGTCATGGAGTGGAGGCAGTGAAAACTTAAAAAGAATATGAAATATTCTGAGTATTCTTCACAACCTTAGTTTGTACTATTAATTTCTCTTGAAGTATTCAAGGTTAAAGTGCAGAATATTTTTTATTAAAAGTACCTAAAAGTGCTTACTCCTGTTCTCTTCACACATCTTGATAGGACCACTTCAAATGAACGTAATAATCATTCATTAGATGTACAGACTCTGTTATACCTGGCTATAATTATTACATTCTTTGTAACTTTTATAAGGTCACCTTATAAAATCGAATGCCAAAATGTGGTATTAAAATAAGTTATATAAGAGGATATTGCTTGAATTGATTCTGATGGGGTCAGAACAGTCTGTGGCTGTAGGCGATTGTATGTGATATAGGGTAATTCTGATGTATGTCAAATGCAGGAAATTACAAGGAATTACTGTCTTGCCAGCACAGTTAAGTCCCAGCAAAATATAGCATGTCATTTGAACACAGAAGCATTTTTATTTGACTATAAAAGAGGTAATATTCTTAATTTAACGCAGTCTTAAATTTTTTTGCCATGTGTTTTTAAATGAAAAGGATGCCATTAAAAGTATTTAAAATTTCAAAAGCTCATTCCACTCTGAAAAGTGTGTTTGCTAAACTGGAATACTTACAAAATATTAGGTTAGATTGGGAGTAACTGAATTTGTATCCTACTAACAACAGTGTGACAACTCAAATTAACTGTTAAAACCTATATACAGTAAATTGAAGAAAGTTCCATTACACTTTAGTCCCCTAGATAAGTGGGCCTAAGATGTTATCTTACCACTTTCAGTTACCACAGCTTCAATTAATGATACAAAACTATGCATCTATATTTAGGGAAAGTCCTATTATACAACATCGATCTTTCTCCCAGGTAAGTGTGATATATAGACAACACAGTGACTATATACTGGAACCTGAGAAATCCACATTGCACTTGTCATTGAACTATGAAACTCATCCGATACCCTTTTGCCAATCATGCTGACTCAGGGTTTTTGAGAGGGCAATGTGGAGAAAAACAAATCCACGCATGCGACCTTGAGCTCACTGACAGAAAAATGTACATCACAGGATTTTTGTGATTGTAATATGAAGAAAAACACAGCTCTGTATGTCACCCTGGGTTCTCTGAATAAAGACTGAGACATGAGTGTAACTAACAAAAATAAATATGCATACAGTATTTAGATTTGCACATCTCGTTTCAATGCAACCCATTAACTTCTATACTGAAAAAAGAAGCACTAAAGTGACCAGCAGATAATCAGGAGGGACACAATAACTGAACAATCCCAGCATTCTCAATTTCAAAGACAGCACATAATAAAATTGCAGTCCCCTGCCTGCAACCTGGAATGCTGATGTTAAAATAGACAGTGGATTATATTCAACATAATAGTAAAAGAAGAGAAAAATACAGAAAGTGCTATTGGTCCACGAGTAGTTCCATATTTTACTTTAAGTCACATAAGCTCTTGCTGAACTATCACTCCTGACTTTTGGTAAGCCAAACAGGATTTATGAGGTAGGTAAGATATTCAAGGAATGAGTTACATTTGTGAGTTTTCATAGCTGGGCAAGGATTTGAATGCTGATTCCCTGAATCCAAGTCCAACATTCTAGCCCAGGATTTCTGAACCTTTTAAAGCCGGGACCGGGTCATGCTCCCTCAGACAGCTTCGGGGGCCAGATAGCCATTTTGCCCTTCCTCCAACACATGGCAGTTCCTGGTGTGGAGGAGGTGGTGGAGCCACGTGAAATGGTGCCATGGGCTGCATCCAGCCCATGGGCCGCAGGTTGAGAATTCCTGCTCTAGCCACTGCACCATAGTGATTTTTGTAAGGAATATGTAGCATAATGGAGCAAAAAGTTCTGAAAGTATTTATACAACAGTTAGTGCAACAGCATCTATGACAAGAAACCTATACTGCATCACACTATGGGATGAGTAATAAAACATGGAACTACTCATGGATCAATCATACTTGTCATGTTTTAGACATGAAAATAAGGGAAATTTTAGGCCATGCCCTTCTCTCCCAGACCACACCATCTCCTCCCCAAAATCTAGGCACATCCAAGAGCCTAGAAGAGGAGGATGTTATGTTGAGTTCCCTTGGTGGAGGAAGAACCACTCCATAGGCATGACTGCTTCCCCTCACAGGGAAAAGGCAACCAGTAAGCCAGGCTTACTGCAATAATTCTATTCTGGATTTCCCCCTATCTGACTGCATTTCATATTATGGTGATTTTACATGGAACTATTTTTTACATTTTAATCAGTTAATTGTCTACTGTCTTAGCATTTTGTGCCTCAATTTCATTGTTAAAAACTCTGTATTTAAGAGAAAACCACAGAAGCATGCTGTTTATATTGTATGAAAATATACTTGAAGCCATCTCTCCTGGGAAAGAGGGTGTTAAAGGGAAGTCAATGAGCCAATCGGCTTCAAGCATATTTGCATACAGCATAAACAGGATACTTCCATGGTTTTTCTTAAACACAGAGTTTTAAAAAATGAAATTTAGGCACAAAACGCTAAGACAGTAGACTATTAACTGATTAAAGTGTGAAAAACAGTTCCATGAAAAATCACCATAATATGAAATGCAGTTGAATAAGGGGAAAATAGGGGGGAATTTAGAATAGAATTATTACAGTAAGCCTGGCTTGCTGGCTGCCTTTTTCCCCCGTGAGGAGAAGCAGTATTGCCTATGGGGTGGTTTTTCCTCCACCAGGGGGAGCCCAACACTCCTCTGCTCTGGTATGAGCTGCTTCTTCCTCATGAAGAAAGATATAACACAATAATATATGGGAGATTTACATGTGCTTGGATTTTTTAAAAAATATGGGAAATTATAAAAAATATGTGATGGTGGGAAGAGAGGCTCTAAATTATGGGGTTTTCCCAGGCAAAATGGGATTCTTGACAGGTATGGGATCAATAGAACTTTCTGGATACAGTACTGTGAAATGTTGTAGAAGGACGAAGCTGAGGATACTGGGAAAACCTTTACACTAACAAAATGACATACCTAGGTTGGCCTAGGTTAAACAACAATTCCACTATGTGCATTACAACTTTATATTTGAAGTCCAACAACATCTGACACACCACAGTTCCCTATGTCTGACCGAAAACCTTTTTTTTTTTAACTAGATGACTTGATAGTAGTCAAGTCATCTTGGTAGTCTTGCGTACAGCTCCTGCACCCAAAGGTCAAAATGAGGTAGGCTAAATTCTGTGAAGGTAGAATGTTCCAGATTCATTCACAGACATTTTCAGGAAAATCTGGAGAAGGCAGACTGCCTTTCAGTTCAGAACAAAGGTTGACGAAACATTGCCTATGGTTTACCATCCATATTTTTGCCGTCTCACAACCTTCTAAGCTCCTTCCACTTCACTCTTCCTACAACTATCACCAAAAAAAGTCATGACCAAAAACCAAGTTTACCTTTCATAATGATTGTATGATTCTAATATGTACTAATCCATGAACACTGGTTTTGGCTTTTTAATAAATATATTATCACTTCCAAGTAGAACATTGTTGTAGCCTGGATAGTGTTTTACACTAGAAAAGCGGGGTATAAATAAACAATACAATACAATACAACCTGGGTGCGAGGAGGAGGAGGAGGATCCTTGTCCAGTGTCTCAGCCTGCTACTGGTCCAGACTCAGATCCAGAGAACGAGGAGGACCTGTTGCGGATCTCACAGCCTGCTGCTGGCCCAGATCTGGACTCTGAGCATGAGGAGATGGACGTGGAACCAGCCCCACAGCCTGCTGCCAGTTTGGAGCCAATTCCTCGTGGTCAGCCAGCCAAGTTGACCGGGGCTTGACAGGAGAACTGACAGGAGCACCAGGTATTAGCACTCTGGAGGACCGAGCAGAACCGAGCATGTCCGAAAGGTGCAGGGCTCAATTAAGAAGTGATCTACAGCTGAGTCAGAGAAGGGCTAGAACACGCCTTCAGATATGGCCATCAGCTGTGAACCCTGAGTCTCCTTAAAAGAAAGGATGTGCTGGCAATATCTTTTTGGAGCAATCGATCTTGGACCCCTGACACTGCATTACTCGAATCTCTGCTCTTGGAAACCTGAACCTTTGCCTGTGCTACTGACGACGTCCTCGGATCATCCTTGTGTGTACTGTCTGCTATCAAATGGCTTTGTTTATCCTTCTGGACTTAAAAATAAGACTCTCTCCTACCTTGTGTGCAGCGGCCATTGGCCGACCTGCTTGACTGAGTGTCTGGACCATAACAAACATATAAAATACTTTCCTGTATGCATTACCATGTATGCATTCATCATTTTGAGACCAATCTTTAAAACTGCTTTACAAACTTTGTTTATGGTGAACTTTTTAAAGTTTGGCAAGCATAGTTCAGAAATGACTCTTCAAATTTATTTTTAGAATGCTTCAAATTGAAATGATTGGCATGCCCATTGTTACCAACATATTCAAAGGAGCCTATACAGTATATTTCTTGGCATTATTTGGTTGAAAATAAGATAGTGCTACAACAACTGTTTTTTTTTAAAAAAAACAAATCCAATGTTTTAAACATATTTATGAGACCCCCACAGAGATATTTCTATTACTAAACATTTTCCTTGCATTTAAATATATACCTGATAATGCAAGCATTCTATATACTGTACAGGTTAATAATGTGGACATAATCTCCATAAATAAAATTTTAAATGCAGAAATACAGACAAGTGTGAGTTTGAGTTGCATAAAATACATATCTTCATCAGTGCAGAATGAGCCATTATAAAAGGCAAGTGAAAACTATAACTTAATATTAGAGACTGCCAGTATGCATTAGTGAATATCATTTTAAATTACACCTAATGTGAAATGATGTTCCACTGATAGGATGTCACTGCTCTTATGATCTATTCTCCTGACATCACACAGTAAGATCTAGGCAGCTTTCCACAGATCTGGCACTGGACAGTCAAATTCATGCCAGAGGAGCTGATTAAGAACTCATATCCCCACCTGGGTGCAAGGGGGGTGGGGTGGGATATCAAGTGATATCCTGACTTTTTCCTATAATTATCTGTATACTAAATCAAATCTGGACCTTTTCTTGCTGAAATCTGCAACACTCCCAAAGAAAAGCACTGTCAGCAACATGAAAGTAAATAGGATGGTCTAGGATTATGGTCTTTCTTTTTATTCTTTTGAACAAACACATTAATGGACAAACACATTGGAAAATTGCATCATTCAATTAAGGTTTAAGAGAGAAATTAAATGTGACACAGGGCTTTTGCTGAAAATAGCATCTCTGGATCAGTTTCTTTCCCCTTCACCTACGATAGATGGCATTAATTACTTCATGTTGTGACTTAAATGTACTGTGCATTGTGCATTTTGTGCCACATCCCTGATGGTCATTGATAAGGGCAGGAATACACATTATGTCTGAGGTCCCCAAAGTGAGGATCCATGTTGCATGCCAAGTTTTTCAACCCTCCTGATTTTTTCTTCCAAAATCACTTTAACTGGCAGGTGGAATAGTGATGTACTGTACTAACCTCAAATAGGTAAAGGTAAAGGTTTCCCTTGCTCGAAAGTCAGTCGTATCTGACTCTAGGGTTCAGTGCTCATCTCTGTTTCAAAGCTGAAGAGCCAGCACTGTCTGCTTCTGCATTGTGCAGATGTTTCCATGGTCATGTGGCAGGCATGACTAGATACAGGAGTGCACAGAATGCTGTTACCTTCCCACCGAAGTGATCCCTATTTATCTCCTTGCAATTTCTTGCTTTCGAACTGCTAGGTTGGCAGGAGCTGGGACAAAGACGGGAGCTCATTCCGTCCTGCAGTACTTGGGAATCGAACTGCTGACCTTCCGCCTCCCACTCAAATAATCACATCCATTTTCCCAAATGCCTCTCTTTCCAATGGGGGAATTATTTTTAAAAAATTAAAATGATGACCTCATTCCTAGCCAGGCAAATAATATTTGGTATATTATTCCCTCTTGCTGATGTAGGCAGTCATGAAAAAAGGCCACCATGAGGAATTTTCAAGTCTTGTGTGATTCTTCACACTAAAGTGAAAGCAAGGCAAAAAATTTCTCCCCCTCCTGATGAAGTCTCTGCAATTATACTAATATGTTTACAAATGGGGCTGTGGTTAAGAAGCTTGGCACGTTAGCTGGAAGGCTGGCAAGTCAGCAGTTCGAGACTCGGGTACTACATGACAGATTGAGCGCACATCTCTGTCCCAACTCTTGGGGACATGAAAGGATCCTCATTTGGGCATTCCCTGAGTGGTGTTCCTTCTGCAAAAAATCCTTTCAACCCAGAATAATTTCTGACACAAAATTATTATTATTATTATGTTTACAAATTTAGAAATAAGGGCACTATTGAAATTATAAACAAATTGGAAATTTTCTTTTTCCCCCTTGTCTAAACCAACCAAAATCTAAAATTACCACCTCTGGAACTTTTCATCTGTCAAGGAAATAGGGTAAATAACAACCTAAATTACAACAGTAGACTCAGTTTTTAAAGGTAACCCATATATGTTTCCAACAGGCAAATAAGCTAGCTAGCAAACAAGCATTATATGGGTTCATATGGGCTGGAACCCAAACATGATTATATATTTGTTTATAATAACTGAGCAATTCAGTATGCAGAGAATTTGGCCATGATTAAAATCCTGTGGTAGCTCAGAAGAACAGGTTGCAGCTCAGTCCTACAGTGAAGTACAATAGTGATGATAAAGTATAGGCAGCAAAGTGATAGAATATTTTTAGAAATATACAGTCATTTACAGTAAATGCGGACAATATTGAGTGGCCAGTGATATAAAGTTTGGAATCAGTTAATTTTTTGGATTTATACTGTTTCTTCTTGTTGTTGTAAGTGGCTAAGACACTGACTGGGAGGCAGAAGGTCAGCAGTTCAATTCCCAAGTAATGTAGGACAGAATGAGCTCCCATCTTTGTCCCAGTTCCTGCCAACCTAGCAGTTTGAAAGCAAGAAATTGCAAGTAGATAAATAGGGACCACTTCTGTGGGAAGGTAAACAGCATTCTGTGCACTCCAGGGTCTAGTCATGCCTTCCACATGACCATGGAAATGTCTGCAGAAGCAGACATCGCTGGCTCTTCGGCTTTGAAACAGAGATGAGCACTGAACCATAGAGTTGGATATGAGTGGTTTTCGAGCAAGGGAAACATTTACCTTTACCCTTGGAAACAGTATTTCAAACCATAAGAAAAAAAGAAAGAATTATCCCATGTTCTATAGTGATCAGTCTCAGTTTAAAGCAGCTTCCTGAGTTTCAAAATTGGAAGCATAAAAGCATGCTGAGACCACTGCAAACCATTTTTAAAGTATTACTTTCCCCCTCTTCTCCTTAGTCCTAGTTTTTCATTCATGATAAAATATGCCAACACAGAGATGGGGCATTGCTCATCATTTAGAATCCTCATTTAGTGTTAGACTGCCTACTATTTAGCTGTTTTTATGACTAAATCTGAATTTATGTCTTCAAAAGCCCCCTTCCTGCACTGCTGTCTATGTATGTAAGTCTGTGTATGTGTGAATTCAGACCACTAGGTAAAGGTCGCCCTTGCTGAAAAGCCAGTCATCCCTGACTCTAGGATATAGTGCTCATCACTGAGTGCTAGGTTGGCCGGAACTGGGACAGAGACGGGAGTTCATTCCATCATGCAGCACTCGGGTCTTGAACTGCTGTCCTGCAGACCACTACGAAGACATAATTAACTTGTAGCTACCAACCGCTTGGTTGGTCATTCAGTAAAAAGGACTAAAGCATTGTTTGTATTTTTTATCATCCAAATGGCAGTTTCTTTAACTTGCTTAAAAGCCACCTGACACCAGAAATCATGACATATTGTCGTTGCACAAAATGTTCACAACAGAAATCTAGGATGTGACATTCCACATCTGAAACCACAGATGTTGGAGATGGGTACTTGATGTAATCAACCCACTTGGAAACATTAATATGTATCTGCTATACAAGCATGATTCAGATTTGTGGAAATCTATCTTGTCTATCCCCTTATCTCAGGGTAGAATGCTTATAGAAGAACTAGATGCATTCATAGTGGGAATGGCAGGTATTCGCTACAGAAATGATACTACTTTTGGAATATACTGTAATGACATTTTTGGTCATAAATCAAAACCAGAGAATTTGTCTCAGGAGATTTACAGGACAGAGGGACCTACATTGACAACAAGTTTCCCTGTTCACAAAGAGTGACAAAATCAATCACACAGGATGTCTGTGGCTCAGCTCAGATGTCAGCACATTTGTTAGAATTTGACTGTGAGCCACCTCCCATTTATCTCAACTGACGAGGTATCAAAGCTGTCGCAAGGCAGCCACAGTGTAAACCTGCCCAAAATACATAAAACCTCATCTGGAACACGAACTGGTTCATCAAGAGGATTGGCATTTTCATACATCACTCCAGAGTGGCAGCCTTGTCACATAAATCACCCAAAACTTTGTACTGTGCAAGAATGAAAGTTTTGCTCCTCTTCCTGTCAGTAAAAGACAGAGTTATAAAGTAGAGTAAATGATCCTTGTACATAATCTCATGCAACAGTGCACTTCAAGGTCCTTAGCTAGGGCCTTAATAATAATTCTTCAAACTTAAGTACCTAAATTGCCTATGAGGCATCTTAGATGTAGAAGCTTCCATCAGTCGTATTATTCAAATACTTGGTAAATAACTGTCCCCTAGTTCCATTGCCAGCCAGTTCTCTCTCCTCAAGAGTACTCCGGCATTCATCACTGTCTTTAAATAGCTCTGCACAGGTATATATATCAACCTGTTTTTAACTGTTTTATACAATAGGTCCTGCAGTTCTGGAGTGCTATAGTTTTTCTTCTGTCTCAAGTGTACACTGTGAATACTAAAAAGAAGGGTGATTGCAACTTGATTCCTCAATGATATTGGTAGAAGTTAAATGCCACCATCCCCCTTTTTTAAGAAAGAAAAAGCTTATTTTAAGTTGAATGAGATATGCTCAATAAATGATCATTGGGAAAATAATGGTTGTATTCTCTAGTGTGTAATGGGAATTGTGTGTCTCATTTGGTTGCTTGCATGGCTGAATATTTACTTCTAAAGCCCTGACAAATCACCAAGGAACTGTTAGTGACACTTAAAGGAACTTCAGCCTCCTTTGCCAGAAAAAGCAGTACGAAATAGCAAGAAGACATTACCAATGTTTTACCTAGGGCCTTTGCTCCTGAGGCCACAGCTCATTGATTGAAGGTGTCCCTGTGTGTGGCGCATAGCAATGTCTCCATATTTCATTTCTGACATTTCCAGATAGTATGCGGGCTAGATCAGGAAATGGGCCTTTTTCATGCATCAAGAGGCCAGTCTTCTGTTCCCAGGATCCTTGGAGGATGCACACAGCATCAAAAATGGCAACACACACATGCACAAATAAAAATCAGACATGACTAAAAAAATCCCCATTTGGGGAGGGGTGAAAGGTTATTTTGGAGTGTAGTACAACAACCAATCTATAACTCATATTAAAAGATAAACTGGCACGCTGCATACTTCCTTGAATAGAAAGTCACTATTTTTTTCTCAATTTTTTTTTTCGGGGGGGAGGATATAGGGAAGCACTAGAACTAGATGGTCCATTAGTATAAGAACATAAGAACATAAGAACATAAGAACAGCCTTGCTGGAACAGGCCACAGCCCATCCAGTCCAGCATTCTGTCTCACACAGTGGCTCACCCTTCAGGGTATTATTCCCAAGCAGATGCCTTCTTCACCTGTTTAGGATTCCCTGGAAATGGCATTGAGAGATATCCTGCCTATCTCTCCAACCTGGAGGTTGTCCTTAAGTATCCATAATTATAGCCATTGATACCCTTGTCCTCCATGAACTTGTCTAATCCTTTCTTAAAGCTGTCAAGACTGACAGCTGCCACCACTTCTTCTGGCAGGGAGTTCCATAGACCAGTAATCCTCTGGGTGAAAAAGTACTTTCTCTTATTTGTTTGAGAACTAGTACCCAAAAGTTTCATGGAGTGTCCCCTAGTTCTAGTGTTATGCGATAGGGAAAACAGTTTTTCCTTATCTACTTTGTCCACAAAATATAACTGTATATCTTTTACACAGATAAAAATACTTTTCCCCATCTTTAACTGCATTTTAGAGGGGTTTTCTTTTAAATAAGTCCAACTAAAATGATGGGCTTCTGCAGAGCAATTTCCTGAAGGATTTTTGCTCTGTATCTCCTAAAACATTCATTTTACAACAGGCTACACAAATTGATGTAGATTGCACATGATCAGAATTGTAACAAAATACGATACAAGTTATGCCATCTTCTTTCGTCTGTAATGAAGTAACAAAGTTATACTTCAAAAGTGACATGAATAGAATGAAAGTCACTTTACTAGACTAGGAAGAAACAATTTATTCACTTTCTAAAGTTACTTTTCAAGGGCATTTTAAGATACTTTTAGAGCAGTGTTTCCCAACCTTTGGCTTTGGGACTTCAAGTCCCTGAAGCTTTAGTCTAATCCCCAAAGCACTGATCACTGACTGAGGTATCAAGTAATACAAGCAAGTTATCTTTCATTGTTGTAACCAGCAACAAAACAGGTTGTTTTTCAAACATTGTAGCAAGTAGCAGGAACAAATTACTTTCAAAAGGAAATTTCTAAACTCTGAATATACATAATGATGCTATGGCATATTACTTTCAGAGAGCTTTTCAACAGATTTTCTTAAAATACATTTCAGACAAATACAGCATTTTTATATACTGTACTGTATATAATATTTCCATTGTTCTGTATGGTACAGGCACTAGATAAAATTAAACTTGAACTCTCTCTATAAACTAAAACATATAAACTGAAATTATCATCCTTAGGAGAAGATAAGATAGACTGGAAAAGGCAATAATTCTAGGAAAAGCTAAAGGCTTTGCTTGATTTTAGCTTTGGTGCCACTTCCATCTAAACACTACATATTTGTAATGTTGTCACTATACAATTAAAAGATGTGGTGTCATCAAGTTACTTCTGATGTGTGGTTAATATATGTCCTATCATTAACAGCTCTGCTCATATCTTGCAAATTAACAGCATCTCATGTTAGGGTCTTTCATCCAATGCCCCTCTACCTATCTAGCAATATTATCTTTTTCAATAAGTTTTGCTCGGGTCTTGTAAACTAACAGCCATGGCTTACTTTATTGAGTCAACTCAAATTAGCAGCTATGGCATCGAGGATTTTCCCTTGTTTAGCGTCTCTATATGAAAGTAGACCATTTTGACTGCTGCCATTGGTGCTGCCAACATTCAGGCTGTCCTTTGCTATGTAAAGCGTGGCATCCTTTCTCCTGCTGACAAAGTGAGCATGATATTATGCAGAAATATTCAGCCATTTCTTTTTGAATCGTGGATATAGAAGCACAATGTTCCACATCAATAAATAAAAAGCTTTTTTGATTAATTATATTACTTGTCTAATGTGTCCACTGCAGTTAAACAGGAAAGAAAACCACCAGAGAAAGCAAGAGTTAAAATTGTCTCCCTTAATATTGAATGTAGTTTAGAAGTTGCAATCATACAACCTGTAAGCAAATCTGGAAGCAAACCAGGAATTTATCTCAGAATATGAGATGTATAATTGTTAATTGTAAAGGGGAGGGAAGGTGAAGCATAAAGAAATCAAGCAAATTACTCACACTTAAAAATCATGCCTTAAACATTTCATCCATAAGACTGAATATGAATATATTTCAAACCATTTTTAAAACAGGAGAATGCAGGAATTTTAAACCATTACCAAGACATATACACACATAACTAATGGCACTCTAAAGCAGGGGCACCCAAACTATGCCCCACGGGCCCAATTAGTCTCCTGTATATCATTAATGTGGCCCATGGTGAGCACCCGGGCTCACCATGGACCACCCCACACCCGCCCCCACCGCCTGACATCAGCGGTGGTGGCGGCAGCAGCGGACACACTTTTCCTGGCTGCTCTGAGCAGCCTCTTGCTCAGTCCCATCCCCACTGCAGCTTTTGCCAAAGCCGATCGCCGTGCCGGGGAATTTTTTGGAGCCTCCTGTGTTTCAAAATGTGCAGCGCTAGGAGAGCCTCCAGCACACCCGGGATTATGTCACTGCAGCACGCCAGGTTTACCTTTCCAGCACCACAAATTTTGAAACACAGGAGGCTCAGAAAAATTCCCCATCATGGTGATCGGCTTTAGCAAAGGCTGCAGAGGGGATGGGACCAAGCAAGAGGCTGCTCAGAGCAGCCAGGAAAAGTGTGTCCGCTGCTGCCGCCACCACCGCTGATGTCAGGCGGTGGGGGCAGGTGTGGGGTGGTCCATGGTGAGCCCGGGTGCTCACCATGGGCCACATTAATAATATACAGGAGACTAATTGGGTGGCCGCGGCCGCCAACACCACTGCTGATGTCAAAATTGTCAGCAGCGGGAGCAGCCCACCTCTGGCCCCTGCAGCTGTGTTGTCAGGGCGGGACAGGCCAGCAAGAAAAAGTTTGGGAACCACTGCTCTAAAGAAATACTTACAATTCCCCAAAATGCTCATGAAGAGTCAATAATAATGATTACTTTATGTTTGTGAGATAAGATGCTTTCCAGTGACCATATAGAAATCTGCAATCTCATTCAATATGCTTTCTAAGGCAAGGTAATGCATTTTTCACACATTTCCCTTATGTTGGTTTTACTAGTAGTATGGTCTTTTTTTTTAACAAAAGACATTATAAGGTGGAGAAGCAGGAAACCCATTTCCCTAAGAAAAATTTGAAACAAAGGCAGAATCTTTGAGAACAAATAATTAGTATGTTCGTAAATATCTAACCTGAGTTCCAAGAAGATATGAGTGAATACTAGAATCCAGAAAAAAACACATGGTAAGACTCACTACAGTGGTTTGGAGTAACTTGCCTCATGTACTCAGCTATGACAGAAAGTTCAGTTTCACTTACCAGTGATAACTTTCGTTCTTCGAGTATATAGTTTGTGAATACACACTATTGGGTTATGCGCCTGCGCAGAACGCTGATCGGAGGCTTAAAAAGCTATTGGTTAAAAGTTTTGGCGGCAAGACCGCCCACCGTACCGCCCACCCTGAGGCGCCAGTCCGCCATTTTACCTCAGTTCCATACTTAAGCCAAGCACAGGATAAACCAATTGATCTCATCCATGCAGCTCAAGAGGGGAGGCAGGGTGGGTAGTGTGTATTCACAAACTATATACTCGAAGAACGAAAGTTATCACTGGTAAGTGAAACCGAACTTTCTCCTTCGTATAGTTTGTGAATCCCCACTACTGGGAGATTAGCAAGCCCACACTCACTTGGTCGGTGGGCAGTCGGATGAGATGATCCCACGATGAATTTGATGGTCAGGTAGGGTGAACTGTCAAGGGCGATGAGCCCGGAGCCCCCTGGTGAGGACGACACGGCCAAGTCTGGCGTCTGCAGTGGCTCTGGTGTCCACCCTGTAATGTTGGACAAATGTAGAAGGTCTGGACCAGGTGGCAGCCTTACATATGTCCTCAAGCGGTGTGCCTTCCAAAAAGGCAGTGGATGTGGCAACCGCCCTCGTAGAATGCGCCCTGACATGTGGCGGAGGTGGCAGTGAGGCCGACTCGTAGGCCAGGTAGATGGTAGACGTGATCCATTTGGAGAACCTCTGGGCAGAGATGGGTTCACCCTTGGACTTTCCTCCATAAGCCACAAAGAGACGCTGTGACTTCCTGAACTCCCTAGTCCTGCTGGTGTAGAACAATAAAGCTCGTTTCACATCCAGCATGTGCCAAGTTCTTTCTTGGGCGTTGGTGGGGTTCTGGAAGAATGTTGGTAACGAGATAGTCTGTGCCATATGAAACTCGGACACCACCTTAGGAAGGAAGGTGATATCCGTGTGAAGCACCACGCGGTCATTGAAAAACTGGAGAAATGGTGCATCTGCCCGCAGAGCAACCAGTTCACCAGCCCGTCGAGCAGACGTGATAGCCACCAGAAAAGCCGTCTTCCAAGTGAGGAGACGAACATCCGCGGTAGCCATAGGCTCGAAAGGAGTCCTGGTGAGCGCGTTGAGAACGGCAGACAAGGACCATTGTGCTGTTGGAGTCCTGACCGGCGGGAAGGCGTTCCGCAGTCCCTTGAGGAAACGCTTCACCGTATGGTCGCGAAAGGCACCAGAGGCAGGTGAACCAGCCGGGGAGTGAGCCACCACCGCTGCGAGATGGACCCGGATGGAGGTGATACTAAGGCCAGACTCCGCCAAATGGAGGAGGTAGGCCATGGTGTCCTGTAGTCCCACCTGTGGGGGGGGGGAACGTCTGCTGGGATGCCAGGAAAGCACAAAAGCGTCTGTATTTGGATGCATAAGACTTCCTTGTGGAAGGGCGCCGTGCTAGCTCCAGGATCCTGGACAGTCTGGGGTTATCCTCCACGCGGTGAGGTGGAGGCTGGGTAGGTCCGAATGGTGGAGCTGGCCGTGTTCCATTTGGAGAAGCGTTGGCGATTCCGGCAGTGTGCGATACTGCGACGACATGCGTAACAGTAGCGGAAACCAGGGCTGGCGAGGCCATGCTGGAGCCACGAGGATTGCATTGGCCCGGTGTTGGAACATCCTGATGAGGACCTTCTGGACCAGAGGAAACGGAGGAAAGGCGTAGAGGTAGTCCTGATCCCACCGTTTCATGAAGGCATCGCCCTCGGAGTTCAGTCCGATGCCTGCCCTGGAACAGTACCTGTGGCATTTCCTGTTGGACTCCGATGCAAAGAGGTCGATGCTCGGAGTCCCCCGGGCCCTGCAAAGGGACCGAAATACCTCGTCGTCCAGTTCCCATTCGTGGGTCATCGAGGTGAGATGGCTGAGGTGGTCGGCCAAAACATTCAGCTTGCCCTGAATGTGCACTCCAATCGGAAAGATGTGTCTTTCCAGGCACCACTCCCAGAGTTGCACTGCAAGGTAAAGTAGAATGGTGGATCGTGTTCCTCCCTGTTTGTTCAGGTACGCCACTGCCGTGGTATTGTCCGAGGCCACTTGAACCACATTGCCGGTGAGTAGGGCCTCGAAGGAACGTAGGGCCTTCCAAAAGGCCAACAGCTCCAAATAGTTGATATGGTGCACCATCTCGTGAGGCGACCAAACATTGTGGACCGTTAGAGTCCCGCAGGCAGCCCCCCAGCCAAGGTTGCTTGCGTCGGTCAACACCTGCAACGAGGGTTGCGGGGGGTAAAAACTCTTCCCCATGGTCACATTGGGTGGCATGGTCTACCACAGTAACTGGTCCATCAGCTCTGGAGACGGAGCCAGCCGTTTGGACTGGCTCTCCCTGAGCGAGTCGAATTCGTGGAGGAGCCACGACTGCAGGGACCGGAACTTCAACTTGGCGTGAGGAATTACCGCCGTCGTTGAGGCCATGAGCCTAGAAGTCTCTGTGCCTTTTTTGCCCGGATGAACGGTTTGGTCCAGAAGTCGCTCACCCCATGTGCAATGTCCTGCAAGCGTTTCTGGGGGGTGAAGGCTCTGGTAACAAGCGAATCAAGTACCGCTCCAATGTACTCGACGCGCTGAGAGGGAATCAACTTCGATTTGGCAAAGTTGATCCTGAGGCCAAGACTCTCCATGAGGTGAACCGTGAATTGTGTGTCCCGAATGGATGACGAGCTGGTGGGGGAGACAATCAGCCAGTCGTCGATGTACGGAAAGATCCTGATCCCCCGCTGACGGAGGAAGGCAGCCACCGGAGCCATACACTTGGTGAAGACCCTCGGTGCCATGGCCAGGGTACTGGTACACAGAATTGCCGATGCGGAAGCGGAGGAACCGCCTGTGATCCTCGAGGATGGAGACATGGAAGTAAGCGTCCTTGAGGTCTATGACTGTGAACCAGTCCCCTTTGTTGATGAGGGGGAGGACGGTCTGTAGGGTCACCATCCGGAACTTCCTGGTGTGGATGCACTTGTTCAGGCGGCGCAGGTCCAGAATTGGGCGAAGTCCCCCGTCCTTCTGAACCACGAAGTACCTCGAGTAGAAGCCGTTGTCCCAGTCGGACGGTGTTACCCGTTCGATGGCTCCCTTGGACAGAAGAGTTGATATGTCTTCCTCCAAATGGGGGGACGAGGTGGTGAAACTATGTCTTCCTACCCGAGGCACTCGTACGAACTCGATTGCGTAACCAGCGGACAAGATCTTTAAGACCCACTGGTCGTCCGTGATGCCTGACCACACCTGGAGGAAGTTCCGGAGGGGAAGGTATGGGAGGTGGAGCGAGAGAGACTTGGCCATCGCAGTTTCAAACCCGGGACTTGGATTTCGCGTCGGAACGCTCTCCCTGTCCGTAAGGCTGGTAGCGAGGCTTGTGTTGGTGCCGCTGCTTGTAGAACCCGGGCCTGGGCTGGTCAGTCGAGCCACCCTGTTGCTGTGGGTTCCCCCGATACCGGTGCGTAAAGGGTTGGAACCGCGGTTTGGCAGGCTGAGTCGGCGTGGTGAGCCCCAGGAACTTAGCCGTCGAATTTGTCTGTCGCAGTTCGTTCAGTACCTTATCGGTGTCCTGACTGAACAGGCCTTGCCCATCAAACGGGAACTCCTCGATGAGCTTTTTCATGGCATCATCGAGAGAGGTGCCCCTGAGCCAGGCAAGACGACGCAGTAAAATGGCAGAAGACATGTCCTTGGCCGCGTAATCGTTAATGTGCCTGGCTGTCCTCATCTGCTGCTCTGCCAGAAAGTCTCCTTCTGCCGCCAGTGCGTCGAATCCTTTCTGTGCATCGGCAGGCAGTTTAGCAGCAAGGACCTTCACTTGCTCCCAGAGGTGGGACTGATAGAGGCCCATGGCAGCCGAGTAATTAGCGGCTCGTAGGAAGAGGGAACCGGTGGCGTAAAACTTACGGCCCACCGCGTCCAGCTTCTTCCCTTCCGGAGTCGAAGGTACCGGAAAACCGCTGACGGCCGTTTTATGCTGGAAGGCCTTGACCACCAAGGAGTTCGGCAAAGGGTGCGCCTGGAGAAACTCAACGTTGTCGTCCAAGACTCTATACATTCCGTCGAGCCTGGACGAAACGGAGTGCGACAACACCGGCTTCTTCCATGTTGCCTTCGCTGACGTCAACATGGATGGAAGCATGGTGATGTGGACCGGTCGAATCGCCTTTTTGTCCAATTTGGCGGTCATTTGGTCCTCGCCCTCCAGTGGCGGCTGGTCCACCTTCAGGTTAAGAGCGGTCCCCAAACGAGTCAGCATTGCTGTGAGGGAGCGTTGATCCTCACCACGCGGTGGGTCAATCTCGCCGATAGCCTGGTCCGGCGTCTTGTCGGCGTCGACATCCCCCTCATCATCCTCTGAAGACGCGCTGGAATCATCGGAGGACAAGGGAGGAATCCTGGTATCCACGTCGGGACCGCGCCAGTACGGCCTGGGCGGGTCGATGGGTTGGGAGCTCACCGCATCGACGTCTGGACCCCACCAAGACGATATGGGTGGGCCAGCGGAGCGAACGCTCGACCCTCGAGAGGTCGGCGGAGCAACAGCAGGACCAACATCCCTGGGGCTTGCGATGGTCGGCACCAGAGCCACAGAGGCCGCAGGCATGGAGGCCTTGAACTGTTGGGCAAAGGATTTTGCCATAGCCTCGAACATCCCTTTAAAGAAGTCCACCTGGGATGCATCCACCGCCGATGGTTGGGACGAAACGGTGGCCGGCGAAACGGTGGTTGGAATGATCGGAGACGAAACGGTGGCCGGAATGGTGGTTGCCGGTTCGTCTATTGTCGGAGTCCTAGGCCTCGGGGAGACAGAAGCCTGCCTCGTGGGTGGACGGCCCCTCTCACGAGGCAGAGAAGAGAGTACCTGCAGTGGGCGAGCTGGAGCCCCAGCCCTGCGACCTTTTGCAGGAGACCCCGAAGAGGACCGTCTGCCCCATATCGAAGATCCGGGTGAAGGACATCTCATGACCGAAAAGGGAGGCGTGGGCCCCGGAGAAACCGGAGGGCGAGGCGTAGGAGGGAGAGATCGCCTTTTCTCCGAGCCATGTTTCTTCTTCTTCTCCCCATTTTTATCCTTCTTTTTCTTCTTTCTGATGGAGAGAGTGGAAGAAGAAGGAGGAAGCGGTAGAGGCCGAGAGGGCTGAGAGGCACCAGCAAAGGTGGAAGCAGCTGCGGCAGGAGCCAAAGCGAGCTCCATAAGGTGCACTTTCAACCGGTTGCTCCGGTTTTGGACTGCAAGTTGAGTAAAGTTCTTACAGTGAGCGCAGGATTGGCTCTGGTGAGATTCTCCCAGGCAAAAAAGACAGAGGCTATGCCCGTCGGAGGCAGGGAACTTCTTGAGGCAAGCATCAAAAAATTCTTCCGACGGAAGGTTCGAGAAGGCAAGCACCCCGAAGGGCAGGCCAGCCGCCCTTGAGGGGGGAAACGGTGACCGGAGCGAGTAGGTAACTGAGTCCACCAGAAGGAAGAAACAGCACCGGGGTGGCAATCCTGCCCGAAGGACAAGATCGCCGGAAAAAATTGTTAAGTTCGTCAAAGACTTTCCCTCAGAAAAGACGAAAAAATTGAGGAAGCTCTCAACGATCGTCCTGCTGCTAAGGCAGAAAGAAGAGAACTGAGGTAAAATGGCGGACTGGCGCCTCAGGGTGGGCGGTACGGTGGGCGGTCTTACCGCCAAAACTTTTAACCAATAGCTTTTTAAGCCTCCGATCAGCGTTCTGCGCTCCCGATGCACATAACCCCAATAGTGGGGATTCACAAACTATACGAAGGAGAAACATGATTCCCCCACCCTCTCATTTCTGTTTTATTTCTTGCCTGTTATCAAAGGTATGCACTTCCACTACACTTTTGTGATCTCATACAAGCAACAAGGGGGTGAATATTTGGTCACTTTTATTATATATTCCAGTAAAGAATGGCACTTGAAGGATTTGCCAGATGATATAAACCTCAAAGGAAATTATTGGCAAATCGTTGTCTTCATCCATCTGTGTATCAACAGTGAAAGAGAAGCAGCAAACACTACAAGAGGCAAGTTGCTTTAAGCCTGAACTAATTGTAATGAAGCCAGGGTTCCCATCAGATAAATATGTAACTTGGCCATCAAGCTAGACTAGTAAGTGATTTCAGTTTCCCAGTGAACCAATTGATGATTCATAATATGCACACATAACTTCCATTGAGTTCAATATGATTTTTTTTCCATAGCCAGGTACCAAAAGGGATTGCAGGCTAGGACACCTGAGGACATATTAAGAACTATGGATTTATAACTTTAGCTAACATTTTCTTGTTTCAAATTTTCACATAAAGCTATCACCTAATTCATTGAAACAGTTTTCCATCACCAAAACTTTCTGGATTATATCAGTTTTGCATGTTTACATTTATTGATTTGTTCCATCCTATTTCTATAGTGATCTTTGGTTCATCTAAAAAAAGGGAACTGCAGTTGTACTTTATCACATAATATACATTTTGGCAAATAATTCACAGTAGAATATACCTGTGACACATACTTTAACTTTAGCCAAAAAATACGTATTTTGTATGCATTCTTTGGTTCACTTTAGAAACTGTATTGGAAAGTGCAAAAGCTGAAACATGAATATATTCTGTTGTGTGAATTAGCCCAGGAAGTGCAAATCAGGCTGGCTTATTTAAACATTTGATCCAAAGGAAAACCTCGAGTTTCTAAGTTGACTGCAGCCATCCCTTCCTCCATGAACCATCAGATACATCTAATAACGTGGTGCATTAAAACTTATGCAGCAAGAAATGTATATGCCTTTATGGTGTCATGAAGTGTTCTCTCTCTATTTTTTCTGTCTGTGTGTATGTGTTCACCAAAGTTAGATGTAAGGGGCTGTGGTGGCTCAGTGGTTAAGAAACTTGCCTTGTTAGCTGGAAGGCTGGCAAGTCAGCAGTTCGAGACCCGGGTACTGCATGATGGATTAAGCGCCCGTCTCTGCCCCAGCTCTTGGGAACATGAAAGGAGGTTATTTGGGTGTTCCCTGAGTGGAGTTTCTCTCGCAAAAATCCTTTCAACCCAGAATGATTTCTGACACAAAATTATTATTATACCAAAGTTAGATATCTACAAAATACATAAGGGGCAGTTAATAAAAAAAGGACAATTATTCTTAAAACTCTGTGATCAACATAAAACCACCACAAAACAGAAAACATATATAAAAAGAAATATTTGATAAATGACTGATGCTTTTCTACTTATGAAAATACAACACAATCTGGAGTTTATCAGAATAATCCTTTTTCCCCCAAATGTTTGCCTGGGAGACATCTAGATATCAGTTTTTAATATTGTGGGTGATATTATATCTTCTGTGGACATCTTGGGAAACAGTAGCCTCTTGTTTGGAATTAGATGGCAACACAAGTAAATGTACAGCAGAACATGAGTGAAATAGCCCACAAAGGCACATATTAAAATCACAATTGGCTGAAACCTTTTGGAGCTTGTCCCCGGTTTCCAAGATCACGGTGCAAAGTACCCTAAGCCAAACAAGTTATTTTGGCACAAGAAGCCGATCCCTGGAATGTGGGAAAACCAATATTCTGGCTCAGGTGGATAGAAAGGCTTTCTCCTGCAGATGTACCGCTTTCGTGTGAGCAAAGCAGATGTCAAGAAAGGGGGGCTACCACAATTCTATTTCACATCTTGGGGGGGAAATGCCATCCTAATGTTCAAACAGAGCCTGAAAACACTGAGAAGGCTTACACATTCCAGAATACTGACAATTTCTTGGATCAAGAAGTACAGTACTAAGACAAATGAACAAAGATCCATAAAAATCCTTTCATTAATAAAGAAGAAAAACTACAACTTGTTACAAATGACTATTGAAGGTAATATAAATAAGAAAAGTAGTCAGGGAACGAAAAAACCTATTGGCTGAAGAATTTTGGTGACTGGTTTAGATGCAGAACCCTTTTGAAGTTGGTGCATCCAAGATCAGTGTAGCTGTGATTACATCCAATCTCCCATAGGAGAAGCACAACAAGAAAAAATTGATTATAAGTGAGTAAATTATATATTTCTTGTTTGATAATTAATTATGTTTCTGTACTGCCCACTAACAAGCTACTCTGGGCAGTGTACAAAACAACTAAAACCTAAACTAACAATCACTGAATAAAAAACCACAGTTAACAAAAAAACAACAACAAATACATAAAATGGCAATAGGTAAAACAAGATTTACAAAGACAGACAGCATTATAAATATCAGTAAAGAAAAAATAGACAGGAAGACATATATAATTTTCATAATTTGAATTGGGAGGAGGGGAACAACAAAGTATTAAAATAATCACTTTTTTTGTAAAAATAGGAATATTAACTTTGGGGCAGCAAAACTATGACTGTGAAAGAGTGTCTCCATGTGAACAGCTCAATCCACCTCTTTCCGCTTAAAACACTAATCTATTAGGCATAATGCAGTTTTTGGAAAATAAATTTTGACTAGATTCTGCATATTTTTGTGCACAGATTGTTTGTTCAAAAATAAATGTACTGTGACAGATGTCATTTCATGCCTGAGATTTCAGCAGCCTCTAATGTATTTCTATTCCAGAAGACTGAGAAAGAAAAGTGCCAATCAAAAAACACAAGTTGTATTTCCTTCAAAAATTCTAGTATATTCATCTCCCGGCATATTTTGTTATTTTTCAACACACACAGTCGCATACAAAATGACAACATAATGGGATCATTTCTGACAAGTATATCCAATATCCTAGGTATTATATTTCATTCCTTAAAAAAGAGAGCAAAAACCCAGAAAGCTTATTGTAAGATATAGATAATAAATAATAAAATAAGGGGAAAATCCACAATGTAACAAACAAAACTAACCTTTTCCCCTCCCCAGTAAACAAGTTGTTGGGTGGTTGGCTCTGCAATTGGTGAGCCCAGGAAGCTGTCCTGTCACGTGATCTGAAGTAATATTCACATGAGCTATGGATGTGTAACGACAGAATCCTATCGCCTTAGGCTAGGATGGTGGATCTTTTAGAGACCGAGTGCCCAAACTCAACATGCTGTTGTCTATGCTGAGAGGGGCAGGGCAAACTCTGTGCTGAGGGTAGGGAGGGAGTGTTCAGTGAGTTCAGGCTTTAAGCAACTTGCCAATAAAGATGCAGTGGCTAGAAATAAAACATGTTTTCAAATATGGTGTGCTAGAATAAATAAAAATCACTCTAGGGCATGTTACTTTCAGACTCTTCCTACTACTCATATAACCATTATAAAATGTAGATTTTTTGCATGCTTACCTTGAAGAGAAATGTATGGTATCCCACTGAAAGAACAGAAATGCATCTTTGGCTAAGATCGAATTAAATATCTCAACAACATTATTAGTCTGTCCCTTGAACAAAACCCGAGGTAGAAATTGCTGCCCCATATTGTCTTATTTTAAACAGTCAAATTTCACAAGAAACAATGATGCCACTATAAGAAAATCATCAGCCTTATATCAGCTATATGTGGTTATTTACTTTACCCAGGTGGTTACCTAATTATTTTATGAATGGTTAAATAAAATTGAAAAAGTGTTATCAAACAGCTGGAAAGGTATGTGCCTGGTCATGTTGGAAAAGAACACTTTAAGAGGGCCAAACTTTCTTAAAGAGACTCTTCCATCTGTCAGAGAATCACATCAGCCTGATGTGATGGAAGCTCTACAGATGGACCAAAAAGAGCTGGAGCTCATTTTCTCCCTACATCAGGGTTTCACAATGTTTTCCCACCACGGGCCAGACATGCCCCCGACACGCAGATGCGGGGATGGGTTGCTCCCAGTGCTTATGTTTTCATCATCATTGGCAGTGGTGGCAGCAATTGTGTCAGTTTAGTGGCATTTTGCACAGTCTCCGCCACTTCTCCCAGCAGAGGGAGGCTTTGCAGAGCATAATCGCTCCATTTTCGGGGTTTTCCGTCACTCTTCCGTGGCGCTTCAGCAGGGAAAGCATGCCATTCTAGGACTTCCTGATTCTACACCAGGTGCCCAGGTGATGACGTGCCTGGGTGATCACCGTGGGCCAGATTAATGAAATACATGGGCCAGATTAGGCCTGTAGGCTGGGGGTTTGCCCTACGTCATGTAATCACCAGGAAATAGATCACACTGCATCATTCCACAAGCAGTCCTGATTGCTACCTATTTCCCTATGTTACCATAGCCTTATTCATTAATTCTAAAGTTCTGCAGGTTAGGCTGTTTTAATTCCAAAGTGGTTGAAAAGCGATTTGTATTTTATTTTACTATGTTCTGGATTATTTTTGCCATACTGCCTTTCAAATTTTAATCTCCTTTGTTTGGAAGTAATGAAATAATTATCTTAACCACATTAGACTATTAGACAAAGCTGAAGACTTTGAACTAGGGATATAAAAAGTACTAAGTGAATTCTTTATTCTCATTGCTTTAAGTTGTCTCTACTGGTGAGGACACCTGGACAAAGAATTGTCAAGCTCCTTGAACATTCAAGTCTTCTAGATCAGACCAAGAAAAGAAACTGGTTTTGCTCCTTAAGGTCTCTCAGTTAATTGTGCAAATTGGCTCTGAACAAAACTACTGTCCTTTTTGTGGAGAGATAAAATGTGTGCACATGACAGGAAACACAGAACATGCAGTGTTGCTGGCAATAACAGCAAACCACCCCTCTGATGACTTTAATTCTTAAAAATTCATGAAACAAAGCTATTGCCATCTCCATTTTGTTCTGTTCGTGTTATTTGTGTAATTTGGCTTAATTTGTGCAAAAAATGTTTTTTCTTTTCTCTTGTCGAAAGTGCCCACAATTACTTCAATATTTTCTTATGACAAAGAAGATAATTTTTGCAGTTTCTTGTATGGATGGGACAACTGAGAATTTCCTGCCTTACTTTGTACTCAAGGCAGGATAAATGGCCAGTCAGAATAAATGAAAACACCCACTCCACAAAACAAACATGCAAAATCTAATTTTTATATTGGGAAGCAACAATTGTTTAGTAATTGAAGAATATCTGATACACAGTAAAAAAAAAAACCTTCTTTCTCAGCCTTTTTTGCTGTAATACATTTCACTCCTGGGAATCTTAACTGGTATACAAGAATGTCCCTGGGAAAACCATTATTTTATTTTAAAAAAATTAAAAATGATTTTTGAATTATAGATTGTTGAGTTTTAATCACTTGGCCATTTTCTCTTTCCCTTCATTTCGGGTGTGGATGATATTTTTATCTTGACCTGAAACCACTCTTCCACTCAACACAGAGAGAAATTCACTCTGCATCCTTCCGCAATTTCCTTCACCAAGAAGATAAAAGGACAAACAGCCCTTCATACTCCTTCTATAGATGAAATTGCAAAGGTCATCTGAAGGAATTCTCTCTTACTTTCATCTAGCTATGTTTGCACTTCATCCAGAAGCTTTCAACTTTAGCCCAAAAGAACACTACGAGCACTCTAGTTGTGAATCCTAACAGTCTTGCCTTTCTTCAAACAGAAATGTTTAAAAAATATTTCATTAACTGGCTTTCAGGGTAACCCATTTCAAGGGGACATATAGGAGAATCTTGGGCTCTGTTCACCATTTAGAGGTGTTAGGCATTCATCACTCATGTAAGCAGATTTGATAAAATTAGAAAGTGGTAATTAGAGATATGCATGATGAAAACTTCCATTTTCATTTTGTTTCCTTAGGGGAAACAAACCTCAAAAATTGTAGTATTTTTCAAACCACAATGGCCACCTTGTGCTGCCTAATCTTTCTCACATTAGGTCAGGTGAAAGGAACTACAGAATGAACTCCTCAATGGTGGTTTCGCTTTGGCAGTTTCATGTCTGTCCTAGACATGGACAAAGAAGAAGGATAATGAAAGCGCGGCGCCAAAATGGCAGCCGTGCTCTTTGTGGGCCCCCCCCCCCGGACTCAGACATCCGGGTGAGTTAGGGGGCGTGGCCATCCATCTATAAAAGAGGTGGCCACGGGGCAGCCGAGCTGCCATTTTGGAAAAGCGACGGAGAGGAGAAGTTTTCTCCGTCGCTCTTCGTCTCTTTCTGAGAGCCGCATTTGGCTGCAGAGCCTTAGCGGGTATTTTGCTTCTCAATCTTCGGCTTTCCAGACATCAGGTTCTGATCCCTGGAAAGGGATCGTGTTTTCGTTATGCCTCCTAAGAAGAAGGCTATGGCGACTTAGGCTCGCCCAACCAGGAGGCAGCAGTCGGGTCGGAGGACCGCGACTGCGCCTCCGCAACAGGACCCCTTACCGGAGGCACCCACCGGGACCGGTGGGATGGGGCAGCTTAGGCCGTGGCCCGCGGCTCTCCAGCCTCAGATTGGCCCTACAGGGGCTCCGGCCCCTGGCCCGCAATTGCCGGCCATGGGCTTTGAGCACGGGGGAGGGCCTGGTGCGGTTGCACAGCAGGGCTTACCCCCGGCCCCTCATGGGCCGGAGTTTTGGGCATGGCCCTATTTGGGGCCTGGCTCTCAAGTCGGGGGCCCTGGACCATTGCCCGGTGGGCCGTCCGGCCCACCTGGCCCCCTTTATGCGGGGGGATCTGCGACGGTGGATGCATTACTGGCCCGCATAGCGGCGCTAGAGGCATCCCTAGGGATCACCAATAACCACATTGGGGGGGCTTCATTGCCATCTGGGGCCCCCTTTTGCCAGCCTGCTACCACGACAGCCACCACTCTCCAGCAGGCGGCCAGTCGGGTTGAGTTGCTGGAGGCGCGCAGGCCTGTGCCCGCCGCGATCTCGCAGCTCCCCGTACATCAGGACCCGCAGACAGGTAGTGGTCGGATGTGACCTCAGAGCTCGATTTCGGTCGCGAGCTCCGACGCCCGCCGTGGGCCGGAACCCCCAGTGGGGGCGGCTCACGGGGGTGCACCCAGTGAGTATCAGGTTCAAGCTAATGTTCCCACATCACACTCCACTTTCGGGGATAGGTTTCAGTGGCCGTGGCCTCGTAATGTCGGGGCGGGTGGGCATCAGTTCCCAGCTTACCCGGGTACAGCTTGGTCCCATACTGGCATAATATTGGGTGGGGGGTTTCCGCCCCCGGGGCTGCACCGGGTGTCGCAGGGACCGCAGGGACGGTCCAGGCTCCTCTCCTGATACCCTGTGTTAATACTGTGCCGGTGTCGGCATTGCCGACGGCCGGGTATTCCTTGCCCCTCGGGGATCATTTGGCCCAGGCCACAAGGGAAAAGATTTGGTGGGGGGAGTATGTCGATATTTTCTCCCTATTGAACAGGGAACCCACCAAGGAGGAGAAAGAGGGGCAGGATGAGAAGGACAAAGAGCTGTCTCGCCGTCGCAAGCCACCACACACCTGGGCCAACTGGTTACCCGCATATCTTATCTATATGGCGGTGTATCTCAGGGCTCAGCCTGATCTGGCCATTCCTATGGTCCAATATTTGGACAATATTTACAGGGCAATGGTGGATTTTCCTGGCCCATCGTGGTTGGCTTACGATGAGGAATTTAGAATGAGAGTGCCCTTACACCCAGAGATGAGGTGGGATGAGCCATGTCAAAAACTATGGCTTTTATACATGACCCCCACACGCCCGGCGCCTGGGGAGAGGTACCATTGTGGCCATGCGGTCCAGCGAGCTACTCCAATACAGGCTCCCCGCCAGCTGGCGGGGCAGGGGGTTCCAGCCCGCTTGCTGTGTTGGAGTTTCTCGGCCAATGGTGTATGCAATAGAAAACAGTGCCGATACAAACATGAGTGTCCCTCTTGCGCTGGCCCCCACGCCGCCGCTGCGTGTCTGCGAGCCGGTGGGTCACGGGGCAGAGGTAGAGGTGGACAGGGAGCGGGCAGACCTGCCGCTGATGGAGCTGGTCACTCAAAAGTCCCCCTCCCCGGTTAACGTAGCTATGTTGGAGCGGTGGCTCTCGACTTACCCGAGGAGAGAGGATGCTAGGTATCTCCTTGAGGGTTTCCAGCAGGGCTTTCACATTCCATTCAAAGGGGAGCGGTGCCCCCAAGATGCCCCTAATTTACTTTCCCTGAAGGGTAGGGAGGAGGTGGCCGCCCTAAGTATTGCTAAGGAGGTTAATGCAGGTAGGGTTGCTGGCCCCTTTCCTATGTCACCCTTTCCCAATCTGAAGGTTTCCCCTTTAGGGTTGGTGCCCAAAAAGACCCCTGGGGAGTTTCGTTTAATTCACCATCTGTCATACCGGGCGGGCCATTCGGTCACTGATGCCATTCCTGATGACCTTTGTTCGGTCAGGTATACATCATTTGACCAGGCCCTGCGCATGGTGCGCTCTTGTGGCCCGGGTGCTCTTCTGGCCAAATGTGACATTAAGTCGGCATTCCGTTTGTTGCCAGTGCACCCGGGTGACTTTGAGTTATTGGGTTTTAAATTCCAAGGAAAATTTTATGTTGATAAAGCCATGCCTTTTGGCTGCTCTATTTCCTGTTCAGCATTTGAACGTTTTAGCACTTTCCTTCAGTGGGCCTTTGTTCGCAGGTCTGGGTCCCGGTCTGTAGCCCGCTACCTCAATGATTTCTTGTTCGGGGGTGAACGGGGCTGGGACATGTGTACGCGTCTCCTCAATACATTTCAGACGCTAATGCAGGAACTCGGTGTCCCTTTAGCCCCCGAAAAGACCGAGGGCCCATCAACTAAGCTCACATTTCTGGGAATCGAAATTGACACGGTATCGCAGTCATCCAGGTTACCCATGGATAAGGTTACCCGGATCACTGCGTTGATTTTGGCCTTACTGGCCAAACGCAAGGTGTCACTTCGTGAGCTCCAGGTTCTCCATGGTCACCTTAACTTTGCCTGCAAGGTGGTCACGCCTGGCAGAGCTTTTGCTCGATGCTTATGCGACGCCATGACTGGCCTATCCAGGCGCTATCATAGGGTCCGACTGAACAAGGGCATGAGGGCTGACATGGTGGTTTGGCTTAAGTTCCTGAGGGATTTCAACGGGGTGTCATTTTGGAGATCTGACCTTTTGGTTTCCCCTAGGTTCCAGGTTCAGTCGGATGCCTCGGGGTCCCTTGGATATGGGATTTACTTTGAGGGGAGGTGGGCCTACAGCCGATGGCCTCCAGCATGGAGGGGCACGGATCGTTTACGCGATCTTACATTCCTTGAGCTTCCCGATACTGGGAGCTTTGATGCTATGGGGCGAGGAGTGGGCCAACTCAGTGGTTCATTTCTGGTGTGACAATGCTGCGGTAGTGCACATTGTCAATTCCCAAACATCTAAATCACCCAAGGTCATGGAGTTAGTTCACCAGTGTGTGTTGCGCAGCCTACGCCTCAATGTGCTCTTCAGGGCCAGACATGTACCAGGTATTAATAACGATATTGCTGATGCTTTATCCCGCCTGCAGATCCCCCGGTTCCGCGCCTTGGCTCCGGACGCAGAGGAATTCCCCTCGCCGCTCCCGGATGAGATTTGGACGTTTGGCAAGGAGAGGTGAACCGGGCGATCGGCATGTCGCTGGCGCCCCGCACGCGTAAGGCGTATCAACATGCATTCAGTCAATTTAAAAAAAATTGCGCGCAACTCCGGTTGCCCGAGGTGTGGCCCATTCCAGTTACACACGTTCTCCAATTTATGGTCTACCTACACAGTCAGGGCCTAGCTCCCCGCACCATAGCATCCAGGCTGTCAGCACTGGCATTCATGGCAAAAGTGAGGGGCTCTGCTGACAACACGAATGATTTCCGGATACGACATGTTTTGGAGGGGTGGACACGGGAACGTGGACGCCGCCCGGACAATCGCCACCCTATTTCTCCAGGGGTTCTTACCCACCTTGCACGAGGCTGGCATGACCTGTGTTTTGACAGGTATGAGGCAGCTCTGTTTCATGCGGCTACCACGGTGGCCTTTTTTGGAGCGCTCCGCATCAGTGAGCTGGTGCTCCTGTCTAAGGCGGATGCGGCTCGTAGGGCACTGGAACTCGAAGATGTCTATGTCTCCAATGAGTGGGCTCAGTTGAGGATACGTTCCTCAAAGGTTGATCAGCACGGTGTAGGCAGTGGTGTTAGACTGCTACGATGTTCCATTGCAGATATCTGTCCGGTTGGTGCCCTACAAGAGTTCCTTGCAATGCGTGGTACGCACCTGGCCAGTTTTTCTGCCACCAAGATGGGTCTCCCCTTACTAAATTTCAATTTTGGAAGGTGACTGGGAAGGCACTGTCCAGTGTTGGCCTCCCCGGGGCTCGTTACGGCACCCATTCTTTTCGAATAGGAGCTGCTTCTACTGCGGCTGCATTTGGGTACTCTGAGGCTGATATACGCCATATGGGGAGGTGGGGATCGAAGTGTTTTGAATTATATGTTCGCCCTCTTCAAGTATGAGTACCTGATAAGTCACTGTCCTGTCTCTTTTTATCTTACAGACCCTGTGTGTCCCCGCACACCGGTGGCAGTATGGCTGGTGGGCCACAGCTATGTGCACTGGGCAGCGCAGTACGCTGCGGCAACAGAGTGGGGACCCCAGCTTGGACTACGTGCATCCGCATATATCAGGTGGTATGGTAAGCGCGGAATGTTATGGCGGGAACTGTTGCCATTCCTTTTCTCCATCAGGGATGCTGAACCGCCTGATGTCCTGGTGCTGCACCTCGGGGGCAATGACTTGGGCCAGGTCACTGGCCTTTCTTTAAAACATACGATCTGCAGTGACCTAGCTTATTTGCATTATGTGTGGCCTGCCACAACGCTGCTATGGTCGGACATCATACCGCGTCACGCTTACAGGGGGGTATCAACCTCCAGGCCCTTGACCGCGCTCGTCGCTCGGTGAACAGGGCAGTGGCCCGGTTCTTTGCTGACAAGGGTTTGGGGTGGGTCATCCGACACCCCACCATTAGTCTCCAAAATTATGATCTTTACACAGGGGATGGGGTCCATCTGTCGCCCATAGGTATGAACCTCTTTTTGGAAGATTTGCAAGCAGGCCTGTTGACCGAGCTGACGGTCTGGGGGGGGGGGCGATGAGTCTTTATTAAGCCTCCCCATGTGGCGGGTAGCACTGGTAAGGTAAATGTTTATGACCCACAGGTATCCGGCAGGTTCGCAATTGACTGGCCAACACTAGATAGGTACAAGTTTGTTAACGTTGACCGGTCAACGACGAACCAGGCAATGGGGTGATGGCACGAGCTCTTCAGCATGCATCACCCCGTGAATTTACGGATACACGTCAGAGGGTGGGGTCAGTAGATAGTTTATTGACTACGGTCAACAATTTGTTTGTTGTAAACAAACAAATTGATACAAATGGATACATTGTAGCCAATTGCCATTGGCAATTTTGGGAGGAACCTTACCAGTGTTACTGCGGCCTGCTTGCCTTAAGAATTATAATTGGCTGAGTACCAATTGAAATTTATAATTCGGACTAGGGCATGAATTAATAAAGGTGGCCCAATGCCGTTACCCACATATACCGGTGTCTGAGTCTTTTTTGGGGGGTGCGCCTGCAATGAAAGCGCGGCGCCAAAATGGCCACCGCGCTCTTTGCGGCCCCCACCCCACCCGGACTCAGACATCCGGGTGAGTTAGGGGGCGTGGCCATCCCTCTATAAAAGGGGTGGCCACGAGGCAGCCGAGCTGCCATTTTGGAAAAGCGACGGAGAGGAGAAGTTTTTCCCTCTACCCCCTCCCTAGTGAACAGTGTGATATTTTGGTCGCTTTGGGGCCGGGTGGGAATTTTTGGCTGGAACCTACAATTGGCCTCCTGGTTCTGGCTTTTTTGCCCATCCCACACTGTTGCTATGGTTTGATACAGGGGCTTTGCTATTGACTTTGGTCACATGGGTGGGTAGCACTGGTAAGGTAAATATTTATGACCCACAGGTATCCGGCAGGTTCGCAATTGACTGGCCAACACTAGATAGGTACAAGTTTGTTAACGTTGACCGGTCAACGACGAACCAGGCAATGGGGTGATGGCACGAGCTCTTCAGCATGCATCACCCCGTGAATTTACAGATACACGTCAGAGGGTGGGGTCAGTAGATAGTTTATTGACTACGGTCAACAATTTGTTTGTTGTAAACAAACAAATTGATACAAATGGATACATTGTAGCCAATTGCCATTGGTAATTTTGGGAGGAACCTTACCAGTGTTACTGCGGCCTGCTTGCCTTAAGAATTATAATTGGCTGAGTACCAATTGAAATTTATAATTCGGACTAGGGCATGAATCAATAAAGGTGGCCCAATGCCGTTACCCACATATACCGGTGTCTGAGTCTTTTTTTGGGGGTGCGCCTGCAAAGAGAAAAAGGAGGGGAACATTCATTTTTGAACCATTTGTGTACTGTTTCCATTGTCAAACATCTTTTGTTTCTCTTTCCCCTACACGTTCTTTATGACATCCATACAAAGTTTGTGGAACCTAAAAAAACCTACTATAATAAGTATGTACAAGGCAGGCAAAGGAGAATCGATCTGAAAGTCCTAAAGTTATTTTAAAAACTACTACTACAAAAAAGGAGAAAGGAAAAGCAACAGGGAAATCAATCTACAGTACTTCAAAAGTAAGTAACAGAATATGAGAAAGAAAAGCATTTAAAACCCCTACCAAAGCATACACCTTTCAGAATAAGCACATAGTAAATTAACAAAACTACAAGTGAAAAATTAACACAGGGAAAAAAATAACAAAATTAACACACTCAGACAAACACACACAGCCTCCTGTCTGAAAAACCAAGGAAAGCAAGAAAACAAATAAAGGTATCAAATATGAGAGCCCCTAAACCAAAATGACAAGTATATGGGGAGATTTCTCTTTCCCCTATCACTTGGCATCTTCTCTTCTGAGTTCAGCAGCAAGGCATAGGTAGGTAAAGATCAAGGTCGCCAGTCATATCCGACTCTAGGGTTTGGTGCTAATCTCTGTTTATAGTGAAAGAACGAGCATGGTCTGCATTTGCAGACATTTCTGTGGACATGTTGCAGGCATGACTAGATACTCGAGTGTACAGAACACTGTTTACCTTGCCACCAAAGTGGTACCTGTTTATCTACTTGTAATTTCTTGCTTTTGAACTACTAGGTTGGCAGGACTTAGTACAGAGACGGGAGCTCATTCGTCTTGTAGTACTTGGAGTTTGAACTGCTGACCTGCTGACCTCCCACTCGTCAAATTCAGCATTTAAGCCACTAAGCCACTGCAATCCTCTCAAACATAGGTAGCACTGTATAAATGAATGGCATCAAGAGGTAGCACAGAGATTCACTCTCTCTCTTTCTCTCTCTCTCTCTCTCTCTCTCACACACACACACACACACACGACTGAAAGATTTCTCTCCTCTCACAAAGTTTCAACCAATGTAGGTATTTTGCAGGTACAAAATTCTCACTCCCCAACATTGTAATGGCTGCTGAGAACAACATTTGCAACATTATTGGATGAAAAATTTCTTAAGCAATTTCCTGGATGATTTGCACACAAAGACTGAAAGAATGAGTAAATGAAAAAGATGAAACAATGATGTCCGTCTTTCACTTCAACTAATTTGAGTCTAAGACACTCTTTGTTTTAAAAACCTAATGGGGGGCGGCATAAAAATAAAAACTTAAGATAGTTTACAAATGATTTAAAAAATGGGAAGCATTTCTCACAAATAACCTACGTTCAGCAATTTCAACATTTTTGAGTAGTAGTCAGTTTCAACAAAAAACAAAGAATCTTGTGTGCTCTTAGAAACTAACAAGGCTTGTTTGACATAAACTTTTGTGGACTATTCGTCCTAAGAAACTAAAATTCTGTCAACACACACAACATTCAATGCATGCAATGATGTAGGCAGCAATTCACAAAGGAAAAGGTCACCCTTGCTCGAAAGCCAGTCATATGCAACTCTAGGGTTCAGTGCTCATCATTGTTTATAGGCAAAGAGCCAGCGCTGTCTGTATCTGCAGACCTTTCTGTGGTCATGTGACAGACATGACTAGACACCAGAGAGCACAGAATGCTGTTTACCTTCCCAACAAAGTGATACCTATTTATCTACTTGCAATTTCTTGCTTTCAAATTACTAGGTTGGCAGGAGCTGAGACAGAGACATACGCACTCAGATCTCGAGCTGCTGACCTTGCAGTTGTCAAGTTCAGTGTCTTAACCACTAAGCCGACCTTCCAGTCGTCATGTTCAGTGTCTTAACCAAAAGCACACACAAAATAACACATGTTTCTCTTTCAGATGGCAGTAGATTCTTGACTATTTTAACTGGCTTCGATGGACTCTAACGCATCATATTTCTTTATTTAAAGTATTGCGACTTTCTTTTTGTCCTCATTTATCAGATGAAAGATTCTGTATGTGTTTGCAAGAAGTGTAACAATTTATGTGACCACTACTATCTGAGGTCTTAACACATTCCTGAAATCAGAATTTTGGCCACTCTGTCACCGTTCCTCAGGGGGCTTTCCCAGCTCAGATCAATGTGAATAGAAACATCACTTGTCACCATTGAGGCACTCAAATTTGTATGATCTGTACAGCAGGCAGCCAAGAGAATATGACAATGTGAAGCCCTCCCCACTCCCAGTTCTCTTCACCACTCCTTGGCAGCTTTCCTATCGATCTAGCAGTAAGTATGAGAAGCTCTCTCCTTTTGCCATTGTCACAAAGATGCAGACAGACAGTCTAAAAGCTTGCCCTTAGTCTGTGAAAACAGACTGCTATCTTCCCCTTTTGACCCATCATTTTAGTATTGTGGGCAGCACAATATTGAAACATCTTTGTGGACAGTGGAACACATTTTTAAAAAATCTTTGGGACAAAAAATCCATTTAGCCATGCTCTTAATGCCCCCCCCCCAAATATTTGCATGTCTCTCTTTTCTTCCTGGATTCTGTATTATTAACTCTTTGCAGACGCAGAAGAAAACACAACTTAAGGAATGCTGTTCTCATTGATTTTACATTCCCAGTACAGCATCTGGAAATGGAATATTCTGCCTGCAATGTACATCCTGGAAACACAGCTAATGTCAAGAGAACAGTGATATTATTGATTATCTATGATAAAGCAATTTGTAGTTCATGCCAGCAAGCACGGTCTTCCTGTACAACACATTACAAAATGGATTCAGAGGCATTTGTTCAGCAATCCAGTAGTGTAATTATACCAAAGAATCCTGAAATGTATTTTCCTTTTAGCATCATTAGTTATCACACTGACAACTTCCTCCTTATTAGATACTAAAAGTAGAGGGAACAATGCACAATTACTCTACTCACTTACATCCTTATGCTGCACCAAGTATACATATTAAGAGAAGTGTTTGAAGATGAATTGCTCCATTTAAGAAACAGTAGGATGTCACTTGCAATCAATTAACCAAAAAGTGTCCATGTATGAATGCGTGACAAACCAGCTCAGTGCTCTGAACGCTCAGCAAATTGAGCCATTTCTCTGAAATTTCAGCTCCATTTACCTTAGGCATTTATTAAACAAATCTTTAACAACTTAACCAATTATTTCTAGACAGCTAAATAAAAGGCAAGAATGACATTAATTAATTGTAGAAAGCTCAAAAAGCCCCCTTTTATAAATGAGCTCTTATCCAGAATTTTAACTGTAAATATTATAGTAGTTTTATTACCAAAAAAAATTTAATATTTTTTTTTGAAACAGTCTCTTTGAAGAGGTGGAGCATGGTGGTGGTAGAGAAAGATTACTATTTTTCAAAGCTGTGCATTCAAAAAAATAATTCCTAAGATGTACATGCAATGATGGCTTGCTCATTTTGCAAATGGATAGTCCATATAGCAAAAAAGGAAAAATGGTATCCTTCCCCTTTTAGGTGTCACTATGATCATCTGAAATTAAGCTGGTCATAAAAAGATCTTTAAAAAAGAGTCCAAAATATCTCGGTTCTGACACCACAAACCTACAATTCTGCATTCATATTGTATGGTGATTAGGTATTCTCCTACTTTAAACTCTGTCATTTCTGTAAAGTGGTCTCACCTGCTCTTCCTCCTCATTCTTTTTCTCCTCATTCCCCTCTTTCCTTCCCACTCATAGGTCCTGCCAGTTGCTTGTTCTTTCTCTAGGAGGTGGTCCCACTTTCCTGGATCTTCCTTGGATGCTTTTCCCCCTAGGATGCTCCTGATCCTGGGGACTTTCTTTTTCTCTCTCTCTGGGTTGTCTAGGGATCCACTCCACCACCCATAGAGTCTCATACTAATCTATTGGGGAGATGTTGGTTTCAAATTTTTCATTGTTTTATTGGAGGGGGAAGATTGTCCACCAGGGTTTTGATGGTGGTGTCATCCTCCCCACATACTTTCAAAAATAAATGATAATGCAGAAAATCCAGAGGGGTAAGCAATGTGTTGCAGGGGAAGGGGGGGTAATTATAAAGTCTTATGACTAGCTGAATCCAGACGAGACAGAGATCATGCTGTTAGCAGGAATGTTGGACTGGTTAGGGGAAATCTATCTGCTTAGATGGGGCTAGATTTCTCCTGAATTATCAAGTCCACATTTTAGGGGTACTCCTGGATATGACACTTTCTATGAAGACTCAAATATTGGCCATGATCAAGAGAGTCTTCCATCAACTTTGGTTGATTGCCCAGGTGCACCTATACCTGGGTACGAAATGCTTAATAACAATTGTGTATACATTGATAATCATTACTGCAATTCTCTCTACACAGGGCTGCACTTGAAAACAATACAGAAACTCCAACAGGTCCAGAATATGGCAGTCAGATTGATTCCTCTGACAAAGACAATAATGCTGGGAAAGGTGGAAGGCAGTAGGAAAGGAAGAAAACTAAACATGAGATGGATGGATTCCATGAAGGAAGCCACAGGCTATAACTTGTAACATATTTTGGAGATCTTTAATTTATAAGGCCATTATCAGTTGACAGCATTTATCAATAAGGAGCTAAAATAATGGCAGAGGAAGAGAAAAGGGTACAAGACAGACAGACAGAGAGACAGACATTTTAGTCTCTTGCCTAGAAGTTAGTGTTTTGTTTTTGTTTTTATAATATTCAGTGGCTATTCACCTTCCCTCACATTTCCGGACAGCCAAGAATGAGGGAAAGAAAAAGAAAGAATGGGAGAAAGATAAGTGAAGACTTTATTTTTAATTCAATTTTATTTTAAAAATTAAATTATATTACTTAAGATAATGTTCCTACTGGTTGAACCAGTCTTGAGGGCAAATAACAAACCCTCTATCCGCCACTGTTTTATGCCTAGGTGTTTCCCCTGCACCATTATTTTGTGAAAGGTAAGAGTCAATCATTTTCAGTTTTCTGAAGCAAATCCTATAGGTCAGAAAACTGGAGAATCTGTCCTTTAAATTTTCTACTTTCAAAGAAGATTAGCTGTAAGATATGTCATGGTGTGCTGTATGAAATATTCATGTGCATTTTACAAGTTCATTCAAATTCAAGGTCATGATATATTATACAAATTGTACATCAATATGATCTGTTCTAACCACTCCTGCTTCCTTAGTACCTGTATCTCATCCCTGAAATATCAACTAGAGCAGGGGTGCCCAAACTACGGCCCATGGGTTGGATCTGGCCTGTGGTGCCAATTAATCCAGCCCGTACTGGCTGCACTGCTCCCGGAAGCAGAAGTAAAATGTGCATACATGTGTGCAGAACACACCTGCACATGCGCAGAATGCTGTTGTAAATGACCTGGCAGTTGTCTGCAAATGTGTGGGTGACCAGCCCATGGCCCAAAAAGTTTTTGCACCCCTGAACTAGAGTGATGAGTGAGAAGAAAGAAGTGGAGGAGAAAGACAAAGTGCTTTTCCATTCCTTTTTAAATTGAGGAAGAGCTTCTCACAAGCTTGTTGTTTTGCTCAGTTAGGAACTACAGGTTGCATCCTAAACATGGGTGTATGAGGAATCCCCTTCAGTTTTGTTCTGACTTTTTCAGATACTGAACATGCCACATTATGCTGATCACATTGGCCACCACATAACATGTGCTCCAGAGTCCATACATTGAGAAATGGCTATGAAGACTTTGAAATAGTCTGAGAAATAGTTAAATTTCAAATGTATGCAAAAGAAAGTGCACACATTTCAAGGTGGCATGTTGCAGTTAATCTAAATGGAAACTGAAACATCTAAAATTTCCCTCACATCTCTGTGACAAATCTCCTCCAAAGCAATTAGGGATGTCTTGCTTCACCTTATCATCAACCCAAAAACTACTGTTTTCCAACTTTTCTCCAAGGACAGTCCCAGGGTTTTACTTACTTTACTTATTAACTTATTTAGGTCTTGTCATTCTACTTTATGTTACCCAAAATGGTATAAAATATTTATTTATTTATTTACTTTTTATACTTATTTGTTTGTTTATAACTAGAGTTAAAAGCACATTTAAAATTAGAGTTAAAACACATTAAAAGCATAAAATAAATTATCAGACTAAAACAAATGCACAATTAATATTGTACAAGCCCATTTAATAATGTTAAACCCATCAATAGGTAAAGGTAAAGGTTTCCCTTGCTCGAAAGCCAGTCGTATCCGACTCTAGGGTGCAGTGCTTATCTCTGTTTCTAAGCCGAAGAGCCAGCGCTGTCTGCTTCTGCAGATGTTTCCGTGGTCATGTGGCAGGCATGACTAGACACCGGAGCGCATGGAACGCTGTTACCTTCCCACCGAAGTGGTCCCTATTTATCTACTTGCAATTTCTTGCTTTCGAACTGCTAGGTTGGCAGGAGCTGGGATGAAGACGGGAGCTCATTTCCGTCCTGCAGTACTCGGAAATCGAACTGCTGACCTTCCGCTTCCCAGTCAGCGTCTTAGCGACTTGAGCCACTGCAGTTTAAAATAACAAAAGCAAAATATCCACTACTAAAAGGTTCCAGTCAGTGAAGAAAGATCTATTTAAACAACAGAAGGAAACCCGCTGTAATTCACACAGATAAACAGTGATTTCAAATTTCATTTCCAAATTTGGTGACAAACTGGGCACCTTAGGCTGGGAAAACATTTGGCCACAGTTTTCTTACTGTATAACAACCAGTGGTGGGATTCAGCAGGTTCGCCCCAGTTCACCAGAACCGGTGGCATAAATTCTGGCTGGCCCACCCATCCAAGTTTTGAAATAACGCAGGGCTTTTCCCCTGGCCATGCCCACCATACCATGCCCACAGAATAGGTAGTAAAAAAAATTGAATCCCACCACTGATAACAACATAACACACCAAAAGGAAGAGAGAAGCCATATGCTAAGGACTAATTGCCTCAGTTCATGGTGACCAAGTCTTTAGCTTCAGACCTCCTTAACCTCTCAACTCAACCCCCCAAATGTCATGGCAGCCAATGAGCTGGGCTACAGCCACCAAGTTCAAGGCTGTTTCAGATTCTCCAGGGTAGTGTCATACCTCACCTTGATCAATCCTCAAAAGTAGAAGATGATACATTATACCCTGAAGAGCCCAGTGAACAGGAGGGTCTTGATGCATAAGCCTTGGGGAGAAAAGCTATGTCAGTGAGGCATCAGACAATGAGGAAAGCTTGGCAAATGTAAGGATGTGAGGCTCATTTGCCTAAGAAAAAGACAACAACAGCTAAGAAGGATCAAGCTGCTGCAGCTGAAACAGCTGGAAGAAGCAGGAAGAGAGCTACAAATTCTCTGAGCACTGTCAGTGTGTTTACAGAGACAACTTATTAACAGCCTCTTGTGCTGCATATCTTTGCCTGAACAATTTATGACCTTGACCTGTCTCACAACCTGCCTTCTGTGATTTAAGGTGATGAATTATTTGCACTGGCCTTTTCAATTTCTTGTTCTTGTTCTGTGTCTAGGCCAGACTTTAAACTGCCAAAATGTGCTGACTCAGTGTGAGAAAGATTGCTCAATTGTGGTTTAAAAACACCACAATCTTCAAGGAGGGTCTAAACCATGGACACTGATGACTGCTCTTTTGGGAACTGGAATGGATTTGAGGATGCAGTCTGGCACTTGCTATCCATAAACAGGTGGCATTCAGAATTCCTCAGATACCTTTCTAATTTTCTACCAACCAATTCCAGGCACTACTTCTCACTCCTCATGTTACCATCCATCACCACAGTGGACCAGTTCTGCATGTCATCATTTCCCTACTGCAGAGTAGATATTTGAGGGTAGGGAAGAAACTGCATTCTTTAACCTTGGTACTAATAATCCCTTAAATTCTAGGTAAAATGCATTACATGTTAATCCTAAATAATGCATTTTCAATGTTGCTTTCACTTTTTGAAACAAAACTAACACAGGCAGCAGGTTTTGTTACAGATGCTGGCTTTTGAGCTAATACATTTTATATACATGAAAGCCAAAACGTTTTCCAAAGCACTGAGGCATATTTGAATCTCAGCTCTAGAGTAGTCTGCTGCAGTTCCACATGAAACCAATAAAAGGGAAAGATTAATGCATTAAGAAAGGGCAAATGGCATTTCTCAAGATGAAGATGTAATTTCACATTCTTCAGGTATCCAAGGAGCATAAAAGCTTGTCAAGTAGAAATAAGAACACAAGATTGTCTAAAATTTCCAGTACCTTAACCAAGGTCCCCCCTCTCATTTTTTTTAAAAAATGTTCAAAATCTGTGGTAATCACCACCAAATTGGTAGCTTAATTAAAATGAATACATTTTGCTGGGGGAAAAATCTGTTGTTTCACCCTCTGTTCAACCAAAGACTTAATCTCTCAACACAATTGCTTGCTACAATTTCACATAACACTGCAGCTGCGTTGCCTCAAATGAGCATAGACTTTTTGATATCCTCCTTTAATATATAATGTGCTCTTTGGTGCAAAAGAAAAATACATCATTTCCTGGATTTGGTGAGAACCTCAGCTTCCTGAGAGAGTCATTCAGCATGGTGTCATAAATCTTTATCTGCAACTTAGAAAGCTTCATTAAACTTAGACTCTCTCACTTAATTGAATGTTCTCATGATGTCTTTTTGAAACAACATCCAAGAACTAGAAGTGGTGCTATATAATTCTTCTGCTGCTTTTGGCTCCTGTTTACTTTTAATTTATATGCACAATGAACTTTATGAGATTAAACACAGAAGAGAGAATGGGCATATAGCATACATTAGAGTACCAGCATCCGTGTATCACTGGTTGACTCACACCCAATTACATATTGCTATATTTCTAAGAATCATTATGAACGTGGTTGTGGGATGAAATATATCTTCTGCAAAATAGCACAGGGAGAGGACATAAACTCAGTAGCAAAGGACTGTTTACATGCCCAAACATGCCCAAAGTCTAAGATCCCATCACTAAGGGAAGGGAAGGGAAGGGAAGCCTGGTTATAATGGGGGACTTCAATTACCCTCACATAGACTGGGTGAACTGTTGTTCAGCACATGATAAAGAGATAAAGTTCCTAGATATGCTCAATGATTGTTCCCTGGGACAGATGGTTGAAGACCCAACTAGAGGTACAAGAATCCTTGACTTGATCCTGAGTAATACTCAGGATCTGGTGCAAGATGTTAATGTGACTGATCCAATAGGGAACAGTGACCACAACTCAATTATGTTTAACTTGATCATAGACCGCAAGTCACTGATAAAATCTAACACAGAGACCTTAAATTTTCAAAAAGGAAATTTCCCAAAGATGAGGAAACTAGTAAAAAAGAAACTGAAAGGGAAAATTGAGAGAGTCCAAACACTCCAAGAGGCATGGAAGCTGTTTACAAAAACAATAACAGAGGCTCAATTGGAATGCATACCCAAAAGGAAAAAGGGCACTGCCAGGTCCAAGAGGACTCCGATGTGGCTTACAGGAGCTGTTCGGGAAGTGATCAAGAGCAAGAAAAGCTCATTTAGAAGATGGAAGGCTTGTCCAAATGAGGACAGCAGGCAGAAACATAAATTCTGGCAGAACAAATGCAAGGCAACAATCAGGAAAGCAAAGCAAGACTTTGAGGAGCGTATAGCTAAAAATACTCAGAGAAATAACAAAGACTTCTTTAAGTACATTAGAAGTAAGAACCCAACTAGGAAGGCCATTGGACCATTAGATGACAATGGAAGGCAAGGGGTTATTAAAGAGGAAACAGAGATTGCAGAGAGACTCAATGAATTCTTTGCTTCAGTATTCACTGAAGAAGACAGAGACCACATGCCCAAAACAGAGCCTATCTTCGTAGGGAGGGAAACCGAAGAATTAAGCAAGATAGAAATAACCAGGGAGGAGGTCCTTGCATGTCTTGTTAAGCTAAACACTAACAAATCCCCAGGACCAGATGGCATCCATCCACGAGTTCTCAGGGAACTTAAAGATGAAATTGCTGATCTCCTAGCCAAAATATATAATCTTTCCCTCAAATCAGGCTTTGTGCCTGATGACTGGAAGGTAGCGAATGTAACACCAATTTTCAAAAAAGGATCCAGGGGTGATCCAGGAAATTACCGGCCTGTCAGTTTGACATGTGTCCCAGGTAAAGTGATGGAAACCATCCTAAAAGATAGAATTAATAGGCACATAGAAGAGAAGGCGCTGCTAAAGGAGAGCCAACATGGCTTTTGCAAGGGCAAATCATGCCTCACTAATCTGTTGGAATTTTTTGAGAGTGTCAACAAGCATGTGGATAAGGGGGATCCAGTTGACATTGTTTATCTGGACTTTCAGAAGGCTTTTGACAAGGTCCCACACCAAAGGCTCTTGAATAAACTTACCAGTCATGGAATAAAGGGACAGGTCTTGTCCTGGATCAGCAACTGGCTAAGGGACAGGAAACAGAGGGTAGCACTAAATGGACACTTCTCCAAGTGGAGGGAAGTAAAGAGTGGGGTCCCCCAAGGTTCAGTACTGGGACCCCTGCTTTTCAACCTCTTCATAAATGATCTAGAGGTAGGAGTAAAAAGCAAGGTAGCCAAATTTGCTGACGACACTAAATTATACAGGGTAGTGAAAACTGTGAGAGATTGTGAAGAGCTCCAGAGGGATCTCTTGACACTGGGGGAGTGGGCAAAACAGTGGCAAATGAGCTTCAACATCAGTAAGTGCAGAGTGATGCATGTTGGGGCAAAAAACCCCAATTACATTTATAAACTGATGGGGTCTGAACTCTCTGCGACAAACCAGGAAAGGGACCTTGGTGTCCTGGTGGACAGCTCAATGAAGGTGTCAACCCAGTGTGCCTCAGCAGTGAAAAAAGCAAACTCAATGTTAGGGATCATTAGGAAGGGTATAGAAAATAAGTCAGCAAGTGTCATTTTGCCTCTTTATAAATCTATGGTGAGGCCCCATCTGGAATATTGTGTACAGTTCTGGTCGCCATACCTCCAGAAGGATATTATGGAGTTGGAGAAAGTACAGAGGAGGGCAACCAGAATGATTAGGGGACTGGAACACCTTCCTTACCATCTGAGGCTGCAACGGTTGGGCCTTTTCACTCTTGAACGACGGCGTCTAAGAGGTGACCTGATTGAAGTTTATAAAATCATGCATGGTGTGGACAAAGTAGATAAGGAAAAACTGTTTTCCCTATCGCACAACACTAGAACTAGGGGACACTCCATGAAACTTTTGGGTACTAGTTCTCAAACAAATAAGAGAAAGTACTTTTTCACCCAGAGGATTACTGGTCTATGGAACTCCCTGCCAGAAGAAGTGGTGACAGCTGTCAGTCTTGACAGCTTTAAGAAAGGATTAGACAAGTTCATGGAGGACAAGGGTATCAATGGCTATAATTATGGCTACCTAAGGACAACCTCCGGGTTGGAGAGATAGGCAGGATATCTCTCAATGCCATTTCCAGGGAACCCTAAGCAGGTGAAGGTATCTGCTTGGGAATACCCTGAAGGAAATGGTGAGCCACTGTGTGAGACAGAATGCTGGACTGGATGGGCTGTGGCCTGTTCCAGCAAGGCTGTTCTTATGTTCTTATGTTAATATCTGTATTACTTGGGAAAGAGCTTTGCCTGAGACAATGAAAAGCTATTTTCAATCAAAGTAGAAAGAACTGGTCAAGATCAAGCAATAGTTTGCAATGCACATCTGTTAGTCAGTTTTGTATGTTCATTTCTTCCTGTTACAACAAATGTAGCAATAACGTGCAGCCATATCCAGTTACTAGTTTTCAACTTTATCCACATAAATGGCCAATCTGTATAAGTGGAGAATAGTTGCATGTGCTGAAAACACTCTGAGTGAACATATTATTTTTATAGTCTTTTTTAACATCGAGATATTACTTTTCTCCACCTCTCTGATGTACAAGTGTCTGGCAGAGGAGTTTATGTAAGGTGTGCAAAATTTCTTAGTATAGTTTATAAAGATATCTTCAAACACATACATACACACTAGCAGGTGAATCCATTGATAGAGATCACTTGACACCAAAAAATTTGGGACAGTGCTCACTCCAATCCTGAGCCATCTATGAATATCATGGTTTTACATTTTAAAAAATCACACATGGAACAGACTGATTGTCTGAGAAGCTAAAAACTGCACATCCACAATGGGAAAAGTCATGAGAGTAGCTTAAAAATAAAAAAAAATACACTGTGAGAGTAGTGTTAGGCCTTCTGTCCCAAAGCTGCCTGTTTTAGATTTGAAGATGTGTTGTTTGCTACCTTTTTTCTAGCATGATGATTATCTCAGTGTAAGACAACACTATATATGATCACTGGAGATCTATAAAGCTTGATTTGGCTTGTGACAACATAGCCAACTGCTCCAAAAAAAATTCAACAGCCATTTTCAGTGATTTATTTATTTTTTATTTATTTAACTTGTATCTCACTTAATTGATGCAAGCACCATTCTGGGTAGCTCACAACAATAAGTAATAAATAGCACAGAGAGGAGGGGGAATAAATAACATCCTCCAACACAATCAAAAATAAAATCATATAACAACAGTAAAATACCTACCTAGATGGCATCCGTAAGTAAATTAAAGCCTTACAATACTTCATAACTTTTATTAAGGTGCTGTGGTGGCTCAGTGGTTAAGAAGCTTGTCTTGGTAGCTGGAAGGCTGGCAAGTTGGCAGTTTGAGACTTGGGTACTGCATGATGGATTGCATGCCCATCTCTGTCCCACTCTTGGGGACATGAAAGGAGCCTCATTTGGGCGTTTCCTGAGTGGAGTTTCTTCCATGAAAATCCTTTCAACCCAGAATAATTTCTGACCAGAAATTATTATTATTATTATTATTATTATTATTATTATTATTATTATTATTATTATTACTACTACTACTACTACTACTACTACTACTACTACTACTACTACAACTTTCATTCCCTTTAACACAGCTAAAAAATCTAAATCTAAACAGAAAAACAAATCAAAACAAATCAGATACAAATTAAATCCAAATCAAATCAATTAAGGGGAAAACTGCAGATGCATAATTCTCCTTCAATATTTAGTTTCCATTATACATTTCTCTATTTCTGAATTTAGTTATAACTAATTACCACTGTTACCTAGATCTGGCCAAATTTAACTACATTTAGACATAGGGTGGGGAGAATGGGAAAGAAAGGGTGTATAAAGAATAAAAAGTTTGTAGACATAGAGAAAAATGAGGGGTGAAGGTGATCTGTGATTAGGCATGTTTAGTATAAATAGGGGTACTGTTCAGACTTTATACACTTGGAAACCATCTACTGCTAAAACACCATGGGCGTTTATAGTATATGTGTTCTAGGATTAGCCATTAACTATGCACCTCAGGAATCTATAGGTCTAAATGGAGGTGACATTAGCCCCCATTAAATGTTCTCTAGAAAGTAATTTATGGCTATTCACAAGGGGGAAACTTAGCAGAAAAAAAAGGCAGGATTGCTAGGGATCAGGAGTATCATTTCAGCTCTGCTGGAACCATTGCTTCACCTCACCACTTGTCAACAAATAAATCTTATGCAATATCTGGAAATAACTAAATGACACCTGTGGAAAGAAAGAAAAGAGGTGGAGGAGAACCAGGAACAGAAGAAATTGAGTAAAGCAGCCTAAAAACTGAATTAAAGAAATTTGTATGGGTATTTAGATAAAGGACACCCCATTAAAATAGTTTGGGATGCCATAAAGGTTTATTAAACCCTGTATACGTGAAAGGATTATATAAATCTGGTTTTGAAAATTACTTCAATCAGAAAAGGAAATATTATCTGATGTTAAGACTCTTAAAAAACAGTAACTAGGAGTGGGGGTTAGAAATCTTACCATTTTAAGGAAAGGACCCTTCTGGAGATCTATTTCATACAAGAGAATAAAAAGGCAATAATCCTTTGCAAAAGAGCGACAGTGTGAAACAGGCACTTCCAAGATCTCATTCCTCAGAATGAAGGGGGAGGGTGGACAGAAAAAGGTTCTGGGTTATTTTCTGACTCCGTGAGAATTTCAGTGTCTTAAGGCTTAGCAGTAGGGTTATGGATAGACCTTTGGTCAGGATCAGAATCTGAGTTAGATTTATACATCTTAACACATCTTATATTTCTTGAACTCGTGAGGAATTCAAATCCTCTCCCCATTCTGAAAAGAGGAAACCTTAATATCTAGACCACACAATTTCAGCTTCTCAGCACCAAATTTTTGCTGAGAAAAAAATGGCATGAGACAGTTTTTGTCCCAATCATATATTTTGTGTATTAACAAAACTGCCATACCTTACATTTCAAATGGCTGAAGCTTATCAGTTTAGTACTGTGTAGTTTGAGGGGGTGAGGGTGGGTGGAATGATATGCTGAAGGATTAAAATGCCCTATTCTGGTTCATTCAAGTTAAAATCACTGTACTGTATCTTCCAAAGCTGTAATGATAAACACACCTGTCAAAAACCTCCTTTACAAATAAATATACATGAGATTCTGCTGCATGACATCAAAGTTTAATTTAAGGCAACAGAATTATCTAAAAGTATGCATTTCATATTCCATACATTTCACAGTTATTAAAACAAAGAATTATGCTAACAGAAGGTTTGTGTAGCAGTTACTCAATTAAAATTAACTCGCAATGTCACAAGGATTCATTCTAGCCTGACTTCATAATTAATTAATTTATACAGTGCTATAAATGATCTCCACAGATTTACATATGTATGAAAACCAGTTCTTTCTCCCACCTGGGGGGACTTGCAAGCTAAATTTCAACAAAGAGGACAAGATAAAAAGAGCAAAGAATCATGAAAAGTGAAAAGAACAGGAAGAATGGGGGTGAACAGCACAGGAGTGAGGAACTATTTTCAACCGTGGGAATGGCTTTTAAACTGACAAGCTTGTCTAGAAGCAGTTTCATGTGCACATCTGTATAGAAGCCCCATACTATTCATTGACGTCTGGGTACTACACAGCTATTTTAGCTACATTCTCCCTCACACATATATGTTCTCTCTCTTTGTAGCTTCTTTTCTCTATGAAATAAAAAGGCGACTGATTATTGGGAGACAAGCTATGAGAAACCTGGGGAACATAGTGAAAAGTAGAGACATCACATTGCAAACAAAAATCCGTATAGTCAAAGCAATGGTATTCCCGATGGTAATGTTTGGGTGTGAGAGCTGGACCTTTAGGAAAGCTGAGCGCAGAAGAATAGATGCCTTTGAAATGTGGTGTTGGAGGAGAGTTTTGAGGTCAAATAGTAAAGATGAAGATGAAGTACTTTGGACATCAAATGAGAAGAGAGGATTCACTTGAGAAAGCCTTGATGCTGGGAAAGGTGGAAGGCAAAAGAAGAAGGGGGTGGCCAAAGATGAGATGGCTGGATGGTATTGTAGACACAATGGGCACAGAGCTGGGTGGACTGAAGAGGATGGTAGAGGACAGAGGAGCCTGGAGGACAATGGTCCATAGGGTCGCAAAGGGTCAGAATCGACTGTGTAACTGAACAACAACAACCTCTAACCTCTCCTTCTTTGCTCCCTAATATGACTTATCATTCTTTCTGGTTATCTATTCCCCACAAACTGCTGTAAGAAAGGACCATTTCCTTTACTTCTTCAGAAATCCAGTGTCCTAGACATGGAGAGACAGCCATTCCTCCCCCTGTTCATATCCCACAATAATTTTTCCCCACATCACCCCTGACTGACCTTCTTTTCCACACCATACAGAATCTAGGTGACAGGGGTGACAAAAGAGATGTTGCCTTGCAGTGAGAAGACAATTGTCCTCAGCAGGCAGGCCAAGAACTATGAAGTAACAAGTAAACATATCTATTACTATTTTTGTTTGCTATTTTAAAAACTTTTGTTTGTTTGTCTTATCTATAAGTAGCTACTAGTTAGCAGTACTCTTCTGACCATGAGAAAGAGGGAAGGAGTTGGCAGGTTAAATGAGGAATCTCAATGTGATATATCTGGGCTATGGATTAGACCAGGGGTGTCTAAACTTTTTGGACCATGGGCCAGTCATGTGGTTCCTCCCACTGGAAGCGGAAGTAAAACGTGCCTTGCAATGTTTTGCAACAGGATGAGATAGATTTTTTAGGCTGCTATGTTATCTGCTTAAACCAGGGGTGCCCAAACTACGGCTCAGGGGCTGAATCCAGCCAATGACATCAAATAATCCAGCCTGTGCTGCCCTTGCTGCTCCAGGAATGGCAAGGGTGGCACGGCCGGATTAATTGGTGTTGGGGGCTGGATCTTTCCTTCTATTTCCAGATTTGTAGCCATAGAATACAATCACATAAATGAAGCTAAGAAGGTCTGAATATTTTGCCTGTAGGAGACAAGATTTGAAATATTGGTATACACTGCTTTTTGCTTTTGGATAGGAAGAAAGGTATAAATAGGGTGGACAGATGCAAAGAAAGACATACCTGCTGTGTAAAGTAGGAAATGTATATGACCAGTATATATTGTATGAACATTTGCTTTCTTTTTTTAAAATGTAATCATCCTAGATAATATAGAATAAAATTCTAAATGCAGAATAGGATCTCACTGTCATAATATTCCTCACTAAGAGAAATCCTGCATTTCATTTTATTTCAAGAGCAGTCTTTTCCTGCTTCATTGATTTTTGTAAACTCTATTTCTTTCCAAGAGTTTTTCTGAGGAGATTTCACATGACTGTTTTGCAAACTCTGGTCCATTTTTCTCCCCACAGTGAATGTTTTTTAATGGAAAATATTTCCTATGTTGTATAGGAACTCCTGTGGGATACTCACAGGTATGGCTCCTGAGAAGATAAGTGCAATAACAAGCAAGCAGCAGCTGGTAACTGAGAAGCTTTAGATCAGGGATTCCCAAACTATGGCCTGTGGGCAAGCCCTGGCCTGTAGTGCCAATTAATCCAGCCCGCAGTGAGGACCCTGCTGCCGCCACATGAAGCACCAAAAAGGCACATTTGTGGAGCTTCTGGCGCATTTTCGGCATGGTTTTCGCACATTTTGGGTACTTCTGGCATATTTTTTCTTGCTTCGGGCACATTTTCACCACATTTTTTGGTGTGTTTGGGGCCCCCAAACAAGGCTTTCAAAGTATGTGAGAAGCTGGGTTAGTGGTTTGTATCTGGCCAGTGAGATTCTATAGAACTTTGTAGGAACTTGACCTACTTCATCAACTACACTACTCTATACAGTATTAGTTCTCATAATGCATGGAAACTGACTTGTGAAATTTCTAATGAGTCCTATTGAGTGAAACAAACTGACCAGCCTTATTTTAAGAATGTTTGAGGTTTTGCTGTAATGTGAAGAGAAACCTACACACATACATTTCAGATGTTAACAATTTAAATATTATGACTCTCAACCAAGCAAAGAAGTTGTTAGTGGGCCTCTGGGTAACATTAATTGTGAAAAAGAGATCTCTTTAATAATAAATGAAGTGTTCTTTTCTCCTATCTTTCATGTGCTTGAAATCTCCTAAATCAAACATGAAAAATTGTTGTTGGTTTATAGCATAACCTACTGAGCCTTTTCTATCATTATTTTTCATTACTACAATATATCTGCACCAATGCAAAAAATGTTTAGGCCAAGGGTCAAGTTATCAAAGAACTTGGATTTGTCACTCTTACTATCTATGGCACAATGTAAGTCAACTCCTCATCATTGCTTGCAAAATTGAAACTTATAGTCTCACTCAGGCCTGTGCACTCTGCAGCCTACCAAAGTAAACATAACTTGCTGGCTATCTGTTGTGGGCCACTAGTTTTCTGACTGTCCCTTCAGCTTCTCCATTGTGACTAAATTTAAAGGTACTACAACAGCAAATGATGTCATTCCCTAGGGCTCAGTATTGGTCCCATCACACCAAGATCTGATCATTGCATTTGTTTCTGACAAGACAGATAACATTGGGGAAGTCTAGGTGAAATATCTATTACTGAACAGCAATTTCAAACTATGACAGATGATTGCTTGATTAGATCTAACACTGAATTACTTAATATTGTGTTGCTGCAAGTCTGACAAGTGTAGTCATGCACTGAGAAATCAAATCTCTCACTGTTTTTAAGAGTGAGGAAGATGGCTTCTCATGTCAGAATTTTACTTTAAACATTTTCAAGCTGTGTAACACATTTGTGCAGAGCGAGGCTCCTGAGCTGTATGTGGAGTCCAAACTACTCCTGAAGTCCCCCAAGCCCCACATCACCAAAGAAAGCCAACAATAGAGAGTGGCTTCTACTCAGTTTTCTGGCTTTTTTCTCCTCTTCAGTTATAAAACACAGCAATGGCCACAGGACTGGAAAAGGTGAGTATACGTTCCGATCCGAAAAAAGGCAATGCCAAAGAAAGCTCAAATTATCGAACAATTGTGCTCATCCCACAGCTACCAAGGTTATGCTCAAGATAATACAGGATAGGCTTCAGCAGCACGTTGACAGAGAATTACCAGAAGTGCAGGCACGGTTCCAAAGAGGTAGGGGAACTAGACACCAAATTGCCAACATACATTGGATCACGGAGAAAACAAAGTAATACAGTGATACCTCATACAACGTCCAAACTTGGTTCCACAAGTTTGGACTTTATACAGATTTGGACGTTGTATGAGGCATGCAAAATCCTAGCCGCAATGTCTCATACAATGTCCAAATCATTGCCGCGATGCCTCATACAATGTTGTTTCTATAGAGATACATTGTACTGTAACAGCACAGACTTCAGGGCAAAGTATTTAAACAGACAGGAAACTGACAGAACTTTAAGAAATCATTGTCTAAAGGCTAAAAACATTACAAAAACATGTCAAACAACCCTGATTGTCCAAGAACCTGAAGAATGCTGCAAAAATCCCAGGAATGCTTCTAAAAATTCTGACGAAAAAATTCAAAAAATCCAAAATCGTGCTCAAAACCACTCCTAAACACTCTTCGCCTCATGCAAAACCCACAAGAGCAATGCATGCATGTGTACTGCCTTTTATACAGCCCAGGCCCAATGCAACCTGGGAAAACCCCAATGCCTCATACAAAGTCGCACAACTTTGTATGAGGCAACATTTTTCAAGGAATTAGGCGATGTTGTATGAATCTGATGTTGTATGAAGCAGACTTTGTATGAGGCGTTACTGTACCAGAAACAAGTCTACATCTGTTTCATTGACTACACCAAGGCCTTTGACTGTGTGGACCACAATAAAATGTGGCAAGTAATTAAAGAGATGTGAATACCAGAACACCTCATATGTCTCATGAAAAATCTGTACATAAGTCAAGAAGCAACACTTAGGACAGTATACGGAATGACAGAGTAGTTTGGAATAGGAAAAGAAGTAAGAAAAGGCAGTATTTTGTCACCCTACTTATATACAAAGTACATAATGTGCAATACAAGGATGGATGAATCACAAGTTGGAATTAAAATTGTTGGGAGAAACATCAACAATTTGAGGTATGCAGATGACACTACCCTAATGGCAGAAAGTGAAGAAGACCTAAAGAAGTTTACCTAGTCCTAAAAAGACAGCTTACCTAGTTCTAAAAAACAGCTTATGCTTCTTTTTGTGTGACATGCTCATTCGTTGCATTAATAGATTTCATTAAACAAGGAAAGCTTCAACTATGCTTATTTCCTGCAGGGAGAATTCCACAAATAACAATCTGTCCAATAAACTCCTGGCTGAAGTGAAAGAGAGAAAGCTGGAAACTGACTAGATGCCTTTCTTCTTGTTGTTGTTGTGCCATTCTGAATATTCTGATTTTGAATACAGTAGAACCTCGGATAACGTCCAAACTCCATTCCACGGAGTTGGTCGCTATGCAATTTTGGACTTTATGCGGTTCCTATGAGGAGATGCCACGCATAAAGTCAAAAAAATGGTCAAGAATGGACGTTATCCACGGTTCCTATACCAATACCTCAGATAACGTCCATTTTTTGAGCGGTTTTGGACGTTATGTGAGGCATCACGTGTGCATAAAACCCACGATGTTATGCGAATATGACGTTACCTGATGCAGACGTTATGCGAAGTATTACTGTATTGGCAATCATCATGGTGATCAGCCATGAAGATTATCCTAAGAATATAATGCAGTGGCTTTACATCTGCCTTCTGCATCACAGCATGACACCGATCCAATTCTGTGAGTCACTTTCTGGTCCTGAGCCCTTTTGGCACACAAAGTCCTCATCAGCCCCAGGCGAGTATTGATGAATCAGATGCCCTCCACCAAGATAGATTCAAGTGGGATTTAATCCACTTGGGGAACATCAAAGCCATTAGTCATTAGGGTTGTCAGGTTAGTTAATTGCCACCTGACAATCAGTGTTGAATCGCTAGCAGTATGGTCTGCTATTACCAGAGCAGGATAACCTGGCCAGACAGGCCTTTCCAGAGATAAATAAACCACAGAGTGCCAAGATCTGCAGTGGCAATGTTTCATTGATTTTGTTTTTAACTTTGTCACATTAAAACTTTAATATAAGCCTTAATTAAATCCAAAACCTTAGCTTCATAAATGATACATTATTATGATTAACAGAAAAAATAATAAATGTATCTCTGTCATCTGTGAAAATTACTTTTCAACTTTTTTAATTATTGAAATAATTTGGGAATGTCTCTCTCACTTTGGCCGTGAGCCCTATGTCAGCGATCTCCTCTGACGCATTACAGTGACTCAGAGGGAGATACGCCACCAGTCAGGACCTTCCACCCTGACTCTCTTGCATTCGTTATCGTGTTAGCCTTGGATATGCCCAGGCCACGAGCTCCCAGACTTAAGAAATCTGCACTAGCATTGTGCTGGGTTGGAGCAAAAAAAACCTCCAACCCCCCTGAGGATTGTTGGGAAAGTGGCCCCCAGTGCCATAGGCTTTTCACAACCCCTGCTCTTTATGTTGTTCTTGCCCATCTCATTTGTTGTCTGCATGAAAAAATTGTAATTTTATACTATATGGAAACCTGACGGAAGGAAGGGGTTATTTTTAATAATGTTGCATTATTAAATTAAATTAATTTATTCACCCCAAGGTATTCAGCCCATCCTACAAGGGCAGACCAGAGAAGCTCAGTAGTGGTCCTATCTACAAGAGAAGCACACCTGACTGGGACCAGAAGGAGAGCCTTCTCAGTGTCTGCCCCAGCCCTGTGAAACCTCCTGCCACATGAACTGCGCTTCCAGACAAAGCTGCTCCCCTTTAGGAAGGCACAAGTTCTGGTTATGCCAGCGGGTGTGCGGTATGACAGGTGTGTAATTGCCTCAGGTGTCCTGTGTATAATTTTTGCGTACCTGTTTCAAACCCTCTCCTCTTTCTTTCTTTCTTTCCCTCCTGTCTTTTTTTCTTAATGGGTTAGGGAGGATATGGGAGGGCTTTCTGATAGTTTTTATGAATGAGCTTTTTAAATTGTTTTAATCTGGGTTTTTAATTGATGTTTTAACTGATGTTTTAATTGAAGTTTTTAGACCATGTTGAAAGCTGCCTTGGGTCATCTTGGGATAAGGAAGGCGGGATACAAATTCTGTAAATAAATAAATAGAATAAATAAATTATCTCCTGGCACTTTTTCTTCTATCTTTCTTCTTAAACCAATTTGCCACACGAGGGTTTATGGTTCATTTTTATTTCAATGCACCAACGGCAGTGTGAATGACTTAATAGCACCGTGTTCCATTGTGGAAGATAATATTAATAATAATGTCACTGTGTTAAAATGAGATTGAATATAATTGAGAACTTCAGAAAACAGATCTGTTGATCTTATGCTGGAGGGCTCAATTCCCCCCCCCCCCGGGTGAATGTCATACTAACCTCTTATTTTAGCAAACAGAAGGGTTATACCAACCAGATTTTATATATCAAAGTGGAACAGCTCCCTATTTTTGGCCCCACTGGGGCAGAGAGAGAAATGTTGACTCTTCAGTTTGTCTGTGTTCACTTGTCAGCTTTGCCTACTGTAGCTGTCTTATTGGATGGCATCAGCTGGCCAAAGCAAGCCAGGGAATAGACCTGTAAACTTTTCTACAGTTCAGTCCTGTCTAACTGATTACATATTCATTCAAATTAATTAATTTTTAATTTTGCTCTACCTCAGCTATTGTAAATCAAGTCAGGCTGGCCACCCAACAGGCTTACTTGAAATAATAAGCTCAGAAGCTTGGGTTTACCAATCTGTTGCCTTACTGGGAAAACAAAGGGAACTTATTTTACATAGATATTGTATCATTAATTAATGATGCCACATCTGAATAGGCATCAAAGATGAAATAATGCTACACCAATTCTCAGTCTATTTATCTAGTGTTTTGATTAAAGAACACTATATGATCTTTATGATTGGAAAATAATTTCCTTTCTTTTGACAAACTATCTTTTATTTAAACCTTTAAAATAATGTTAAACTCTGAAAAAGAAGCAGCCCAATTTGCATTATGTCATTCGTCATCATTGACAAAGAATCTTGAAAATAAGGTTCAAAGATAGCACCAAATTATGCTTTGGCAATGCAAGTGGAGAACAGAATAAAGGGACTAAACGTCAACAGATGAATAAAATACAGTTACATTTCTTTTTTAAAAATGTCAGATTTGCAAAGAGGTATTGGTACATGTACCTTGATAGGAGTACAGTGGTTTAGTGGTTAAGATGCTAAACATGAGGACCAGAAGGTCCTTTACATGTACCCAAACACATCAAGAAGACAATTGACCTGCCAAAGCTAATAAGACAGACAAACCTGATCTCACCTTATCCCATCCTCCAGCAATGTGGGCATAGAGAGATCTTTCTTTATCACCCCCCTCCCCGGGCATTGGAATTCTAAGTGGTTAAGCTGAGATGGGCTTACAGGGCTACCTTATCAAGGTCTTTACAGGCCAGAGCAGAAAGCCTCTGAAGTCTCAAACTATCTTACATATGCCTTGGATATGAGTCCAATAACAGATAGACCTACTGTACATATGCATATGACCAGACTGTGGAGGCTGTGACAAGAAAAAGACAGAATGGATATAATGTAAGATTAGATGCTTGCCAGTACCTGTGGGTACTGTCTCCCTTGGTCAGAAATTCACCCCCTCTGAATCAATGCTAGCATGACTCTGGTTCGCTTTTTATGTATCCTGTTACCATCAACACCATGCTTCCTTCCATTTGATCCTGCCTTAAGTTTGATGTTCTCCTAAGCCAGCCAGTTATGATTCACACTTTCCCTTCAAACAGGTTTGTAAACCAGCATCACAACATGATCTGCAGTTTTGTTTAAAGAGCAGATGAAAACCTTAGTTTCCCAGATGACTGGTAAGCCACGGATATTCTTAAATTACTGAGAAGAAAAACTGAGTCTTTAAAATCTCCTCTTCTTATCTTTATTAACTGGGTGGTAAACAAATCTTAAAAACACAAACACAGAGTTGGAGAGAGTAAGATGGAAATGGTGAATTATCCATTATAATTTTACTGTATTAATCCACATGTATTTGAACATGCATGTAGAGCTGAATTAGGTTTAATACTTCTCCCCACCCCCACCCCACCCCCACCCCCATCTTTAACAGCAAAATGCAATATGGTTCTCTTCATGCTTGGAATAATCATGTCCATTGAGTTTGATCAGCTCCGATTTCTGAGAAAATATAGTTAGTTTTGCCATACAAATATAACCAAAAATCACTATTGCTTTCTAAATGGGACAAAACAAAGGAGATTCAGAAAAAAAATCTGAGAGAAAGTGAAATTGGCATTTAATTGTTCAGTGTTAGCAAAGAATATATGCTACAATGATGGACCATGAGGTTTTCTAAACCCTTTGATGTTATAAAAAAAAGCCCAGAAATTGGGATATGAGTTGACAGATGATTACCTAATTTATCTCATATCCCGTATGTCCTTGATTTGTTCAGTCCACCACATTTTTGTTTGATTTTTTAATCAGAGGTTTTCCTTGAATTAAATCCATATGCGAATACAATTCCTGGTTACATTAGTAATATTTGGTGGTGCAGTCTTATTTATGGACCTTAAAAATACCAAACTGATCACATTTTGAGGTTGAAGATTTACTAGAAGCGGGTGGCTAAACTATGAGTTCCAAAGTGACACCTGGTTTAAATACTCATAAATTAATCCAGGTCATTGGAGTTTCATGTTGCTATCAAACTAGAATTTGGCCCTGAAATTTACAGATCCAGATGTTCGGTTTTTACACATATTTGGCTAGTTTCAGAGATGATATAAAGCCTCAGATATATAGAGTCTGTGAGCTACAGATTAATGCATCACACCAATTTGGCATTTAGTGAGAGCAGCACATCAATAAAGTATAGTCAGCTGAGGTAAAACTGCTGGAACCAAGAAAAGAAAGTAACTGGAGAAAGTACAATAAGACAAATCTTTGATCTTGTATTTGTTTTAAAATTATGCCAAAAAGCACTTTCACTGCAATATAATCTGTACATTTCCCCACAATTTATAGATCGGCAGTTCTCAAACCTTAATCCACTGACCACTCTTGTGTTTTGCTTGCTCTTTCTGTGCTTCTATACCTCCGCAGTGCCATGTGTTTTATATAAAAGCCTTATTTATTTAAAATAATACAAATAATCCAGCCCCAAAACAATTGTCAATTCCAATTGTTTATAAGTGCTTGCTTAGGTCTTTAGGCACAGCACCTAGCGTGCTGATTAACACTGGGACCACTTGTGCCGGTTTTTGCCACAGTCTCTGCAGTTCAATTTTCAGATCCTGATATCGAGTAATTTTTTCAAGATGTTTCTCACTGATTCTGCTGTCACCAGGTATGGCAATGTCGATGATCCATACTTTTTTTCCTCTCCACAATCATAATATCCGGGATATTATGCTCCAAAACTCTGTCAGTCTGTATTTGAAAATCCCAGAGTACTTTTGCATGTTAATTCTCAATCACCTTTTCAGGCTTATGATCCCACCAGTTCTTTGCTACGGGCAAATGGTATTTGTGACACAAATTCCAATGAATTATTTGAGCAACTGCATTGTGCCACTGTTTATAATCAGTCTAGGCAATTTTCTTGCAACAGTTCAGTATATGGTTTATAGTTTCATCCGCTTCTTTGCAGAGTCTGCATTTGGGGTCATCAGCTAATTTTTCTATTCTAGCCTTGATTACATTTGTTCTAATAGCTCCTTCTTGAGCTGCAAGGATCAAGCCTTCTGTCTCTTTTTTCAATCTTCCATTGGAAGGCCATTATTATTATTATTATTATTATTATTATTATTATTATTATTATTATTATTATTATTATTATTATTATTATTATTATTATTATCCGCCCCACTTGCGAAGTGCGGCTCATAAACATATCCTAACCTCAACCTTATACATCAATACGATAAAATACATGAGATACAATTTACACAGTAAAACACAATTTAGCACTAAAATATCAAATATTAAATAGCAAATAGCAGGGGCGTGGTTAAGATAGGTATGGAGTAACACTTACAATGTCTAGCTCACGCTGAAATGGGGTTTAAATGTGGAATTATTTAAAAACTTGGAGGACTTGTTGATGTAAAAACAACTTATTTGACCTGATGAAACACTGAGGATTCGAAAAATATAAATACGGGCTCGGAGTTCGGAGGAGGGGTGAGCGAGACACGGCGCAAGCCTGGTCGAACAAACCACTGTGTTCCGGACGGGAGCCCTGAGTTTGGAGAAATATTGGACTTGATTGACTGAGGTCTCCAAGAGAAAGGTACTAAAATCATAATCATCGGAGTGGTGGTCACGGAGGGGAAAGGTCCAGGTGCGGAGTTAAACACCAGAAAGGACAAATAAGTGCAGAGTGTGTGTGGAGGGGAAAGTGGCCAAAGAAGGAGAAATGGCGGCGGGTGATTATAAAAATGAAAGTAAATAGAAGAGGAACCCGAGCTGGGAGCGGTGAAAAGTGGGTGAAACAGAATGGAGGAGTTGGAGAGTGGCAGAGGGATACGAAAGAAATAAGGAGATCTTGATGGATATTGAACTGGCTGGTGTGGTGTTGTGAGAGAGAGAGGGGCTTTTCCCGATCCGCTGCCATCGTTCCTGTGTGTTTGTGGTTTTGGAGACGAAAGAAGTTTTTTTAGTTTATTTTTTTGAGAACTGGAGCAGCATAATATATATAAAAGGAAAAAAAGGTTACCCTCTGGATGTCGGAATTGGATTACAATGGGGCAATAATTGGAATACAATTTTTGGATGGGTTTTTGTTCTTTTTTCCTTACTTCCCTCTCCCCGTTTTTGCTTCCTCGTTGCTTTGAGCTTGACACAGACTCAGACAGACATAAGCAAATACAGGCTTGCGATTGGAATAGTGTGATTCGATACATTGTGTTCCCTTTGTGGATTACAACAAGAGCCAGCCTATTTTCAAAGCTATAACTCTAATATCTGCAGCACTGCTTCTCCTCTTTATATTTTGGAATATAACTGGAAGATAATTGGACAGCATTACTCAAGTGGAATTAGATTTTGTTACCTAAATCTGGAATATAACTGGAAGATAATTGGACAGCATTACTCAAGTGGAATTAGACTTTTTTATTTAAATTTGGAATATAACTGGAAGATAATTGGACAGCATTACTCAAGTGGAATTGACCTTGTTATCTAAATTTGGAATATAACTGGAAGATATTTGGACAGCATTACTCAAGTGGAATTAGACTTTTTTATCTAAATTTGGAATATAACTGGAAGATAATTGGACAGCATTACTCAAGTGGAATTAGACTTTTTTATCTAAATTTGGAAGGTTGAAATTGACTTTGATCTTGGATTACAATAAAATTGTACAGGGTTTTTTACTTTTTGATTGATATAAAAAGGGTCTGTGGGGCTAATAGTATATAAAGTGAGAGGTCTAATCTAGGAGTTACATTATTAGTCTAATTGATACTGGAGTTAGAGCAAGAACTTGGGGACATAAAAGGAGTGGCTGCTTTGAAATTGGTTATTGATGCTACAATGGATAAATTTGTGAAAGGAAAAGAGGAAGAGGTCATGAGATCTAAGAAAAAAGATAAGGCTGCTGTGGAAGATACATCATCATCAACACCATCACCGGAGCCTGCAGCAATGGACCAAACATTAGAGAAAAGGAGCACAATTACAAAATGTTGTGGAAATGGTATTTGACACCGGTGAGATTGCATCAGATAGATTAAAAAATGATAAAATGTGTTGGCCTTGTAAGAGTGCATTGGGTACATATGAACATATGTGGTGGAGATGTAAGGTGGTAAAGGGTTTTTGGGAAGGTATTGAGAATGAGATAAATGAAATTATGGGAACAAAAATCAAACTAAGTGCAAATACCATCATGTTGACAGATGTGGAAGATATAAATTTAAGTAAAGATAAAAAAAGCATTGCTCGAAATAATGCTGACAACGGGTAGATTGTGTATTGCGAGAAAATGGAAAATGATGTGATTATAAAAATCGAGGAATGGTATAAGGAAATGTGGGAATTAGCATTGAATGATAAGTTAACATATGAGATAAATATGAAAAAGGGGACTATTAAAGAAAATAGATTCTGGAAGATTTGGAAAACTTTTGTGGATTACTCTTTGAAGGGAGAAGAGCTGAATACACCTGCACCCGCTCACAAGGGTTTTTGGGAATGATTCTATAATGTTACTCCATGCTATCCAGGGCAATGTATATAACACAGGGTGGTTAGTCTTTTTGTTTTATTTTTATTTTTGGTTTAAATTTGTTATTTTTAAAACTTAGTTATGTCATTTCTGTATTGATATTACGAAGTAGAAGGGTGACTTGGTGGATATATGATATATTAGAAATTATGAAATGTACAAATAGATGGTGAAAATTTAAAAATTTAGATTTGGAAAATTATAAATGACAATGATAAAAATTTAGTACCAAGGAGAGAAATGGAAGAAATGCTCTTCTCATTTGGTGGCCAAAGTACTTGAGTTTCAGCTTCATTATTTGTCCTTCCAATGAGCAGTCAGGGTTGATTTCCTTCAGGATCAACTGATTTGTTCTCCTCACAGTTCAGGGGGCTCTCAAGAATCTTCTCCAGCACCACAATTCAAAGGTGTCTTTTCTTCTGCACTCAGCTTTCCTTATGGTCCAGGTTTCACAGCCATACCATTGCTTTGACTATGCGGACTTTTGTGTGCAGAGTGATATCTCTACTCTTCATTATGCTGCCTACGTTTCTTGTCGCTTGCCTCCCAAGAAGTAAGCGTCTCTTTATTTCATGACTACAATCACCATCTGCAGATCCCATGAAAATAATGTCTGTACTTCCATTTCTTCCCCTTCTATCTGCCAGGGAGTGATGGGGCCAGTTGCCATGACCTTATGTTTTTTTTTTGTTGAGTTTCAGGGCAACTTTTTCACTCTCCTCTTTCACCCTCATCAAGAGGCTCTTTAGGTCTTCTTACTTTCTGCCATTAGGGTAGTATCATTTGCATATCTCAGGCTATTGATGTTTCTCCCGGCAATCTTAATTCCAGTTTGTGCTTGATCCAGCCCTGCGTTATGCATTATGTATTCTGCATACAAGTTAAATAGACAGAGTGACAATATGCAGCCTTGTCGTACTCCTTTTCCTATTCTAAACCAATCAGTATTTCCGCATCCTGTCCTAACTGGTGCTTCTTGGCGCATGTACAGATTTCTTAGAAGACAAATGAGATGGTCTGGTATTTCCATCTCTTTAAGTATTTGCCATAGTTTATCATGGTCAACACAGTCAAATACTTTGGTGTAGTCAATGAAGCAGAAGCAGACTTTTTTTTCCTGATACTCCCTTACTTTTCCATGATCCAGCGAGCATTTTCAATTTGGTCTCTAGTTCCCCTGCCTCTTCGGAACCCAACCTGTACTTTTGGAAATTCTCTCTCCACATATTCCTGAAGCCTAGATTGTAGTATATTGAGCATGACTTTGCTAGCGCGTGAGATGAGCGCAATTGTGCGATAATTTGATCATTCTTTGGCATTGCCCTTCTTTGGAATTGGAATGTACATTGACCTTTTCCAATCATGTAGTCATTGCTGTGTTTTCCAGATCTGTTGGCATATTGACAGCAGCACTTTAATTGCATCTTCTTTTAGGGCTTTGAATAATTCAACTGGAATACCATCATCTCAACTAGCTTTGTTGTTAGTAATGCTTTCTAGGGCCCTCTTGACTTCACACTCCAGAATGTCTGGCTACCTATTAACTAATTCAACTATTTATAAGGGGGAGGGGGAGAAACCTCAGTGAAGAACTGGAGAGATAGAGGGTGAAAGGCTATATGCGGGATGGGGAGGAGGAGGCAAAAGGCTTCATAGTTGCTCTAGACCAGTGTTTCCCAAACTTTAGTTTGTGGACTTCAATTCCCAGAAGCCTAAGTCTATTCCCCAAAGCACTGGTCAGCCAGTATACTGACTTAGGCTTCTGGGAATTGAAGTCCTTCATGGGGCATGTGCCCCACTTTGGGAACCACTGCTCTAGACGTTTTCAAGGGATCTGCACATGTGCAGGATAAACCCATTTGTGTGCATTCACAGTAACCGTAAGAAGAAGAAATAGGTTTTCTAAGGTATAACTCAAACATCTCATGAAATTGAATTCCTCATTTTCTCTTGTGATCATGCATTGTAGAAGGTTATTCTATTCTAGTTTTGCAGCAATATGGGAGGCCTGGAAGATGTCTGTGTTGTATAAAGTTGATTACACAATTATATGTAAAGCTTTCACATGGTTCCAAGTAAGGAAGCCCTGTGTTTATAAGTAAAGTACTGTATATCATAGTTAATGGCTATCTCTCTAAGCCCAGAAATGACATCATTATGCCAGATGTGACTGAGAAGCTGCAAAGTCTTTTAACTGCATCTGAATTCCTCAGTGCAGCTCTTTGTACTAATTTGTTTAGCATGTTGTCAGTGGACGTAGAACCAACAATTCAGTTACAGAACAATTAGCATAACGTTGCCTCTCACAGGTACTTAAATGATGTTAATTACAGTAGTAGCAGATTTTATTGAACAGATTGAGTTCTGCAATATGGGCAAAATAGAGGAATTTTTCTCGCTTCACAGGAAAATGTGAAGCATATACTTAAGATCTTGTCAGTGGCTTTTATACTACTTTTATACTGTTTAATGCCTTTAACACAGCCAGGATTTTGTTACAGATTGATAAAAGGATGGATTTCTAATATCATTTTACTGCAGACTCATGAGAGCAAGGCACAACATCTCATTTAGGTTGGGATTACAATTGTGGAACCTGCACTAAGGATTTATTTCAGAAAAATTAACACACAATTTTTCAAGAAGCTGTTAATCATGATTACACCATGATAAAGCAGTGATATGAAATGCTTGGTAATGATACACACAAACATGCATACAGAGAGACAGAGAGAAAGAGAAATAATCAGCATTTTGAATGGTTATTTTAATATGCCTGTTAAATTCCTGTCTATTCTACTACTCTCTGGACATTTCTGATGCATACATGTAAGTGCAACCTTTCTTTTGTTCTTGAAGACTCCTATCAAGTAAAATCTCTAGAACTGGAAACAGATGAAAAGAAGTATTCTGTGTAAATTAATCTGTTGTTGTTATGTGCCATCACACCATCTTTGACCTATGGTGATTTTATGAATGAGAGAGCTCCAAAATCTCCTATCCTCAACGACCTTGCTAAGCTTCTACTAACCCAAGCCTATGAATCTCTCACAGAGTCAATCCATCTCATGTTTAGCCTTTCTTTTTTCCTACTTCCCTCCACCTTTCCTAGAATTATTGTCTTTTCCAGAGAGTTATTATTGCCTTCTCAAGGCGTGCCCAAAGTAGGACAGTCTCAGCATCATCATTTCCACCCACACCCACCCCGGCTCCAGAAACAGGTCAGGTTTGACTTGCTCTAGAGCCCACTTGTTTGTCTTTCTGACAGTCCAGTGCATCAACAAAGCTTTTCTCCAGCATCATATTTCAAATGATTTTTTTTTCCTATCAGCTTTTCCTGTCCAGCTTTGAATTAATCTAGAACAATGTCCCTCAAACTTGGCTCTCTAGATGTTCTTGGACTTCAATTCTCAAAAGCCCTGATCAGCAGGAGTGCTGACTCGGGCTTCTGGTAATTGAAGTCCAAGAACACCTGGAGAGCCAAGTTTGAGGAACCCTGATCTAGAACAATAAAAATGTCCATTCCCATTCAATTTATAATCAGCAATGTAGATTAGAGATATCTCTTTGATCATTTAGCACAGTGAAAGGTGCTCTCTATATATAATCATTGTTCTGATCATTAGAAAGTGGTTGGACTGTGTTAACTGGATTGATTTAAATTTGCGTTATGTTCTATAAATACAGTATATGCTTTTTTAATAGCAATGTTTGACAGAGGAGCCTGGCATGCGGTGGCCCATGGTGTCGCAAAGGGTCAGACTCGACGGTGCAACTCAACAACAACATAGCAATGCTACCATTTAGACTCATCCTGATGCCATCCCAGTTATTTTGAAACCCAGTGTCCTCAGAAATCACCCAATGAAATCAGTTCTTCCTGCAGGAAAAATAGGTAGTTACTGTACCTGTTGCCATAATGTATATGTAACCAAAACTTTGATAGTGTTGATCTATTGTTACAGTGAATATTCATTACCTGCTTCCATATCCTTCTATACTTGTTCTCCACTCACACAACATTAACTTCATATTATGGACCTGAGATTTGAATATTGTATCATCTATGTACAAGGAAGTGGATTGTAATCTACAAAGGCTCAATCGAGAATTAATATGTTAGCCATTTAGGTGCCACAATATTCTTATTTTCATTTTAATATTATTCTACATACTGAGAGCTACCTCTTTGAAAACTGCATTCAAAGACAGGAATTCCAGCCTGGGAAACTGATGGGTAACATTGCTGTATAGTGAGAAAAAGCATACAATTTATGAAGAAGAGAAAAAAGCCCAAAGTTTTAACTAAGGAAGGTGATGCATAGGATTCTATATTAATAATTTAAAGTACTATATACAAAGTTAATCTTGAACAGAGGTCTATGCAAGATTTCAAACCAACATGAGGGTACAATGGGCTATAACATCTCCACAAAGAATGTAATTGCATTATGGTTTAAATTACAGTCAAAGTAAACACAAACATTCTTTGCTGAATAACAAAATGCTGTCACGCAATTCATAAGAGAGAAAAGTTTTCATTTTAACAGTGATTTCCCCATCTTCCTGCCCTATGTGCCCCTGAACAGCTGCACATTTTATATTTAAATTGGACTTCCCACTATTATTTCAGACTACAAGGGTAGGTTTATTATCCTGAAATGGAACTTGCTCCAATTTCCAATTAATTTCCTTCTTGGATAATAAATGGAATATAGTCTGATACGATCGTTCGAACAGGAGCAGATGAAACATTATTGTACTGAAAACCAATCAATAAATCTTTATTTTAAAAGGCAGAAAGCAGAAATTATCCTACGCAAATGGTTTTCTTCCCACTCAATGGTAGTCACATACAGCTGCTTTCCTATTTCGAAAGGTTAATAAGTTAGAACCCCCATTACCTGGATCATTATCCATACAAAATGCAGTATACCTTGCATGAGGGCCTACGACACCTTCCCACTATCTAAAAACAACAACTATATCATCGTGCAAATGTTCAGTTTTTGGGAAGCTATTCATTAAAATTGCTAACAGCATTCACCTTTACAAAACAGTTCAACCTTTACATTAATCCAAGTGCAAGCTTGGAAGAGTTGTTTTCAGAAATCAAATTATGCGTCTTTACACTTTGCAGACACTGAGCATTAAGTCCAGCAATGCAGAAAAACACTCAACACTTCCTTCATGGTCTTTTTTTTCCTGCTGACATACTTCAACCTATAGACATTTGTCTTATTCATGAGATAAAACCTCCAACATGCATTCCAAGCCAAGTAGCAGCCTTAAACATCTGAACATCAATCCTAAGTTAAAAAATTCCTCTTCGGTAGCAGCTCTCAGGAAAGAAAACCGTCACTTCTCTTCCTCCCACACATCATTTGTTATGTCAGACCAGCCAACATCATTGTTTTTAGTAAAGAACCCCAGCAGCTTGTACAGGGTCCAAAGGTCCAACACAGCAGGAGAAGGTGAAGTAAGAAGTCATGTTAACAGCAACAAAGAGCAGAGAGAATGCTTTGATCTTATGAATAACTAGCAGTGCAAGAAACAATATCCCATTCTCCCCATTAAAAACACATTGTCACACAAAACAGGAAATCAGCAAGTCCCCCGATTCAAAGGGAAAAAAAGTGACCGTGTATTAGTTATACTTTGGGCTTTTTTCTCTTTCCTGGTTAAAATGCTACAAAGAAAATCCAGGAGCAATGGCCTCAAGTACCTCAACATTTTTTGATAATGTAGGGGAGGGAACCATCAATATGTTGCAATCTGCAATCTGAAAACATGCATAACAACTAGTTATCGGACCCCAGATTTTCAGTAACGGCCTCAACAACATCAATGAATGTATCTAATACAGACCCCAATCCCCCAAATGTTGGATCAATGAACAGACCTGTGGAAAATCCTGCACAAAGATCATATTGGCTCTATAGTGAGCACATCAGAAATATCTGTACTGAACTACACAACCAGTGTTTCCTGTCAGCACAAGCAAATCAATACCTTTTTGGTAAGACAGTAAGTAACCACTTCCAAGTTACACCATTTGCCTTCTGTAGTTCTAAATATGGAACAGGATTTTAACCAATGAATAAGGTTCCTGACATACACAAATATATAAATGTCCTACACACATTTACTGAGGTCAAGCAACATTTAATTTCAAAGGATAAATTCTTGAGCACGCAACTCAAAGAATGTGTTAATTTGTTGTACTCAGTCCTACTTTGAGAAATAAATTGAGTTTTATCTTATGCCTTCCTTCTTTATTTTAAATACTATGCAGCTGTTTTACTGTAAAGTTGTACATGCTACTACTAAAGTTATTTTGGAATGCAACAATGTGGTCAAACAAGAGGGATGAGGAAAGAAAATTCTACTTTTGTCCCCTCCAGGTCAGTTCTATGCATGTTTGTTGAGAGGTAAAACTTGTTGTGCTGAATAAGACATTGTAACATGCATACATAGCTTATTGCCACATGCTGTGAAGCCATTTCCAACATATAATGACCCCTATGAATGAAAGATCTCTAATGTGTCGTGCCATGGATAAAAATGGGGCCTGTGTGCTTTTATGTATCTGTACTGGAGATTTCAGAAGCTGTTCTCTGAAGGGGAGGAGATATGTTGCATTGTGGGTATCACTGGGCAAGTTTTGTGTTTTAGTATAAACATCCTAGCCTTATGTTCTAGAAGAAATGAAACTTATTTTGTGATAGACATGTGATGCTGTATAGTCATTGGCTGAAATCCTTTAGGGGAATGGCCAGAGGGTGGAACTTCTTGGAAGAGATAAAAACCAGAGAGAGGGGCCATGATGCTCTCTTGGTCCTGTGCTCCATGCTGTTGTAAGTTTATGGGTGTGCTTTGAACTCTGCAAACATGTAGTCTATTAAACCAAAAGGAGAAGCCCTTTGGGCTTGCCAGCATTTTTAGCGATATCCGATGCATGCAATAGATAACACTAAAAAACGTATAACAACTAAACTTGTGCAACTAAGTTTGGTCGTTATCCGAGGTATTACTGTATTCACTTTTTAAAGACATGAAGATGACTGAAGTGGATTAATTTCTTATGTGCCACCTTACTTTCAGCTGGGACTTAGGTCAAGACACGTGAGAAACTCCTTCCTTGGCTGCAGGTTTTGCATTGCAGCAGCGCCTGGGAAGGTAAGAGGATGTTGGAAACATCGCGGATCAGGTCCTCTGCCCTCCCCAGAGGTGGCAGGGGTGGCATAGAGGCCAAAATGGGTGAAAAAATTCCATAGCAATGGGAATTTTTTTTGACCTTTTTGGCCTCTCTGCCACCCCTGCCGCCTCTGAGGAGGGCAGGGGACCAGATCCATACTGTTTCTGATGTCCCCCAACCTCCCCTGACACTGCTGCAAGGCAAAACCTGCAGCTGATGAAGGACTTTTTCCCAGTGTTTTGCCTTGCAACAGTACCCAGGAAGGTCGAGGGATGTCGGAAATAGTGTGGATCGGGTCCCCCTACCCTCCCAGAGGCAGCCAGTTTTTTGGTTTTTTTAGCGATATCTGATGCACACATCGGATAATGCTAAAAATTGAATAATGACTAAACTTGTGGAATCAAGTTTGGTCATTATCTGAGGTATTACTGTATACACTTTTTAAAGACATGAAGATGACTGAAGTGGTTTAATTTCTTATGTGCTACCTTACTTATAGCTGGGACTTAGGTCAAGACACTTGAGAATGCAAGCTAAAATCTTGGATTGCTTAGCTGGGGTGGGGGGGTGGCGGCTCTATTCGGGTGCGGTCCCACCTACGTGTAGACTAATGTTTTACTAGTGAGTAACAGGTCCATGACATGTCCTGCCCTCAAAAGTCCTCCTGGGTTTGTAAAAACTGAAGCCTTTGGATTCTCTCAGAGACTCAATTCAATTCATCTCATGTTTGGTCTTCCTTTGTCCTGCTCCCTTCCACCTTTCCCAGAATTTGAGAAAACCTTGCATTTTCATGATGTGCCCAAAAAGAGGTCTGCTTCATAGTCAGTTTAGTTTTGATTAGCTCTAGAACCCACGTCTTTGTCTTTCTGGCAGTCCAAGGTATCTGCAGCACATGTATAGTATTTCCTCTTACATCTACAAGGTCGGGGATAAGGCCCAATGTATTCAATAGGACTTATCTTTAAGTTGATGCGGATTGATATGTTGATATGTTAAGTTGATATGTTCAGGATCACTCCGTTAATCACTCTGGGAATCAAACTTAGAAAATCTTCCAATGACAAAACCATAAAGAACTATTTGTTTTACCTGGCCCTTCTCCTGACAAGTGCTTTACCACTCCCTTCTTCTAGGGCACCCTAGCACTGTGCAGCTTGTCAACACAGGTTGACTGTTATCCCAGGAGGCACAGTGGGGAATTGAACTCCCAAACTTTGGCTCCATGGCCAGATATCTAAATGATTGTGCTATCCTGACAGCTCTACATTCACTTACCACAATCTAAATTGCAAACAAACTCAATGAGATTCAGTACAAATGCTTAGAGCTATGCTACAAATATAAACCACAGACCTATGGTTGTATGAATAAAAAGAAGATGGATATTGTTAATCGTAGTGTAGAGTCTTGGAAAAGGATATTTCATTCAATTTTACAAAGTAATATGCAAGATCATGATTCAGGAACATGGGACTAGATCCAAATATTAGTCCCATTTGGAGTAAAGTAACTGAATCAATGGGTCTTGCATCTGTATTGATTTAATAAAATCCCACTGATTCAGCATGTCAAGCTGGCACAAAGAATTTGAATTAGGCCATGGAGTAAGAAATTGCAAACAGCCTAGTTTTTAAAGTGGGGTGGGTAGGGAGAGAGACTTCCTTTAAAGTCCTGCATTTTGCTTGAATCAGCCTTAAATCATTCAAGGGGAAGCAGTTCAAGTAAGCAATGGGCTTCATGGTGTCTCACATCAATGTCAGGGTTATGTTTCAACTATCTGGCAAATCATTTCTTACAACTAAATTGAGTACAAATAAACTGAGTAAACACATACTTACTTGTTTATGGGGGAAAGTCCTCTCATCGATGCATCTTTAAAATGAACCTTTAGTCAGTAGCTAAATTAAAAGCAAACATGACTGAATCCCAATTCTTTGTTGTCAATCATCTTTCTCTTGCTCAAAACCAAACCAGAAATTAATAAATATTAGACCTACAGAATTTATGTAACATTATGTATCTTGCCTATACCACTTTTGCACATACTGTATGCACATCACTTAAGGGCTGGGAAAAGTGCAGAGGACGGCAACCAAAATGATTAGGGGACTGGAACACCTTCCTTACCATCTGAGGCTGCAACGGTTGGGCCTCTTCACTCTTGAACAACGGCGTCTAAGAGGTGACCTGATTGAAGTTTATAAAATCATGCACGGTGTGGACAAAGTAGATAAGGAAAAACTGTTTTCCCTATCGCACAACACTAGAACTAGGGGACACTCGATGAAACTTTTGGGTACTAGTTCTCAAACAAATAAGAGAAAGTACTTTTTCACCCAGAGGATTACTGGTCTATGGAACTCCCTGCCAGAAGAAGTGGTGACAGCTGTCAGTCTTGACAGCTTTAAGAAAGGATTAGACAAGTTCATGGAGGACAAGGGTATCAATGGCTATAATTATGGATACCTAAGGACAACCTCCGGGTTGGAGAGATAGACAGGATATCTCTCAATGCCATTTCCAGGGAATCCTAAACAGGTGAAGGCATCTGCATGAGAATACCCTAAAGCAAATGGTGAGCCACTGTGTGAGACAGAATGCTGGACTGGATGGGCTGTGGCCTGTTCCAGCAAGGCTGTTCTTATGTTCTAGGGGGTGGGTGGGGAACAGTGTAGATTTTGACCATGACAATTGCAGTGAATTGTTTCAAGTCCCATACTATCTAGTGTACAGTTAGGAATTCAATATTAAATCCTATACCAACTAAATATCATTTCTGACTGTATAATCTATCACCACAAAAAGGGGTTGTAACCTGCCTCAGTTTGTTCCCCAGCTGGTGCTAAGGTTTCCAACCTTATGGAAGGAGACATCTAAAAAAATAGTACAAGCATCATGCCAAAAAAGGCATGATACATAGGATTCTCATGTGTTGTTGGATGACAAAGAATTCAGGACTAATAACAGATCAATTTAAACCTCCATATGTGTTTGAGAAATGGACTAGGCTGAAACAGTGCACAGGTTTAACTAGAACTAGTTTTTGAGGTGTATTATAAGAAACTTAGGAAAGGGCGTTTTCAGTATTACTGCTTGGCCAACCCAGAATCCTCTTTCTGTGCAATTTTCAATTTGTTTTTCTGTGTCAGATCTGAGGAAGCACAGTATATACACAAACTCCCATGTGAGTTACACATTACATTTAATGGTAGGAACCCTGTTATCTACACCTGCTAGTGTAACCCCAATGACATATAATAATAATTGCATTCAATCAAGTCAATTCTAACTTATGGCTGTCCTTTCCATGGTTTTCTATACAGAGAGTACACAGAAGTGTTTTACCATTCTTTTTTTTTTTAAAAAAAATGGAGGTACCAGGCTGGTTCTTCTCCCTTGAGACATAATGAGGAATCAAACTTCCAACTTCTGGCTCTGCAGAAAAATACTTTAAGTACTGAGCTAACCATTAACCTAATACTATAGCATAAAATTCAGTGCAAATCACTGCTAGCTATTTCTTGTCATAAACCAACCATATGACTTGGTCTGCAACAAGAAATACAAATACAGTGATACCTCACACAACAATTTTAATCCATTCCACTAGGCTCGTTGTTGTATGAAACAATTGCTATATAATACATGCATCGTATAGCGATTTTCCCTATGGAATGCATCGTACAATGATTATTATTTTTTTGCTAAGTGATTTTTCCATTGAAAAACTGTTGTATGATTTTTTCCATAGGGAAAACTGTTATGTGGGACACCATTTCCCCCAAAAACCTAATTGTTATGCGATTTCGTTGCTATACGGGGCGATTGTTGTATGAGGTTCCACTATACTTTCAACTTCTTTCTTTAAATTCTAAAAAAGACACGTCTTTTATGCACATGTAAAAAAAAAGCAAACAAACGAACAAACAAATCAAAGCCTACAGCAATGACAGAGAGTCAGAATTTTTGCTGTAGTCCCCATGAGTGAATAGGGTTAGATTGATGCTTTGGGACCCAAAACATCATCCAATCATTTCTCAATTATAGAAAGCTTCAGCAAATCATTAGATATACTTTTTTTTAATGAGAGAACATGGCACAAATTAAAGCAAGATAACGGCCCTCGACACCCTCTGAATGGATATGAGCTTCAAGTCCCCCAGCTCAGATCCAGGAAGAGCTTTATGGCAAGAACAAACATTCTTGAAGGTACCAAATTAGAAGATGGTGGAAGGAGCTCACTGCACAAGGAACAACATTAAAGGAGGATATAGCTTGGAGGACCCTGAATAGGGTGAGAGTCAGAGTCCCTAAATGCAAGACCAACATGCTCAAGTGGGATATTCTAGCAGACAACAACACACTGTGTGAATGTGGAGAGATGCAGAATCCGACTCATTTACTGATCTGTTGATTGCTGCTAGAGGCATGCACCAATGAGGACTTGGGTTTGGGCAACCACAAAGCAAAGAAAGTAGCTTCGTTTTGGCAGACCAGGGTTTGATCGGGACACAAAAGAAGAAGATACAGAGATACAGATTATTTTACAGGCAAAGCCAGAAAAATTGACTGTATTAAAATATCTTAACATATACATCTTGCTTTATGTTTCTTCCACATGTAATATTGAAAAATGTACAACATTAATGTACTACTGCTACAGACAACAGCCTAGATTTCCCACACTCCTTGCACCCAGCATTCATGACACCTGTGGTGCATATCTTACATAGTAAAAGTAAAGCAAGTGTAAGGGAAGATATGCATACATCTCTGCCTGTAATCACTTTGATAGTCTCTGTCAAAACATTGGAGCATAAAACCACTGTGTAGCTTATGTACTGTAATGGAAGCCCTCAAGCAGAAGAGGGTGGCCCTGAAGGTCATGGACTTTCTGGAAGCCAGAAAAGGGTGGTGGGCGGCCAAGCACTTCCCAGGGAAGACCTAAGATAAAGAGACCTGGATTTTGTCCTAGCAGGCTTACCAAATAAAGCATCTGTTGTTTTACAAAACAGGATTATTGTCTTATCTGGAGAATGTCTGCTTGGCTATGGTATTCCACAAAGTTTATAACAATATGTTCCCAGGCCTATGGAACTGAAATTTTTTACCATTACCTCAGTTTCATTCAAGACAGGCTGTTTCAACATGGCCAGACAGCCCACCCATATGCAAGCTCTCACCTGCAGTATGTGAGGCTGAGCCATTTCTTCCTTTGTGTTTTCAACAATTTGTACGGACATGTTACAAGCAAAATGAGTGTCTTTCTTCCTTTGTCAAACACACATGTACACCCAAAACAAGCACAAAGGGAGATGCTGACTAACTGCAAAAGTTCTAAAACAAACAAACCAAAAACAGCCCAGTATTACTATATCACTATTATGCAACAAGGCAGGAGTTGCCAGTTTTAGACTTTGCACTTTTACAGAAATGCAAAAACATCAGTCTTGAAAATGTGCAAAGTTTCTCTAAGACCGATCCCCCCCCCACACACACACACACACACACACAAAAACTTACTATTTTGAGGACAAAAAATCATACTGTGACACATTATACTACATAATGACAAAAAAATCAGGATTTACTCCCAAATCTATGTTTATACAATCTCTTAAGAAACATGGCAGAGAAGATAGCAAGCTTAGTAATAATTGCAGAATGAAGCCCCAGAAATAATTATAGGGTGATTCTAAATTGATGAGATTAGCCTCTTTGATTCAGGCTTAGGTTAATCAGATTTCTCCTCCTTTCTTGAAAGAAAAATCTTCATTTCAAAGAACCAATGCTCTAAGTAAGCACATCAGATTTCAACCTTACAGTAGGAAAACTGAACAATCCATTTATGTAATAAAAACACTTTACCTCAATGATGTTTAATGGATCTGTACTTGCTTTTGTTTTAGAGAGCTTAGTTTTTTTATAAAAAAACACAGCTCCAGGTTAACTGATTGGCAGAACAGCTGATACATATTAGCATTTATTGATGAAACTGCAAACATATTCTAGAGCCGTGATGGCAAACCTTGGCACTCCAGTCTCCAAGTGTTCTTGGACTTCAATTACCAAAAGTCCAAGTCAGCACTCCTGCTGATCAGGGCTTCTGGGAATTGAAGTTCAAGTGCCAAGGTTCACCATCACTGTTATAGAGTCACCAAGTATCAGCAAACTTGGCTCTCCAGATGTTCTTGGACTTCAATGCCCAGAAGCCCTAATCAGCAGGTAATTGAAGTCCAAGAACACCTGGAGAACAAAGTTTGCTGACCCATGTTCTAGACCATCTATTTTTTCCTATACCATTACTCTAATAATCTGATGACTTATTCCAGTGTACATATTATTGTACTCCATTATTTCATTACAGTTAAACAAGCAAATAAATGAAGGGGAAAAACTATATTGTTCTCCTTCAGATGCAGTTGGCAGTAACCCGGTCCTTTTCAGAGAAGATCACAATTAATGTGGGAAAGCATTATTTGTTTTTCTTTAAAACACAGGGGAAAATGTTTGCAAAGAGACTGCTACTGACAGTAGTTCTATCTCTCATTGATAAAAGAAGTAAAAGTGTAAGTCATTGGCCCAGAATGTTACTAGAAAAATTCCCTCCAGCATTTTTCACCTCACATTTTTTTCTTCCTCTCCCTTTTTCATAGCACAAATCCTATGAATACATTGAAAGTGTTCTCTCGACACCAATCAGTGAAACCATAAGACATTTGAATGTTGGATAACAACGCAGGAGAAAAAGTGAATATTTTATGAACATTTTAACAATTATCAAAATCTACATGGTTTGCTACATTTGATTTGCATTAGTGTCTTGTAACAGCTGTCAATGTTGTAATGCAACCTCTTGTTAGTTCTCTACTTTCCAGTCTGGAACTAATGAGGGATCATCCCTTAACTCTAAACACAGACATTACTAAGGAAGACTCCACTGAAAAAAGGAAGAACACGGTGATGTGTTAACTGTGTGATTGAATCCAGCCTTCACTTTCCTATATATTTAACTTTATGTCTTAATCTTCAGTCCCACTTGTGTTCATACAACACAGTACATGTATAAAGCTTTTTTGGGGGGAAATAATTGTGTCATCCTATGCATATTTACCGGGAAGTGAACTCATTTACTTCGACTAAACTTCCAGGTAAGCACACATAGGACTGTAGCTTAAATTGTTCAGCCCTGTGTGTGTCTCCAAACCAAAGCTGAAAGATATATGGATCTCTAGAAGCTGATAGGTCAACAGGCCCTATCAGTCCCTGGAAAATAGATGGGGAAGAAGTAGAAGCAGTGACAGATTTTACTTTCTTAGGATCCAAGATCACTGCAGATGGTGATTGCAGCCATGAAATAAAAAAGGCAACTGATGCTTGGGAGAAAAGCTATGAGAAACCTGGGGAACATAGTGAAAAGTAGAGACATCACCTTGCAAATAAAAATTCACATAGTCAAAGCAATGGTATTCCCGGTGGTAATGTATGGTTGTGAGAGCTGGACCATTAGGAAAGCTGAGCGCAGAAGAATAGATGCCTTTGAAATGTGGTGTTGGAGGAGAGTTTTGAGAGTCCCCTGGACAGCGAGGAGAACAAATAGGTCGATCCTAGAAGAAATCAAACCTGACTGCTCATTAGAAGGTCAAATAGTAAAGATGAAGCTAAAGTACTTTGGACATCAAGTGAGAAGCGAAGATTCACTTGAGAAAGCCTTGATGCTGGGAAAGGTGGAGGTCAAAAGAAGAAGGGGGTGGCCAAAAATGAGATGGCTAGATGGTATTGTAGATGCAATGGGCACAAAGCTGGGCGGGGTGAGGAGGATGGTGGAAGACAGAGGTGCCTGGCGAACAATAGTCAATAGGGTCGTAAAGGGTCAGAATCAACTGTGCAACTGAACAACAAGAAGCTGGAAAGTAGTTTACATCAGTCTTGATCAGCTTAGCCAGATGTGAGAAGTCACTGGTGCTACAGGCCAGTAAAATCTGCAGGACCACATGTTCAATATTCATGCTATAACTTCTGCTGAATACAGCAGGAGTGACCTGAGTTCATAAAGCTTTCAGTGATAAAGATTACAAGAACAAAGCCATTGCAAAGGCAGAAACATCAATTGGTTCTTTAACAAAGATTTATTATTGCACGAATTGATTAAATATTTGAACAGACATTTGTATGAAACATGAAAATGTGTTTATTCCTTTTAATAATCTACTAAACTCTATTAAAACTAGAAGGCAAGAAAGCTATGGGTAATAAAATCTATCAGAAATCACAGATATACAGTAATGAAAACATAATGCTAGACTGAAGGATAAGTAAAACCAGTAGTGGGATTCAGCAGGTTCACACCAGTTCGCCAGAAATTCTGGCTGGCCCCGACCATCCAAGTTTTGAAATAAAGTAGTCCTAATTCAGGTGCAACGCAGGGCTTTCCCCCTGGCCATACTATGCCCACAGAGTAGGTAGTAAAAAAAATTTGAATCCCGTATTACTAGCAAAGAACCATCAGTGTTTAATTAGTTGAAATATATTCAGCCAACTTAGATGTCAAACATTTTTTAAAATAAAAATGTATCTATTTCTTGGTGGAAAGACAAAGAGGGAGCCAACCTTGTCAGAACCTGGGAGTAGCCACTGAGAAACCTCTCTCTCATGGTCAACCAATTGTGTTTCTGACAGGACAAAGAGTTAGCCCTTCAGCACTGATCATTAAACCTACAAAGGCTAAGACATTCTTTTAAGCTATCTGGACTGAAGTGGTACAGTGCTACCTCATATAACGTCCAAACTTGGTTCCACAAGTTTGGACTTTATACGGATTTGGACTTTGTATGAGGCATGCAAAATCCTTGCCGCAATGCCTCGTACAACATCGTTTCCATAGAGATACTTTGTGCTGTAATAGCACAGACCTCAGGGCAAAGTCAAGGAAACAGACAAGAAACTGACAGAACTTTAAGAAATCATTGTCTAGAAGCTAAATACATTACAAAAATATGTCAAACAACCCTGATTTTAGGGGACAAACCATACAATAAGTTTTTAACTTTTGAGAACTTTATGAAGTGCAGGTTTAAAAGTTAACATGTCCCATCATGCAGCACAGTATTAATCTGCAGCCATGCGGCCAATCATCCATTTTGTACAAGCTACTGTAAACAATTACTGGATGGAAGCAAGGACAAAATGGATGCCAACATGTCCCATCATGCAGCACAGTGTTAATCATCCAAACAGCAGCAAACACCAAAAAATTGCCCATCCCACCAAACAGTGCCCCCCCCCAAAAAAAAGACCAACATAAGAAAAATTATGGAGCATGCAATCTGTTTTTAAAAACCACAGCAGCAAACCCCAAACAATTGCCCACCTCACCAAAAAATTGCCCTCCCCCATCCACCTCCCCACCCCAAGCCAATCGGAAACAGAAAACCTCATTTACCTACCTTTCCACTGTGCCAAAGAATGGTCCAAGAACCTGAAGAATGCTGCAAAAATCCCAGGAATGCTTCCAAAAATTCTGACGATTTTTTTTTTAAAAATCCAAAATCGCGCTCAAAACTACTCCTAAACACTCTTTGCCTCATGCAAAACCCACAAGAGCAATGCACGCATGCGTACTGCCTTTTATACTGGCCAGGCACAATGCAACCTGGGAAAAACCCCAATGCCTCATACAAAGTCGCAGCGACTTTGTATGAGGCAACTTTTTTCAAGGAATTAGGCGATGTTGTATGAATTCAATGTTGTACAAAGCGGACTTTGTATGAGGTATTGTTGTACATGAATTTAAGGGTCATGGGTTGCAAAGAAATAGACCAGCAGCAGTAAGCCTGTTCCAACAGCGGAGCCACAAGTTCCATCAAACTGGTTCAGGTTAACTGTAGACATTCTGTTTGGAAGCAGTTCATACAATTACACAGTTTATACAGAGGGTACCAAAATGTATACACATTTTAAGAGATGTTATCTATGCATTATTTTTTTAAGTTGAGCTGTCCTCAGCAAAGCATTTGACAAAATGGTTACATGATCATAAAAAGAGATAAGCACTCTGGTGGGATTTGTTCTTGACAAATCAAAATAGCCTTTCTTAGAATGTGTATACTTTTTGGCACCCTCTGTATTTTCATGGGGGGGAAAGGGCATTTTTGTGCAAAATATCATTCACATACCTGTCAAGATGTAGTTGAGAAAATACGGGAAGCACCTCTGCCTCTGACAGGCGCGCATGTGCAGAAACCCCTTGCGCATGCGCACCTCCACCTCTGACGGGTGTGCATGCATAGTAACATCTTTGCATATGTGCAGAAACCCCTCGTGCATGCGCGGAAACCCCTCTCACATGCACACCTCTGCCTCTGATGGGCATGCATGCACAGTAACAACCCCCCCCTTGGCTGCTCCAAATTCGGGATGATGGCAGGAAAGAGGGGGAAAGACGGGTAAAATACGGGATTTCCCGGCCAGTACGGGACACTTGACAGGTATGATCATTCCTGCCATCATGTTTGCCATTCTAACAGTGCCAAAAACATCTTGCTATCTCAAATAATGAGTAAAAGAATCTTGCAATTCACAGTTCTCATGTGCAAAGATGAGACAAGCAAGGATTCTTAACTAATTTAGAACTAGAACACATTTCCCAGTTTGTGTTCCATTAAATTTTACTATATTGTCTTTTTAAGTTTATGTGGTTTGACTGAAAGTTTAATATTTTTATGGTCCAGGTAGTATCCATTTCTGGATGAAGTTATAGTACAAACAAACAAACAAACAAACAAAGGCTAGAGCCATGGCCAAAAGCTTGTTATGTAGTTACATCATGATGAGAAAGGATTACCTTTTGGCCCAGTTCTTATTTATTATGAGACTCTTGGCAATTAAAGCTTATGCTTATTGCCTTTAAAAGCAGAAAGTTACCAGCACATGTGTGAAGTGGGTCTCTCCAAATAACCAGACAATTACTCTTTTATAATTCTAAGTGGAAAATTCCAAAGTAAACAACTAATCACACACAGGAATGCATAAAATTAAAATAATCTGCTGAGAAGCAATACTACAACAAGGGTAGTGCATCTTTCTCTCGTAGGCTGTTTAGACTATGTAATCAAGAAATGTGTTATCTATTATAACACTTCTGCTAGACCTGACCCAGTGAATACACACTTGCGTATACACTCAGATGTGCAGTTATGAACACTTCCATTCCCCCCCCCCTTCAACCAGCAGAAGGAAGATGGAACAGCTCACTGTGACAAAATAGCCTCTTATCAAGTCCATACTTAAATACAAATACCACCAGGTTAATGTTCACAGAAGAATCCAGAAAGGGATTAATTGCCTAGTGTGAATTTGTTGTTGTACTTTATGCCATTTTAATTCCATCCATGTAACAATACACCTGGATTTAAACCAGGAGTTCTCAACCTTTTTAAAGCTGGGGGCCGGATCACGCTTCCTTGGACAGCTTCACAGGCTGGATGACCATTTTGCCCTTTCTCCACCACATGGCACTTCCCGGTGTGGTGGGCGCTACATGAAATGGTGCTCAAGCTGCATCCAGCCCACGGGCCGTAGGTTGAGAATCCCTGATTTAAAATAATATTGTCTTTCTTTCAGATATGCTACAAAAATGAACATTTCCAAAAACAGAAAAGCAACAAATAAACCAAGAAAAAAACACTCTGAGTTTATTCACTTTGTTTGCCTCTTCTAAGAAAACTTTACTGTGCCCGACTTTCTCTTCTATAAGATAAACTCAGTCAAATGTAATTGTGATGCAGCTGTTTTTATAGAATGTATTCTGATAATTTGTAGCAAGAGCAAACCACCTATCCAAGCCAATCAGAAATGTGGCTTGCAAAAATATATCATGCAACAAAAAATAATTTATTGCCATTCATTTATTTATCATTTCAAGATATATCCCTAGCAAAATCAGCATAACAACTGACACTCCTTAGATTTAATATATGAAAGAAATAGAAATGGAAATCTTAGTTTTTTAATCCTAGGTGGTATAGAGTTGCTTCTATACTAACAGTTTTATTTTCTTCTTAACCAAACACCAACAGAAACCAGATACAGAATTATTTAAAATAGGTATAGTATTAGTAGAGCTCTACCTAAAAATTTCAAAACTATAACCATAAAATGGTTTACTTAATCATCAACTGACAGCTCTACTCCTGAAAATACTTCTGCATATGTTACAAACCACTGCTATGCTAACAAAATTAACATATCAACAGATCAGAAATATGATTTGAAAATAACAGGTATAGTTCTTTAAAAGCTCTGTTTCACATTTAAGATGCCATACTTATTTTTAAAATGTTATGGGTCTCTTTGGGGACCAGGTAATTATATGTCTGAAGCAAATTAAATGCATGCATGGATGAATAGTCTGGATCTTTTCTATGTTATGCTACAGCTTTCAATTTTTCATTATTATTATTATTGTCCAGACACTTTGTTTCCCCAGTAGTTCCTGTTACCTTACCTAGATATTAAGTCTCCTGGCCATAATGAAAATCCACTTCAAATCCACATATAGTTCTTAGATCAAGATTGCAGAAAATACACATTTGGGAATTATTGCGCAATAGCACCTTATGTCTAGTGATTTAGGATGCATCCAGTTTAGCCTTCTCTTTCCTTGGTAAAACATGCAGTTTCAGTCATTTCATGCTGAATCAAATTAGTAGCTGGAGCCCTTCACACAATTTCCCCACTGCAAACACTGCTGAGCCTTGGTTCATCTCTAGTCTTTTGTACAACTCTGTAACTCTATTTACTCCATGTAATATTCAGCAAAGACAGGGTATTAGGGGAATTCTGCACAATAAGTAACTTTGAGAGGCATTATTTTGAGAGGCTTCACCACTAAATTAGGCAGTATTTAAGTGCTATAAATAATAAAGAAAGAAAAAAAGAAATGAATGACTGAATGAACGAACGAACGAATGAATGAATGAATGAATGAATGAATGAAATGTGGTTTTCATATTTCTTTCTTTTTCCACTTGATTTCATTTTGCTCCTTTGCCTCTGTATTTTTTTAAAAAATCTATGTGAATGTTTGCAGAAAATGTATGTCCACTTTTCTCAAAATACAATGCATTTTTTTCTCAACAGGGTGGATGTAATAATGTATATTACATTATTTTTTACAGATTTTTTTTGCAAGTAGATAAATAGGGACAGTGGTGGAATTCAGTAGGTTCTCACCAGTTCGCCAGAACCAGTAGGAGAAATTCTGGCTGGCCCCGCCCATCCAAGTTTTGAAATAAAGTAGTCCTAATTCAGGTGTAACACAGGGCTTTCCCAATGGCCACACCCACCATACCATGCCCACAGAGTAGGTAGTAAAAATTTTTGATTCCCACCACTGAATAGGGACCGCTTTGGTGGGAAGGTAAACAGCATTCCGTGCACTCCGGTGTTGAGGCACACTTTCCACATGTCCATGGAAACGTCTGCAGATGCAGACAGCACTGTGTTTATTTTAGGTTTTAATTATCTTTTGAATCCTTTGAATTTCATTTAAAACTCACAATGTGTGCTTTTGAAGAAGTGTGTCTTTTTGGATAACATGATCGTTTTCACTTTTAACACAAAGGCAAGAACTCTATCATTCTCTGTCTCTCTCACACATTATCTACATTCACTCCGGTTTTTGACAAATGTTCCTATCTGAACACTGAAGCAGAAAAGCAGACATTTAACACAAGAGACTTTTGAGCAAGTTTCCAAACAAATTAGTATGTATTATGTACTAAGCTTGGTAGCACTTGAAATTTGTTTTGACCATTGATTAAGTTAAATGTGCTAATTGTATCTAAGACCTTTAATCTCAGAACACATGTGAACAAAAAGGTTTAGGAAAAATCCACACATACCAAATAAATTGAATGAATGGCTAAAAAGGAACACAAGGTTATGTTGGTGGTGATTTTAAGACAAGAGGTTGGACTGTATACTATACATTGTTTTCATAAACAGAGGTATAATTTGGACACTGCATTTTAAGAAAGATGCTAACAAACTGGAACAAGTTAAGAGGAGAAGATGAAAGATGATCAAGCAACTAGAAGTGAAGTCCTACAAAGAAAGGCTGAAATAACTGGGTATATTTAGCCTTGAGAAAAGGCGAGTGAGAGGGGATATGGTCACTATCTTCAAATACTTGAGAAACAGTCACAAAGAGATGGGGCAGGATCCATTCCTAATCATCCCAGAGTGCAGGACAGATAACAACATGCTCAAGGTATAGGAAACCAGTTATCGAGAGCAGGAAAAACTTTCTAATTGTTAAGACAGTACACAATGGAATGTTTCATGCCAGGGTTGAGGTATTAATTGACAAAAACGGAAGACAATGTTACAAAACACTTTTAAAAATGAAGATAGTGGAAGAAGTTTATAAGGAATTATATGAACCAAGGCAAATATATGTAGAGGAACAAAAAGCATATTTAGATAAATATATGGAGTTTAAAATAAAAGATATTCATAGAGAACAAACTGAAGAGATTACATACAAGGAAATAGAGGTGATAACAAAGCTAAAGAATGGTAAAGCCCTGGGGCCAAATGGTTATCCGACAGAATTCTCTAAAATATGAAAAGAACAAGTTCTTCCAAGATTGAAACATCTATATAATTATATATTATGAGGAGGTCTGATACCCAAATCATGGAATTATTCAATCATGGTGTTACTTCCCAAACCAAACAAGGACAAAGAAAAGGTGGACTCTTATAGACCTATATTTCTTCTAAACCAAGACACCAAGATCATCACTGCCATAATGGCTAACATAACACCCTGAGTCGGGCTTGGCTGAGTGGGTGGCGCATAAATCCAAAAATTAAATTAAATTGAATTGAATCGAATTGAATTAAAAACAGGTTGAATAAATACATGAATCAATATATTCAAGAAGATCAGGTAGGTTTCATAAAAGTTAGACAATTGGAAGTCCTAATTACGAGGTTAATCAACACCATAGATTTAGCAAAAAAGAAAAAAAGAAAACATGCTTTTTGGCATTAGATATTTATAAGGCCTTAAATTTAATTTAATTTAATTCTTAAATTTTTATGCCGCCCACTCAGGTGAACCTGACTCAGGGCGGCGTACAGCAATTACAAACATATAAAAACAGGTTAAAAAACCCAAGTTACCCACCCAGCTACCCACCCTCTTACCCCCACCCCAATTTAAAAAGACTAAAAGGGAATAGGAGGAATACAGCAATACAGAAGGAGGGACACTAACTGGACTCTAGCTGGAGATAAGCCAACAGACTTGGGCCGTATTCCCATTAGGGCCCCACACCTGCCCTGCCAGCCAGGTTTTCAAACCTTTCCTGAAAGACAGCAATCTGTCTGTAACCTCAATTCTGTTGGCAGGAGGTTCCAGAGGGCTGGTGTGGACATAGAGAAGCCCCTTTGTGTGCCAGAGAGGCGAGCCCCTCTAGCTGAAGGCACAACTAGGGAGCCACTCTGATCCACTCTGGTTGGACTGGCAGACACTCTTGGGACGATGTGGTGTCTCAGGTATCCTGGCCCACTGCCATATAGGGCTTTAAAGGTCAAAACCAGCAACTTGAATTTCCCCCGGAGGCAAACTGGTAACCAGTGCAGCTCATGGAGTAGTGGGGAGATGCGAGCATAATGTCCACACCACCCGGGCAGCTGCATTCTGAACCAGCTGTAGCCTCTGAATGGTCGTCAAGGGCAGTCCCATGTAGAGCACATTACAGTATTCTAGTCTGGAAGTGACCAGAGCATGAGTGACCATGAGTAAGGAGTCCCGGTCCAGGAGCAGGCGCAACTGGTGGATTACTCGAAGTTGAGCAAAAGCCCTCCTGGCTACGGCCACCATCTGCTCCTCCAGCAGCAGCCATGAGTCCAGGAGGACCCCCAAGTTGCGCACCGGGTCTGTCTGAGGCAAAACTGCCCCATCCAAGACCAGAGGTGATAACTGACTGGATAACCCCTGACCCAGTCTTGCTAGGATTCAGCTGAAGCCCATTTTCCCCCATCCAGACCCCAATGGCCTCCAGGCATCCAGACAGGACTTTGACCACATCACTGGGATCACCACGGGCCGAGATGTACAACTGTCATCTGTGTACTAATGGTGCTGCACCCTGTGGGAATGGATGATCTCACCCAGCAGCTTCATGTAGATGTTAAATAGGAGAGAGGAGAGCACCGAGCCCTGCGGCACCCCATATTTGAGGGGCCTAGGACTGGATTTCTCACTCTCCAACAACACCGACTGGGTACGGCCCTCCAGAAATGAGGAAAACCAGGACAACACAGTGCCTTGGATCCCCAATCCTTTGAGCCATTCCTGAAGAATACTGTGGTCAATAGTATCAAAGGCTGCTGAGAGGTCAAGGAGAGCAAGGATGATCAGATGACCACCGTCCTGCTCCCGCCAGAGATCATCCATCAGTGCAACCAATGCCATCTACGTACCATGTCTGGGCCTGAATCCTGATTGAAAGGGGTCCGGATAATCCACTTCCTCCAGAGCCCCCTGCAGCTGGCATGCCACCGCCTTCTCCAATACCTTCCTCAAAAAGGTGAGGTTGGAGACCGGCCTGTAATTGGCTAGAACAGCTGGGTCAAGGGACGGTTTCTTCAGGAGGAGGTGCACCAAAGCATGTTTTAATGGTGCAGGAAACACCCCCTTCTGCAAAGACACATTTATTATTGCCCCGACCCAGCCTCCTGTCACCACCTTAGAAGCTTTCACTAACCAGGTGATATAGGGGTCCAAAGGACATGGAGTGGCCCGCACTGCTTCAAGGAGCCTGTCTACTTCATCAGGGGCAAACAGATCAAACTGATCCCAGATCACATGGCAAGACTGTGCTCCAGCCACCCCGGAACTTCACTGCCCAAGCCGGGGTTAAACCCCAAGCAAATCCAATTGATTTTCTCCACCAGATGGTCAGCGAAGTCCTCAGCCGAACCCTGCCAACCGGGAACCACCGCCCCCTACCAAGGAGGTACCTGGTCATCCGAAACAGGGTGGCTGGGTGATTATCAGCGGAGGCAATAAGGGTGGTGAAGTATTGCTGCCTCATCACCCCCATCGCCACTAGGTAGGCCCTAATAGCGTCTCTAGCTAGAATTACCTGAGTCAAGCCCATGGCTGCCATGGAAGTCATGAACTCTCATGCAACCTCAGTGCCAGTACCCAGCGAAGGCAAATTGAAGTCCCCCCAGAACCATTAGCCTAGGGAACTCCAATGCCAATGCTTTGACGGCCTCGAGGAGCTCAGGCATGGAGTCCCTTACCCTGCAAGGGGGCAGGTACAGGAGTAAGACTCCCAACTGACCCATAGGGCCCAACCGCAGGAGCAGAGCCTCACAACCTGGTACTTGCGGAGCAGCGGCCCTGGCGACTCCCATAGACTGACTAGAATGGCAACGCCACCACCCTTCCCCTCAATCCTAGGCTGGTGCCAAATACTGAACCTGGCCAGACATATAATGTTGTCCATACAATAGGCAACAATAAAACAAATAACGAATAAAATAGGTTTTGGCCCAAATTTTCAACATGTAATTGGCCATCTCTATAGTCAGAGTTATACTAAAATAAGAATGAACAAGGACTATTCACTAAATGCAGGCACAAGGCAAGGTTGCCCCCTTTCTCCTATCTTATTCATAATAGCTATGGAAGCACTGGCGACAGCAATCCGAAAGGATAACCAAATCAAAGGAATGGAAATAAAGAAAATTAGTCTGTTCACTGATGATACCCTACTGTCAGTAAAGGATCCCCTGATAAACTTAACAAAGGTTAAAAAGCATTTAAGTGAATTTGAAAAGCACACATGGTAAGGGTTAATTGAGGGAAAAACAAAGCAATACTGTTGGCATATTGCAAGCTCCGAATTTGTACAGCACTGGGGGAGTGAGAATTTCATTTGGGTGGTAGTTTGGGTGGAATTGGTGGGGGGAGTCGGTGGAAGGGGAATGAGGGGACATGTTTGGGGGGCATAAATGTGATTTATGTATATGTTTTTATTTGTAAAAAATTAATAAAATTATTTTCTTAAAAGGATTGGTTTATGGTAGCCGTGTCCAAACTATGGCCTGGGGGCCGGAACCAGCCCCCAATGCAAATTCATATGACCCATGAAGCTTTCGTCACTCCCAGAAGTGGAAGTAAAACGTGCTGGTACAGGCATGTTTTACTTTCGCTTCCGGGAGTGATGAGTTCTTTGTGGGACAGATGAATTGGCATCGGGGGCTGGATCCAGCCCCCGGGCTATAGTGATCAGCCCTCTGAACCATGTGACTGGCCCACAACCCAAAAGGTTTGGGCACCCCTGGTTTATGGAGTCACGAGAGACACATCGATCAGCTGAGAAAATGAGTTCCAAGAAAAAAATGTATGCTCGGATACGAGTAGTAGCTGCCAACACCGCCAATGCCAATGGTGACGACAACAATGACAATGGAATTAATTACTTCTGGAGGAGATGAGAGCTTCAACGCTAGAGGCATTTGGACAATCATCTTTTATATTTGCTTTGATTTAGATTTCTGCATTAAGCAGAGAGTTGGACTTGATGGTCTCATTGGCCCTTTCCAACTCAGTTATTGTCTCATTCTGTGCATATAACAGGTTGTAAAATACTTTGAAAAATGAGAAGGAGGTGAAGCTTTGAAATAATTAGTAGTAACATGTTGCTTTATAACAGTTTGTACAGTTCATCTAATGCCATTTGTATTTACTGCTTTCTATGTAAAATTGTTGTGTCATCAAATATTATGCATACCTGATGATATAAATCCCACAAATTGTATTTTTTAAAAACATGAATCTGGAGTTGTTGGTACAGAAGACTGTAAAAAAGACAATCAACTGTCCTCCCAAAGTTGAGTGAATATAACAAAATAAAGAAGTATATATAACAGTTCAACTTTATCTTTCAAACCAGTCGTTCAGCACAATTCTATATTTCAGCCATTCTTTTCAGCTTGGATTAATTACCACACTTGACAGTTAAAAGGGATTAGGAAAACCAATTTCATCAGGTTTTAATTGTAGCAATCCCAGTTCTTGACAATGTTATTTCCTTTACTATGCTGTATGGATATTTCTTCATTACCGTATCTGTTTGAAAATGAATTGGTTTAAATCCAAAAACGATGTGTAGTAGAACAGTCAAACTTTGATTATTATTGGTATGGTCTAAAACAGGGGTTCTCAACCTTTTCAAACTGAGGGCCAGACCACACCCCCTCAGACAGCTGAGCGGGCCAGACTGGTGGTTTCCTCCACCGTAAACGCTGCTGTAAAGCACGTACACGGCTGTCATAAACATGTTAGTGACAGCTGCAGGCACATTTACATCTGTCGTAAACGTGTCTGTTTCTGCTTCCGGTGGCAGTGGTGGCAGCAACACGTGCCACATGAAATGGTGCCACGGACCAGGGCCAGCCCACAGGCCTTAGGTTGAGAACCCCTGGTCTAAAAGATGGAGTAATCCACAAAAATATTATGGATGTAAGGTATCATGTTAATATTTTCTGCTGCCAGTATTTTTTCACTGATTATCTGGTACCCTTCTTCTCCTTTTCCAGAAGAGAGAATGTGACAGAATGCAGCAGCAAAAGGAATGGAAAACAAGTTGCAACCAGCAGTAATTCATTCCTTGATAGTCTGGTCAATTGAGGAATCGAGGAATTGGTTCCCTACAGCACTAATTTTCAAAAAGAAAAGCACCAACCAAGCAGTTCTTTGGCACTGTGGAGATTAACAGATTTATTAAGCACAAATTCTCATGGTTTACATTTCATTTCTTTTGGAAGAATATTCATTTGAGGAAGAAGATTGGCATCCACCAAAGCTCAAGCGAAGATAAATTGGTCTCAAAGTTGCCATAAGACTTTTGAACATCACGTTGTTCCTACGGTTATTGTTGTTGTTATACTGACCTATACAGTAATATTGTTTGCAAAGATGATTTTAGTCAGCAAAAGGCTAAGATGAAAAGAAGATTCAATGCCCATTTCTTGCCAGTTGTGCATGCAGAAAACCATTTTAATTATCTCAACTTGTGGACAGGAAACCATACAGAAGGCCTCCTACCAAGTCATGCTGGCCATTCCAGAAGTATGTGAAAAAAACTCGACCCATTTCTAAGCTTTCTGATTCCTGCTGTGTTACTGACGTCAACAGTGGGGAGGGAATTGGATTACCAACTGCTTTTAAAGTGCCACTTAAAGCACACCCTGGTGAAAATATTTGACAAATTTGAGGCTTGATAAAAGCTGTCAGGACAGCAGGACGTTGCATGTAAAATCAGTGATTCATTCCTCTATTGCACTTTCTATCTCTCATCCAAAACAGCTCATAAACTCGTATTCAGTTGGGAAGTCAAACTCCCATATATATTGGCCCCAAACTCCCGACGTCTATCCGGTTAATTAGACATTTCATTCAATAAATTTCATCAGGGGAGTTTTTGCAATATCTGAAAGGTTACAAAACACATGTCTGTTACAATATTATATGTTCAAACCAGCTGCAAGCCCCCATGCTCATTATCCAGTCCAAGCTTACCCAAACTTACCACTCTTGTGTTTCGCGTCCTCTCTGTCTCTTCTGTAATTTCTCTATGGTTGCTAAGGACGTTGCATACCATTAGAGTCCTATCTCTTAAATACAACTTGCTGCCTGCTCCTGACTGAATCTGCAAGCTCACATTACCACCTGTGTACTGGCTGTTTTACTTACAAGGAGCACCATGGTTCTAATTCCTGTGTACTTACAAAAAGCAGGTTAAATCAGTTTCATAGTTTAAACCCTTAGGATGCATGGTTCCTAGTCTATGAATATGAATATAGTATGCCTCCTTTCCTATCTCTTAAATACAACTTGCTGCCTGCTCCTGACTGAATCTGCAAGCTCACATTGCCACCTGTGTACTACTGTTTCACTTACAAGGAGCACCATGGTTCTGATTCCTAGTTTCAACTATGAAACTAGGAATCAGAACCATGGTGCTCCTTGTAAGTGAAACAGTAGTACACAGGTGGCAATGTGAGCTTGCAGATTCAGTCAGGAGCAGGCAGCAAGTTGTATTTAAGAGATAGGAAAGGAGGCATACTATATTCATATTCATAGACTAGGAACCATGCATCCTAAGGGTTTAAACTATGAAACTGATTTAACCTGCTTTTTGTAAGTACACAGGAATTAGAACCATGGTGCTCCTTGTAAGTAAAACAGCCAGTACACAGGTGGTAATGTGAGCTTGCAGATTCAGTCAGGAGCAGGCAGCAAGTTGTATTTAAGAGATAGGACTCTAATGGTATGCAACGTCCTTAGCAACCATAGAGAAATTACAGAAGAGACAGAGAGGACGCGAAACACAAGAGTGGTAAGTTTGGGTAAGCTTGGACTGGATAATGAGCATGGGGGCTTGCAGCTGGTTTGAACATATAATATTGTAACAGACATGTGTTTTGTAACCTTTCAGATATTGCAAAAACTCCCCTGATGAAATTTATTGAATGAAATGTCTAATTAACCGGATAGACGTCGGGAGTTTGGGGCCAATATATATGGGAGTTTGACTTCCCAACTGAATACGAGTTTATGAGCTGTTTTGGATGAGAGATAGAAAGTGCAATAGAGGAATGAATCATTGTTTCATATTGTTATAAAGGACATAGTGAAGAAGTTGAAGAGAACATATTTGAATTTGGTTACTATTGTCAAGATTACAAAAGGAACTTGAAGACTTTTTGTGCAGAGAAGTATCTGAGTTTGGTTTCTGTTTGATGACATTACAAGTTAATATACAAGAGTTTGCAAAATAAAAATAACATTAAGAATACAAAGACCTTATAAGAAGATTCGTTTATTATTATCTTCATCATTTTTGGGCATACACAAACGGTACATTGTGTTTGTATCCTTTTCTCCGTTTGGCCATTTTTTGCTGTGCATGTAAAATCAGAGCATACCAGAATGCCCTATCACTTTTGTTAATGGCCTGTTACATACAAAGCTCTCTTGATGAACAAATGGAATTGCAATCAAAAAGAGCAGGACGGCGCTACTGGATGGCTAGAAATGATTGCAGGATCAACTTCTGCTTTCACACTTCACATTCATGGGCAAACGTAATCTCTTGCTGGCTGAAGTTAGCAGGCAGAGTGTTAATACGTGAAGTCTAAAGCCAGGCTTCTTTTCCTGGTGTAAACATTTAAGAATAACTATATTTACCCTCATTTCATGCTGAGAGCATTAATAAATTCATGTTTAAATAATGACTTTAGCCATGTTTATGCCAGACTGCATTTTCAATGTGTATATCTTCTTTTCCATCGGCCCAAAGAGAACGCTAATCTTGAGGTCAGAATGATGGAAATCAATTTTTTCTTAAAGTTTCACTCAGCACGAAATTGGAAGTGCAACAGTAGAAGCCTAAGGAGAGAGAGAAATCCTCTGCAATGTTGAACACTATCTATCTTTATTTCACTGGAAACAGAAAATACTCTAAACGTACGACCACTTTTGTGCATCACACTACCAGACTGCAGTAATTTTAAGAACAGCTGGGATAACATGTTATTCAGGAGACTCAGAAGTAAACTGCCAGCACAGGATCTGAATTTGAATTAAAAACCTAGCAAGATGAGCAGAAAATTTAACTCCTTGCCTTCTGCGCCAGTTTCTGTCCAGATTGGTCACTCTGTGCCTGCCATTTCTGCCCGTTATATTCCTTTACTCCAGCAGGAATCTCCCCCATCCCAATGCTTGTAGTCAGCCTGTACTATATTACAAGGTCCACAGTTGAAAGGTGGATTCAAGCCTCCGTTACAACCTTGCTGGAGTCCCAGCCTAAATCTCTGCAGATAGCTTGGCTTTTCAAATGCTACTAAAAGTTCTTGAAACTCACTTCATTCTTTTAACATGATGTTCTATATTCCCCTTACTCATACCATCTTCAAAACCTTATGTTCCTATACTATTGTTGAATTAGTAATTATGTGGGCCTGAACTGATTTATAAAGGAGGTGCCTGCTTCATTTTCCAGTTGGCTGAGCCAGTTGTGTCAATTTTATTTATTTATTTATTTTCAGATTTATATGGCCACCTTTTTTGCCTCAGTGACTCAAGGCGGCTCACAACAATTAGTTAAAACCCACCCTTCATGCTAATTAAAACCAAATACTAAAACTATCTAAAACATCCATAAAATATCCCCGGTCCCTATAAAAAAGGGACACCAGGGCAGGAAGAATAAAAGCCCCGGGCAAGGCTAAACAAGCCAGCAGGGCTGGGTTGTGGCACTAGATGCACTCCATGCCTGCTGTCAAAGCCACGTTTTTAAGGCTTTCCTGCAGGGGAGACCACCATTGCCTGACCTACTGAAGAAGGCATGCATGAGTACAATTGTGTTTAGTGCATTGATTGACTTGAGTTCCATTAAGGAAATCAAGACATGATTAAGCCTTGCTGGCAACCACACACTAAAGAAGTGACAGCCAATAGAAAAAGGAGTCCTTGAGTGGTTAAAATACTTACTGCAGCCCAAAACTGCTGACATTGTAAGCTTGATCCTGAAGGGGCTCAAGGTTGACTCAGACTTCCATCCTTCTGAGATCAGTAAAATAAGTACCCAACATTTTGGGGGCAAAATACTAAGCGCTGTTGGGTGGTATATAAGTGCAATTGCTATTTCTGCTATGTAAAAATAAATGCAAATCTCACAGTTACTCACAGTTACCAATGGCGTACAGTATACAGTATCTATAAATGACTATAGATCTCCTCATATACAATCAATAGAAATGGGAGGAATGTTTATTGAATTCTTCATTCTCCTTGATTTAGGCTATCTCAACCTGACAAGACATCTCAACAGGAAATTTTGAAGCCCTGTGAGATTCCTTACCTTTAGCCAACTTCACAAAAAAAAGGTCATCCTCCCCTCCCCACCATCAAAGATATTGCCCCTGAATCTAGCAGCTTTTTAGAAGAACATTGTTTGCCAATGAGTAGTCTGTAGAAAGTGAACAGGAAATTTGTCATAGACTCTCTAGCAAGGAGACAAATGTTGCAATTTCTTGTCCTTGCCTGCAAGGAAGAGACCAGAAAGCACTGTATTTTTCGCTGTGAGAAACTTGCTCTTACATTAGTATTCACAGGTTTCCAGGCTTAATGTACTCAGCCCTCATTATATACGGTAAATGAATTTACAAGAAGACAAAAGAGAAAGAGAGAAATCAACATCCTTATTCTTCCACAAAAAATAAAAGAAAGAAAAAATAAACTGGAAGTGGAAGAATTTTTTTCACACTCTCGTAGATCTGCAGAACATAAGACAACCCAGACATTGTTTGCACAAATATAGCAGAGGCTGGTAGAGCAAAAATTAGCCACTGGTGGCAATAAGATAGCGCCAAGCAAGGGAAACCTTTACATTTACTATGGAACAACAAGAACAAATGAACTTTCATTAACATTATTTATAAAATGTTTAGGAATAATGGAGCGCTCTACAATAAAATTGCACAACTTCGAAGACCAATTATATTTAAAAACATCACAAACACTCCATCCAGTACTAGCAAAGTATTCACTCAATTTTCACATCATTTGCTTCTAAGGATACAAGCCAAGTATATAAACACCTTACCTGAAACTGATCATTCTTATATCACATCAAGGGGTTATGCTGGTCTGTTCCTAAACAACAAATGACTTATTCTCTCCATGCCTAAGTCATTGGGATATATGTGTTCATGCATACTATAAGTGTAATTGCTATTGCTACTAATCCTTGATAGTGGGCATCATTAAGGTTCTATCTGATATATTAGATTTAAACAGTTAATGTATTTAAAATGTGAATGCGTAGAGATATAGAATCCGGCTCATTTACTGCTCTGCTGATTACTACCAGAGACATTTTGATACACAAGAGACATGCACTGATGAGGAATTATGTTTTGGGCAACAAAAAAGCGAAAAAAGTGGCTTCAATTTTACAGTCCAGGGTTTGACCCAAACACAAAAGAAGAAGAATCTGACATATTTGCTGCAATGTGTTGTGCAGTTATATTAATGGTGCGAGGCAAACAGCTGTAAGTTAATATCTCTTAATAAACATTACTGGTTGCACACTGAGTTTTGTAAATTAGCATGCAATAGGTAACATCAACAGAGGTATCATAATTCACTTACAATAAATACGCCATTTGCCTAACCAGACAACAGGTTTTGCACCATTAAAGTAAGGCAACCAACAAATTATTTGGCTTTAGATATACTGTATGAAAGAATTTATTTTACAAATAATTGTATAATTGTTCTCTTATTTGCCTTTCAAAGCACTTTGAAACAGAGCAAGTCCATCAGCAAACAATGAAAACATGGAAGTTATTACATAAACATTACCTTGGCAGGCAAAGCCTCTTTCTTCATAGCCAGCGTTACACAAGCACTTCCCAATGGGAACTAGCCATTCACCTTCTGTACTGCAGTACATCTTGGGTGGATCTTCCTCTTTGGAATGATTAACACAAGAACCTCGCACTTCCACCAATGACTGGGAATCCATTGGTACTGTGTCTGGAAACATGGCCAGGTTCTTTACAGTGAAAGGGCACTTTTTGAAGTACACTCGCACTGATACTAAGGCAACGCATGCTCCCACATCTTGAAAAGCCAAGTAAAATCCTTTCTTGCTGATAGGTCCCACTTCACGAACCTCTGTGTTCAGTTTAAGGATTCGATCCCCAAGATCCATTTGAGTGAAGCTCTCGTCAGCAGCAATGGTATCAATCTTTGTAAACTGGTGTTCTCTGAACCTGACCAAATGGTCCTCATCAGATTCCATATAATACAGATTAAAGGTCTCCTTGCAAGTGCCCAGAACTAGTGGAATGCTATTGCAGTCCCTCAGGGTAAACTTAAGCTCCACATAGATCTTCTGAGCTGAATTACGTGGTATCCAGTTTGTCCTCAGCCAATTGTTCTGACTGTGGTCCATTACATTGCAAACTTGGTAGGTTCTGATTGGAGTGTAATTCTCATCAACACCACTTATTTCTTCCCACTGAAAATATAAATATAAAATTATTAGTGATAGATTTGTCCACATAGGAGGAGTAAAATCAGTCACCTTGCCAAATTATGACCTACTGCAGCGATGGCGAACCTTGGCACTCCAGGTGTTCTTGAACTTCAATTCCCAGAAGCCCTGATCAACAGGAGTGCTGACTTGGGCTTCTGGTAATTGGAGTCCAAAAACACTTGGAGTGTCAAGGTTCACCATCACGGACCTTGTGCCATCTTTATATTCAGAACAGTTACATAGGAAATCCACCCTTTTACAAGAACAAAATGACATAGCTGCCTGTGAATTGTATCATAGCACTATACAATGCAGGGCAGGATAGCATGTTTAGACATTTTAAAAAAAACTTGCAAATTGAAAGTCATTGGTTGACAGGTCAGAGAAACATTTACACTAGAATCATTTCCCATCACATGCTAGATTTCCATTGACAGGTAATTTTTGCAGGGGAGATGAAATTATATTGTCTTCCACCTGTATTAAGAGGTTGTATGCTTTCGACAGAGCTGTATGTTTGTTTGTGCATGAATATGTGTGTGCGCACGCATGCATGCATGCACATGCATACCAGCTCTAAGTAAACTTTCATTTAAAATTGGTCAATTATTCCTAGGATTTGATATTTAAGCAACTAAAGAAAGCACACACTAAGCAGTTAGGTATGATTAGCTAACTCACTGTTTTCAAATTGTGAATACAAATGCCCTTTATCCTTCTATTTTAAAATAGAACCTGTAGCCAGTTTCTGTTTTCAAATGTGTGTGTTGAGTTCTTTGCAAAGTGTTGAGCAGTACACTGCTAAGTCCAATGAGCTACAGTACATTACAATTCAAAACCCCTCCGAGGCTTATTTTCATGGCTAAATTCTTGCTTTTTGATAAATGGTATCCGGACTGGAGTGGCTAAAGTCGCTAAGATGCTGACTGAGAGGCAGAAGGTTAGCAGTTCGTTTCCCGAGTACTGCAGGACGGAATGAGCTCCTGTCTTTGTCCCAGATCCTGCCAACCTAGTAGGTCAAAAGCAAGAAATTGCAAGTAGATAAATAGGGACTACTTCGGTGGGAAGGTAACAGTGTTCCGTGCGCTCCAGTGTCTAGTCATGCCTGCCACATGACCACGGAAATGTCTGCAGAAGCAGATAGCGCTGGTTCTTCAGCTTTGAAACAGAGATGAGCACAGAACCCTAGAGTTGGATACGACTGGCTTTCGAGCAAGGGAAACCTTTACCTTTACCTCAGGATGAGGTATAATAATAACTGACAAATTTTTAAAAGACTAGACTTGATTATAAAAAAGGAAATACACAGATTGTTATTTTTTTTCTGTTTAAATCTTATTTATTTGTTTATTTAATTCAGGAATTCTCAACCTGTGGGCCATGGGCCAGATGTGGGCCACAGTACCATTTATGTGCCCCCCCCCTGCCTCCACCACACCAGGAAATGCCATGTGGTGGAGGAAGGGCAAAATGGCCATCCAGACCCTGAAGCTGTCTGAGGGAGCGTGACCAGGCACCCCGCTTAAAAAGGTTGATAACTCCTGATTTAATTATTTGTTTGTTTATTTTCTCCCTATAGATATTTCAAGGTGGCTCACAACAACTTAAAATATTTATTTATTTATTATTCAAATTTATATATTGCTGCCTAAACCAATCGAGCAACTCTGGGCGGCATAACAACAGTGAAAACATTACAATCATAAAACATTAAAACCCCTTTAAAACCCTTAATAGATCTTAAAGATTACTCTCCCCCTCCCATCAATTATTTAAAAATTATTAAAATATGAAATAATTAATAGTTTATCAAATTTTAATATATTGTACTAGAAACAATTAAACATAAGAAAATTAAAACTGAGCTTAAAAGCAATTTTAAAACATTGTTTTAAAAAACTTCTTAAAGCCTGCTTGAAGAGGAAAGTCTTATCGTGATGTCGAAAGACAAGATTTTATTATTCTAATTTGGTGTTTTAGAATTGTAAATCTAAGGGTTTAAAATAAACATCAAAACACTTTAAAATAGAAAGGGGGCTTCTAAAATCATCATGTTCAAGCAGTCAACTAACATTAGTCTTTGTAAAAGAGAATGGTAACACCCCAGACTTTTTTCTTTTAAAAAAAAATACATTTGAGTGAGCAGTTGGTGAATAGTTCAATATCCTGGCAGTTGTGCATTGATGAGTGACCCAAATTCACAATTTGTCCAAAAATCCCAAAGCAAATTTAAAACAAAGACAAGAAAGGAACACCCGATGTCAAACCGCTGAACTAGAACTTATCAGCAATTTTGATCCTGTTCATTAACATCTTAAGTAGGACCAAGATTTTCTCTATATATAGGGTTTAAATTAACAGGCAATAGTAGGGAGATTACGTTATCAGTTGTGGATGGTCTCATCCTGAATATATTTAAATTTTTAATAGAAATATCACAGACCTACACCATATTTGCATTTCACAGCCTTTTAGATACACTGGCTTGGATCCTCATTAGAGACATAAACCAATTTTCTCTGGGATTTCTATTTCTAAAACTCCCAAAATTCACAACAGGACAAAGTCCATCTTGACTTCCAAATTGCCTAAATTAATCTGCTCAAATCTAAACATATGAACCATCTTTAAAAAATCCAAACAGCTTCTACTGAATCGGGAAACACTATTTAAGAACACATCGATTTAAACATGTACTTTTCATGTTAAAGTTGAGGGAAGTATATGAATTTTCCTGCAAAAGGAAAAGGAAAAGTTTTATGCACTGAAATAAAACAAGTATAGAAAGGGAACGTGGACAGGGTTTGGAGAAAAATAACAAGTTTGAGAGATTATCACATCTTTTTGCTTAGGGTGGACACAGTGAAATCAGTTGGTAATACTCTATGCAAGATTCTGAATCCAGCCTTGTTTTCAACTTTTCCTTCCTCTATTTGCATACAAAGGTTCACGTGAATATCTGTTTTCATCTTGCTGCACCACAATCTCTGTATAAACCTGATGAATGGAATTCTATTCGGTTATAACTCTGGCCACAAAACATCTGTTAAAATTTAAAGTGTGGCAGAGATACTCTGTTGTTTTTACAAAAACTGTAATCTCCATATGTTCAAAGACTGACAACTAATTAAATGTTTACTTTTTAAATTGTCCATATTCTGTGTCTTTGAAGAACATGGTGCCCATATGCAGCTACATCTGCCTGATGTTTATACTGATGTTTGGAACTTGCTGTCATCATGCTCGCTAATAAGCAATACCTGACAAAAGCAAACATGATATATTCTAAGAAAATATGTTAATTTGTGTCCATTAGGCCATCGTATATTATGGTTTTAACACTGTTAGAACACAGCATGGCAGGTTTTATAGAAACAAAGACAGACAGGCAGACAGAAAGAAAGAAAACAAAAGACATCATTTTACAAATGCACCTTTATTTATTAAACAGGGAGAAATTAATTTCCTGCCCAGCAATGGCCAGACTATTCATTTGTTTTATTAAACACTGCTATCTACTTCAAAAACACTCTTATTTTGTCTTTTCTTAGAGTGATGAGTCATATTGTTGTGGCAAATCATAAATACTCCAGTGTTTCAATCAGATCTTTGCATGTATAACCAGTAATGAAAATCCTGAAAAATGTATATGAAAAAAATCAGCATTATCTATTAAAATTCTCAGTAGCCAGAGTTGAGACAGAACAAGCAAGCAACAAAACTTCCTTTAATATACTTTCATAACCCATACACTATACATTAATTATTTTCATTAGCAATATTTATTTTTAAACAATTTGAAGCTAGCCCTGTCACTCTCTCCTCCCTCTTTTTCTACTTTGGCGCAATAATGGAAAAGAAAAACACTCAAAGTGCCTATTTATATTGAAAAAACACATTTTAGCCTATTTCAGCAGTTTTTAATAAGACTGCATGGAAAAAATGAGGGGGAGATGCTAAACAGTATCCTGAGTATCAGATTGGTTGAAGATACATGGGTCATTATCAGAAAATCAGAAGTCTTAATCACCAATATGTTACATTGGCTCTTTCAAATATGACTCTAAATTTAGATATACAGTACAGTAATACCTCAGATAACGTTTGCATCAGATAATGCAAAAACCACATAATGTTAAGCAATCTAGAAAAAAAATTCATCGCATAACATTAAAATCCTATGGGATGCATCAGATAACGTTCGCTAAAGCCTGTGCCAGTTACAACGTATCTCTATGGAATTTTAACATTACTGTATGTGATTCATCCCATAGGATTTTAACATTATCCGATGCATGCATCAGATAATGTTAAAAATCAGATAATGCTAAGACTTGTGGAATCAAGTTTTAGCATTATCCGAGGTTTTACTGTACCTGAGTTTCAATCTTAAACAGATTTTTCTATTTTTCTTTAGTCCTAATGGTCTAAATCCAATTGCCAGTCCCAACTAGAGTAGACTCACTGAATCAAGAGCTGAATTGTACCCCAATTTCACTATCATAATTTCTATTATGCACAGGAATTAAAGGACCTTTTTAAAGTATGTAACAAAATTTGAACCAAGACAATTTATGTCTCTGAAACCAGATAATTTAATCCAAAAGTCCCCCAAATATCCTGTTACTATATAGGCTGCATTTGGAAACATTTTTACAGAAGAAAGATTAAACCAAAACCCAGGGTAATTTAAGTGCACCTAAATCCATTACAAAATGCATTAATCTCACCCACTATAAACTTTCCTAACTCAATGTTGGATTATGACCTTCAAAATGTATTTACAACAAATTCTATACAATTCTGCTACAGAAGTAAATCTTAATGGTTTAATTGAATCTTTATCCTTTAGATTAAGGAAAGAATTCCTGACTTCATTAAATTTATGCATCAAGAAAGTCAGCATTCTTTTTATTGTTTATTTTACTGAAATGCAATAAAAGAAACAACAGGTGCCTAAGAAAAGTAGTAGCAGTAGCAGCAGCAACAACAGTAGTAATAGTAGCAGTAGCAGTAGTATTTGAACTACAGGTATTAGTTTCCATAACAGCATAAATTTGAACCCAAGTCTCCTGATTCCTAATCTGATGTATTTTCCACTACTCCTTGCTGAGATTTTTTGTTATTTTTTGTTATTTGAGAGCCACTGTAAAGAATTACTGCTTTTTGATATGGTTAATATGATAAACAGCAACACAATATTTGATGACTGCCAGTAGAGTTAACATTGATAAAATGGTTTATTTCCTTTGTTTGTTTCTTTTACTTCTAATCTGCAGTCACTTTTTACACCTGCGACTTTGGTACCAAATGAGCAGAGACATGTGAATGTTAGTTAGCATTAGTCATTGTGTAGCAGCATTGGCGAAGAAGATTTGTAGAACACTTCTTTCTGTATACTACCATAGTAAATTAATCATGGCTAAGTGGAATGGAGCTTGAAATATTTCATCTCATTTTTAATTCAAGATTTCAAGAAAAGCTAAATAAATAGAATCAAAACAACTATTAATTACCTGCTAAACTGTTTAAACTCTTTTCTCATTTTTGAGAAACTTCCTTTCTGAATTTAAAGTTTGTCATTATGTCTGAATCCTAACCTTATTATGTGATATCTTTTTTATACTGCAGACAGCCTGTTTTCAGAGAAGCAATTATACATTAATATAACTCTAATCAAGCATCTCTTTTGGAGCTCTCTAATACATCAAAATTAAAGTTGAGTTAGAGTTCCTGTACCATATGACCATATGGGTACATCATGAAATAATGTGACTGACAAGCAATAAAATTCAATGTAGGTACATTTGGTAGATCTTGGCATGCCTGACATCTTTGGATTTGCTATGCTGACACAAAGAGGTAAACTCTGAGGTATAAATTGTGTGGCAAACAAAACAACACTATTATATGTTCTGCATAAATGGTTTCAATGAGCTATTATCATGGCATTAATTTGTAATGAAGACCAAATTGCCTGTAAAATTATAGCTGAATGAGATTTCGGCCCATTTGCAAGGATAGCAAAACACCCAGAGTGCTAGTTAACATGAAACACTGCTAGATACAATGTCAAATTCTGATTTTATCTGTGACAAAGGGTGTGTGTTTGCACTTGACCAGGGGCCCTACACAAATAACACGATATGTGAACCCTGAAAGAGCTTTCAAGACTTTTAAAACTGGTAATGAAACAGCTGTTCTTAATGCTGGAACTGATTTAGAGCCTTGTATATTACAGCTTCTCATGATGGGAAGCCACTCATTCATTATTGATGGGATTTTTTATGAGACTTCATACCCTAGTAGCACTTTCAATCATGATGTCCCCGGCACACAACAGAGATTATTTGATCAATTGGGCTGGTGTGCTTATGAGGCAGCAGTATTTAGATGCTCTACCATCACAGCAATCTTACATGGTTGCTAGACTTCATCACTGCAGAGGCTTCAAAGCATTCCTATGGATACTTGTATAGTACTTTACTACTACTGAAGCCTGACATCTTAAAAACCATGGCAAAGAATCTAAAATCTCCCTATCCAATAATCCTGTAATTTTCTTTATCTGCTTGGTTTGGGAGCTGTAAATTATATGGGCTTGTTTCCATGCATTAGGAAATCTCAATTGCTCTGCTGTGTATTTTTTTTTTAATTTACAAAATTTGCAGAAAGAATTCTGAATGCAGAGTGTCAGCTTTAAGTACCTTCAATTTGTTCATGTTTTTTCCACACTGCTTAACATCTGTGTCCATGTATATCTTGACAAAACAGTGGGGAAAATAGTTTAATCTGGTTTGTATCAGAATTCTTTCGGTAATACATATTTGCATCAATTAAACAGTACAAACTAGTATGGGTGACTTTGTATCCTTTTGCACAGTATCCTTTTAATCCATGAATTGTTGCTCATGTGGGCTCTGATAAAACACTGCCAACAAAGGAACAATGCCCTTTTCTTTGGTTTATCAATATACATATCTTTGGAAGTTACTTTTTGGAATATGCCACTTAGAATCTCTAAACCAGCATGTCCATGTTGACCTGGAGATGCTGGGAGGTGTAGTAAATAAAATATATTACCAAGCTCTACAAATGAATTGAAGGAAACAATCCTAAAATTTTATTTCTGAAATTTTCCTCACAAAACCAGATTATAAGAGTTGTACAATCATTGAAACAATAAAGAAAAGGGACAATAAAGAAAAGAAACATGGAACACCCATCTCTAAATGTAAAGTTAAAAATTGAATAATAAAACTCCTACGAGTACAGAGAGATGAGTTCTCACAGTCCCACTGTCAAGTATTAGTCTTATCTCCTTCCAGCTTGTCTACCATTGCTAAATGTATATCTGAGGTGATGAGAGAAGAATCAAGAGAAGGGTATCACTTATGTCAGCTTCACATGCTGAAGACATCAAGTAATATCTGCAATTTTATGTCTAGTTGTGTTATGTTCTATAGAGCGTCACTTTTCACACAACTCCTTAAAATTCCTTATCACTATAATGAACTGACACTTTATATCTATAGATAAAATCCACTTCTTTATTTTGTCACTATGAGTATACTGTATTTCTCTCTCTCAATCATCTTTAAAAACATCATCAGTTAGCTAACCTTGTAGCCATATAGTAATAAACAATTATTTAATCTGAGAGAAAATAATCCAACACTGAATATAGAAATCAAATATAATCTGGCACAGATGCATAGAAATAGCTCTATAACAACATGGGTGGGGTTTTCTCTACCTCAAAAGGTAAAATTAAGTAAATTAAACAATGTCAACCAACAGCACTCACAACACAGAAGGAGCTTTGTATAAATGTATAAAACATTCCAAAAAAGCCTGAGATGTGATAAATCACATTTTAATTTACAGAAAGTACTATTATCTTCATTAAAGAAGGAAACCTGAATTCCTTCTGGCAGAGGATGTGATGAGTCTGAATGGATAATGATGACAGGGAAATCTTTCACAATAACTGTATATTGGGTGAAAGAATTACACGTAATCATGTCTGACGCTAAATCGTCAAACTGGCAATTTTCTATGCTCCGAAGCAATGAAAAGTCTAAGAAAATATGCTTGGAGAACAAATTATCCTTTCCCTTTGGATTAAATGAATCATCCCTGACTACAGTTGTCACCACCATTGTTATCTTCTAATATGTCCTACTATTTCATGATTACAGGCCACTGGAAGGATTATACGGAGTAATCATTTCAGAAGATGGTTAAAAAAAGGTTGTCATAGTTACTGGGTGGTAATTGCAATTATCTTTTTTACATCTTCTAGCCTTGCCCACAGTCTTAACAACAGAGAAGTATATGTGATGGTAGTACACACTCCATAAGTCTATTCTGCTATTTTTTAGTGTTTTGGGACTGACCAAGTGGAACAGCCTCCCCTCTGAAGATCAACACATCCCACCTATTTATTTTAGCCTCATAATAAAAGTGTGCATATTTGTGCAAACTTTCTCTGCTGATTTCAAAACACAAGCTATTCCACAGAAAATTGTATTTAATGTTTTGTAGTTTTGGAATCACCTTTGTACAGTCTCAGAAATCTGATTGAAGCTACCCATGAGTTAAAACATAGACCTATCTTTGTTTGTGCTGTGAAAATTGGAAGGCAATAGGAAATGTAGAAGACCAAATATGAGTTGGAATGACTCAATAAAGAAAGCCAAAGTCTTGAGTTTGCAAGAGCTGAGCAGGGTTGTTGACAATCAGATTTTTTTTTAAAAAAAAACTCACTCATTAATAGGGTCTTCCTAAGTCATAAGGGACTTGACAGCGCATCACTTTTTAGTACTTGTGATATAGTTCTGAAATTAAGAACTCAATCGTAAAATACTAATATGTGCTTGAAACATAAAATAATAAATATAAATTTGTTGCAGGGAGTATTCTTGCTGCAGATCAAAGGTTAAAGGGAAAGATAGAAGAAGTCAGTGTTTGTTGTCCCAAAACACATTCTTTTCAAAAAGTGAATAATACATGTGATCCACTGCATGTAGATGCAGTGTAAAAAGAGGAAATCCATGATAAGTTTAGATCAGGGGTTCCTAACCTTTTCAAGCTGGGGGCCGGGTCACGCTCTCTCAGTCAGCTTTAAGGGCTGGATGGTCTTTTTGCCCTGCCTGCATGATGGGGATGGCCATTTTATCCCAACAGCTTCAAAGGGGTAGTCATTTTGTTTCTCAAATGCCCTTGGAGTGGTGGGGGGCACATGAAATGCCCTTGGAGGGGTGGGAATCCAGTCCACAGGCCTTAGGTTGGAAACTCCTGGTTTAGAGTATGTATCAAAAGAGAAAGGGCTACATCTTATTGTTAATCCCAACAACAGTAGACTCATTGAAAAGAGCAAATAGCAATCTTTCCCATTTTACTTTTAAAAGTATTGGGTATGTCTCAAAACAAAATTTAAACCCTAGCTCTCAGGAACTAGACTGTAAAGGTACAATTCCTGTAATTCTGACATTAATATTTACATCTTTTTGTTTTAACTGAAAGGCATAAAACAATATTTTCAGAACCTAAAGTATATAATTCTCTGCAACAGAACTGTAAATGCGTTGTGAGCTGACAGTGTGACTCTTTCCGATTATCCACATACTCATTTCAAACTTATGTTCGAGTGGCAGCTGGCAACAAAATATAGACTGAACTTAACTGAACCTGACACACCCATAGAAAACATGCTGAGAAAAATATGAAAAGAAAAATGGCAATTGGATGGGAAGATACTGATATAATATGAAGATTGCTACATGTACTGACAAGTTCCAGATACCCAGTTGGAAGCAGAAAACACACCATTTATTTTGAGGGAAGGCAGGTCGGAATTGCATGGCATTCTTCTTGTCACTACAATTACTTTGTATTATCTTATGAGCTCACACAGGCAGCAGACACATCACAGTTAAGATCAGCTGATATTAATACTCAGAATTGTCATTATTCCTAGTATCTTGGATTGCATTAAATAAGACATTGTAAAATGGTGGTGAAGGACAGAAAATCAGATTTATCTATGTTTCTGTTCGGTGAAATATTCTGTAAAGGGGTTCTTGCATTAAAGATGTCATACATGGAAACTTTATGAGTTTGTATCAGTTTTTTGCTGCCAACATTTGCCTTAACAAATTGCAAATAGTGATAATAAAATTGGGTTTTCAAAAAGAGAAATTTCCAGATGCGTAGCCATGCTATTCTATTGCAGCAAAACCAAGAAAGAATATTTTGGGATCTTAAACTCTCTCTCTCTCTCTCTCTCTCTCTCTGTGTGTGTGTGTGTGTGTGTGTGTGTGTGTGTGTGTGTGTGTGTGTGTGTGTGTGTGCTTGAACTTTCATAAGGTACATCCAAGATGCATCTTAAGAAAAATCATAGAGAACACTTTAATACAGGGGCTCCTAAATAGCTTGGGATGAATCCCTTTTTAAAACACTTCTCCCAGACAAGCAGTTTCTGAGAGGACATTTCCCAAGCCCTTTCCTAAATGCTTTTTTTCCCCTCACCAGAAAGAAGTCAGTCTTGTTGAAAAGCTGTCTGGCAGCAGCTTGAAATGAATGCTGGGGACCACACAATGTTCAGATCTAATGAATTCAGGGCATCAGGGTCTGAAGAGAAGGCAACAGGTGGGCAACTCAAACCAAGAACAAGAACAGACATGTCAGTTTTGTTTCATGCATTAGTAAAATTAATGTCTTCATGGCTCTAAACACTAATTGATATTATCCATAAGTTTGAAAAGTAACATAGCAAAATTTTAATCTGCACTGTCCTTCCTGCCCACCATCCACCAGTTAGTACTAAAACGAGTCTAGATAAAACTAAGACTAAGACTAGATTTAGTCTCAGTAATAACACTAATCATGTACTGCCAAGTTTAGACTTTTTGGCAACCCTTTCCAAGGTTTTCTAATTATATAGAGTAATCAGAAGTAATCCTTTCTTCTGGGTGCTCTGGGACTGTGCCATTTGCTCAAGACTGCCTCTTGTAGGAGACACAACAGGGAATAGAATCCTCAATCTTTATCTCTGCAGTTAGATAACCTATCCAGCCAACTAGCCTTACTATCTATCCATCTATCCATCTATCCATCCATACATACATACATACATACATACATACATACATACATACATACATACATACATACATACATAGGCATCCCAAAAGTGTGTAATGTTTTGCTTGAGCTGGAGCAAACAAGTCTTGGGGGCAGCGCCACCATTGGGGGGGGGGGGAACCCGTCCTGGGTCCAGTCTTGCAAAATTGTTCAGGGGTGGAGAAATAGTTTAGGGTAAATCATCTTGTTTTTAAGTAGAAGTGGTGGTAGCTCTAATCCTAATCAACATTCTGTGGAGGAATATAATGAAGGGGAGTGGTAGAATTCTATATTTTCCTTTTTCCATTATTTATTATTCTCTCTAATGAAGATAATGTTATGTTACATTGAAAGATACAATTCAAATCACTATAGCAAGGCAATATTAATATGCATTGTATAAACAAGAAAAATAGTAAATCTTTCTACATTGGTTAATGGAAAATATGAATGAAAAATTTACATAACTGCATAAGGATTGAAGGCTACCATCAAAAACATTGGGGGACTTATTACTGGAAGACTCTCCCCTCTGAATTTTGGAGTGTCTTTCTGGCTCGGTCCCTGAGACAGCACTATCAAAACTGTGCACAATTTAAGATTGCAGTAAACCTCACTTTTGAAAAAGTTATTGTTTTTGGCATTCTTATGCCCTGAAATAAAGAACATGGTTACGTCAAACAGGTGCATCATATATCATTCCTTTCGTCTCTCTACTTTAAAACTGAATATACACAATGGAATTTCTTGAAGAAATCTCAATTGAGTGCATATTCTCTTATTGTCATTTTAATCAGCATCAAATGTACAGTGAGATTCCTTAATGCTGCACTGAAATAAAACTGTTAAAAAGCACCAGCTGGCTATATCAGTAATGGCTTGCTTCCAAGTTTCAAATGTCTTATTTATATACAATGGAATCCTGCCGGCTGTTTAAAATTTAGAGCTTATAAATATAATTGGCAGTCTTATGACTAAAGAACCACAAACACAAATACACTCACAAATCCATCCCAACCACAAACTGAGTCTTTTTCCCCCTCCTGCCTGGGCTCTTGACACAAGACCAAAGCCTGTATGTGTTTGTGTGTGAGGGTGGTGGGGAAGAGTAAAAGAGAATGATTACTTGCTGTAGTAAGCAGATATCACAGACATTTGACATGGCTTTGGGTCACAAAACATCTTAAGCCACATATTTTTTTTAAAAAATAAAAATTAAGAAGATTCTGTGGTGCAAAAATTAAATTAAATTAAATTAATAAGCAACAACAAAAAAAGGTAACTAGTCTATCGTAACAAGTATCTAGAACTGTGTTTCCAACCTTTGGTTTTTGGACTTCAATTCCCTGAAGCCTAAGTCAATTCTCAAAAGCACTGATCAGCCAATGTACTGGCATAGATTTCTGGGAATCGAAGTCCAAAAACTAAAGGTTGGGAAAAACTGATCTAGAGATACATCTGTGTACAAAATCCAGCAAATCTGAGTATGTCCAGACATACTTGCTAGAGCTTTCAGGGAATTACTCTGGCCTCCAGCATCTATACGTTGCAGATGCTGGAGACCCACCCTCCCCTGTTGTTGTTGTTGTTGCTGCTGCTGCTGTTGTTGTTGCAGCTGTCTCACATATGCCTGTAGGCATGGCATTGATGGGACCCTTGTAGCGATCAATGGCTGCTTCCAGTGTCAGAAACTGATATGCTGAAGAGGCTACTGTTAGCTTCTCCAGCATACTGGATATCAAAATTAAACATTTCCTCTGCTGCTCTACAGGCTTGGAAATTAAGCATTGTTTTTTTCTTTCTTTCTCAATTTTTCCTTGTAACTCTGATTGAGACATTGCTCAGAGCCTCAATTTTGGTCATTGCTATGGAGGAAACAAATACTTCTTTTTTAAAACTTTCCTAACCAATGCAGCAATACAACAATCAGCTATGAGGGGGAAAGTAATTACACTTCACTTGCCCCTTCACAGAGGAATAGTGGAGTTGTTTCATTTGTCTGTTTCGTGAAGTGCCTTATCAGTCATTTCACCATACAAGCAAAGATTTCTTGTGTTATTTGGATGGGGGGGGGGGAGTGGGGAGTGGGAATCTTCATTTAACCTGAAAACCTGCAACCCAAGAACAGCTCACAAGTTGCAATCTGGACATACCTTCAACTCCCACTCATCATTTATACTATCAATGCTCCATGTCTGTATGCTGCCTGGAGGTGAAACATACCTCCATAGAAAACCGTATCACTAGTTATTTTTGTCCTTACTATCAGTTTGTGTTAGATCAAAACAACCTCTCAGTTAACATGAGGTGAGAAAGATGGCTTTGATCTAGCACAAACTTATGTTTTAGCCCTACATGGGCATTTTTGATGCCAAGAAAGTAAACATGAGGCAAAAGTGCTGTCATTCTATCTCTTGTATGTTGCTTAGCTCATGCAGCTTATGGCTGCGGTGTGGGTCAGTTTTGCTTTTCAAAAGTTAAAAAAATACTGCTTTGGTGCAAACAGTTACTTCATATTATGAAAACCTTGAATAAAAATAGCACTCCCTGTCTCACTCTTGCCTGGAGGTGAGAAACCTCATAAGGCTTAAAAATTCCTCAGGGAGATGTTTAGCAGGGATAGGAATTCTTATTTCTGGCAACAAAAGCCTCAGTTGAATTGGGATGCATATTTGGGTAGTGAAAATCTTGGAAGAGAACCTATCTCTCTTCCTTCTGAGAACTCCTCCCATGAAGTTCTGTCTCTTCTTCTCTCTTATTAAAATTAAATTCATGTGCTTATCATGTTTGTGAAAGAAATTTAGCATAACCCTACAAAGTGCAGAGTAGACAGTTTATTGTCTTAATTCCAAAGTAATATAATTTAGGTCTTGGGTATCTAAGATAATTGGCAAAATTGGTCCTGTTCAATAAAAGTAAATAGGTAATAACATGTTTTTAATATCATGGAAGGAAAAGTAATATATGACAGCCATTCTATTCCAGCTCCCCAAAAGGGCAGCACTTTCTCCCTCTCCTCCTTAGTCCCATATAATTAACCTTGAGTAGCAGAAATGAAAGTGAATTCTGTGGTTCCCCATAATTAGACTGTGAATTTCCCATCTCTTGGGAGCCAATATTTCTCTAATCCAAAATATAGAAAACTCATCTGTGAACATGTGATTAAGTGTTGCAATGCCAGAATACAAAACAAGCATTCACACGTTGTGTGAACTAAGTATTTATTTTCCATTTGGTCCATCCCAAGGATCTCATTGAGAAGGAAAGATCTAATGGGTATTCTTTATATCTCTTCTTCTGTGTCATTGCTACTATCATAGCTTGGCATTGTAGCCCCAAGAAATTTGGCAGGGTGAAGTTTAGGAGAAGATCGTGCTCCACTCAATTGTATGCACAGAAGCTGAGGACTTGACTTTCATTTTTGCTCTGATAATGGAAATAACAGGATAGCATAAAGGGTATGCAGGGTGGTTTGCCTCACACAAGCAACTCTGTTCTCCAGCCTCTCAGCATTTCGTGCCTGACCCAGCCATCTCATGCTGCCTAAATGTGTAGATAAAGCCATGGCACTGAGGTGTGAAGAACATGGTATTAGGAAACATTTTATTCATTTAATGTATTCTTAAACCACTTCCATTTGATTTTTTAAAATCACACAACCTATAACTATACAATTCTTCAACTGGATATTTAATATATTGGGTCAAATGCTGGCATAAAAGAGGAGGACATTCTTTGCCTTACATCACACTAAGTTGGATGGAGAAAGAGAGGGAGAGAATGAGAGAAAGAATCTTATCTGGTATTACAAGAAAAATATTCAATGGACATCTTGATAAAGAGATAAATGTGAACTAAAAGGACAAATGCTTTGTGACTCAGTAAGTATTCCTGAATTGTCTGTCCAACTATAGATTTTAAAATAAAGAAACAAATTCCAACCTATGCCACTATTATCGTTCAGTCATCATGAGACTTGATATAAAATAAGCTAAAAGCACAGTACTGTGGCAGTTTGCTTCACTAGTTGGCTGGTTGGTATTCATATTTTTAATTTATCCTTATATTGAATTTCATAATTCAAAAAGGAATCTATCTGCTCTCACACAGGAACTGTCAGACGTTGAATAAGGGTCAAAAAGAAATGAGGGGCACACGAAAAACTCCCCCCCCCTCTTTTTCACTAACATATTGCTTAAAACAAAAATTTAGCCCTGCTGGGCCCATGTTTCTACAAGTGTGGTTAACTCTTTCCACTGTGTGAGAGCCTGCACGTGGAAGTGGAGAAGCAGAGGGGAAAGCTGCACAAAGATTTCATTGTTTGGCTTTTTGATGAATTGTGCCTCCCCAGTAAAAACTGCAGACATCACGAGACTATAAAGAAAGTCTCTATTTGCACACCAGTCAGACCTCACATAGGTAGTGATACAAACTTCCATCATGTCCTGCCTATGACCTCCACAGCAGAGGAGGGATACTACTCTAAGGACAGGAGGTGGTTTAACCTGCAGACTGTCTGAGTCCCTAGAGGCCCGCCTGGTCAAAGGTTAGCCTCTGAGTTACTACATGTCACATTATTTGTGTTTCTGATAAAGACGACTCAATCTCAGGGGCATGAGACAAGACCAACAAACTCATTTGATTTGAATTAAACTCTCAGATGTCGGAAGCCAGCCCCTGTCTACTGAAAGATAAGGAATGTTGTTGTTTTTTAGTGGAAGGTGATTAAATTCTCCTGTTATAAAATGGGAACATGAATCACTTGCTCTCCTTACTTATATCTTCAAGAAACCTTGGCAAAAGAGTGCATTTCTAGGCTGTCAACAACTCAACTAGATTTTAAAAAATAAAATAAAGATTTTGACCCATGATACATCACTGTCCATTTCAGCTCTTCTATTTTTTTCATAATTTACCCCAAAAAATCCCATTTAAAAATTTCATTTGAAAAAGAACTTGAGATTTTAACATTTTAAATGTGAGAGGAAACTGAAGCAGAAAATCAGAGAGTAAACAAAAGAAAATAAAATAAAGGAAAAGACAAAATTCTTCTCCGTACTGGGAGTAGCTCTATATATTGAATTGGCCAGCACTAAGAGCTGATAACTTTGTTGCACTCCCCCCACCCCGCTGCCCCCAGCTGCAAGAATTTACCAAAGTCAATGATTTCTTGTTTTCAAATGACAAGGAAATTGAGGCAGGGGTTCCCAACCTATGGCTCAAGGGCCGGCCCCAGCCCATGGCACCATTTCATGTGGCCTGCCGCCACATCCACCACACCTGGAAGTGGAAGTGGACACATTTACATCAGCCATAAAACACACCCACACATGTATAAACACGCCCATGGCTGTCGTAAATGTGGAAGTGGGCACATTTACAACAACCATAAATGCACCCACTTCTGCTTCTGCGGGGACATGGTCTGACCCACTCAGCTATCCGAGGGGTATGGGCAGGCCCACGCGTAAAAAGTTTGGCCACTCCTGCATTAAAAGAAATCAAAGTCATTAGGCAAAGCTGACAGGCTTTCCTATCCCTGGTTCAAATTTTCCACATTCCTAGTTCACAAGTCAAATGGACTTGATCCATGAAAGCTAACATTAAAATACAATGGTTAGTTGTTAAAGTGCCATGTTTTTGTCTTTTTGTTTTGTTTACTCTCTGATATGCTTGAAACACAGACTAACATGGTTACCATTTCAAAAATCCTAAATCAATAGCTCACACCTTTTGGCAGCATGTCTAATTCAGATTATTCTATAATACATTCTTCTCAAAGTGATTTGTTGAAAGAATGGGGAAATTCTGATGGAGAAAAGCCTTAAGCCTTGGCCCTTCCATACTTTATTCCCAAAATTTTGTCTTCATTTCTCTCTCCACAGTTTCTATTATCCTTATATAATTCTTCTAGACCTGTTTGTGAAGTAAGCCTACTTCAACTAAATGTGGTCAGGAAGGAGGGAAGACATTTCAAGGGGAAATGCACCTTGTTGTTTTTGTTTTTAAAAAAAGGTTAACTGCTCCCATTCACACCACTGTTTAGTAAAACAAAAGTAATTTTATTTTGGTGAAAAAGGTATAATTTTCATATTAAAATTGAATATAGTCACATCGTTTTGTCTACCTATTATATTTAAAAAGAAGTTATGCAAATTTGTTGTTCCTGTAATTTAAATCTTATTTCTGATAAATGTATTTCTCATTTGTCTTTCTGTTGATCCATGGCTGATATTTGCAATTGCATTCCTCACAGGATTTTTAAAAATAAAATAAAATTAACTAATATAGCCCCTCATCCATGAAGTAGTTGACTATAAAGCTCCTTTTAAATATATGGTTAAAATGAATAGTACAGGTAGATAATGCAGACTTAATTACATTTCTTGATGCAAGATAGGTGTTCTGCATTCTAGAGCTAACCAATCTGAGTTGATTTTTTTAACCTTATCCACAACTTTAAAAACTTGTTATACATTTTATCACATAGTGTTCATGGTTAATAAATATGGAATACTTGCAGCCATCCTACTACCAAGAGGCAGAATTATCTATCACAGCAAATAATTAAGTTCCTTATTCATTTCAGATATGAAAGAAGGGGGGGGGGGGTATCGGGAAAATGATTTTCTCATGTCTAGAGAGACCATGTACGTATTTTCTTGCAGATTATTGGTGCTCATATAGCTCAAACATCACAACGGGATTACAGTGAGAAGGTGGTCCATGGTTTATGTTGATTCCAGAATGACATCTGCTAATTTAATACAGCCCTCACCATTATCATTTTTTTTAACCTCCAGAAGACTCTGTTCTACCATTTTAGTTCCAGATCTAGTTCTATGGAGGTTTTCTATAGTCCAACAGCAACAGGAACTGCAATGTCACCACTGACACTGGCAAGAATTTTGCTCAAGTCTCAAACAATGCTGTTTGTCAAGAATACTTCAGCATGGTATTTTAAGGGGTAGGACCTTAACCAAAACTACTCTACTGGGATTTTTCATTGACTAGGGTTTACAGATTAGGGCCATCCATTACCACTTTCTTTGTTATGTAACAAATGTGGGACATGTAAAAATTTTCAGGAGGGCACAAGGTAAGAGCACAGCTACAGCCTGCTTGTCTGTATTTAGGGGTGAGGAGAAGAATCACAACAAGTCAGTCCAGCTCTCATGTTAATTCAGCATTGTTTGGTTGGAAACTGCTTTAACTGGTTATTACCATTAAAGAACCAAATAAACTGGGTGAGGGAAAGGAAAGAGCCAGTAGATCAATCAGTCCATAGACTCTGCATAGGTTTAGCTTAAGGAAGGATGTCTGTATTAATTCTGCAAAAGAAAAGGCAGATCAAGAGAGTTAACCACTCTATCCTCCCCCCCCCGCCCTGCCCCCCCCCCAAAAAAGATCAGCAGCAGGCCACTGTACTCTGAGAAAAAAGGAAATTAAATATAGCATATTACCATCTTAATGTCCAGAGGAAGCTGAAGATGGCTCTCAGGATGAAAATGGATTTCAACACTAACTATACCCAGAATAGTTTGTGGAATTCTCTTCCAGTTGAGCTGTGCCAGGTTCCATCTCTACCCATATTTAAAAAACAACATAAATCGTTCCTCTATAGCAGGGGTTTCCAACCTTTTTATGCCATGGGCCTAACCATGCCTCTGTACAGCTGAATGGGCCAAACCCCAGAAGTGGAAGTAAGCGTGTCTGCTTCCACATTTACGACAGCCGCGGGTGCATTTTTGGCTGACATAACTACATTTACGCATGCACAGGTACATTTTACAGCTTTCATAAATGTGCCTGTTTCCACTTCCAGGTGTGGCAGAGGATGAGGTGGGTCACATTAAATGGTGCCATGGGCTGGGGCCGGCCCACAGGCCATAGGTTGGGAATCTCTGCTCTATAAAGAGGCTTTTGGGGATACTGCTAAAAGCTGAGCAATAGTCTTCGATTAACTCTTTCCGTCACGAAGATGTGTTCCCTGTTGATGGTTAGTTTAATGTGTGTGTGTGTGGGGGGGGGGTGTTATTATTTCTGTTTTCTTATTATAATTTATTTAGTTTGTTTATTTCTTATTATATAGATTTTAAAAATGTGTTATTAGCTGCCCAGAGTGGGAGAATATCCCAGATTGGTGGGATATAAATGTAACAAACAAACAAACATAAACATAATAAACATAATAAACAACAACAACAACAACAAAATAATAATAATAATAATAATAATAATAATAATAATAATAATAATAATAATAATAATAATAATAATAATAATAATAATAATAATAATAATAATATAGGTATACCCATACAAACTATAGCCAGTATAGCCATTGGTGTGAGATCTTGGAAACATTTCAAAGGCCACAGGTTGTCCATTCCTGTTTTAAAATCTCAACACATTCTTCACAAGAGTACATTTCACTGAAATGATAAACCTTACACACTCTCTTCTTGTCTTCACATTCTGAGTTTGCAAGGAGCAAGACAGAAGACAGCACTATATTCTCAAAAAGCAGGATAAAAACAAAAGAAACCAAATTTATTCATTTCAGCTCTCATGGTTTCATGCCGGTCTTGATTTTAATCACAAGATATGCTACTGATAATGGATAATTTCAGCTGTAAGGCTGCGTGCCCAGAACTGATATACATACCCATCGTGTCAAGCATGAAGGGCATGTCTGTATAGAATTAAACCTTGCATCTCTTTTAAAAAGTCCAAAACAGTAACAACATCTTTCCTTGGTTGCTTATTCTATGTTGAAAATTAATAAAAAGATACAAACCTTTCAAGTTCAAAATATAAAGTTAGACTCAGTCCTAACTTAAGGATATAATTAAGCCTCCATTCTGAAGCCCCTGCCAGTCTGATGTTTCAGGGTTTTTTTAAATTTATGTGACCCACAATGTTTAAACATTCGACTAAATTACATCATTAATGAATACAACTTCATCCCTGGCATGTACTGATTGCCTCTACTTTTCAAAAACATGAGTGTCTCCATCAGGAAACAAGTTTCTCAACTAGAAAATATTAAATATGCCTATGGCTGCCATAGTCCTAGTGCCACTAATCAGGGCAGCCTAACTTGCATAGTATGCCAATCTGCATATTTCACAAATTGCATGCATTGATAGTTGCATTTTTAAAATCAGTATATACCATCCTTGGCACCATTTATACGATTAGCTTTGATGATGGGGAACTAGTTTAGCAGAAGCATTGGAGACCGGAAGAGATAAGTTCAAATAATGTATTGGTTCCCTTGAGCCATCTTTTAGCCAAGTCTACTTTTAACTTTAAGTGGCCTGTGGTGGCTTAGTGGTTAGGATGTTGAATTTGAGGACTGGAAGGTTGGCAGGTCAGCAATTCGAGACCCAAGTACTACATGACAGAATGAGGTCCCGTCATCTGTTCCAGCTCTTGCCAACCTAGCAGTTTGAAAGTAAGAAATTGCAAGTAGATAAATGGGTACACTTCAGTAGGAAAGTAACAGTGTTCTGTGCTCTCTGGCATCTAGCCATGCCTGCCACATGACCACGGAAACATCTGCAGACTCAGAAAATGCTTGCTCTTTGGCTGATTTGGAGATGAGCAACATACCCTAAATTCGGATAAGTTGCTGTTTTGTTATCTGTAGAGGCTTCTGGCGATACTCTCCTGGGATCACTTTTATTCCTTGCCAGTAGCAAAAACTACATGACGATGAATATCCCAAAGGGATGCAGTAGCTCAGTGGTTAAGAAGCTCGCATTGTTAGCTGGAAGGCCAGCAAGTCAGCAGTTCAAGACCCGGGTACTGCATGATGGTTTGAGCGCCCGTCTCAGTCCCAGCTCTTGGGGACATGAAAGGAGCCTCATTTGGGTGTTCCCTGAGTGGAGTTTCTCCAGAAAAAATCCTTTCAACACAGAATAATTTCTGACACAAAATTATTATTATTATTATTATTATTATTATTATTATTATTATTATTATTATTATTATTATTATTATTATTATTATTATTATTATTATTATTATTATGACTATCCCACAGACCCAAAGTCCTATAGTTACATGAGGAAAACAAATGAGTCCCACACAATGAACACATTGTCATCTGATTTACAGGGGGAAAATCTAGAAGAAGGATCAAACAGAAGTAATCACAAGGAAAAATACACAGTGATTTCCTCCAGAGAAGCAGGTGAAAGAAGTTACTTTTATTTTAAAAATATCTACTTTAACTATCCTTGTCATGGTTTACTTTTTAGCACAATACCTGTAGCTCAAGATATGCTCCACTGGACTACTTCCCAACTGTTATTTGTAAAAGATGGGCGGTATATAATTTAAATACATAAATAAATAAATAAAGTAACAATGATTATTGGTACTTTGTGCATTTCCACACACTATCACTGATTAGCTACACCTTCTCCACCAAACATTTGTATAATAAAAATAATGCTCTGTACATCTGATGGAAGTGGGATGCAGGCCAGGAAGGTTTATAACAAATGAACTTTATTTAATGAGTCACGTTGCTGTTTTTGCTGCATCAGACTAACCAGATTACCCTGAACTCTGTGAAAGCTGTTTCCTTGTGGAAGAAAACATTTATTTCAAAATCAGTGTCAACTCAATATTGCAAGAATATTTTTCCCTCATTAAAATACCTTCCCATATTTTGCTTTCAATTTAGGTTATAGATTTTGCACCATCAAGTCAACTTGACTTGTGGCAAGCCTTTATGGGGTTTTCTAGGTATACAGGGTGTTCCGTAAGTCCCTACCCGGCCACAAAGTGAGCAGGACTCTGCTGGGGGAGGGAGGAAGCACTCCCATTAGACTGCTGGGCAGAACAACAAAAAAAAGATGCTGAACACACCTGTGCATGTGCAGAACGCTGCCATAAATGACCCGCAGCTGTCGTAAATACATTTATGACAGCCGCGGGTCATTTATAGCAGCTTTCTGCACATGCACAGGTGTGTTCAGCACCTACACATGCACGTTTTACTTCTGCTTCCATGTGGGAAGAACCATGTGACCGGCACACTTGACTACGTGACCGGACCACGGCCCAAATCTTTGTGCACCCCTTTAGTGTTCAAGTGACAGGAGCGCTTTTGGTCTTCATCAGTAATCTTCTGCGAGGCCATTGCGTGGCGGAACCGGCGTTCGTACGTTGCCCACTTCTCTGGACGAGCTGGGTCAAATGGGCTGATGTTGCTGCCATGTGGGGATGCCATCCCATCCTTTGTTGCCAATTTAGTGTTCAAGGAATGAAGAAGCAGATGAGTGAAGTTGTGAAATTCAGCTTTTTATTAGTGGTGTTTGAACACAGTTTGGATGGGGCAAAATTCGGACTTATATACACTTTACATAGTAACAGTAACAACATTAACAAAAGCCCATTGGCTAACAGAGTGTGCACATTTTTTGATCCACTTATTTGCATAAGAATAGATACATGAAAAATGATACATTCCGCTCCTGTCAGATTCTTATTTTCGCGCCATATCGAAATCTCACGAGATTACGCTATCTGACGAGATTTCGTAGCTGTCAAACAGGGACGCTGTTTGACAGCTTAGGAAAGTGCAGGAACATGGCGGTTTGAATCACCTTGACAGTTTAAGCACAATTAACATACATAACAACCCCTGAAACCATAAAATGCACAGAGCTACTTCAAGTGCACTCCAGTGTCTAGTCATTCTTGCCACATGATCACAGAAACATCTGCAGAAGCAGACAGTGCTGGCTCTTTGGCTTTGAAACAGAGATGAGCACTGCACCCTAGAGTTGGATATGACTGGCTTTCAAGCAAGGGAAACTTTTACCTTTTACTTCAAGTATTGATAATGCTCGTCACAGGTAATTTTGGGGTTATTGTTGCACATCCCTCCTCCATTTACTTCTAGAATTTCTTTGGTAACTGCAAAACTACCTCATTCACCTATAACCAAGCTAGAACAAGTCTTTCTCCAAAATGCAGCATTTAGCCAGGAACTGGGAGAAGATGATCATTAGCAAAGCACACAGAAATACTCTCTTCATAGAGTATCAATAGGCAAAATAGTGTCTAAATATTTTGTCTTGTATTGTTGTATAGGGAAGGAGTAACAAAGCTAGTGCTACTATCAAACTCCAACCTGTGTACCTGAAATATGTATAAATTGGTGCCATGAAGCCTCACTCTTATGTTTGATGAAGTGGACATGGTCCACGAAAGCTCACAGTTAAATACAGGAGATAGTCTTTAAGGTGCCACAATGTATTTTGTGTGGTGTTTTTTTTTTGCTATTCTGTTTTATTTACTCTCAGATACACTTGCACAGACTAACACAGCTAACACTTCAAACATATCAAGCTCCTGTGTGTTTAATGGAAAGAACTGATTTTTTAAAGGTTTTCTACATGTTTAACTTTCTGGGCTTTTATATAACAATCTTGCCCCATCTTTCCCCCACTCTTTATTTCTTCCTGCTCCCCCTTCAAACACCCAATCACTGCTTTTATCTTTATTTCAACCACAATACCCATCAGCTTCACAATGATATGAAACAGTCTCCCCTTCATTTGAGCTGGAAAGGCTTTCGGGACACTTTGCATAAATAGAGCACTAATAGCCTTGCAATTATTAACAATTTGAATCAAGTGACCACTGCAAAGGTTAAACTGAGAGTAAAGAATGTGCATCAACTAATTAATATGTCAGAAAGGTACTCATCTCTTCCAAAGGAGTTAATGAAGCTTACAGGGGACACATGTGTGCCTTTTGTAGCCAACCCTGGTGTAGCTTGTCTGAGGCTCAAATGTGTGCATGTTGCCAGCCAGTTGGCCACCACCAGGTGGCTGGTGCCAAAAACCTTCCCCTCCTACTTCCCAGCCTTCAATGACAAGTTGCTGCTATTAAGCCAGGAGTAGTCTGATAGCGTTGGCTTCCACAAAAGGCCCTGACAACTGAATGAAAAATAGGACTACAGGATGAATAGGGAGATTTTTTCGTTTAGTCGTGATGTTAGCAACAACAAAGAGCTATCGTCCCCATCACTGTGGTCATTAACATTTATAACAAGATGCTAATCACCTTGAAGCTAGCAGTGAAGCCATGCCACTGATTGCAAATGGACTCGGGAGTTTAAACAGGGTATGACAGGGGTGGAAGATTGTATCAATAACAAAGCAGTAGACTAGCCTCCATTCCATGCCATTCCACATTGGAATAATGGATGGGCAAACCCATCTCATTGTTTGCTTTTGCTCTGTGCTCCACAACCATGGGACGCATGCTCATTATGTCTGTCTGTCTGTATTAGATCACCAATTGGAAATTAATGTATTCATTAGGGTTTTGTGTCCCACTCTGTTCCTCCAGCAAAGAGATAACAATAGTGCAGTGTATGAGAAGAATAGCCACAGCCCAAGAATTGTTTTGGGAGTTCAGTAAGCTACATATGTGAGATATATGCCATCTCATGTGAACATCATAATCCACTACTTTAAATTTTAACTACAGCTTACCCACCATTTTCCCTAATAGTAAAGTGAACTGCTGCCTCAAACAGTCTCTGTGAACTGCTGTGAAGTCTACCCTCTCCCATTTCATGTGATGATCATGCACACAACCCTGGAGCACTGATGCCATCAATAACAGGAAAATCAGATAATCAGGAGAGCCAATGAGTTCTTATCTATACAACTAAAATCAAGGTGTCATGCTGTATGTTACAAATACACAGCGCAACGCCTGCACCCCAAGCCCTGCAAATCGTGCCCCCGCCTACCTCACACTTTGGGGTGGCTGGCGCGGGGGACCGGTAGACCATTTTGGGGTCTTTCACCCCAAAAACAGGCTACAAAGGGCCCCCCCACCGGCAACATGAAATGGCTGGGAGGCAGTAATACACATGCACAAGAATCTGCGCAGGTGCAGAAGCCTGGCTGGCATTTCTAGGCAGCGGCGCATAGAACTCCGGGCAGGCTTTTGCACCTTCACGGATTCTGGTGCATGTGTATTAACGCCTCCCCGGTTGGGAGGCTCCACTGGCTGGCCACCATTTCAGCTGGAAGACAACAGGCGGACCTTCTCTGGAAGGCATGGACCAACCGGAGCACTCCATTCTGCCCATGCCTGCTGGCGAAGCCAAGGCCCTTCTCCGGCAGACATGGGCTGAACAGGGGGCCCATACACTGGTTGCCTTCCAGAGAAGGCAGGTGGGCCTTCTGCCTTGGCTTCTCTGGAAGGCATGGGCCAGGCGTTCAACCCATGCCTGATGCCGAAAACTGTGCATGGACTGGGGTTTTGGGCACCTAGCCCAAGAGAGTGCCAGCACCCGATCCGCAACATAGACAACCTCACAGGCACGAGGCGAGGTGGAAGCGCTGGACTGGGCTCCACGGAGGTGGACGCCCCACAGGTAAGGCAGCCGTCGGGTGGGGGGCGGTTTCTCAGGGGTGTGGGGAGGGGCGGCTAGCCAGGCTCCATGCAGCACAGCCTGGGGCTTCTGCACCTCTCCTGGCAACGTGGCCTGCATCTTCAGGCAATGGCCATGCCTCTGGAAGTGCTGGTGCTGCCTGGAGATGCAGGCCATGCTGCTGGCAGTCCCATGGAAGCCCCAGGCTGGGTTGCATGGAGGAGGATGCCCCACAGGTGAAGCAAGCAATGTGGGGGGGCAGTGGCATAGGGGGACCCACTAGCCAGCACACACGGGGACTCTGTAAAGCCCAGCCTGGTGCTACCCCACATCTCCTGCCAGCATGGCCTGCATCTCCAGGCAACGGATGGTGCTTCCAGAAGCAGTCCATTGTCTGGAGACGCAGGCCAGGGATGGTGTGTGCGCACACATGTGTGTGTTTGTGTGTGCACGTGTGTGTGTGTGTGTGTGAGAGAGAGAGAGAGAGGGGGGGAGAGGGAGGGAGGGAGGGAGGGAGAGAGAGAAGGTGAGAGACAGAGAAAGTATCTGAGAGTGGGAGAGAGAGTGGGAGAGAGAGCAGAGTCAGAGTATGCCACTGCTCTGTGTGTGTGACTGTGTGTGTGTGTGCACGCACACCGAGGAGGAATAAAGTATGTGTGTATGTGTGTGAGAGAGAGGGGGGAGGGAGGGAGGGGGGAGGGAGAGAGAATGGATGTGTGTGTGGGAGAGGGTGCCTGGATGGAGGCCACGCTCCAACTCAACCCCAGGAGGTAGGACAGACCCCCCCAAACCCCACCCACGCGAAGCCGGGCACCCATGCTATTAGTCTTATATAGAAGTCTTTAGTTTGGGTCTTCAATCTGAGCACTTCAGTGAATGTTAGAAGGCCATAAAATGTCTTAAAATACTACTTCAATACTACAATTGAACCTGAGGCTAAACCAGAGATCAAACACAAAAAATGCCCAGGCAAAGAGATGTCTGCTATGTTTCACTTTTGAAGCAGGACATTTTAAGCATTCCAGAAGTCGAACAGATGTTAGCACAAAAACACTCTTTGGCACCCACAACCTTGAATTAATTCTGAAGTATTTGTAGGGATGATAAACCACTTAAGGATTTTCAAGTAATAAATAGAGACGAATATAGAGTTTTCCAAAAATGAAGATGGTAATGACACTCTTGAAGTACATAGTGGGAGCCTATGAAAATTCCAGTTGCACAGGAATATGGAAAAAGCCTCTTCTAGAAATGTGCTTCTACAACACAGATACATGTCCTTCCCCCTAAGAAAGAAAAGGTGGCACAAATTCTGTGCAAAAGACAAGTAGGCATGCTTTGTGTGTGAGTGTGAGACTCACACAGAGAGAGCTTGCTTGGGTCTCTGTAATAGAATAATTAGAATACTTTCCACTCCAGTAGAACAGCTGGTTATTTTTAAATTCATATTTCAACTGATTATCTCTTCATTACTAGATTGTTTATATCCATGATGGTCTGCTGACTTCACTGCATGTTTTAATTCAACATTTGATATATGTGTTTTCCTCCCAGCTCAAAAACAACTGCAGTCCTGACAAAAACAAGACAGTTCACATGCTCAAAAAAAGAAAGAAAGAAAGAAAGCATCACGACCAATCTACTTTTGGTATCAATAATTAGGTTTTTTAAAACACCCTAAGAACTAAGTGCCAATTAGCGTAGCATTATTGCAACATTTGAAAAGAAAAGCCACCCTCCTTTTCTAGCCTGCACAGCATTACTCATTACTTTTGACACTCAAAATCCGCCATTAATTCTGATTAGTGGTGCTTGATCATTTCTGACAGTTGCTTCTGTTTTCACTGATGTCTGCATTTATGTTGTGACACAATGAAATCAAAGCTGCCAGGGATCTACCTAGGAAAATATATTGGTCAAGACAACAGGCATTTGACATTGCTTGTGAGCTTTAATCTTCACCACAAGGAAGTGACCTTATAAATAATCAACACAAAATACTGTGTTTGTCTAACAGGGGCCTACAGTAGCCAAACATAAAAGAAACTGTGTGGCGAACACTCATAATTGTAACATCAAAGACTGTTGGAATAAAACACCTGGTTTTGTGTTAAGGGGGGAGAGTGTACTAAACACCAAAGTGAGTGACCTCAGTGACCTAAGGTTGTTTCCACACAATGAAGTGGGTAGGAAGAAAAAGAGTCCTGGTGGTTGGTCATGCTAAATTTACTGCAGTTAATTTTGCTGAGAACATAAAACTGAAGTTCCATCAGCAACTAGCCTTTCATTCGTGTATTCACTACTTAAGCAGAGAGATATGTATGAATACATCCTACCTTTTAAACAGCATGCATTTACTTTGGCAGAATGTTAATAAACTAAGCTGTGAAACTTACTTATCCCCAACAGACAAAATTACAAAGAAGCAAATGTTAACTTTTGAAAAACTTTTGAAAAACTTTGTAGTTGTGTTGTCAAGGGATTCCCAAATGAAAACAATTGCTAAGTGTTATCTGCATTATACAATGTCTACATGTACTAACAGCACTGCAAAAGCATAAGCATATGTCGTCGTCAGCTGCAACCCGTATCCAAGAATGCATTTTTTCCTGAAGCAGGAAAAATGTCATTGGTGTGAATTTGTTTAAGGTGGATCCTAGCTTGCCATGAAGTGACCCACACACTATGATCACTGAGCCATCTCCTGCGGCACATATGAAATGAGACATACAGGATTTAACACCGGGACTGCAATGGACTGCAGCAGGCTTGAGGATATTATCTAGGTGCACCTTCCCAGCCAGTCCTTTTGGCATGGCCTCTTCCGCCTCCATGACCATTGGGAATCAGAGTTCCTCCTCCACTCATTTTGCCATTGGGCCAGCATAGGCATACAACACTGTGCTTACTCTGTGCAAGAATGCAGACAACTAAGAATATGCTCACTATTGTCCAAATAGGGAATGTGTTGAGTTCTAAAAGTCTCAGAGCAGGGACACACATTGGCATCGTTGCCTGATTTAATGGCATGTCTTTCAACTTGCTCATGATTAGATGTTCAGATATATTTGTGCCTCATGTTTTAGGTTTGGAAAGACACTTCTCAAGGCCTCTTAACATTCATCTCACATAGAAAATAAAAAAACTGCTTCCTCACCGTTATTCTCTGACTTGGATTTTAATCCATGTCAAATAATTCCCTCCTAATGGCCCCAATAAGGCTCTCACCAACCCATTCACCTCCAATTCCAGACTTTTGGTACAGGTAGATAAGTGGGGGTTCAAATACCCAGGAACAAAATTTACTGAAAATGGCAAAATGGACAGAGATTAACATACATTGCAGTAAGGCAAACCAAATATTGGGACAGTAAGCTCCTGCTCTTACAACATAAGACAATACTGACCTGTGCAAAGCAACACCTCACACAAAACATATTCATTCCCACCTTACGTTACCAGTGCCAAACACAAACACTTACAACAAAACATAAATGAAAGTTGGTCACCAAAGAAATGAGATTCTGCGGAAGGCTGTTGGAGTAACTAGAAGGGATAAAATCATGAATGAGATTAAAAGGGAAAGAATTGGAATAGAACCAATCTTAAATTACACACAGAGACAACAATTAAAGTCATTTATCCATTTGGAGAAAATGTCTTGGAATTCCATACAATACTAGGCTTACATGAAAAGAAGAAAAGGACAAAGAGCATGAGGCAGACCCAGAGGAAGGTGGAGAAAAACATCAAGGATACACTAGATATAAGAACACACTAGATGTGCCAGAAGAAGAACCTTGTATCTCCCTTGTCACCCAAAGGGGTAAGAGAGGAAGTGAAGGAGGAGGGGGGTGGGGTGGGGAAGTGCTATGCATCTCATAAGGCACTCAATTTGACTTGGTGTAGAAATACTATCTCTTGATTTCATGGGCATGTAAGAAATACTGACCACTTTGAAGACAATGTGATATGAACTGGAAGAAGTTCCCAAATTGCCTCCTTGACAATACAGAAATTATATATTTGTTGCTGCAACCCAGCAATGAACACAAAATTGATTTGATTTTGATTTTAATTTTAATTTATATACCGCAATTCTCTGCCCAAGGGGCAATTCAATGCTGTTTACGAGATACAAATTCACAAATTACAGCGTAAAAAATAACATTAAAAAGTACAGTGTGTCATAGTGCAATACAGCAAATACAATAAAATACAATTGCATAACAAAATAATTCAATTCAAAAACAAGTACAAGCCTTAGCTCACATCATAGCAAGATCCAGGCTGAACACAGAGAACACTTCCTCGATTCAAAGGGGAAGAAACAGAGAGAGAAAGTCCTCAGGAGCAACAGCAGGTGTACCTGGCTCCCATCTCCGGAGCATTGGAGTGGCCACGGAGAGAGAAAGCCCAGAGGGCCACCAGTGCAGCATCTGCGTCGGTTTTTCTCCCCTCCGGCCAAGCAGGTCTCAGAGGGGGCAGAGGCAACGGCAGTCAACGGATGCACCAGGCTCCCATCTCTGGAGGCGGGGAGCCACATATTGGGGCCGCGGAAAGGCGAGCCCCAGTGCAGCGAGTTATTTCCTCCCTGCCTCCTCTGGCCAGCTGCCGGGCGAGCTTCACGGGGCCTCCGAGCCCCAGCGTCGATGGTGTCCATTGGAGTCAGGGAGCCGCTTTTTGGGGCCGCAGAAAGGCAAGCCCCACGTGCGGTGAGTTCTTTCCTCCCTACCTCCTCCGGCCGGCTACCAGGCAAGCTCCGTGGGGCATCCAAGCCCCGGCGTCGATAGCATGCATTGGAGGTGGGGAACCACTTTTTGGGGCCATGGAAAAGCGAGCCCCAGGTGCAGCGAGTTCTTTCCACCCCGCCTTCTCCGGCCGGCTGCTGGGCGAGCTCTACCTATCAGAATCAATTTCTGATTTCTTCTCTACTTAGTTCAATAACAGCTCTTCCAGGATTCATTATGTCAGATTATGTGCAAGAATACAGACAATCAAGAATATATTCACAACAGTCCAGCAAAGAATGTGTTGAATTCTAAAGGTTTTAGAGCAGGGACACATTTAATGGTTCCAAAAGATCATTTGCTACCTCCAGGAGTGGTTTAAATTGATTTAACAAGCCTGCAGTGGCTCAGTGGTTAAGAAGCTTGCCTTGTTAGCTGGAAGGCTGGCAAGCCAGCAGTTCGAGACCAGGGTACTGCATGACGGATTGAGCACCCATCTCTGTCCCAGCTCTTGGGAACATAAAAGGAACTGCAAAAATCCTTTCAATCTAGAATAATTTCTGACATGAAATTATTATTATTATAATTGATTTAACACACATCCTCTCATCCCAGAATCCTGGGAACTGCAAGTCTATGAGGCCAATGGGAAAATCACATGATCATGTTAACTACTTCCAGTGACTATTTCCATTCAATCATCTGGATTCTTGGGATATCAGTAGGTGTAGCAACTAAATTAATAACAATATTTTGTCCAACTAGGAAAAGCACTAGAGTAATACTGGTTTACCAAGACAAACACAATTTTCAAAGTTGAATTTGCCTGAGCAAATTGAATATTTATGAATATTTAACTGGCATTTAAACAATCCTGTTACAAAATGTTAAAATTCTCAAAATCCAAGAATACATTAAAAATGAGGATGAAAAAGTATTGAATATTTTAGTAAAACCCTCTTATGTTTTAACACTGTCTACTTTGAAGTCCTGCCACAATGATTGTAAAAAAGAAACTTCCATGTTAAACTTTACCCACCCACTACAACATGCCAAATGTTTCTAATCTTGGAGATTTTCAAAACAAGATTTCCACAGTTACTGAAAGTTATCTGCTTCTTATCGCACTCCATGTTTGGCATAGACAGGTTTGATTCATTCATCATTGTCAGCGCAAAAGTGCACTAATTATTTCAAATTGTTTCCTCCAGCAGAGGTCTAGGACAAATTCAGACTAGCCAAAAATAGCAGCTATGAATAATTATGCATAATTTACCTCAAGGCCTATTATTAAAACTTTTACCTGCCACCTGTGAATCATGCTAATTTGAGCTTTCAAATTAGATCAAGATGTGTTTTTTACTAAAGCAAATAGAAACAACCACCCTCCTTGAATACCCAGAAAAAATAAACCACATTAGCCCTTAGAGCTGCTTTTACCAGCTAAGTACTATCTAGATGCCTAGCACTACAACTCCTCTCTCTCCCAGCTAGGATGCTAACAAGGCACCAGAGTGCCAGAGACTGCTCAGAAAGGTTTTGTAATACTTCCAATACTTCTAGGATATATTTTTTTAATCCTGGCAATGTGCTTATCTACTTTGCAAGCTCACTAATGGGATAAATCTTTCAGAGATAAGGTCAGTTTTATATGATCCTGTGTTAAGAATATCCCTACTCCATAAAATAAAAGATGCATGTATCCAGCATATAGTAAGTAACCCATGATATCTTCAAAGTAAATTCCAATCTTTTAAGCTGGAAATAATGTATATTCTTTTTGTGGTTGCCTTTAGTCCCACATTACAGCTACTGGTATATACTCTTGTAAAAAGCACAAGAGCATATACATGTATAAGGGGGAGGAAAAATCCAAGATATAGTGGTTGTAGATCTCTATTTGATGTGCATTTAAATCAATGGTGTAACCAAGTGGTACCATGCAGAGAAGAGCAGATGAAAGCAAGCTTCTCCATTCTATTCAGTGACACATTTTTGGATACTGGTTTTATGCTGTCTGGAACTTTCTGCAGCCTGGAAGAGATTTATAGGGTCAAAAACACTGGTAATGAGTTTGAAGTAAGAGCACCTGCAAAATAAGGTTGTGTGATAGATGCTATCCTACAAAACACCGATAGTATTTCTCTATAGTACTGTGGATCGAAAAAGGACTTTTTTTGAAAAATCTTGCTGCATGAATTAAGGTACTAATCTGTGCAAAGGTGTCTAGATTTGCACTCAACATTTGCTTGTGCAAACATTTTGCATTGCCTATTCCTTCTGGTTATTCTGTTAATTGTCTTTCAGCAGCAAGAGTTGGATTTGGACAAAGACCCATTTATTATCACTAACATTTGAAGCTACAATACTTCTTTAAGCTACGATCTCCTTGTTACCTCTCAACAACTATTTCCTTAAATAACCAGACAAGATCATCATGAAAGTTTGCACCTTCTGCAGGTTTGTCCCTCTACTTTGCCCTCCCACTAAGCCAGGGGTGGCCAAACTTTTCTGGCTGTGGGCCAGTCACATGGTTCCTCCCACCAGAAGTAGAAGTAAAACGCGCCCACACATGCACAAAATGCTACTGTAAATGCACTGACAGCTGTCATTTTGTGCATGCGTGGGCACATTTTATTTCCACTTCCGGGAGCGGCAAGGGCAGTGAGGGCCGGATTATTAGGTGCTGCAGGTCAGATCCCGCCCACAAGCCATAGTTTGGGAACCACTGCACTAAGCATTACAATTTTGATAAAGTGGACTGTAATCCACAAAAGCTTGCTCCTAATAAATTTTTGCTGGCCTTTATGGCGCCACAGACTCATGCTGTTTTTTCCGTAATGGATTAACAGTTCTCATTCTGGAAATTCTGCTAAAACCAAGAGCCAAGTAGACTGAAATAAACAATGAACATGATAGGCTACTCTGAGGTTTGTCTCTCTCTGGATCCATTGCCGCAGCCATGAGACAGTTAATCCAGATCCAAGGAAAGGCAATGTGTTGGAATAAGGTATTAATCAGACCAAAAAACCAAGAGAAAAACCCTAGAAGACACCACTGGAAAGCTGCCATAGATTCATAGGGGATGCAAGAAGTTAGAAGACTTAATTAACATACAAAAAGTGGCTCCATGGAAGTTTGGGGGACAAATTGTTCAGGCTCTGGATACCAAGTCACAGGGCTGGATTTAAGCATAGGCTACCTAGGCTGCAGCCTATGGGCCCGCACCACAAAGGGGGCCCCATACCACGTGATTCTACATCAATTTTAAAATCAGGTTTTTTGTTTTAGTATATAAACAGTATAGTAGTTTGGCGATCATAATCATCATTTATCATTTGCATTTGGTTTAACTTAATGTGTTGTTTGTGTGTTTTTGTAGATTAATTTTTGGAAAAAAATACTTTCCCCGGTAGGGCCCGCGCCACAGGTTCAGCCTAGGGGCCCACAGATCCTAAATACGGCACTGCCAAGTCACAAGTGGAAGAAAGAAGTGTGCTACAAAATCCAGGAGAGTTCAGATGTTTGTTCCACTCCACAAATCATAAAGTTAACAGGAATCATCATCCAACTCATTGACATTGCAGGAAATCCAGAGCAGGTAGTCTTCTCTTTAAAATTTAATGTGAAGGAGAATCTATCACCTTTCAAGGTAATCCATTCCACTCTTGCACAGATCTCAATGATGTATAGTCCTATATTTGCAGAAAATAAGCTTGCTCCATCTTCTGTTTGACAGTCCTTCAGATATTCAAAGAGCATTAATAAAATTCCCCAATCTTGTCTCTCCAGACTATAAACCTACCAACTCCCAATTGTTCCTCAAAGGACTTGGTTTCCAGAACCTTTACTATTTCAGTTGATCTCCTCTAATATTGTCATTCATCTTCCAGCTCTTAGCAAATGGTTTTTGGCTTGTACATTTTTCACCTGAACAGCTGTTACAGAAACACAGCAATATCTGACCAAGTGCCCAGATTTGAGAGTCACAGCACCCAATTAAAATCCTACAGGCAAATGTACTGTCGTCGACTGCAACTTGTATCCAAGAATGCATTTCCCCCCCCCCCACCCCTAAAGCAGAAAACAAATGTCATTGGCGTGAATTTGTTTAAGGTGGATCCCAGCTTGCCATGAAGTGACCCACACACTATAATCTCAGAGCTATCCCCTGTGGCACAGAGAAATGTGACATGCAGGATTCAATGCCGGGACTGCAATGGGCTGCCGCAGCCTTGAACATATTGACAAGGTGCGCCTTCACAGCCAGTCCATCTGGCATGGTCTCTTCTGCCTCCATGACCATTGGGAATCAGAGTTTCTCCTCTGTTCATTTTGCCTTTAGGCCTAATATGATGGTTTCCAGTTACATCTCCTCCACTGAGGGAGACTATCACCCCACCTAATGTACTGTACCTATCTCCTATAACAGATTTCCTTGACCCAGCTTCATCTTTTCCCAGCAGTTATTTTTTGTAAGTAAAGACTTCCTTCTCCTGTCCTGCAGTCTACAGTGGTTTCCTAATGATTTCACAGTAGCCTCATGATTTGGAATGACCGGGGGGCAGGGGGAGAATCAGAAATGTTTTATGTCTAAAAAATCATCACAGGTGTTAACATAATCTGCACCACGTGGCATAATTTATCAAACCTGTGTGTTATGGTGCCCAAAATTCCACATTTAAACATTGCATATGAGTAAAGAATTAGTTTGTTTTTGTTTTTAATGCAAAGGCTAGGATGACTAACTGGTGTCAATGTCTCAACTGCAAAGAGATCAGTGCTGCAAAGTTGACACAAATGAAAAATATTCTGAAACCAACGTTATGTGGTTTCCACAAGAATCCAATACCAAGGTGGTCACGATACTTCTATAAGGGTATTTCTCTCTTTTTTTTTAGTAATTTTTATCAAAATTTTTCAACAAATACAAATACACAATAATACATAATAAAAGTACTAATAATAAAAAATACACTAAAATACTAAATAAACAAAAGAAAACAGTCAATAAACAAAAAAAGATACAACCTATCCTAATACATTTTTCATCTATCATTATATTTCAAATGCATTAATGGCACCCTTAAAAGTATATTCACTTTAATATGACACAGTATTGTTACCCTTAACTCAAAGCCTTCTTTTTATTATTACTTGATTACTAGTACTACTGAGTCATACACATTTTTATTCAATTCATTACCAATTCGGATAGGAAACAATAACAAAAACAATAATATACACAATAATATAATAATAATAATAATAATAATAATATTTACGTTGCCCAGGAGAGCTCAGAGTGACTCATTATTTTATCTCCAAAAACTACTTTGTTCCAGTACAGGTCTGTTACTTTCAACACCCATAAGTGAGTGATCCACAAAAGGTTTCCATATTTTCCAAAATCTGTTCTCTCTCAAGCTACCCTTATTTTCTTTTATCTCCCATGTTAGTTTATCATTCAATGCTAAATTCCACATTTCTTTATACCACTCCTCCGTCTGTATGTGTATGTCATTTTCCAATTTCTAGCAATACATTGTCTACCCGTCGTAAGCATTATTTCAAATAATTCTTTCTCATCCTTAATTAAATTAGTACCTTCCACATTTGTTAGCATAGTGGTACCCGATCCCAGTTTGATTTTCTTACCCAATATTTCTCCAATCTCCTTTTCAATTATTTTCCAAAAATCCTTTACCACGATGCAACTCCACCACATGTGCTCATAAGTTCCTACTGTATCCTTACATCTCCAACACATTTTATCCCGTTTATTATCGATTTGATGTAACCTCACTGGAGTCAGGTACCACCTCCATAACATTTTATAGTTATGTTCCTTAATTCTAACCGACATGGTCCTCATTATCCTCTTTTTCCATTTATTTCTCCATATATCTTTTTCAATCTTTATATTCAATTCTTGTTCCCAACTTGACTTCAATTCCTCCTGTGGATCACCCTCTTTATTCAATAATGTATACAATTTACTAACTAAGCTCTTAATATATTTTTTCTCCCTTTCTAACTTTTAGGATCAATTCTTCAAATTCCGTCATTTCTCTATCAAAAGCGTATTCTCTCATATATTTGTTATTCCAATTATTTACCATCATTTTCTGCAACCAATTCATTTTCAATTGTTCAAACAAGTTTGTCTTTCTATTATTATCCCTACAGATCCGTAACCAGTCTTTCACCAGGAACACTTCATTCTTATCCAATATTCCCTGTACCTCTTTATCTATCTTTATCGGGAAGCTCGCCATATCTAACAATTCCAAAATCGAAGAGGAATTCAGGGCCAAGTCCTTCTTTACTTTAAGGGTACTTCTGAAATGAATTTGCAAACTGGTATTAAGGGGGTACTCATTCTTAATGGAGATATAGATCAATGAAGGTAAAAACAAGCTGTCTCAAGAACAGTTTCTTCTCAAGAGCAATTATGGCCCTAAATGGAAACTCTGGACTCTGAAGTCATCTTATCTTATTTTAAATTTTTAAATTGTACTGTATGGTACTATCTTAATTGGTGTTTCTGTAGCTGTTTTAAATTATGTGGTATGCCTTATTCGAGTTGATATACAGCAACTGAGAAATTTTGTTGATCCCGGCAAGGGGACAATGACAATAAAGATTTATCTTATCCTAGCACTTCTATTTAGCTATGATGTTTAAAAATATGAAAGTATATCCCCATCTCAATAAATATGTTACATGCTATTTTTATACTCAACTAAATGAATTAACAGATACTTCATATGACCCTGAATGCCATTACATTTATTGTTTGTTTTGCATTTCTTTGTATGAATTATATTATGCCTTTCAACTGAATGGCAATGAAGGATATTTGCAGTATTATTATTATATATAATACATGCACCCATGTATGTAGGATCAAACTAGATTTTAGTCCCCCCCCCAATGGAATTCTTCAATATGTGACACAACAATGAGGCATGCAAATTCAGATGCCATGGAATCCATGAAGTCTTAGGCAAACAACCACTTCCATTTGGAAGCTGAAGACCCTGGGAGAAATAGCCTGGAGGACCCTAGCGCTGTAGGGGACAAAAAAGTTGATCATCCCGAAGTAGAAGAGTGTTTGGTCATCATGAGTGTAGAACACCAATACAATCCTTCTTATATCTCTGTGGCCCACACATAGTTGGATGGTTCTCCCGACCTAAACCCAATAAAGCAGGGATTCTACTGACACGGATGGAATCTCTAACAATGATAGCAACCCCTATTCCTAAATTCTTTCTTGATGCTGAATAAAATAGACCACTACCCTGGTCTCCCTGCGGGTGGGGTGGAGCAGCCCCTGCACCGCCAGACACCGGGAGTTTCCATCACCGCCGGCGTCTCCAGACCCTGCCCCCATCAGGGGGTTAAAAGACTGGTGAAGCAGCATGACTTTCATCACTGCCCCAGTCTCTCTGCGGGTGGGGTTGAGCGGCCCCCGCAGCACCAGATGCCAGGAGTTTCCATTACTGCCGGCATCTTCGGACCCCACCCCGTTGGGAGGTTAAAAGACGGGTGAGGCAGCAGGACTTTCATTGCTGCCCCAGTCTCCCTGTGGGTGGGGTAGAGTGGCCCGTGCAGCGTCAGATGCTGGGAGTTTCCATCACCACCAGCGTCCCCCATTCTTGTTCGGGATGGGGAGGGGGATTTTTCCCACTGCCACTTTTCAGTGGGATGCTGTTGTACCTTATTGTGCTGTGTTTTGCTGCTCTTACATTGTATTTTGTATTTTGCTTTTGTAATATTGTATCTCTGTTTTTATTATATTGTATTTTTACTGCCATGTTGTGAGCTGCCCAGAATCGGCCGGTGCTGAGTAGGGTGGGATAGAAATCAAATAAATAATAAAATAAATAAATTATATCCAGATGGGCATTATTAACAGCAGAGCAATTCCTATGTCCATGGCCATACTGGTCTCAGTAATACATATTAGGTAGGCTTTTTCCTCTAGGACCAAATCATATATTACTTGTGATTTGCTCTCTACTGACTTGGCATTTAACAGTATTAGGATCTGATCCAAGGAGAGACTATGCTGATGGCCTTGAACCTACTCAAATGGAGGGCAATTTTGGAAATTTATTTATTTTATTCAATTTGTATTGCCGCCCTCTTGCCAAGGCGACTCCTGGAGGCTCACAAACAACCATAAAAAACATTCAAGTTAAAAAACATTCCTACAACAATTAAAATCATAAAAAAACATTTAATATTTAAGCCAAAAAATACCTTCCCACATTCACAGTAGGTTAAAACTAAGCTGAAACCTGAACGGCCTTTCATATAAGCCAGCAGCGGAGGGGGGGGGGAGAGACACTACTGGCAGCACCCCACACCTGCTGAGCCAGCCAGGTTTTTTGGTCTTTCCTGAAGGTCAATAGCTCTGTCTGGAGGTGTAGCTCAGCCATTAGGAGGTTCCATAGAGCCGGGGCAGTAGCCGAAAAGGCCCTCCTTCTAGAGAGGCAAGCCTCTCTAGCCAATGGCACAATGAGAGAGCCCCTCCTGTCTGCTCTAGTGGGACAGGTAGATGTCCTTGGGGCAATGCAGTCTCTTAAGTAACCTGGTCCACTACCATGTAGGGCTTTAAAGGTAATCACAAGCACCTTGAATTGCACCAGGAGGCACACCGGCAGCCAATGCAGCTCCCACAGAAAGGCTGAAGCATGGGCATTGCATCCACACCAGTGGTGGGCTCCAAATATTTTTATTACCACACTGTGGGTGTGGCATGGTGGGCGTGGCCAATGGGAAAGCCCTGCATTGCACCCGAATTAGGTGCACTTTATTTCAAAACTTGGATAGGTGCAGCCTATCTTACGAACCTTCCACAACTGGTCCACACCCCATCACCACACAGGCAGCCACATTCTGCACCAGTTGCAGCCTCTGGATGGTCCATGTAGAGTGCATTACAACAATGTAGTCTGGAGGCGAACAGAGCATGTGTGACCAAAAGCAAGGAGTCCTGGTCCAGGAACAGGCATAATTGGCGAATCACTCAAAGTTGAGCAAAAGCCCTCCTGGCCACGACTACCACCTGCTCTTCGAGCAGGAGTCGTGAGTCCAGGAGGACCCCCAAATCACACACCGGGTCTGTCTGAGGCAAAAGTGTCCCATCCAGTACAAAAGGTGGTAACTCCCGGGATAACTCAGGGCCCCTTACACACAGCCACTCAGTCTTGCTGGGATTCAGTTGTAACCCGTTGTTCCCCATCCAGACCCTCACAGCCTCCAGGCATCTGGATAGGACTTCCAGTGCACTACAGCCTGTGGATCGCCACAGGCTGATGATAATATGTAAATAACATGTGATCACAATTCCAGCATCATGCTTTTGTTTCCATTTCAATACTGCAAGTGATTAGAGATTCTAGTATATAAGATGCTAGAAACTTTTACATTACACTTAGTTTTACTTGAAACTTCTTGATTAAGTTGTGCAGTGAGTCTAGTTATCCACAAACTTTATAACCAAGATACAGGCAGACTTTTTACCTGGGTGTCCAGTTTGACAAATGTAAGGCCAGCTGCAGAAGAACAAGAGCTTTTTCTTGATCTTTCAGAACTTCCCATGTGTCTGATGTCTGATGGTGACAGTTTACATGCTGCAACAGCTTGAGTTCTCATTTGTAACAACAAGTAACCATCAAATCTTTGATTCTGAATCTTCTTTGAAAGTCAAACCAGATGTTAAGAGGATTGTAGATTCCTAGCGATTAGCCTGTCCTTCTATTCAACTATGGGATTTCTTTAAAGTACATCTGATTGCCTCACTCAACTATTGGACAACCATCTGTCATATCTGTCATAGCTATTGGACAACCATCTGATTTGGATTCCTGAATTGAGCAGAGGGTTGGACTCGATGGCCTAAAATCCCCTTCCAATTCAGTTATTCTATGATTCTATCAAGCTTATCAGTTAAACCGGGGTACACAGAAAGAGCCTCCTCAAAGATTGTGGATAAATTGTAAAAAAAAAAATTTTTTTTTTTTGAAACACATCGGATGTACCCAGGCAATGGCAACCTTGTTTTGCAAGCTAATCTTTCTCACACCAGATCCTTACATTTTTTTAATCTAGACACAAAAGAAAATCAACTAATCCTACTTGGTCACAAAACAAAGCATACATATACGTTTGAACAGACATCTTTCACTATCACAGGAGCACTTCTTCCAAGCATGTACTAAACTAATCGTTATAGTATGACTCTATGATTTCAAGCATTACTGAGAAGTAGTAGGCCTTCAAGATATTCTCCCATTTTAAGCAGCTTGAAATAACATTTGAAAGTATCTTTGTAGTCATACACACAGAGATACATTATAAATTAAGTTTATAACATTACATAATGCGCAATGCAGGGATGGAGGAATCACAATATGGGATCAAAATTGCTGGGAGGAACATCAACAATTTGAGATATGCAGACAATACCACCCTAATGGCAGAAAGTGAGGAAGACCTAAAGAATCTCTTGATTGGATTGAAGGAGGAGAGTGCAAAAGCTGGCTTGAGACTGAATATTAAGAAAACCAAAATAATGGCAACAGGCCCTATCAGTACCTGGAAAATAGATGGGGAAGAAGTAGAAGCAGTGACAGACTTTACTTTCCTAGGATCTAAGATCACTGCAGATGGCAACTGCAGCCACAAAATAAAAAGATAACTGATTATGGGGAGACAAGCTATGAGAAATCTGGGGAACAAAAATTCGTATAGTCAAAGAAATGGTATTCCCGGTGGTAATGTATGGGTGTGAGAGCTGGACCATTAGGAAAGTTGAGCATAGAAGAATAGATTCCTTTGAGTTGTGGTGTTGGAGGAGAGCTTTGAGAGTCCCCTGGACAGCAAAGAGAACAAATAGGTCAATTTTAGAAGAAATCAACCCTGACTGCTCATTGGAAGGTCAAATAGTAAAGATGAAGCTTAAATACTTTGGACATCAAATGAGTAGGGAGGATTCACTTGAGAAGGCCTTGATGCTGGAAAAGGTGGAGAGCAAAAGAAGAAGGGGGGATCTAAAGATGAGATGGATGGATGGTGTGGTAGACGCAGTGGGTGCAGAGCTGGGCGGGCTAAAGAAGATGGTAGAGGACAGAGGTGCCTGGAGGGCAATGGTCCATAGGGTTGCAAAGGGTCGAAATCGACTGTGCGACTGAACAACATATTATAACGTTAATTAAAAGTTAACATTTTCCCCTGGGAACATCAGCCTGCATCACTCATTCCTCCCAGATGGCGCAGCTCCAGGTGCCAACCCCAAGATTAGCAAGAAAGGCCGGGACTCACAGAAGAGCCTTCTCGGTGGTGGCACCAACTTTATGGAATTCTATTCTAGTTGAGCTGTGCCAGGTTCCATCTCTGCCTATATTTTTTAAAAAAAACAGCTAAAATAATTCCTTTTTGAAGAGACTGTTAAGAATATATTGCCAGCGGCCAAGCATTAGGTATTTTATTTTATTTCTTTCCATTACCAATAGGTTTTTTTTATTCCTGGTATTTCCCCCCCCCCCCCCACAATTTATGGGTATTTTTAATGTGTGGGTATTGTGTTGCAGTACCCTTGCAAACAAAACATCTTGCAAACAAAAAATTGCATAGTCAATGCAATGGTATTCCCGGGGGCAATTTATGGTTGTGAGAGCTGGACCATAAGGAAAGCTGAGCACAGAAGAATAGATGCCTTTGAAATGTGGTGTTGGAGGAGAGTTTTGAGCAGTAGTGCCCAAACTTTTTTTTGCCGGTCTGGTCCCACCCCCGACACACTGCTGTGGGGTCCGGAGGCAGGCTGCTCCCGCTGCTGACAGTTTTGACAGTGGTGGCAGTGGTGGCGGTGGTGGTGGTGGTGATTGCACTTTGTCCCAGATGCTCCAAGCAGCCTCTGGCTTGGTCCCATTCCCTCTGCAGCCTTTACCAAATTTTTGGAGCCTCCTCCATTTGAAAATCCGCAGCGCTGGAAGGGAAAACCTGTCACGCTGTGGTGATGTCATCCCAGGCTGCTCTCCTAGCGCCACAGATTTTGAAATGGAGGAGGCTCCGAAAATTTCCCCATCGCGGCGATAGGCTTTGGGAAAGGCTGCAGAGGGGATGGGACCAAGCCAGAGGCTGCTCGGAGCAGCAGGGACAAAGCGCGATTGCCGCCACCGCTGCTGACATCAGGCAGTGGGGCAGGTGGAGGGGCGGTCCACAGTGAACCTGGGTACTCACTGTGGGCCACATTAATGATATGCATGGGCCTAATTGGGCCCACAGACCGTAGTTTGAGCATCCCTGCCCTGGTTTTGAGAGTACCCTGGACAGCGAGGAGAACAAATAGGTCGATCTTAGAAAAGTCAACCCTGACTGCTTCTTAGAAAGTTAAATAGTAAAGATGAAACTAAAGTACTTTGAACATCAAATGAGAAGAGAGGATTCACTTGAGAAAGCCTTGATGCTGGGGAAGGTGGAGGGCAACAGAAGAAGGGGATGACAGAGAATGAGATGGATAGATGGGCCCATTGTTGACACAATGGGCACAGAGATGGGTGGGCTGAGGAGGATGGTGGAGAACAGGGGTGCCTGGCGGGCAATGGTCCATGGGGTTGCAAAGGGTTGGAATCAACTGTGCGACTGAACAACAACAAATTGTGTTGTAAGCCATCCAGAGTGGGAAAATATCCCAGATGGGCAGGGTATAAAATTAATTATTAAAATAAATAAATAAAATAAGAGCTCTGGCCAGCAACACTAAATAGCTAAATATTTGACTGAAAGTGAAGAGAGAAGTCTTACTTCCATCAGTACCATGAAAAGGCACAACTTACCCAGTACACATCCAGTTTTGTTCCTCTCTACCGTTCTAAGGATATGACAAGCTGACGCAGATGCAATTCCTTACTCTAGACAATTGTTAAAACAAGACTGAGGAACATGTGGTCAGCCAGAGTTTTGCCTGAAATTGCTGTAATCCTTCACCATTGACAATTCTGGCATAAACTGGTGCCCAACAATTTCTGAAACACCACACATTCCTAAACCCTGAATTAGAGAAACAGGAGCCCTGTCCTTTCCTGTCACATTAGTTCACTAGCTCATGCATGATTTTAAAAATATGGCCATCAACTATATCCTTCCGTCACAGAGTAAACTTCCATTTCTGATAAGGCATAAACAAATCTTGGCAGTAACCTCATGATTTTGCTTTATTTACTGGCTCTGCTGGTTTTGAATTTAACGTGAGAAGACAGCTGCAAGTAATTGCAGTTTTCCATTTTATCAAAAGCAATCAAGATCCTGATCTTGGATCTACACATGGAAAGTCTTAATTTGAAGCATGGGAAACATTTTCATTCTAGGCTGTGAATGTCTGTGAGAGATTTAGAGTGTATCCTCTCCTCTCTCATACACTTCCTTGTTGTTGTTGTTTTATCATGCCCACATCATCTTCAAATATTCTCCCTGAAACTCAGATAACAGTGGGATTCCAGATGTTTCTTCTTCTTGAAACCCATGAAAAAAGAACTCATTCACACAACAGTGAACATCGTTCAGTGCCTCCTGACTTTCAGCCAAAGCTGAGAAACTGGTGCATAATACAACAGTCTGCCTCTAGCTGCTGATCTCTCTTTAACACATTTAAAAAGCGTTGGAAAAACCCACATAGGAGAAAAAGATGCAAGAAAATTATTTGGAACAGTGGTATTATAGTAAGTGGTGTCAAACATGCCTGTTTAAGTTGCCTTGCCCAGTCAAATAGCACCCATACCATCTCTATGTGGATGGTAGTGAGCACAAGAGGGTATTCTGTACACCATCTTGACAGCAATCATTGGTATTGTCAATACTCAGGCTGCCCTTTGTTATGTGGACTTTGGCATCCTCCCCCTCCCCCCTTCTGCCAATGCAGCATGTTATTATCCAACAATATCTGGGCATTTCCTGTACAGTATTCTGAATGAAGGATATGATCTCCATTGGAAACTTGACAAAATCTTCTGAGCCTTGCAGCCATTCTTCATCACAAGGCCGAACTTTGCAAGACCCAGGCTGCAGATTGAGAGGGAAGCAAGGGTGAGGAGAAGATAATCTGAATTTTGTCATTGAGACATGAGTTCCATTTGTCATTGTTTAAACATAGATGTTGTAATTGAGTTGTTTGGGCCATGAATATACATATTAGATTAAAAAGGCCAAATAAGAGCATGTCTGTAATATATTTTCTTCCTGGATTTTGAAAAATATAAATATCCTTTTTAATTGGGGGGGGGGGCTATTATTTTTGTTTTGTTGTTCAGTTTATTTATTCTTTTTGTTTAATTTCTTATTGTATAGATTTTTAAAATGTGTTGTTAGCTGCCCAGAGTGGTAGAATATCCCAGATGGGTGAGGTATAAATGCAACTAATCATCATCATCATCATCATCATCATCATCATCATCATCATCATCATCATCATCATCATCATCATCATCATAGCCACCCACATTCCTAAACAGGAAGTTTGTTGTTTCCAGTTCTACATTATTTTTAGCCCAAAATGTAATTTCTTAAAGAGAACAATGTTACTTTAAGACATTGCTTCCAAGTTCTGAAAGGCTATAACAAATAATAATAATAATAATAATAATAATAATAATAATAATAATAATAATAATCAAAATTAAATATGAAATTATTTTATATTTTCTACCTCTTTACAGACTATTTACATGCATACTGAGCCAGAGAAATCTCCACATGCATAAAAAAGGATCCAAACAATGGCTTAAGATACAGTGGTAGAAAACTATTTTTGAAGCTCATTTCAGATGAATATTCTATCAGGTTTTTCCAGCTACTTTTCTTAGATTAGTTATTAATCTAGGCTTAAATTTTGAAAACTATAAACCACTAACTTTACCCAGACAACATCATCAAATGAATGCACAATGCGTTATTTTCTGTGATTTAAAACTCTTTTTTAAAGTTGCAAGTAAGAAACCCCTGCTTTTGCTTGCCTTGGCCATTTTATACTCACTACAATCTATGCAATAAAGCAATTCCATAGCCTCAAAACATCTGCAAAAGGATGTTTTGGAAGAAATCTTGTATGCAAAATGAATTATAAGTCCCAAGGCTTCAGAAATATCTAAGAATGGCATCTACATTCACAGTCAATAAAATCCACTGGAAACACATTTGATCACTAATGTTTTCTACAGCCATTGTTTGATCATGGACATTTATGCTACTGACAGTATTTTTACCCTCGAGATTCTTTTGATGCCTGTGTAAAGTAGCATCTTGTAAATAATTTATTACAAAACATCTGGTTTAAATAAAGCCAAACAGCAAACTATTACATGTAGAAACCAAATCATACTCTCTGCTCATTAAAATAACTATTTTAATTTCAGAGCAGTTGCTGTAAAGAAAGTATTAAGCAGGGAATACAAAATATCTCACAGCACTATAACTATGTATTATCTAGTGAAATTTACAATGTCTGCAGAAGCAGACAGCACTGGCTCTTCGGCTTTGAAACAGAGATGAGCACTGAACCCTAGAGTCAGATATGACTGGCTTTCGAACAAGGAAAACTTTTACCTTTACCTTTCTACACATGTATGTACAAAATGTGAAATAAAGAATTTAGGAAGTCTACCCAATGTCAGCTCTTCAGGGGAACGGGTACCTTGAAGCCTGGATCCTACATAAATAGTGTGTCAATATAAAGACAAATATCAGGCTTAATTTAGTAAAGAAAAAAAAATGTACTCTTTAGTTTTCCTTACCTTTCTTGAATTTTGTCATATGGTATTAAGTGGTTTCCAACGTATAGTCACATATAGTGACTCTATGAATTAATGACCTTTAAAGACCCTATCCTTAACAGTCAAATTCTTGCAAATTCTAGGTCATGATTTATTGACTCAATTCATCTCATGTTCCCTTTTCCTCTTTTCCTACTGCCTTTCACTTTCCCTAGCATTACTGTCTCTTCTAGCAAGCCAAGTCTTCTCATGATATATCTTAGTAATGCAGTCTTAGTTTAGTTATTTCAGCTAGTGAGAGTTTAGTCTTCATTAAAAGCCCAAATATGGCCAAAAGAAGTGTAAATGCAGCACAAGAAACACAATAATGTTTATAGTACATAATGTTTATAGTTGCTATAGTGAGCATCTTCTAACCTGAAGGATAAACTGAACAAAAGAGGTTATCCACTCCGATATTCCAGTGATGGGATGGCCAAAGGGTAAAAGGTCAGAATCAAAAATACCACTATATTTCAGCTTACAGTTCTTCCTGCCAATGTGTAAGCCTCATTTACAGCCAATCAGGATGGAAATATTCTGTAGCAAAATTGGGAAGTCACAAAATAATATAAGACAAGAAACAAAACAAAAAAGATTGAAGATGACAAAAGAGATGTGACACCTTACAAAAAAAAAACTGCTATATTTTAATGTAAGATTTTGTGGATCAAGTCCACGTCCTCTGACATAACAGTGGGAATTTGTGACATTAACTTAGATATGGTCTCATGCTCAGGTGGGGATACACAATTATTGTTTAGCATAGTAGACTCAAGTTGCAAATCACATGAGTCTGTGTGGCATCTCACACTATTGATAATGAGTGAAGATCCCTGATTATATTCAAATCTATTCCTATAAAGCAGGAGTTCTCAACCTTTTTAAGCCAGGCGCCAGATCATGCTCCCTCAGACAGCTTCAGGGGCCAGACGGCTATTTGGCCCTTCCTCCACCACCTGGCACTTCCTGGTGTGGTGGAGGCAGTAAGGGGCTACATCAAATTGTATGGTGGGCCACATCCGGCCCATGGGCTGCAGGTTGCGAATCCCTGCTGTATAACTTTGTTCTGTAAAAGCAGCAAAGGTTTAGTATATTGTTGCAACATAATCATTGTGGCATTAAACCAGCAGTTCCCAACGTTTTTCTGCCAGGGGCTGGAGGCATTGCTGTGCCCACTACTTACATTTTTGGTGGTGGCAGCAGGAAACACATGTTTTTTCTGGGTTTTGAACAGGTTCCACTGATTCCCAGGGCAGCAGGAGCTTTATTGGAGCATGATCGCTCTGGTTTGGGATTTTTTCACCCCTTCCCCGCTGCGCTTCACCAGCTAGAAAGCAACCATGGCTGAATTCCTGGATCCGCACTGGGATCCCAGGTGCTGACATAAACTCCACCCGGCACTGGAAGTTGCCCACAGTGGCACTCCAGCTAGCAACGCGCACTGGGAGAGGGAAGGAAATATCTCAAACTGAAGCAAAATTGCTCTGAAAAGCCTCCCACCACCCTGGGAAGTGTCGGAGCCTGTACAAAAAGCTGGAAAAAGGTCACAATTCCCACCACCACCACCGTAGTAAGTGACATATTGTGACTTCAAATGGTGGTGGTGGAGGGGGGGGGAGTCTAGAGGTCCCTGGGTGGCCACCATGGGCTAGATTAATGATATGCATGGGCCAGATTAGGCATGTGGGCCGGGGTTTGGCCACTCCTGCATTACACGTTTAGTGTAAAAACTAAAAACTACACCAAATAATGGTGGTTGGAGGAGAGGCGGCCTTCTGTAGAAACCCAGAGGAGGACCGGTGGATCCCCACCCATGGCACAGATGATGAACATTGGTCACTCTACAAATTTTATTGGGAACAATTTGATGATTGGTTTTAAAAAGATATTGAATACAGCTTTTAATGATAAATTAACATGTGAAATTAAGGTAAAAAAGAGATTAGTGATAGAAAATGAATTGAAAGATACATGGGAATTTTTTTTTAATTATGTGTTAGTAAAAAAGAAAGAGAAACTGTCAGAACAGGGTGTATTATCCATTTGGTCAGGAGTCCCCAAACTACAGCATCAGATCAACTGGCCTGCGCCCTCGCTCCTGCCACTGCTTCCACCACTGCCACCTCCATCCTTGTCCCCTCCACTTGGCTTGGCGTGTCCCTGCCAGTGCTTACAACTTCCACCCTGCTACGGAGCGCTGTAATGGACATATCAAGCCAAGCGGAGGGAACAAGGATTGAGGAGGAGGAGGGAGAAGTGGCAGCTGGAGTGGCCGAGTGTGGCTTTCCTGGTGGCCGCTCTGGTTCAATGTGGGTTTCCCAGCAGCTTCTCTGGCCGAGAAGGACAGCCTGGACCCCTCCTGCCTGGACCATGCAGCTCCTCCAGGCTTAGTAGGCAGGAAAGCAGTGTGGGGTGGGTGGGACTGGGTGGGGGGAGTGTGGGGGGCTTTGGGTGGTTGCCACTGCCAGCAGCATTGGGGGGAGTGTGGTGAGTTCAGGGTGGTCACCTGCAGGGGTAGCACTGGGTGGGTGGGGAGTGGAGTTGGTTTAGGGTGGTTGCTGCCACCACCAGAGGTAGAGGGAGGCGGTGGGGGGACCACCAGTCCGGCCCCTCAACAGTCTTAGGGAGCATAAACTGGGTCCCAGTTTAAAAAGTTTGGGGACCCCTGCATTTGGAGGTGAAGAGGGGCAAGTGCAACAATGTAAGGATAAAAAAAACTATATAACAATATTGTATTTATAAAGTCCCATGGGTGGAGAGAAGCAGGTTGATATTATTTGTTAGTCTATATTTCATATGTTTTTATTTGTAATTTTTATTGTTAAAATGAAAATTTTAAAATAAAACAAAATAAAAAAGGCAAATGAAACACTTTGGGGAAAGTTCCTTCCTGCTCAGGAGAGGGTTGCTGGTAACACATAATTGCAAGAATTCTACTGTTGTTTGGATAAGACTTGGATAATTTGTTGAGGCTTACTGACAAATTTCTGGGACACATCTCAGTTGCACAGTTAGACTTTGTGACCAGACTGAGACGAACTCAGCGCCTTGTCATTTAGCAACAAAAAGCAATGTCAAGTTACACTGAGCTTCCACAAACACTAGTAGGAGTCTGCTCTATGCAAGATAAGTAAAACTAGTTCCAGATATTCTGTGCAACAAATCATTGAACTTGGAGAAGAAGAAGAGCACATAACATAATACTGTGGGGCTACTGGGCTTGGGAATTAACTTCTTTTCGCTCCTAGTTTTCTAATTTCCACAGCATACTTTGAATCCAAAGCTTCAGAAACATCTCCCTACATTTCTGAAGAGACAAGCAATAAATCCAAACGAGGTGAAAAAATTTGCACACAATTCTGTCAGTATCTAAGAGCACAAAATCGATAGCTATTAAATTAATTTGTTATTCATGGTAGGATCATTAATCACAACTAACCTAATGCCAATAAAAATTATTGGCCTTGTAAGCTTAACATTCCTAGTCATGCTCATGTTTGATATTTTTTTCATGCTGCATTAATATTGGCCCTGTTCAGCAATTTTTCCAGGATTCAAAATAATTGGTTATAAAACCAGGGATGAGTATAAACAACAAGTACTTTCACCCTCTAGTGACCTTCTTCTCTTTCCTTATATCTGGTTTGGTATGAAAAATTCTATGTTAAAGCTAAACTAGGGAACTCTAACTCAACCAGGGAGAGCTAGGATATGATCACTGATATCCCCAACCCACACTTAGGTGGATGTCCATATCGAAATCAACATTGGTAAGGAGGATGTATAAAGATATGACTTTGGAAGTGATCTTTCTGCTTCAGAAATATTGGTCATGCTGTCAACTTGAGCATGAAGACCATGTTTCTCAGTGCTGCCATGTGACCAATATCAGAAATATTTCAAAGACAAATTTTACTTATCCCATAGTAGAGAAAAGGATTCTTAAATATATGTTGCAGGACTATAAAATCATCCCAATCAGCTATATGGAGCATAGTTTTAGAGACGTTTTGTCGTAGTTCTGATGCTTCAAACAGATTTTTTCTCTCTTTCCTTGGGAAAACGGATGGAATTGCACATTTGAGCCTAGATGCCAATTATCAATATCACAAAACTGTTATCTGACATCATGTTGACCAGATATTTTTAACAAAGTGCCCACCGTCAAAGTTCCCACAACCAAAAAGCCTTCTGAAGCTACCCAAAAATGAATAAAATATGTTTTCTCACAGATACGTAGCAACCTTTTTCTGAATCTCTCCACCACAACTTTTCTGGAACCTAAAAACCCCCTATTACAACCTTCAGTATATCCCCAAAGAGACAACCAGGGATTCTCAACTTGCAATCTGCAGGCCGGATGTGGCCCATGACACCATTTCATTCCCCCCCCCCCCCACTGCCTCCAACACACCAGGAAGTACCATGTGGTGGAGGAAGGGCAAAATGGCTGTCTGGGACCCAAAGCTGTCTGAGGGAGCGTGACCCAGTCCCTGGCTTTAAAAGGCTGAGAACTCCTGGACTAACCTATCTTCCTTCCTTCCTAACTTTCTCCCATGGAGCTAACAAAGAAAATAATGACAAGACTAAAGTATACCTTTATTAGTTTATAATTAATAAAGTTGGTGAATTAAAACAAATTAGGAACAAAGTTTTTAAAAAGAAAAGGCAACTAGATTAAAAGGCGGCTTCTTTTTTAACCCAGTTCAAGTGCCAAAACCTTTCTGTGGCACAAGGAGAACAGGGAAAGGTCTGTAATTCACCAACCCAGAAGTAGATCACTAACCATGTAATATATCTTGAGCAGTACCTGACAACTCTCTTCTTTTAACTATTCTAGGAAGGTTGCACAAATATATATTTGGAGTCTGTAGCAAGTTATCAACACATACATAGGAGGAGTGATCTCCAATAGGTATGACTCATCTATCAGATATGGCAAGCCAGGTCACTGTTATATACAGTAGGGTACGACTAAAAGCACATCCGTGTGAATTAGGTAAAAGAGTGTGATTCAACTGTTAACCCCTCATCACCCTGTGCTGTGCTTGCAAAGACACAAACATCCTGGCCATATTTACTAGTTCATGCAACAAGGCATGGGTTGTATTTTCCTAGACTGTGCATTCTAAACACATTCTAAATGTGCAAAAACCAAACAGCAAAACTGTGTACACATCAATAAAGAGCATTATCTCTCAGTGGACTGCATTGAGATGTTATTTTTTGCTGAAGGTGTCTCATTCATCATCATACAAGGGCAAATCAAGTCAGATTTACCTTCTAGCTCTAGCCTACAGAATGATGCAATCTGGAAACATATTTCTTCCCCCACCCCTACCCCGAAAAAATATGCTTTTTACAGTTACCTCCGGAAAAAAGGAATTGTAAATTTGACGGGGTCAAATTGTTCATTTGAGTTTTTTGAAAGCCATATTTTACAGGGTCAAAATACTTCTAGCCAATTCCAAATTTACATGATTTTCTTCATGGACTATAGCTTCCTAAAGTAATTTAATGCACTTATTTTTTATTATGACCTTTACACAATCGTCCTTCATTTACAACTTTAATAATCTTATTAACCATCCAGTAACCTTTCAATCACCCATTGTATTTTATGTTGCTTATTCTATTAATCACTGATGGCTTTTTGTACTTCTATATTCCCCTTATGGTTATAGAAATAACCATTACAGAAAGCGGAGACCAATAAATTATCTCAAGCCACTTATTTCCTCTTTCCCATCTCTTTTATCCATTTCTTAAATCCAACACCAATTTACTACCTAAAATACAGAATTTCTGTTGTATCTATCACCATATCCAAAGCCATGAATATTATGGAGACACAGAGTGGTGCAATGTTTACAGTACTGGGTTCAAAGAAAGTAAAACTATATCTTTAAAAAACCTGCATAGATATGAAGCTTAATGCCTTCTGTTACCAGTTTACTACCAATTTAATTCATGCTAAGCACTTAAAATATATTTATTTATTTATTTTTAGATTTGTATGGCCACCTTTCTCGCCTAGGCAACCCAAGGCGGCTCACAGCATAGGTTAAAAAAACCTCATCCCCCACACTGTTAAAACCGACTAGTAAAACTATCTAAAAACATTTAAAAACATCCCTAAAACATCCCTAATCCCATTAAAAGAGAGGGGCCTAGGCAGGAAAAGGAACCCCGGACAGGGCTAAATGAGCCAGCAGGGCTGGGTTGTGGTGCTGGAAGCAGCCCACACCTACTGGCAAAGCCTTCCTGAAGGGGGGTAACTCCACCTGGAGGTGCAGTTCCGGTGGCAGGAGGTTCCATAGGGCCAGGGCAGACACCAAGAAGGCTCTCTTCCTGGTCCCAGTGAGGCGTACCTCCCTAGCTGATGGGACCATCAGAGAGCCCCTATGGTCTGCCCTCGTAGGACGGGTCAAAAACCTTGGGCTGATGCAGTCTCTCAGGTAACCTGGTCCACTACCATGAAGGCCTTTAAAGGTCAAAACCAGCACCTTGAACTGCACCCAGAAGCAAACTGGCAGCCAATGCAGCTCCCGTAGCAGTGGTGAGGCACGGGCATAACGCCCACACCCCATCACCGCCCGGGCAGCCGCATTCTGAACTAGCTGTAGCTTCTGGATGGTTATCAAGGGCAGCCCCATGTAGAACGCATTACAGTAATCCAGTCTGGAGGTGACCAGAGCATGGGTGACCAAAAGTAAGGAGATAGATAGGTTTGAAAAATGAATAAATATAATGAAAATAAGACTAGCAGGAGAAAACCAGTCATGATTGGCTATATGAATGCTCCATATTTAACAATTCCAAACCCCAGGTAAAAGCCAACCGATGGGTGCTATGTTGCCTGCTTACCCAGCAGTCAATCGTCTTGGAGACAATGTGCTGGACGCTATTAAAGAAGACATGCAAATTCACCTGAGTCTACTTAATGGTGTTTTACAACAACACTTTAAGTCACTGAAGAACAAATCAAATATAAATAAATTAGAAAAATTACTATACACATATTTTCAACTCTTTTTTAAACAAGCTCTCATTTTTCCATAATCCTTTGAGAATATGTCAAAATCTATAGCTTGTAGTGCTGATTAGAAAGACAATCTCAAGCAATAGATGTTCAATCAAATCAGTTTAATTGAGTTGATTAAGTATTTGGCAGAGTGGTTCGAAGAGAGGTGAGAGACGAGCCATGAATTATATTCAGGCAGACTATAAAATGTGGTGCTAAATGCAAATTTACTAAAGAATATAAAAACAAAACTACAGATTCTCGTTTGCTTATACAGTATATGAGTTTTTTGTCACCATAAGGAACATTCATTTGAAGGCCGGCATGAAATCTACACATAAACTATATGCTGAACCCAGACCACTAAAATTTGTTCATGCCTGCCACATGACCACGGAAACGTCTGCAGAAGCAGACAACACTGGCTCTTCAGTTTTGAAACAGAGATGAGCACTGCACCCTAGAGTCGGATACGACTGGCTTTCGAGCAAGGGAAACTTTATTCTCTCAAATACAAGTCTGTTTGCAAACAAATAAAGATGACCCAGGAGAAAATAATTAGTTCAAATGTAACAGAATAAGCATTGATGTTTGTGAGTTTCATACCATAAAGAAAATTAGGGAGAGAATGTGTTTTCTTGCTTGGCTGGCTAAATATCTTGTCCTTGAACATAAAAGGAACTGCACAAAAATTTAATTAGAAAAAGGCCTGCCTCAGGTTTATCAAGAAACTCCTAAGGAAATCAGATTGTATGTAACCATCACTTTCGATTAATGAAAAATAGCCAGATAGATGCAAACCAGGCCCTAAGTGACCAAATGCAACAATTTCCTTAATAAAATACATTACAACAGCATACCCTAGTTGTTTACATCGATCTAAAGGGATGCCTTTAACTCAACTACCACAGCAGGCTAAACAAACACCCAAATCACATTTTACGAATGTTTGTAAATACTTTCTAGTACCAGTTCCAAAACATGTGGTTTTAAAATGTGACTTCCAAACATGTCAGACAGAATTACAAAGAAATGTTGCATGCACTGTAAAAAAAAAAAAAGTATGGCAGCTCTTCCCCTGTGGCCTCCAATTCCACCTGACCATTCAGAAGGACCAGTGATACTATTATCGTATTACTGCATTTCAGACTTGCGGAGCCCTATCAATATGGTCTTTTCCCATATCCGTAGAATGGTGATGTTCAATCAGAATTAAAGCAGACCCTGCATAATTAAAAACAACAAGCAATCTTGTAGGTGCATTTCTCATAAGTGTAGGTTTTTTTTAAAAAAAAAGAAGTTTAATGTAAAGTGCAGCAACCTGTCAAACGTTTTTGTATGCATATATAATTGGGCATGGCCTTCAAGGGCACATTTCAATGTTCTGTGGAATATTACAAGTAACATGTTGCTATGTGGACTTCTGTTGCCGTAACAAGTACGGATGTGATATAGTAACATTTTTGTACAGCAGTTGTCTTGGAGATGTACCATAAATGTGTTGGGACATCATGGAAGTTGTAGTCCATCTCACTGAAAAGGTGCTAGATTTGAAAAGCCAGCTATGGTTCATATCTGTAATTTAGATATGCATTTCTCTGTTCTGACCTTGCTGTAGGCTAGAGGCCCCCAAATGTATTTGTTTTACTTATGTAAGAGTATAATTAAATTTGTTTAATTTTTAAACAAAAATTAAAATCAGCAGCTGAAACAACAGATGTGTCAAATCCATTTAAATCTATTCATTAAAGGACCAGGATTAGTTGATAATGTTGACAATTAGGACCATTACCGGGAAAATGCAGGAGCTAACAGGCCATCAATTGATGACAAAGCATTCAAGATTAGGACCCTATCCACATACAGGTAGGTACCATGCCATACAGAGGACACCATGACAGACAAGAACCTAACCAAAACACAATACAATATATAGAGTGGTCTAAATGGGAAAAGGTGGACTCTCATCTATCTTAGTCCCAAGGTCCATAGAACTTCATAAATGGGGAAAAATTGAATATGATTTATAATACATACCTGGCAACCGGTAGATAGGACTAATGCTTCACAAAGATCAGACCATATGGCCATATAGACAGTTTCTAACTCCAGAGAAGAAAGAAGTCCTAAGTGCACATGCAATCAAATAGGAGTCCATTTAATTCATTTCCACTCAAAACAAATTGGCATTAGAGATACAACAGTGTGATACCATTGTATGTGTCATTTCTCTATGCTACAGATTCCTAGGATTTGTCATTTAGTGATATACTAAGACTTCTGTGCTAGAGAACCCTAGTACAATAGTTCGGGTGACTGTGCTAGAGCTCTCTCGCAGAGAGTTCTAACTGCCTTAAAGATATAGCCAGTCGTGTCCAACTCTAGGGGGCAGTGCTCATCTCTGTTTGCAGCCAAAAAACTAGCACTGTCTCCATCTGCGGACGTTTCTGTGGTCATGTAGCAGGCAGGCACATTGGACATTTCCCACCAAAGCGGTACCTATTTATCTACTTGCAAGTTCTTGTTTCGAATGGTTGGTTTGGCAGGAGCTGGGACAGATGATAGGAATTCACTCCATCGAGCAGCACTCAGGTCTTGAACTGCTAAACTACCGACCCTCTTGTCGTCAATCTCAGTCTCTTAACCACTAAGCCACTGCAGCCTCTATTACTACCTTACCGAACAAGAAATATCAGGATTGCAGACGATAGAGCCATGACAATTAAAGTGGTAAACTACTACACTCATATAGTGCTCATAAACTCAAAAAATAAATAAGCAAGCAGGACCGTAGCCAGGATTCTAGATTGGGGGGGGGGGGGGGTTCAAGAGGGGCAAAAAAATTTCAGGAGGGCCAACAATGTCACATTCACATATATAACATTGGCGCCGCAGGTGGGATGGGGGGTCAGGCTGTTCGCTCAGGAGCTGCCCCCCCCACAAGGGGCCTGGCTACAGCCCTGTAGGCAAAACACAGTTACTGCCTTTTGAAGGTAATCTTTGCCTACTCCCATATTCCTATTTTTCCTAGAATGCATTCTGGAATGTTCATTTCTGGCCTTATTTTGCTTCCACAGTTCCTCAGAACCAGTGAGCAAGGCTGCTGTCCATCATGTTCCCACAAAGGTAAGCAATAACAGTGACAGACAGCATACCCTTTAGAATAGTTGTGGCTGAAAATATTTGAGCAGCTGCAATTCCCAACTGGATTTCTGTTTCAAATGCTGCAGCATTCAGACTAGCTAAATGTCTGTTCCAGTGCTTTGTGGGCCCATCAAACCTTGTAAAGTGTTCCCTTAGGTAATAGCAGTTGCGATTTTCTGCACATCAGTGCATCTACTTACAGCACTGGCTGCAGTGATGAACACGCACAACTTTAAAAGTTCAGGCCACGTCTCCTGGCCTCTGAAAGTGCAGACACCTAGGAAATATCTGGAAAGAAATTAAAGCGCTTCTACATTCATGGCATTCCAACTCACGACACCAGCAGTGATGTTATCAACTCCAATTTAATATGTACTCACCCAAATCTTGTATAGTAAATCACAATAAAGTAAGATACAGTTTGAGTAGACCCATATGTATCAATGGAACTCAAGTGGAATTGATTAACTGAATACTCATTGATTCAATTTAATACACTAAGCAACAGAATTGTGGGCATGGTAAAAATAATTTTCCTCTTAGTTTCGCCACTGGAAAAGTCCAGGTCAGCACCCAGTAACTTCTCATGTCATCATTAAAAATATTTGTTCTTAAGCATATTTAAGACATGCTGAAATTATAAGATGAAAGAATGGCAGACAGTTAAAGCAGGATTACTCAAAATTTATTTCTAGTTCATCTGCGGTAGTTCTGTAGTGTGAAATTAGGATCTCTGAAATACAGGTTGACTCCAGATATTATCTTGTAGTCTTAGACAAATTTTGTGAAAATCTGGATGTCAAAGATTTATTTTTCAAAGCTCTGAGCACTGTGCAGAAAGATTTAACACAAGCAACAGATACAAATGGAAGGATGTGACTAATAATTACCTAATAATAATCTCTTGTTTGTGGTTTTGAGTTTTTAAATATTTCAAGGATATAATTTTTTTTAGCATTTTAAAAAGTGAGTTGCATTAGAGGTGCGGGACCACAGACCATTTCTGCAGATGGCAAGCCCTCATAAACTCCTCCTGCAGAATTTTGCCCCAGCAAACTTTTCATGAAATAGATTGTCCTTCCCAAACCAGATACCCTTTCTGGGCCTTCCTTCTTACTGTTCAAATGGAGCAAGAATGATCACTTTCATGATTTATTATGCACACAATATCAATTACTACGATATGAAGAACAGCAAGAGTTAATTGAAAACATGTGCTTAACAGCTTGTTTGAATGCTATCAGAGAAGAGCGGGAAAAGTGAATTTTAGAGTCACCCAGTAAGATTTTTAACTCAGCAAGGATTTGCAATAATGTCTCCCTAATTCAATCCTTACTACACAAATCCATGTTATTTTACACAAAAACTGCTCTAAGAATTATGAGGGATCCAAACAAATTTCAGCACATTTTAAGCTGATGATATTTTAGCATTGTCGTCAGTTATACATCAAGCTTCAGCAGTTGTAAAGTGGTTAAGTAGCTCACCTTGTTAGCTGGAAGGCTGGCAAATCAGCAGTTCGAGAACCAGGTACTGCATGATGGATTGAGTGTCTGTCTCTGTCTCAGCTCTTGGGTACATGAAAGGAGCCTCATTCGGGCGTCCCATGAGCAGAGTTTATCCAGAAAAAAATCATTTCAGCCCAGAATAATTTCTGATATAAAATTATTACTGCCAGTTGTAAAAGAAACAGGTGATGTCTGCTGCTACATCCAAGGAGACTTTGTGAGAATAGCTAAAACATAATAATTATAATTGTACAGTGTCAAGACCATTAAATAAAGAAAGCTCCAATACCTTGGGCATATTATAAGGAACAACATCAAATATAGAATACTCCAACTCGCTCTACAAGGAAAAATCCCTGGGAAGAGAGGCCCTAGATGTAGATGGACTTCATGGCTAAAGAACCTGAGAGACTGGTGTGGAACTGTTCTGAGGTGTTAAGAACAGGAAGACTACTGCCGTGATGATAGTCAATATTCAGAACTGATATGGCACTTAAAGAAGAAGTGTCAAGTCATTTCCAACTTATGGTGACACTTTCCAGAGTTTCCTAGGTAGAGAACACACAGAAGAGGCTTGCTATTTTCTTTTTCGAAGGATGCTCAGAGACTATGAAACTTGCCCAAAGCCACACAAGCTGGATTTCTCCCAGGAGACCCAGTGGGAAATTGAACTCCCAATCTCTAACTCCACAGCCAGATTCCTAAACCACTGAGCTATCCAGCCAGCTAGCAATAATAACCAAATGGGTGGCAAAGCCATATAATATTAGGATTCCCTGAAATCCTTTACAATCCTTGTAAAAATTTAAAAGAAATTGTTTTTTGTAGAGGTTTTACTAACAGTAGGATACTCCATACCAAACACCTTAGGGCAATCTTAAATGGAGCGATTTTTAGAGCTAGATTTGCTCTGAAAATTAAAGGCTCAGGAATGTTTAAAAGTGCAACATTTATGACTCTGTACTGTGTAGAAATTTATAGCCAACATGATTGTGGTTCATGTGTTACAAAATACAATTTCCTCCAAGGCCTCCAATGCTCATAAATATGATCTAATGAAGTGGTTGATATTTGCATTTAAGACACTAATCAACATTCTCCTTCTTTTCCAAGCAAGCATCAGCACTTTATTCCATGGTATTTTATGCAAATGAATTCAACAGAAGAGAACAGTGGGGAAATTTGATAATGATGGTAAGGATTTTTCTTCGGACAGTTTGGGGAAGGGGGGTGGTAGAGGAAGCACCCAATGTGATTTCATCTCCAATAATTTTCCATGAATAGTATGTATTTCTGCTGAGAGACTGACAGAAATAAAATGCCTACCCACAAGGGAAATGATACTGTTTCTAACCAAGAAAATTAAAAGGGAAAAAAAGGAAGCTGGAACATATACGGTACAAATTCTAAATAAAATCTTTAGCTAGGCCTCAGAATAGGAGCCCAAATGTACATTTTATGAAACCACAGAAAAATGATACACAATCTGCAAAAATTATTTTGCAAATGGCATAATGATTGATCATATATATAATTAAATAAGATGGTCTTCCAGTGCTACCCCCTTCCCCTTAAATATGAACTGGCAGCACACTTGTGATATCCTTAAGGGCTTTGCTTAGGTTGGCGGTGGCTTTAATTATTTTAAACAGCTGACCTGCAAAAATCTGGAAGAGTACAGCCATAAAATGAAAAGGGAAATATGTAAAACATGAAAAGCAGGCAAGGATTAATACGAAAAGAATAGTTTGCATTTAAACAAACATAAACATGTATTTTCTATTATGCTTCTCCCAGTGATTGCCAATTTAATAATCTAGGATAGAATGAATGCCAAAAAGTTGTTGGTTTTATAAAATAGGCATGTACTGCAACATCAGTACAAAACAACTAGTTGAGATATTTTCACCATTTGTTCCAGGGCTGTCCTAGCAAGAACATTCCCAGAGGTTATATTACAGCCTGGGGCAGAGATGGCGAACCTTGGCACTCCAGGTGTTCTTGGACTTCAATTAACAGAAGTTCAAGTCAGCACTCCTGCTGATCAGGGCTTCTGGAAACTGAAGTTCAAGAACACCTGGAGTGCCAAGGTTCACCATTCCTGTCCTGGGGTAATACCTGGAGTAATTTAAGTCAGGAATACTATGAACTAGACAAGAAGGAGTTGGTATCCATGTCCATGATGGGCTCATTCATCTTAAAAGACTTCCTTCAATAGATAATTTCCAGAAAGTCTTCCCTTATATCTTGCTCTCAGTCCTAAAAATCTACAGTTAAATTGCCACAGAATGAATTTGTGTTAAATAAAGTTGCATGAGTTGCAGGGGTGGCCAAACTATGGCCCATGTGCCAAATCCAGCCTATGCCGCCAAATTATCCGGCCCGTGCTGCCCTCGCCGCTCTCAGAAGTGGAAGTAAACCATGCATGTACATGTACATAATGCTGCCCTAAATTACCCATGGCCATGGTAAATGAATTTTATTTCCACTTCTGGTGGGAGGAACCACATGACCAGAACGCTCAACCATGTGACTGGCCTGTGGCCCAAAAAGTTTGGCCACCTCTGAGCTGGGGGGAAAGGTCCTGATACATTAGCTCCAGTCAATGAGAAATGCCTGGGAGAATCATCTTTCTTTAAAGGCAGTTTGCCCATTTTAAAATGGTAAGTGAACAATATCAAAGAATTTAAAAAATAGTACTTGTGCAGCAGCTGCTTGTCTGAACCTTATGCTCACCAATGCCAATATTGGCAACACAACTCCAAGTTTAGTTCCAAGAATCCTCACGTTTTATTTTCAATACGTCATTGCATTGCTGTTGTAATTGCCATATGTTTCAAATACAAATTAGTACCACACCTCTTGAATCGTCCAGCATCAGGGACCAAAACATAAAGGCAATTTTTCCTCTGCTATTTTTTTAAAGTACAGTAATTTTGAACATCTTTCAGAAAACGGTGAGATTCACCAGTTGTAGAAGTGCACCTGATTTCTGCAGTATCCTTAGAAATTGTTTTCACAGAATATTTTTCAAAGGAAGATCTCACACAATCACTGTCAGTAGGCTGTGCACTTCATTGAATTTATAGCTTTCCTACATATGACTTACAACATACATGAAGTTTAAATTATTTACACATTACCCTATACTTGTGAGGACAGAACTCACCTATACATAACCCAAAGTTTGGAAGAAGAAAAATAGAGCCCCTAATATTCCCTTTGTGTCTTCTCAAGGACATGGAAAAATCATCCAAGTTTTTAGCCCTCATCAAACATACCTGGGACACCACAACCCTCAGTTTTGTAAAAACAGGGGAAGGGGATAGATCTGAGAGCTCAAATGATTCCACCAACATCCTCAGTAAAACATCCACCATTTTTGTAAGAATTTGAGTGTAATGCAAGGAAACGTGTAGCCCTCCAAGATCCATAAATGGGTATTCGAAGATTTTTGTTTTCAACCTTGCATGCTGCCTATAGATGGAGGGACTGAAGTGTCTGTCTATCTATTCAGCACTAATCAACTGTTCTTTCCTATTGCTGAATTCAGTAAGAGACCCTGCTCTCTCTGCTCTGCTCTGTGTTCCTTCCTTTTCTTTGTTGGTTGGTGTCAGTTATTTTGTGGCTGTTGGTCTGTTTGGCTGGTTGACAGCATGTGTCCAAAAAAGAGAGCCGCATGTGCATATAGCAAGTGACTGTATGCAAATAGCAAAAAAAAGTGTTTTTTATAATTTTTCCGCAGTTGTCTCAGAATGAGTTATGAGAAATGGGTTGACTTAGGAAGACATGTAACTAGTCTCCTCTATGAGTCTTTGCACTTCTACTGTATGGCTGAAAGGAATTTTACAAAAACTCAAAACTCTTCAACAGAGTGTGTGTGGATGCTGTAACTCTAGAAGTTGTTTGTATCACCCTGCCCAAAATGGGCAGGGTTTTGACACACCCTGATGTTTTATATTGGTGAGCAGAAGATTACAAGTGCAACTGATACTGAAGTATCCTGACTATAGCAATCACGCCATGTGCAACAACTTCCACTGTCCCCTCATTCTAAACACAAAGATCCTGCGATGAGTCTAAAAGCCAATGGGACAGCAAAAGAATGGTAGCACTTTACTACGATTATAAGAACTTAGAAAAGATACTATTTTATTTTATTTTGTGTTAAATAGTAGATTTTTATAGTTTTTCCAACCTCTGGAGACCAAGATGATTAAATAATTCTTTATAGCAATAGCAATTATATTACATACTACACCATAGCATTTAGAGCAGTCTCTGGAAGACTCAAATATAATTAGTATTTTTGCCCCCAATATACTCATTTTACCAACCTCAGAGGGATGGAAGGCTGAGTCAACCTTGATTGAACTCAGGATTGAACTCAGTTTTGATTGCAATACTACAATTAAACCACTGCACCAGGAGGACTGCTATAATGTGCCGTACAGGTGCAATTACATACCCAAACAAAACAGAAGAAATTTTTTAAAAAGGGACACAGGGATAAAAAGGAGAAGAACATGTATCATTTCAGGTACACCTACTTGAGCATAAAGCCTTTTTTAAAAATAAATTTCCAAGATATCTGGCAGGCTACAGTCATGAACTAAATATGGATCTAGTTCTATTTTGGTGGTTATTCAGCAATTATCCAATACTTGGTTGAAAAGCTTACTGAATTTGAATGGGAGTTAGATTCCCTGTTATGCCTTCAAGGAGAAGAACTAGCTGTGTAGCCTTGGGCAAGCTGCACAGCTCCAGAGTGTCTACAGAAGAAGGGAGGGGGAAGCTACTTCTGAGTACTTTCCATCTAGAAACCCCTAGACAAGGTCACCATAAGTTGAAATCAACTTGACACCACACAGTGGTGGTGGTGGTGGTGGTGATCATGATCATCATGATCATGATCATGATGATCATGGTGGTGGTGCCTGGTAGTATCCCCCCCCCCCAAACTCAATGTGATATTTGTCTAAGTAGAAAACATAGGATCATGCTGTTCTCTATATATTACACAGAAAGTTCCACTTTTGACTATTTTCCTTAATTATGAGCATACAGTGGAACCTCGGTTAATTAATTCATTCTCTGGGACATTTCTTACAGCAAAAATTGCTTTAACTGAATTTTCCATAGGAATGCATTGAATGCAATTTCCCATACGAATGCATTGAAAACCAAAATACATTAACTGAAATGTGGTTTCCCATAGGAATGCATTGGAAACCAATAAATCCATTCTGGGGGAAAATCTGTAAACCAAGCCATTACTTTCTATGGATTTCCCTTAGTTATGCAATTTTTATGTTAACCGAGCCATTTGTTAACTGAGGTTCCACTGTATGTTATTTTCCACTCTGTCTCATAAATAGGTCCACATTCCTCAGCTTTCTCTCAGAACCTCAAACAGCTTGCCTCCCATGTCTCTTCTCATCTCCAAACTCTTCTACAGATCTTTTATGATTCATTAAAAATATCTAAAGTCTTCAAAACAGGGCAAGAGATTTTAAAATGAAAACAGGGCAAGAGATAGTTCTGTCACTTTGGGAAGCACAGTATGTCTTTGCCTCACATTTATGATTGTACTGCAAAAAATCCTTAGCAACCCTGTGATGCCCTATTTTATAATCACTTTTATAATTCAGTACCATTTTCATATGTGCAAGCCTGCACTTTTATATGAACATGTTTCCCTGTTTTTTATTAGGTACAAGCTCTTGGCAAGCAAAGTAAATTTTCTTGCCAAGCAGGATCTTACAGATTTTAAATATTATAATTTGCTGTGGCCTCAATTCAGTTAAGTTCAAATGACTGAATTTAAAGAAAGATACCAGGAAAACAAATTGATACACCTATTCACGTTGCTGGCAAAACAATATTAGGCTGAAAAACAGCAGTTATCTAAATATCAATGTGCATACTGCCTCTGTGTGTGCACATACACACAAAAAATATGGTCCAATTTCAGCACATTTTGAAATCACTCAGCAACATGCAACAAGTTTCACAGGATAGACATATTACCCTCCAGAAAAATAACAAAGAGTCATGTGGCATTCCTTATGACTAACACTGCATATTATTTATTCAAGGAAGCTTTTGATATTGACCTTTTTCTCAATTGAGTTTACATTTGGGAGATTCTGGCATTATTTGGTTTTATTGGGCATGTTTCAATATGAATTGTAATAGTTTGAATATGAAGTTATATGGCCTTAGAAAAGCATCTTGTGGCATTCCAAGTGCTGCTTGTAACAGAAAGATGGGATATACAGTAAATATAACAAATCAGTAACATAATGCACTATTATTGTGAATTCTTATTTCAACAGAGTTAAACTTTTTAGGATCAACTGCTTAACTTAAGCCTAGAACAGCATAACCTTGGATATATCTCATCTACTATTAAAACTATTTTTCAATTTTTTATTATTACAAAATAAATGTACAGTTATTCTGGAACAGAAATAATAATTTCGTGTCAGAAATTATTCTGGGTTGAAAGGATTTTTGCAGGAGAAACTCCGCTCAGGGAATGCCCAAATAAGCTGGGACAGAGACGGGCACTCAATCCGTCATGCAGTGCCCAGGTCTCAAACTGTTGACATGCCAGCCTTCCAGCTAACAAGGCATAGCCTCAGAACAGAAATAAAGGACTGCCAATGGTTAAAAAGACCTTCCCTTTACTTTTCTTTCTATGCGCCTAATATATTTAATACTGGATCCATAAAGCAAAAGAATGATAAATGCCATCTCATGAAGAAGATCCTGTTGTGCAGCTCCACCTGTGGAAGGAGGGCATCATCACCACCATTGCGGCTAATTAAAACATTCCCCTTTTTAAAAAAGATCAGAATGTCCATGACTCATGCACAATAATAAAAAGTCAGACACACCTTGAAGTTGAAAATGGAATTCTTTAATTTGTGGCAATTTGCTCCTGTGATAGTACCGTACTCTCAAATCTATTCAACTGGTGACTAGACTATGTTTACAAAAGCAGATTGTGCATAACTTATTCCATCCCAGAGAGAGTTACATTCATTGATGCTATGCAGAAAATCGCTATGGCTTGGGTGCAGAACATGATGCTCTGAGAGAATATCAGCAGTGATATGAGCCTGATGCTACTTTATCTGTCAGTGCTCCATCCTGTGGAATCCCTGGGTTTGTGGTTGGGGAAGTACTTGCAACTGTCTGCTGTAACACTCAAATATCCTTTCCTAAAGTACGGCAGATAATTCTAAATATCTAACTAAACAACAAATCCTAGCTTCTGCAGGCCAGAGATATGACAGTACTGTGTAGACTAGATGCACTTAAGAACACTCTTAAATACACTGTGATTTTAGGAATGGTCTCACCATGACCAACTTACTCTTAGAGCTAGTTTGAGATGAAGATTTTGCCATGCCATTTTCCTTCATCATTTACTGAATTTTATGAGTGCTTCCTACCACAGGTGACTGATGGCCTGAGCAGGTGGTACCCATTCTCTACAATTTCAGAGTAAGGCACCTTATCTGTAAACAAAACAGTCCACCCTAGCTCTGCTTACATTCCGACTATGCTTTTCCCATCACTTCCTCTATGTTTTCCCTTATTGCAAGAAATCCATTAAGAACAATCATGGCATAACTGCAGAGTGCCTTCTAAAGATCTGCATGAGAAACCCTCCACCCAGAAACAGCCTCAGCTACCTTGGTCTAACAATGAATTGAAATGGAAGAAAGGCTTATTCTCATATGCATTGAGTGTGGTTTCACCATTTAATGTGTGCCCAGTGTGGATGTGCTCAAATCTGTATTATTGATAAAAATGACTTCCTTCAGTCATCTACCCATTCCCACATCTGTACTACTAATTTATGCGAATTGCTGTTAACAATCAGTTGTGTTATGCTTAATCAGCATATCAATAATATGCTCTGCAAAGACTAAGTGGTTCTCATTTCCCAGACCTTTTTACAAATTTGATTGATTGACAGCATGAAAATTGCACACATGCAGGTGTTGGTAGAGAATATTATCTCTATGGACTTTTGCAATCAAGTGTAAGTAAATATAGCTATTGCACTTCTTAATAGCTCTGTTGCTCTGCTCCCTGGAGGGGCCCAAACACCCGGACACCTTGAATGAGCTTGACCAGATGATAATTGTGTTACAAAAAAGTAACATTACAAATTGTATTGGGGGCGGGGGGGACATTGAAACAATGAGTTTTGAGGGTGGTAATGTTTAATCCAGGGTTAGAATCCTGACATCAGAGAGCGATCATGTAGTACAAACATTTGTGAATACAAGTGAGGAAATCAAAAAATGAATATTCAAGCTGCAAATCAGATCATATTATCTTAATGAAAAATATTTAGAGAATCCAGAAGCATCCAAACAAAAAAAGTTACCTCCTCCCCCACATTAACTCTATCTCTCCTCCCCCACATTAACTCTTTCTATCTTAACTTATCTAAAATAATAAATCTGAAGGGTCATTGCTAGGTGGCTGCAAAGAGATTTAAAAGGTGGGGGTGTGCAATCTTTGTTATAAAAGTTACTTGCTTCAGCATATTGGCATGTATGGTTTGTGATGTGGATATATTGCTGGGTCTTGAAACTTGGCTGGCAACATACCAATACTCTCATTTGTGAGTCACAGCTTCAAGTGTAGCTCTATTAACTTTGGCTTGTAAATCACCTTAGCACTATTAGCAATGTTTCAATATGATGTGACATCTTTATTATAATGCTTTCTCTCTGAAGTTTAAGTTCATATTTTAGGTAGGTTCCAGACAGATGTAGATTCTTCAGGTTTTTAATTAATTTAGGGGAAGCAAAATGCTAGGAAAATATTTTGTTTCCCACCTACTGCTTGAATATTGCTTTTCTGTGCATAATTATTTTTTAAAAACCAAATACAGTATAAGAGAACAGGAACTAATTATGCTTAAGCTTTAACCATGCCATACTATTCAGGTCAATTCTGCTCCTAGAGATGCTTTGCTATTTAATTCAGTAACAGTGGAAAGAATATCTTCCTTCCTTTACTTAGTATCACAAAACTTGATGTAAACAAAACTTCTTTGCCATACACAATTTGCTCCTATGGCAGAATCACTATTGTGAAGAAATTTATTCTGAGCAACAATTCCAATGAGAAATAGGGATGTGATAAAATTTCTCCAATATACAGTATCTTTTATGATCAAAACAGTGTTTTCTAACACAGGGAAAGATGATTGATATTTCTCAAGCACTAACAGGACTAAGAAACCCACCACTTTTTCCATTGCAGTTTACACAATGTGCATACAATTTATCTGGCATTTCACTCTTTGTTGAGCTGAGTGCAGAGACAGGAAGACTGCTGAGAAAGTCTCAAACAACCCATCTAATGATTCTACTTCTAAGATGCTAGGCAAAAAGATCCTCTGCTACTCATATCCGAGTATACATATGCCACTGGCGTGAATTCATTTAAGGTGGATCCCAGCTTGCCATGAAGTGATGGTTATTTACCACCGCACAACACTCGGCATTGAGTCACCGGCTGTACAGTCTACTCCATTACTATAGTGGGATGTCTGGCCAGACAGCATCTGCAAAAAGATTAGAAGTTACCATATTCCAGAGATGGATAATCTCAGTGGGGCCTAAGGTAATTTTTCAGGTTTGACAGCAACCCCAAGGCAACATTCTCAAAGGAGCAGAGCTTTAGGAGAAGGACTTAGCCAAGGAAGATATTTTGCATGTCCTTTCCTTGAATTCCTAAAGAGCCCCACCGAGAGCCCTTCCAAGCCCGGGAGCCACCATCTCCAGCCGGGCCAGGGAAGAGGAGGAAGATCAGCCGGGCGGGGGGAGAAGGAGGCCAGCCATTCGCCCCACCGAGAGCCCTTCCAAGCCCGGGAGCCACCATCTCCAGCCGGGCCAGGGAAGAGGAGGAAGATCAGCCGGGCGGGGGGAGGAGGAGGCCAGCCATTCGCCCCACCGAGAGCCCTTCCAAGCCCGGGAGCCACCATCTCCAGCCGGGCCAGGGAAGAGGAGGAAGATCAGCCGGGCGGGGGGAGGAGGAGGCCAGCCATTCGCCCCACCGAGAGCCCTTCCAAGCCCGGGAGCCACCATCTCCAGTCGGGCCAGGGAAGAGGAGGAAGATCAGCCGGGCGGGGGGAGGAGGAGGCCAGCCATTCGCCCCACCGAGAGCCCTTCCAAGCCCGGGAGCCACCATCTCCAGCCGGGCCAGGGAAGAGGAGGAAGATCAGCCGGGCGGGGGGAGGAGGAGGCCAGCCATTCGCCCCACCGAGAGCCCTTCCAAGCCCGGGAGCCACCATCTCCAGCCGGGCCAGGGAAGAGGAGGAAGATCAGCCGGGCGGGGGGAGAAGGAGGCCAGCCATTCGCCCCACCGAGAGCCATTCCAAGCCCGGGAGCCACCATCTCCAGTCGGGCCAGGGAAGAGGAGGAAGATCAGCCGGGCGGGGGGAGGAGGAGGCCAGCCATTCGCCCCACCGAGAGCCCTTCCAAGCCCGGGAGCCACCATCTCCAGCCGGGCCAGGGAAGAGGAGGAAGATCAGCCGGGCGGGGGGAGGAGGAGGCCAGCCATTCGTCCCACCGAGAGCCCTTCCGAGCCCAGGAGCAACAACCGAGCGCCAATTGACAGAAGAAGGCAGAGGAGGAAAACCAGGGGGCGAGACTCAGAGACCCATGCAAAGGATAAGTAGCTGATATGAAAAATTTTGATGACTTAATATAATAACTCACCTAAAGACTTTATGCCGACTTAATATAGCAACTGACATAGAGACTGTGTTTTAAAGTGTGATAATATGCATGATAATATGTTGTCTTAAATGTTTTTAAACTTTTAAAAAACTGTGATAAAATGTATGAGGAGAGAAAAATGGCGCAGACACCGGCAACCACGCCATAAACCTTGCCAAGAGAACCCTATTGACCAAAACAAAAGGCAAAACAAAGGGGCAGGCTAGGTGATACAGGATGCTTAGCACCACAGAGTGGAGGAAGGGGAGGGACAGGAAAGGGGGGGGAGAAATGCAATGTTGTAAGGAACAATACTGCATAGGGACATGGAATGTGAGATCAATGAACCAAGGTAAACTGGAAGTGGTAAAAAATGAGATGGAAAGAATAAGCATTGACATCTTGGGCATCAGTGAGCTAAAATGGACAGGGATGGGTGAATTCAGCTCTGGAAACCATCATATCTACTATTGTGGACAAGAAAACCTTAGAAGAAATGGAGTAGCCATAATTGTCAATAAAAGAGTGAGAAAAGCAGTAATGGGATACAATCTCAAAAATGACAGAATGATGTCAGTCAGAATTCAAGGCAAACCCTTCAATGTCACTGTGATTCAAATATACGCACCAACCACTGGTGCAGATGAAGCCACAATGGACCAGTTCTATGAGGACCTAGAACACCTCATAGAACAGACACCAAGAAATGATGTCCAAATTATATTAGGAGACTGGAATGCCAAAGTAGGAAATCAAAAAGTGGAGGGAATAACAGGCAAATTTGGTCTTGGAACACAGAATGAAGCAGGGCAAAGATTGATAGAGTTCTGCCAAGAGAACGCACTGGTCATAGCAAACACTCTCTTCCAGCAACACAAGAGGCGACTTTACACATGGACATCACCAGATGGCCAACACCGAAACCAGATTGACTACATACTCTGCAGCCAAAGATGGAGAACCTCCATACAGTCAGCAAAAACAAGACCCGGAGCAGACTGTGGCTCAGATCACAACCTACTGATCGCAAAATTCAGGTTAAGACTAAAGAAAATAGGGAAAACAAGGAGACCAGACAGATATCACCTAGAAAGTATCCCTAAAGAATACACGGTGGAGGTGATGAACAGATATAATGGCCTAGACTCAATAGACAGAGTGCCGGAAGAATTATGGACAGAGATAAGGGACATCATGCAGGAAGCAGCAAAGAAAACCATACCAAAAGAAAAGAAGCATAAGAAAGCAAAATGGTTGTCTGATGAGGCTCTTAAAATAGCAGAGGAAAGAAGGAATGCAAAAGTCAAAAGAGAAAAGAAAAAGTACAATTATTTGAACACAGAATTTCAAAGAAAAGCAAGGAGAGATAAGGAAAACTATCTAAAAGAACAGTGCAAAGAAATGGAGGAAAACAACAAAAGAGGCAGGACTAGAGAACTCTTCAGAAAAATTGGGGAAATAAAGGGAACATTTAAAGCAAAAATGACCATGATAAGGGACAAAGACGGAAAAGAGCTAGCTGATGCAGAAGAGATTAAGAAAAGATGGAAAGAGTACACAGAGGAACTCTACAAAAAGGACCTCAACACCCCTGATAACCACAATGATGAAAAAATTGAACTTGAGCCAGACATTCTGGAGAGCGAAGTTATAAAGGCCCTAAAGAGCACTGCAAACAACAAAGCTAGTGGAGATGATGGTATCCCAGTGGAATTTTTCAAAGCTCTAAAAGATGATGGTGTTAAATTACTACATTCAATATGCCAGCAAATTTGGAAAACAAAACAGTGGCCACAGGATTGGAAAAGATCAGTATACGTCCCAATCCCAAAAAAGGGCAATGCCAAAGAATGCTCAAATTATCGAACAATTGCACTCATCCCACACGCCAGCAAGGTGATGCTCAAGATAATACAGGATAGACTTCAGCAACATGTGGAGAGAGAACTACCAGAGGTGCAGGCCGGTTTCAGAAGAGGTAGGGGGACTAGAGACCATATTGCCAACATACGCTGGATCATGGAGAAAACAAAGGAATACCAGAAACAAGTTTACTTTTGTTTTATCGACTACACTAAGGCATTTGACTGTGTGGACCACAACAAGATGTGGCAAGTAATTAAAGAGATGGGAATACCAGAGCACCTCACATGTCTCCTGAGAAATCTGTACATGAACCAAGAAGCAACAGTTAGGACAGAACACGGAATGACAGAGTGGTTTGGAATAGGAAAAGGAGTAAGACAAGGCTGCATTTTATCACCCTGTTTATTCAATCTATACACAGAGCACATAATGCGCAATGCAGGGATGGAGGAATCACAATATGGGATTAAAATTGCTGGGAGAAACATCAACAATCTGAGATATGCAGACGATACCACCCTAATGGCAGAAAGTGAGGAAGATCTAAGGAGCCTCTTGATTGGATTGAAGGAGGAGAGTGAAAAAGCTGGCCTGAGACTCAATATCAAGAAAACCAAGATAATGGCAACAGGCCCCATCAGTTCCTGGAAAATAGATGGGGAAGAAGTAGAAGCAGTGACAGATTTTACATTCCTTGGATCAAAGATCACTGCAGATGGGGATTGCAGCCATGAAATAAAAAGGCGACTGATTCTTGGGAGACAAGCCATGAGAAACCTGGGGAACATAGTGAAAAGCAGAGATATCACATTGCAAACAAAAATTAGAATAGTCAAAGCAATGGTATTCCCAGTGGTAATGTATGGGTGTGAGAGCTGGACCATTAGGAAGGCTGAGCGCAGAAGAATAGATGCCTTTGAAATGTGGTGTTGGAGGAGAGTTTTGAGGGTACCCTGGACAGCGAGGAGAACAAATAGGTCAATCTTAGAAGAAATCAACCCTGACTGCTCATTGGAAGGTCTAATAGTAAAGACGAAGCTGAAGTACTTTGGACATCAAATGAGAAGGGAGGATTCGCTTGAGAAGGCCTTGATGTTGGGAAAGGTGGAGGGCAAAAGAAGAAGGGGGAGGCCAAAGATGAGATGGCTAGATGGGATTGTAGACACAATGGGTACAGAACTGGGAGTGCTGAGGGGGATGGTGGAGGACAGAGGCGCCTGGAGAAAAATGGTCTATAGGGTCGCAAAGGGTCGGAATCGACTGTGCGACTGAACAACAACAATGATGATGTAATATTACTAATATTAGTAATTTAGACTGCAGAGAGGCATCACTTGTTTTAAAGTAACATTGCATCTTTTTCTTGTATTTTTTTTCCAATTACAGATTAAAATGGCACAGTCTTCATGATGTACTTTCTCACTCTGCAGGACTACTGGTTTGAAATTAACTAATTACCATCATTTTCCTGCGCACATAATGTTTGATGTGATATATTAGATATCCAGATGAAGATCAGGAAATGTTAAATGTTTAATGCAACTCATCCCACCCAAGGTACTCTCGAGTGGCAAGGTTTCATAGAACAAAGGCACCATCAGTTCTCATGTGCAGGGGGAAAGATGCTTGTTTGCCAGATATGAAAAGCTGGGTCACTTAATCACACCAGAGCGAAGGCTTGAAAACCAGCCTTCTCTGACACAGCACACTTGGCAGTTTGGTTTTTATAAGCACTTGCCTCCTTTTCCCTGACAACAGAAAAGGATAGCCAAAAGAATCTTGGATGTTTAGAATAAGCTGTAACAACTGTCTCTATACTATATTCTCTTTCTCAGCATTCAGGTTCTTGTATTGGCATAGCCACTCTTCCTGAATTGCATATCCTTTAAGCTAATAGCCATTACCATGTCTTGTAGTATAAACAGACCTTGAGCAGACTTTGCTGTCTAACTTCAGTCACTGAAACAGGCATATCATAGAATCATGTATAAACCAAAAATATATAGATCATCCCATATAATGGTCACATTTTCTGCACTGACTCTAGTTGGGGAATCATATACATCATATGCTTTGTTGCTTGGATAAACCTTTATTCTGATTCTGTTTGTTTTGTTTCGAATTCACACTAAATGAAGATCTTCAGTAGTGGCGTAGAGGAGCCAGTGTTGACAGAACAAATACCTGGGACTTTTTCAGTTCCAGGGACTTACACTACCTACTGGTCTCCCTCATGCTTTCTTTCTTTCCCTATAATGTTAGCTATAGATGTGCATCCCAGAAGAACCAGCTCATGTGACTTTGGACAAACTGCACAATTCCAGACACTGCAAAAGAAAGAAATGGTAAACCACTTCTGACCGGTCAGTTTGACATGTGTCCCAGGTAAAGTGATGGAAACCTTCCTAAAAGATAGAATTAATAGGCACATAGAAGAGAAGGCGCTGCTAAAGGAGAGCCAATATGGCTTTTGCAAGGGCAAATCATGCCTCACTAATCTGTTGGAATTTTTTGAGAGTGTCAACAAGCATGTGGATAAGGGGGATCCAGTTGACATTGTTTAACTGGACTTTCAGAAGGCTTTTGACAAGGTCCCGCACCAAAGGCTCTTGAATAAACTTGCCAGTCATGGAATAAAGGGACAGGTCTTCTCTTGGATCAGCAACGGGCTAAGGGACAGGAAACAGAGGGTAGCACTAAATGGACACTTCTCCAAGTGGAGGGAAGTAAAGAGTAGGGTCCCCCAAGGTTCAGTACTGGGACCCCTGCTTTTCAACTTCTTCATAAATGATCTAGAAGTAGGAGTAAATAGCAAGGTAGCCAAATTTGCTGATGACACTAAATTATACAGGGTAGTGAAAACTGTGAGACATTGTGAGGAGCTCCAGAGGGATCTCTCGACACAGGGGGAGTGGGCAAGACAGTAGCAAATGAGCTTCAACACTAGTAAGTGCAGAGTGATGTATGTTGAGGCAAAAAAAAACAACAATTACATTTATAAACTGATGGGGTCTGAACTCTCTGCGACAAACCAGAAAAGGGACCTTGGTATCCTGGTGGACAGCTCAATGAAGGTGTCAACCCAGTGTGCCTCAGCAGTGAAAAAAGCAAACTCAGTGCTAGGGATCATTAGGAAGGGTATAGAAAAAAGTCAGCAAGTGTCATTTTGCCTCTTTATTAATCTATGGTGAGGCCCCCTATGGTGAGGCCCCATCTGGAATATTATGTACAATTCTGGTTGCCATACCTCCAGAAGGATATTATGCAGCTGGAAAAAGTGCAGAGGAGGGCAACCAGAATGATTAGGGGACTGGAACACCTTCCTTACCATCCTAAGCTGCAATGGTTGGGCCTTTTCACTCTTGAACGACAGCATCTAAGAGGTGACCTGATTGAAGTTTATAAAATCATGCACAGTGTGGACAAAGTAGATAAGGAAAAACTGTTTTCCCTATCACACATCACTAGAACTAGGGGGCACTCCATGAAACTTTTGGGTACTAGTTCTCAAACAAATAAGAGAAAGCAGGGCCGGATTTAGGATCTGTGGGCCCCTAGGCTGAATCTGTGGCGCGGGCCCTACCGGGGAAAGTATTTTTCTAAAATTAACCTACAAAAACCACATTTTCAGCAATTATCCAATTAAAAACTGAAAAATAAATGTTTGAAGTTTATTATTAAATTATAGAAATTTTACATACGACATTCCTATACAATATTTAGAATTTGATGAATTCATGAGATGATAAAAATGAAAAGAACTGAACATCATTAAGGAAATATATCTTAATGGTATTTAACATGATTTATTAACATTGCTACAAACAACTAAATTCTTAAAAAACAATACAAAGTTGAGATTCAAGTCTATGTTTCTAAATATGCAAATATGAGTATTAAGGTTTTAAAAATAACATATAATTTTAAGTAAATATGTTAAAAATGCAAAGTAATCTGAGCTGAAATAGCAATAATTTGAAAGCAGTATCAAAAATTGGGATCTAATCCAGAGAAGTAGTTTCCATTGCAAATAGTTTAAACATGACTAGCCTCTTAAATCTAAACTTAATATAGTTTTAGGTTAATCTGCTATTGTGCAATAACCAATACAATACTTAATGCAGAGAAGTATAAAGAATTTAATTTAATTCTCACGCATTTCATTTTGCAATAATAATTTGAAATCTTAACTCAATTTTATCAGGTTACTTACAAAATAATAAGTAAAGGTAAAGGTTTCCCTTGCTCGAAAGCCAGTCATATCCGACTCTAGGGTCCAGTGCTCATCTCTGTTTCAAAGCCGAAGAGCCAGCACTGTCTTTTTCTGCAGACGTTTCTGTGGTCATGTGGCAGGCATGACTAGACACCGGATCACACGGAATGCTGTTACCTTCCCACCGAAGTGGTCCCTATTTATCTACTTGCAATTTCTTGCTTTCGAACTGCTAGGTTGGCAGGAGCTGGGACAAAGACAGGAGCTCATTCCGTCCTACAGTACCTGTTCCATGAGCTCCAGTGTCTCGTCATGACTACAGAAACATATGCCGATGCAGGCAGCACTGGCTCTTTGGTTGTAAATGGAGATGAGCCTAGAGTCGAATAC